>CM044106.1:4998505-5222319 GCA_024174645.1 Lemna minuta
TTTGATCCAAACTCAGTGATTTTTGATTCTATGGATTCGTCTTCAAGTCTTGTTTCCAAAAATATCAAAATCCCTAATTTCTATCCACATTTCATCATCCGATTTGACTAAAATTTAAAAGATCTTTCTAAATTACCTTAATTCTCCGTGGATTTGAACCTTATTCAACACTATACTCCGTAATTCGTAATTATTTGATAAAATTGGTGAGTTTGGTAATTATTTTGAATCTTGACCATGGGTATTCAAAGATCTCCTGGTCTCGATTCGTTAGTAGTTTTAATGCATAGATGATTTTTTGTAACTTATATACAAAATTAACTTGTATCTAGAATCTTATCTTTGAGGGAGATTCATATAGATTTCCTTATCCAAATGTCGAAGTAAAAAGACAATTGTTGATATAAATTCCTTCTAGGATCTGAATTTACCAGCCTTCAAAAACTTTGATGAAAACATCAAAAGTAGAGGAAATTGTCAAATTGTGCATTCAAAATGAAGTTGCACCAAGAAAAGATGACCCTATGATAGGGTTCGCCTATCGGCATCTCGTGGCGGCATCGGCACCATGAGGGCGGCATCGGCACCGTTTTTTCGGCACTCAGCAACGGCAACGACACCTATTGCCGTTGCCGTTTTTCCGTGTGTTACGGAAAAACGGGAACGCAGCCGAGTGTCGCGTATAGCCGGAATAGGTGCCGCGTATAGCCGGTGCCGTTTATAGCCGATAATATAGCCGATATGTTAATTTATAATAATATTAGAGTTTATTTTAAACTAAAAAAGATAAAAGGGACTAATAAAAAAAACATTCGAATCTATATATACCATAAGTTTTATAATATAACATATTATATATAATCTATATAATAGGGCGAGAAACAGAAAAAAAGAGGGGCGATACAGTTAAAAATTAGGTCATCTTCCTCCCGAATCCCGTGCTCGATGTCGTCTTCTTCCTGCGGACTACAGAGGTCGTCGTTTTCCTCGCTTTCGCCTGCCGTCGCTCATCGCCCTGCCGACTGCTCGTCTTCTTCCTCAACGAGTAAGGCTATTCTATTATCCTCCTCTATCCTACTTCCTACCCCGCTACCCGATTCTAGTAAAAAGTTCTAATATCGAGATATTCGATCAACGCATTTTTAATCTCCTTTCAGGTCAACGCATTTTAATTTCTATATCAGATATTCGATATGAAATTAAATGCGTTGACCGGAAAGGAGATTAAATTGGGCATTTATTATGTCAAACAGCAGATATTGAATATCAGATATTCGATATCCGATATTCGATATCAGATATTCGATATCAGATATCTGATATATGATATTCGATATCAGATCTTCGATATCCGACATTTGAATATCTGATATCTGATATTCGATATCAAACATTCGAATATCAGATATTCGATATCAGATATCTGATATTCGATAACAGATATCTGATATTCGATAACAGATATCTGATATTGAATATCTGAATATCTGATATCTGATATCGATAACAGATATCCGATATCTGATATCTGCTATCGAATATCTCTCATCTGATATCTGATATCTGATATTCGATAATAGATATCTGATATATGATATTCGAATCTCCGATATCTGACATTCGAATCTACAATATAAGATATTCGAATATCTGATATCTGATATTTGATATCAGATATTCGATATCTATAGCCATTATTAAAATTGCTTATCATAATCATTATTGATACTAGGTGGTCCACGATGCGAACATTAGATAACTTTCTCCACCGTGAGTCGAGGGAAGCCGGAGAGGCGGGTCCGGCTCGGGCAACAACCGAGCATGATGATGATGTAGATGAAGTAGGTTCGCGAAGACGTACAACTCGATCGCCTATCTTCCTGAAATTTATTTGGGTGGTCGATCACACATACGAGTGCACGATTTGTAGGGAGAAATACCCAAATAGCGAGCAAGGAAGAATCAAGCGGCCAGCTGACGACAACACTTACCCGTTCTGGATGCACTACAAGCGAGCGCATTTGCGGATCCACGATGCCTTGAAGGGAAAGGAGAACCCCAACAAGCAGACCTTTATTGCGGAGAATGCCAAAGGACTCATGGAAGTCCAGAAGTCGAAGAAGAGGGTGTTCAGGGGTCTGAATGCAGAGGAGACGAACGATGTCATCACTAGATTCGTCTGTGCCACTGACTCTCCGTGGTCTATTGTTGACCACAAAAAATTTAGGGAAATGTGGCGATATGCCACACGAGCGAACATTGATCCGCCCACGGCGAAGGTTATAAATCATTTTTTTCATCTATTCATTTCATTTATTCTTCTCATTTTACTAATCAATCTCTATAATGCAATTTAGTTGACTCAAATAGGTTATCAAGGCCTGGGCAATCAAGATGTACGGAGCGATGAAAGAAGAAATCATCGGATATTTCCGTGACATCCGCTATGTGACGGTGACTGCCGACGCATGGACATCGGAGAACGGTTTAGGTCTTCTCGGTGTCACGGCCCATTGGGTGGACTGCAGTTGGAAGTATCGTGAGACCGTACTTGCTTTGAGGGAGCTTTCGGAGAAGCACGATGGAGAGGGGTTGGCAAAAGTTCTATATGAGATCATCATTGAGTTTAAGATACGATCCAAGGTATTGCATTTATTTCTCTAACATTTACATTATAGGCGTAAGTATCCTAGAGTATTTCGTTTTGCAGATTGTCGCGGTGATGACAAACAACGTATCGAACAACAAGACAATGATGCAGATCCTCGCGAATAAGCTGCGTCGTTACAACAAATTCATCACTGCTTCTCGCCAGGTCCTCTGCTTTGCTCACATCATGAACCTGGTCGTGCAAGCATCAATGAAGACATTTAATGTGCGGCCGGAGATTCAAGATGAAGTTAATGCTTCCGAGGATACTCCATTGACTCTAAATGTCAATGAATTCATCTGGACAGACCCTGCAAACGTCCATGGTGAAGATGATGAAGAGGGCTCTGGGGAGGATGAGGACGGCGAGTCGTCCGAGGACGATTTGGTGCCTGATGAAGACACCCAGGAGCATGTTCTCGATGATACCCTTCATTCCAGCCTTCCGTCGTCTCCGCCGCTACATCCATCCATCTATCTACACGACATAGTGGAGGAGGTACGTATTCTCATTCGGGCAACTCGTATTGGCAAGCAACGCCAACGCCTATACAAGACATTGTGTACATAGGAGAAAGTGAACACCAATGTCTTGCCGTTAGATTGCCCCACCAGATGGAATAGTACATTTGTGATGTTGGATGCCGCTCTTGATAAGCGGTGTGTTTTAGAGAAGGGAGTATCTCACTTCAAGATGAGGGGTAAGGAGACGAAGATCTCAGATGAGGAGTGGACGGTCCTGCAGATTTTTCTTGACATACTACAACCGTTTGCATTTACGACAGAAAGTGTGTCAAGCAGCAGACACCAGACCATCAGCGACATCTTGACTATGGTAGAGGTATATAATGAACGTCATTTGACAGTCTTTGAAAGTCATTTTATATTTTGCCATCATCTCATTCGTACAATTTCTGTTTCAGGTCCTCATGAAGCACTTGACCAATATAGAGATGAAGAATCGAAGGTCAATTCTCTTCAGAGGTGTTGTGAGTCTAGACGCAGAAGACCGATCGAGTATACTTGTGGCGTGTAGACAAATGAAGGCCAAATTTTAAGACTATCGCCTACGCTTGACAGAGAACCAGGTGATAACCTCTATCGCCATCCTAGATCCTCAACATAAGGGTAAGAGACTTACAGAGAGGGTGAAGTCTCAAACAGTGGCCTACATCAGAAGCCTCCTCCTTGACTCGCCACCGCAACCGTCAGCATCTCGCTCTACATCGTCCAAGTGTGCCAAAATAACACATCATGATTGGTACGGCTCTATTATTCAACCATCAGAGACACCGGAGAGCTCGTCTTTGACACCAGATGAGCAGTTAGATGCCTATTTGGACGAGGCCGCGTGCAAAGATGCCAGCTCAGTTATTTCCTTGTGGGCACGTATTGGCCAAACATTGTATCCGGCACTGGCACTTATTGCATGCGAGCTCTTGTGCATTAGTGCAACAAGCGCTCCTATTGAGCGTCTCTTCTCTGCAGCTCTAGCAATTGTGAATTATAAGCGGAATCGCCTAACTGCCCAGAGTATTGAGACATTGGTTACAGTGAAGTGTTGGCTGAGAGGGCACAACACGACATGGTACGATGTTGTATTAGCCGAGGACATGGACGAGGATGATTGACATCATTTTGTACTTGTACTTGACACTTGTTGGTTTATTTTATTACTTTCTTTTACATTCCATGTCTTCTTAACGGTTTGCCTTAATGGTGATTGGTGACTTCTAAATGATAATGTTAACTCTACTCTAATGGTAATAATTTGATGGTATCATGGTCATGTTAATGGTATTCCTAATGGTAATGTTTAAAAATAAATGTTATCTTAATGTAATATTTTTCATCAAATTAATAATGTCAATCTTAATAACAGATAAAATTATATAGATATACATTAATGATAAAATTAATATTATACTAATCATACATGTAATAGATATACATTATTCATAAATCGAATATATACATAATTACATACATATATATTACATATACTAATACATATATAGTTAGGTTTCTTAAATGTACTCTAATGCTAATGTTAATGATACTCTAATGGTAATAATTGTATGGTGTTGTGAATGGTACTCATAATGGTAAAGTTATTGCTACTCTAATGCGAGCATTGGTAATGTTAACGCTACTCTAATGGTAATAATCGATGGTATCATGGTCATGTTAATGGTACTCCTAATGATAATGTTAAAAATAAATGTTATCTTAATGTAATATTTTTTTCATCAAATTGATAATGTCAATCTTAATAACAAATAAAAATTATATAGATATACATTAATGGTAAAATTAATATTATACTAATCATACATGTAATAGATATATATTATTGATAAATCTAATATATACATACATATATATATATATTATATACTAAGACATATATATTATATAGTTAGATTTCTTAATTATTTCAGGCAGCAACATCGTTATTGGCAACAAACGACAACAAACGACAACAAACGGCAACAAGCGACTACAAACGGCTACAAATGGCATCTGGCACTGTTACCATTTTTCGGCTTCACAACTGAAAAACGGCAACGTAGCCGATGCCGCACGTCCGGCATCGGCACCTATTGCCGATGCCGGAAAAACGGCACCAGCACCTGGTGCTGGTGCCGTTGCCTTTTTTTAGGTGTCGGGTGCCGTTTATTGCCGAAGCCGCGTTTCGGCACCATTTCCGGCAACGGCGCCCGGCACCGTTGGAAACGGGCGAACCCTACCCTATGATCTAGTATAGATTAAAAACATACTTAAATGAATCATTTGAAGGAGTTTTTGAAGCTATTCAAGTGTCCAGCCTTTATTTCTATATAAACGATCGTTAGATGATTAGATCTCTTTTTGAGCAGTTGACACCATGAGAGAAAGAGAAGGGAGGGGAGAGTTTCCAACAAGGCTCACTAGAGTACCCTAAGGTATGTTTGTTCTTCATCTACTTGTAAACTTAGGGTACGTTAATTTTTCAAACAAAACTTGTAGAAACAAAATTTTTTGGACCTTCTACATCCATATATCCATAGACCAAATAACACTTATGTGTCAAAGTTATGAATTAACTATATCAACATATAGATTAATTGATTAAAGCTTAATTCAGCCCAATCAACAAGTTGAGTCACCAGCTTGATGGGGGCAAAGCTACACCATGTGCTATTGGAGATATCGAGTATATCAAAACTCTCTCTTGAAATCTTGTTGTCATCAGTTATCGTGTAGTGTAATCCATCATCCGCACAAGAATGACTTGGGGTATAGTTAATTGTCAAATCCTAATTAATCACTCAAGTTAATACTAATACAATTGGGAAATCATCAAGAACACCTTTTCTAATACTTGCACTATCTTAGGCTAAGGATTTAACTACATATTATTCCATGGGTCAATCTACTCTTAAATTGAGGGTGGATGATCCCATATTGACTACTCAATTACCTTTGAGGACTTCATGTCATATCCAATTTATGATGTTTTGAAGATCACGTACCTAGGGATTTGTAAGTCATATTTAAAATATTTTCGATCCACAAGATGTCTTTGGTGTCTTGACAAAAAAAATCTATGCGGTCGTTGAAAACACACGGAGATGTGTCAAATTTTTTTCTAAACTCACCAATTTAAGATTAAAATCATGAATTAAAGAGTATAGTGGCGAATAAGGGTTGAAACGATGGAGAAGTAAACCATAAATTTAACATTCCTAAAGTCTATAAATAGGGGGAGAACGACCATAATAGAGGTGCCCATGCAAGCCTAGTGGAACTTCTCCTCCCTCTTCTCTTCCTCTCGTGGTGACGAGTATTCAAGATGAGATCCGATCATCCGAAGACTGTGTGGATACCGCTAGAGGCCGGACGCTTTGAGGGTTGAAGAACTCTTTCAAATGATCCATGTAAGTATGAATTTTATTCTATACTAGATGATAGGATCACTTAGAATAGATGATGAGATCATCTATTCTTGGTGCTTCAACTATGTTGAATGTTTTGATTCAACACCTTTCGTTGCAATCATTATTTTGGTCGACAACTTGGAGAGCTTGTGGAGCCTCAGATCCCAGCATAATGTACACACACGCATGTGCCATGTGGCACGCTAACAGGTCGCCACGTGGAGACACGTAAACTGCTCCGCCGCGTCAGCTGCCACATCAATGCAATTTTAATCTAATTTTTTTATTCTTTTTAATTCAAAATAAATCCAAATAAATTCCTAAAAAAATTAGAAAATTTTTAAAAAATCCCAAAAAATAAGAAAATCATAACTTTTAAAATATTAATCCAAATTTATCTTGTTTGATCAAAAATTAAATAATCTATCATTCTAAAAATTAAAATTTAATAAATAACAAGAGAATAAATTTTTATTTAAAAAATATACTCATTTGTTTTAGAAAATATAGTTAGAAAAATAAATGAGTTTATACAAATATTTTTCTCTTATTATTAATAATAAAAATCGAATTACAATCTCAAATATAAAACATAAATAATCTAATCTTAAATATCTCTATTTAATTTTTCATAATTATAACTTAAATTTTCATAGAATGGTAAATATACACTCAAAACATGATAACAGGCATAAGAATAGAATATTTTATGCCTTAATTTGTATTAATAATCATATAATTTCATGTATAAATTGTATTTTATCATGTCTCTAGTTTAAGAATCGTATACAATCATGACATGAATTAGCTTGATTGACAGTTGGGTATAATATCATTTAGGAATTCATATGGATCAATTTAGTGGACTCTTTCTCCAAGGAGCACCCACTATCTATCTTTGGCATCTTCACACCAATGGTCACATGATCAACCATACTGATCATATGAGTAAGATCAGACAATGATATTCTTTGTAGATATAATTCTATGTCCTTCTCAAATATCACTCGAATATTAATATTTTGAAAATATATTTGGGGACTAGTGATTATTATATTATGATCTCATCATATTTCACATAGTTATTATGCTCATGGACTTCATTGCAAACATTACACAAGAATATCAATGAATCAATTTATTTTTAGTAAATATGTATGAGAGATGAAAGTGTAATTAGATTATAAGCTGATAACATGTAACTTATACTTGTAATTATATGATTATTAATATAAATTAAGGCATAAAACATTCTATTCCTATGCATGTCATCAATCTGTGAGTGCATATTTTTCATTCTATGCAATTTAAGGTTATAATATCAAAATGGATTATTTTTAGGGATAATCATGAATAATTAAACATTGAAATTTTTAAGCAGATTATTCTCATTTTATATATGAGACCATAATTAAGTTATAATTGCAAATAATAAGAGAAATTATTTTTATACACACTCATTTATTTTTGTAATTTAATTTTCCATAGAAAGAGTGTATTTTGGAGTTAAAATATATTTTCCAGTTATTTCTTAAATTTGAAATTTTAAAAATCATACATTATTTAATTTGTGATCAAACAAAAAAATATTGGTTTAAAAAGGAGTTGAATTTTGAAAGTTATAATTTTTTAATTTTTAGGGGGTTTTTTGAATTTTTTTTGAATTGATTTTAATTTAAATTGTATATGCACGCATTGACGTGGAAAATGTGCTTGCATGTCAACACATGGCTATGTCTATGGGCCATGTGGTAGTTAGTTGTTAAGCACCTTGTTTAGGGTATGAGCTAACCACATATACACGCTGCCCTTATATACTTGTCACATCCCCTCAATTTTTCTAATGTGGGACTATTTGTGTTTTTATTTCTTTGCAGGTGACATGGCCTGGTGTGAGGTGTTCGATTTGTGGATTTAATCAAAACCATTAATCTTCACTTAATGAGGAGGGGTACATGACAACAATTCATTTTTATAAAAATAACGAATCTTAGCCGTCCATGAAATGAGTTATAAGGGTCCTGATTTAAAGTGCCTCATGGAATCCTCTGAGTGACTCAAGGGAGCATTGTGGGCATCCGAGTAAGATCAAATGGTGAGCATTTCACAACACTTCGTACGCTCGAGATGATGAGGTGTAATCTTGATGCTTCATCAAGAATCCGAGGACACAACTTGAACGGCCATGTAGATTCGACTCCAGGCATTACATTTGAGCTGTTGATTGAGGATGACGAGGCAAATTGAACGGCCACACCCAGTTTTCATATAGTTATACTCCTCTTCTTTGACAATGTAAACCATTCTTAGATTTTCAATTGATAGAAAATTTTGGACAACATAATCCCCAAATCTCTTGCTTTCTTCTTCTTCTAGACTCATTTCTACCTCTGAGGAGTGTTTGAAATCAATATTTCATCCAAAGAGAAATCAAATCAATAATCCCCAATATTTCACCGCTTGAACTCTGAATTTTTGTTTTTCGAAACGTAGAATAAAAAGGTTTGATTTAGCAAATAATTGGATCATTTTGAACACAATTTTAGGTTAGATAATGTGTTTTCTTCTTAATCTTTTGTCCCATAATTTTATATTTAGATTTTGATGAATAGATTAGTTTAATTTTATGAAATTTAAACATTTTCTCTCACTTCACGATCTAATTTTCTCTCCTTATTTTGCTCCTTGATTTCTTTGCGAATACAGATCCAAATTGAGTGATTTTTTATTCCGTAAATTCGTCTTAGAGTCTTCTTTCTAAAAATATAAATTTCCCTAATTGAATTTTGAATATTTATTGAAAATTTCCCTAATTCTCCATGGATTCGGCACTTACTCACTATTATGCTAATATTTTCATCATTAATCTTTTGTGATTACCTATCAAAGAGTTCCTTAATTATTGGTGGATTCAACCCTTACTCACCATTATGCTAATCTTTTCATGATTAATTATCTAAATTAGTGTGTTTGGAAATGTTTTTGACATGAGGAAGTGTGTTTTAAATGATCACACAAGATCGTTTCGTCACAAGCCACATAATATCCATTGATCCCACCCTTTTTAGGGAAATATTGTTATGAAGGTTTTTACATTGTTTTGTTCATTTGAGAAATTAGAGAAAAATTATTAATGTAATATACACCATAGCTTTAGGTATAACCCTTAGCCCTTAATCAAGCTCTGCATCTATCTAACTTACCATTAACATCCAACTATTTTCTGATTTTTAGGTAAATCAGAAATCTACCATGTGTTTTTATTTTCTAGATCTAATAAATTAGCCTCCATAGCCTTTTCTATTTCTCACTTTTCATAGCATTTCCTTGTTCCTAGGAATAGGCTCGAGAATTTTTTTGTCAAGAACAATTTTTTCTGGGGTGTTGATAACATGCTATATTTACATCATAAAACATGATTTTTCATGCATATTAAAGCATAAATGATTTCATTTACATGCATGTTATCATATTTATATGTATTTTTCTATTATTCCCTTAAAAAGTCATTATAATCTCAAAATACTTTAATTTAGGGTTAATTTTTATAAGTTAGAGTTTCATAATTTGATAACCCATATTTTTCTTGAGATTATAACCATTTTTAAAGATAAAATAATAAGAGAAACAACTTTTATGAACATTCATTTTATTTTCTAAAGATTAAAATCTTAATAAATGAATGTATTTTTGAAATAATAATTTTAACTCTTATTATTTAATTAATTTGACCTTTTAGGATAATAGATAATTAAATTTTGGATCAAATGAAAGAAATTTGGATTAATTTGGAGTTGTATTTTAAAAGATATGATTTTTACAAATTTTTAGGGATTTTTCTGTATTTTTCCGAATTTTCCATGATTTTATTTTCTATTTAAAACAATAAAAATAAATAAAAAATTAAAAAAACGGGGGCGCGGGGCCCGCGTGGATGCGACGTGGCACGCAAGGCCACGTGGCAGCGCCACGCGGACCCGCGCAGCGCCTACGTGGCGCGTATATTTATTTAGCATTATTATATTCAATATAGTTAAGGGGGTCCCCCGTGTCTAAGGGGACGGTATTTCGAAAGGCTAGATTCAGCGCGCCTTTTATAGAGGTAAGTCCCATCTTTTTCTTCCGTGTGGGACTAAGTTCCACGCGTTTTTCTTGATGCAGGTGACGTGGCGCGAGGAGGAGCGTCGGATTTGGCGGGCGATTGAACGATGGACGTCGATCGCGTGTACCAGCAGACCACCGGATCACGATCAAGCCACGTGCTTCAATTTGAAGCGTTATAACGGCTGAGATCAATCGGCGCGGATCGAATCTCAGCCGTTGGATCGCGATCGAAGGGGCGAAATCAAAGGCGTTTTATAACGTCTCTCTGACGATCAAATCTGGACCGTCCATCGCGATCGGACGGCTACGATATTTTCGAAACGGTCCACGATGGACCGTTTCATCGTAACCGTCGATCGAAACGATCGGACGGTTACGAATTTTCGCTCTATAAAACTAAGTGTTCTTCGTCGTTCTTAGACATTCGAGTTGGAAATCAAGCTTTTTGATCTGTTTAGACACCTCCCCACTTGAATCTCTTGATCTCCTCGCGTTCCCACCTCATTTCCGCACCACCGGAGCTTTGGAAATCAAGAATTGGTTGAGTAAATCGAGAGAAATCGCAGCTTGAACATCCTCTTCGCGTTCTTCGTTTTCTTGGTGATTAATCGATTTAATCTCCTCATTTCGGTCGCTAATTGGAGTTAGTGGAAGCGGTTTTTCCTAATTTACCCTCCTATCATGTTTAATTTTCGTTTAGATTAGGATTTCGAAGTTAATTTCATCAACTTTCACCTAAAATCACGGTTCTTACGCTCGAAAATTTCTCTCCACTTCGAATCTTGATTTCTCCGCGAAATCAAGTCCAAATTGGACGATTTTTGATTCCGTGGAATCGATTTGAAGTCTACTTTCATAAAATACCATTTTCCCCAATTTCTACCATCAATTTCTCGTCCGATTTGATCAAATTTGAAGAATACATCAAGAAATTCCTTAATTCCCTGTGGATTCGACCCATATTTACCATTATACCCCTCAATTCGAGTGAATTTCCTAAAATTGGTAAGTTTGGAACAATTTTTTGACGCGATACCGCTTGAAATTGACGACCTCGCGGTTTCGTCTCGTCAGGTGTTGGCACGTGTCTTCTATAGGATATAGTTTCTTAGGAACGTTTCCCCCCTCACTCCTTTATACAAATTATTTTCATCCGCTTTGATAGGTTCACTCACTACTATATTAGAAATATCATTTGCTTCCTTCAAATTTTGATTGTTGTCCTAACAAGATCACTTTCATTAATATTATCCTCTGTTCTATTATGGTGTTCTTCTCCAATCACAAATGGAATATCACCATCAGTTAATTTGAAGTTTCACTCGGTAAAATTTTCACATAGTAATTATTATTTTCATGGAAATCTATACCAATGGAACCATTGATGAAGAGTAACTCTTATATCCATTTTGAAAATTGGAATATCCAACACCAAGGAATTTTTTGGCTTTGGCTTTTACTTTTTTTTCTTACCTAAAGAAAGAGATTTTATGAGTGGTATACGAGGGAAGATACAACTCACCTTATCTACTAGACTTGTTAAAAAGGATAGTGTTGAAGAGTAACCTCCTAATCAATTGTGCGGGATGAGAATAATTCTCCTCGATGGTGATTCAGATGTAATAAAGCCCTAGCTTTTGATAACATGCAATTTATACATGAATTTACATGATTATTAAGGCAAATTAAGGCATTAATTGTTCCATTTGTATGCATGTTATCATGTTTTAAGTGCATATCTATCCTTTTATGTAATTTTAGGTTATGATCTAAAAATATAGTATTTTGGGATAATTATGTATAATTCTAAGAATATAATTGTATTCCCATTGTGTATTTGATATCATAATTATATTTTCAAGACTAAATGATAAGAGAAAATATTTTTATTTACACTCATGTATTTTTTTAAAATTTATTTTATATGATGAATAAGTGTATTTTTGAAATTAATATTGATTCTCTTGTTATTTTAATATTTTGACTTTTTATAATGATATATAATTCGATTTCTGATCCAACAAAAAAAAAAGAATTAATTTGGAGTTCTATTTTGAAATTTATGAATTTTCCAATTTTTAGGAATTTTCTAGAATTTTTCTGAATTTATTTAACTTTATTTTCAATTTTTAAATAATTTAAAAGAATTAAAAAATGTATTTAAACTGCGCGCTCACGTGGCAGAGCGTCGCCATGTGGCCACACGTGTACACGTGTGTACATGACATGTATTCGCATGTGTGCATGACGTGTGTGACACGTGTATGCGTATGTGCGTGACATGTGTGCGTATGCTCGCGTGTGCGCGAGAGATTAATAAATGGGTTAGAGCATCCATTTAAGATTTAAGCTAACCCATTAATCTGGTGTATGTTATATATTTGATAAAACATTAAAACTTATTGTGTGTTTTTAATTGCAGGTGACGTGGCGCAATGTTAGACGTTTGATAGCACGATTAAATTGCGTGTGTAGGATGTCACTTACTCGCAGGGGCTACGTGGCAGAGTCTGATTAGACAACGATTCGATCAAACGACGTGTAATCTCAACCGTTCATCTTGGAGTTATAACGGTCGAGATTAAATGCGCTCGATGGACACATGGATTTTTATTGGAGTTATCTTTCATAACATATTAAAATTCCTAATTTCTCACCTCAATTCATCATCTAATTTGATCGAATTTCAAATATATCTCGAAAATTTCCCTTATTTCTCCGTGGACTCAACCCTTATTCGCCACTATACTCTTTAATTCGTGATTTGATCTTTTAATTGGTGAGTTTGGAACTTGTTTTGACACGAGATCGTGTGTATTCAGCGACTGCACGAAAACATTTCATCAAATGGCGCCATTGCCGGGGAATTAAGGCGTATTTTTGAAAAAAATCATCAATTTTGATTCGGTCAACTCTGATTTTTTGGTTTCTTTATTGATATTAATTCACATTGATCCTACTCTAAGCTATTCAGAGCAGAAATACATCTTTTAGATACTCAATATTGACGAGATTAAGTGATTCCTCCCTTCTCTACGGATTATGGACGAACACCTCTTCATACTCGAATTGAGAGGGTGTAACTCTCATGGATAGCGACGCTCAGGTACGATTATTTGTTATTGTTGAATAATTTTATAATTATCCCTTATATATTAGTATAATAGTGCACATTTATGAGACGAGAGTCTAATTGGAGAGCGAGTAATAACCCTTTACACGTAGATCTTTTTGAATGCTCCTCACAATCACTTTCCTTTTCCGCGTCTTCTTCGACCTTAGAAATGGCCCAGAACAATGAGGGAAATGTTATGAGATGCGTTAGTGGCTATGCTAGGCCCCTCCTCAAGAGATCCGTCACTCGTATTCATGCACCACTTAGTAGAAATGCAAATTTTAGGATATATTCGCATGTGATGAACGCTCTGAGGATCCCTATAGACACATAGACGAGCTTAGTCAAGTGTATGAGATCAATCAAATTCACAATGTGTCGGCATATGTAATGAAAATGAAACTCTTTCCTTCTACCCTTAGAGATAGAGCTAAAGATTGGTTTTTAAAGTTCGGGAAAGAATTCACCACTTGGACTGAGGTGGAGGAGGAATTTCTTAGGAAACACTATTCCGTAGGAAAAACCACCTATGTTAGGAAGGCTATTCGTGAATTTACGCAAGGCCCAAGTGAAACATTTCATAAAGCTTAGGAGAGACTTAGAGACCTCACTAGGGAGTGTCCACACCACAAAGTGTCTAACCATGAGCTTACACAAATATTTTATGATAGGTTAGGCCCGCAAGATAGATATCTTTTAGATGCAGCTAGTGGCGACACCTTCATGAGCAAATTTGAAGACGACGTGATAGAATTGATCGAGATGGTGGCGGAAAATAGCCATCACAATGTGGCAAAACTATTCGGAAGAGGTGCAACACCAAAGGGAGGATTAATTGACACAAAATCAGTAGAGATGGGCATGCTCCTAGAGAGGATCGATAGGATGGCAGAGGTCCAGAAGCTTCTATTGGATCAGCTCCACATCCGCAATGGTTTTGAAGGACTTGCACCCATCGTTCTACAAGAAGCGTCGCTATGTGCCCATTGCTCAAGACTCGACCATGTTAAGTTGGATTGTCCCATCATGGAAATTCAAGGGTAGTGCATGTATAGACAAGGCCCACAAGGAGGGCCAAGTCAATAGGGAAGACCGAATTATCCGGGTACATACCCAAATTATTATAATAACTCTGTTGTTTATAACAATCCTACGCAGCATGCAGGATTTAGGAGGAACACCGATCAAGCATATCCTCTATCTTACAACTCTGATCAGCAACAAAATTCACAACCGCAACTCTACGTGAACACAAGACAGTCGACGTATACCCCGTCACAGCCATCATACAATCAAGCTCCACGACCGACCGCACCATCTTTAGATCCAATTCTGGGTGCGATCTCTTAGTTGATGGAACAAATGAACAGAATGAACTCATGTGTGGACGAGATATAAGATTTCGTCAAGACGAACATTCCTGTCGTGACTGATAATAAGAAGGGTAAGCAGGTTTCTTTTTCTAACCAATTCCCATCGTAGGCCACTATCAACCCGAGGAATCAAGGGGCCTCATTGAGTCAAATGCATAATTTGAATCATGTTCATGTTGACGAGGAGGCCGTGGAGATTATATTAGCTATATCAAGCCTTCGGATCAGCAAAGACTTACCGGATCTTTATAAGGATCATCTTTTGCACAAGAGCTCAATAGTTGAAGAAACATCGACTGTCGTAGTAGAGCAAGAAAGTAGTTCGGAGGATGAGGAAGAACGGATGCGAGCTGAGCCAAATCAAGATACGTACAAACCGCTTGTGCCTTACCCTCAAGCATTAAGCAAAATTGACAAGGTGAGTGAAACTGACGATCACCTATTAGAAGCCTTCCAGAAGGTAACCATTACCATCCCTTTAGTAGATGACATTAAGCAAAATTCCTTTAAGGCATATGCACACCCCATAGAAAGTCCCAAAAGGATCTAATTGAGCAAAAATATTAGTTCAATTATGATGAATTCTCTTTCGATCAAAAAGAGAGATCTCGGAGTGCCCATGATCATGAGTGAAATTGGATAAATGAATTTTACTAGATCCTTGTTAGATACTGGAGCTAGTATCAATATCCTTTTTAATGACCAAGACATTAATGCTTGCATTGGAGAAGTCATGACAATCAATGAGGAAACCGAATTCTAAGAGCTACCCTTGGACGAGCCGACATTGGAGCTCAAGCCTCTTCCATCTACACTCAAGTATGCTTTTCTTGACTCACAACAGGCAAAGCCGGTGATCATTTCGTCCCAGCTCATTTCATCACAATACGTCAAGTAATCGTTTCTCCTGCTCTTGACTGAGCTGCAAAGCTAGTGATCATTTCATCCCAAGTGATTGAGCTAGGGTATTTTTTTATACTCTTCTAAACTCATTTCCACGTCTAGGGAGTGCCTGAAATTAGGATTTCAACAGGGGAGAAAGAAGAATTTGCTGCATGAACCCTTGATCCGACATGTAATTGGATCTTTTGAGCAATATTTTGGGTTAGATTACATATTTTCTTCCTAGTCTTTCGTGTTATACTATTAGACTTTAATTTCAATTTGTAGATTAGTTTAATTTTACAAAATTTAGGCATTTTCTCTCTTTTCACAATCAAATTTTCTGTCCTTATTTTGCTCCTTGATTTCTCTGCGAATACTAATCCAAATTAAGTGATTTTTGATTATGTGGATTCATCTTTCTAAAAATACTAATGTCACCTCAATTTATTTTCCAATTTGATCAAATTTTGAATATATCTAAAAGAAATCTAATTAATTTATAATTAGATTTGACCCTTACTCACTATTATTCTAATTAATTTATAATTAAAACACAAAATTTGGTGAGTTTAGAAATTTTTTTGACATGAGGAAATGTGTTTTCTATGACCGCACGAAATCATTTCATAAGTATGGTGAACACTCAAACCTTAATCGATTACTCAATTTAGTACAGATGCATGGAAAAAACCAACGAGAACACATGATATTTTCACTACCTTGTCGAAAGATTTTATCACATCTCATTCCATGAGTCAATCTCCTCAAATATTAAGCGTTGACAATCCTATTTTGACCAAATATTGACATTTGAGGACTTCATACTATATCCAATGTATAACATTTTGATTCCTCACTATACTTGGGCCTTGATCCCTCACCGACCTCATCATTGTGTACTTGGTTGCCAAGTACACAAGCCTCGTCTCATTGGCTTGATTACAAAGCTCTTCTTGCCACTTGGGGTTTTCAGCAAATTTAAGGTCTCGACAACACAAATACCTTTAGCGTAGTCATTAAAGTGGCCTCAGTAGGTTTACTTCTCACCTTTGTTATTTTGTATCTATTGCCTCAAACAAGCTCCACAGGCTGGGCTCACCATGCTCTCTTACTATATTTCTCTCGGTTTTCAGGGTGCTTGCACTGAAGCTTCTCTAATTTTTCATATTATCGAATGGTGCCATCTTTATCTCCTAATGTACGTTGATGATTTTCTTGTTATTGGCTTAGATGACTGATGTATTAGCTGGGGTCGAGGCTATTTCTGAACATGGTCCCTCTCACCACTTTCTTGGCATTGAACTAATTCCAACTTCTGAAGGTCTTCTTCTGTCTCAATCATGCTACATACTTTCACTTCTCACATAAGCCAATATGCTAAATTTCAAACCTATGAGCACCCTTGGAACCACCACCTTGTTTGTAGCATCATTAAACTACTGCAACCATTTTCTATATCGTCAAGCGATTGGGGCCCTTCAATACCACAATATATCTTGACCCTATATCGCCTTTGCTGTCAATAAGGCATGCCAGTTCATGCAAGATCCAACACCTCTTCATTAGAAAGCCATAAACACTTCAGCTAGTATGTAAATGGCACAATGGAATTTGGACTTAACGCTCAGGGAATCACCCTATGTCTCTTTACATGTGTTTAGTGACACCGATTGCGCAAAGGGAACCATATGATCAGTGATGCAATAACGGCTACTTAGTTTACCTTGGACCTAATCTCATCTCATGTAACATGAAGAAACAGTTGATGGTCTCTAGCGATAGCGCTGAAGCAGAACATGAGGGGGTTGCCAACGCCATTGCAAAATGAATATGAATCCCTTTGCCAACTAATGCTAAATAAATTGCAAGTCCGCTCTATCTCTACCGAAGGACAATTAGTTGAGATTCTTACCAAGTACCTTCAAAAGGTACAATTTCTGGCTCTAAGTCCCAAGCTGAACGTTATTTCACTAGGGTGGACTAGTAACGGTCCTATTGACAAGACCACAACCACTGATAGCTGATGGAACGAGACCACGAGATCGTAAAAAACACACTGTCTCATGTCAAAATAAAGTCCAAACTTACCAATTTTATGAAATTAATTCGAATTGAGGGGTATAATGGTAAATATGGGTCGAATCCACAGGGAACTAGGGAAATTTCTGATGATCTCTTCAAATTTGATCAAATCGGATGATGAATCGATGATAGAGATTAGGGAAAATGATATTTTATGAAAGAAGACTTGAAGACAAATCCACAGAATTAAAAATCAAGGAATTTGACTATGATTTCGTGGAGAAATTGAAGATTGAAGATGGATGAATTTTATGAAACGTTAAAACACAAAATTAACAAAATTACGAATGAGATTCAACTAAATAATGATTCTAAACAGAAATTAAACACTATAAGAAGATAGATTAGAATAAATCGCGATTGTGGAGTTCAAGAGTTGATTTCTTCCTCGTCAATCGTCAAAATCTTGATCTTAAGCACTCTGTGGACGCGATTGTGATCAAGAGATTCAAGAGATTTGGTGTCTAAACAGTTCAATTTGATTTAATTACTATCAACTACTTTACAAATACGAAGAACATCTCAATTTATAGGCGATTTGGGCGTCGTTCGATGAAATGCATCAACGGTTCTAATGAAACGCATGATCGCGAATCATTAATGTTAAGTCATGGCCGTTGGATCGCGATTGGATGCTCGAGATGAAGCCACGTCGCATGCATTTTAAAACGCATCAAAACGCTCATCGTTGGATCGCGATCGGACGATCTTGATGCGTTTTGAATCGGTTTAATCTCGACCGTTATAACTCTTTGCGATCAACGGTCAAGATTAAAACGCATCCGGTGAACCCGATCTTGCCACGTACCCCTCTTCACTTAAGTGAAGATCAACGGCTGAGAATCAGCGCACGATCGGACGCTCCTCACGCTGCCACGTCACCGTCTCTTCTCGATTGTTGATCGTGATCTGATCAGACGGCTCTGATCGCGCCACGTCAACTACTCGCTTTAGAAAATTCAGAAAAATTGATTTTAATTAAAAAATCAATTTTTAATTCAGGAAAATCCTTATAAATTTATTAAAAATTTAGAAAAATTCCAAAAATTTTTGAAAAATTCCGGAAAAATCCCTAAAAATTAGAAAATTTATAACTCCAAAAATTAATCCAAATTTCTTTCATTTGATCAGAAATTTAATTATCTATCATTCTAAATAGTCAAATTTAATAAATAACAAGATATTTAATGTCTATTTCAAAAATACATTTATTTCTTTAAGATTTGAACTTTAGAAAATTAAATGAATATTTATAAAAATGATTTCTCTTATTATTTATCTTTAAAAGCACTTATAATCTCAAGTAAAGATGGGTTATAAAATTATTTATCTTTATTGCATCATAATTAACCCTAATTTAAAGTATTTTGAGATTATAATGACTTTTTCATAGAATGATAGATAAATACTCATAAATATGATAACATGCATAGAAATAAAATCTTTTATGCTTTAATATAAATTAATAATCATGTATTATCATGTCTAATTAGCATGTTAACAATAGCTTCGCAGAAAAGCCGATTAAATTTGAATGATCAATAGAAGTGTTGCAAATTTAGTCTACAAATATTTGCAGACTTCTCCATGAATGACCAGGGGAATACAATTCGGTTCATTCATTCTTCCTCAGCTCTGCTCAACTCTCTGCATGGCATCCATCTCTACTTGTATGTATCCTCAATTCTCCTTGAGCTTTATCAATAAGACCCGTTATACTCATGCAAAAAGATAAAGCTTGAGCAAGAAATCGCTATTCATTTCTAAGACAGATTTAGAACTTGTTTTTCTACGGTAAATTTATTCGAGAATTCACTGGTCATTCCTACGACAATTGAGGAGAGAATTGAGGAGGACGAGAAGAAGGATGATGAGAATGCCAAGAACTCAAGAAAGAGATTTTTTCTGTACGTCATTGTGTCAATTACAATGGCTATATATAGCCGTAAGTTTGACTATTTTAACATTTAGAAAGTTTCCGTTGTAACGGAACTTTCGTCAAACTCGTAACGCTGATCTTATGGTTAAAGTACATTATTGCCCTCTTGATTCTGGTCTTCATTCGTCCACCTATATAGCTTACAAACACCGTGATTGGTCCATGCTGGCGTCCGGTACCTTATGTCTTTGTTATGTGAACCGGTTATTGTTTTTGAGCTGGATGCGTCATTTAATTGACCAACTGTCTTAACAATCAGGACCCGGCTCGAACGCCATCGATTTTTCGACGCGGTGACGCAATTGACTCGACAAGGCGAAGAAACTTCTCGCGTGTTCAGACTGCGATTTCCCCTGCAATACAAACGCGACAACAACGCGTGGATTCCTCGTCACGTGTTCGAAAAATTTGACGGGTAACGTCGATTCCCTCCCCAGTCTTTCAAATAAATAGATGGTACGGGGCTGAAGGAATTCTGCCCTCTTATCTGATCGAACGACGAGATCTTTGTCAGAACCCACACCAAAATTCGCGTCCACGCCATGGATCCTCATGCACAGAAGCCCGGGTCCAGTAAGGGAGATCTCTTGGCCGGCGTCAAGGTACTTTCCGGCGCCGCCGCCGACAAGGGTAAGGTCGCCGGCGCTGCCGCGGACATCCTAGGCACCGCCGCGCAGCATGGCAAGTTCCAGGGAAAATACATAAAGAAAGCCGAGGGTTTTCTGCGCGGGTACCAATCTTCCCACGCGGCTCACCCTCAAGCATCCCACGCGGCTGGCCCTAATAGCCACGCTACTTACCCTCAAGCTAGCCACGGTGCTTACCCTCAAGCTAGCCACGCTGCTTACCCTCCAGCTTCCCACGACGCTTACCCTCAAGCTAGCCACGGGCCTTACCCTCAAGCTTCCTACGAGGCTTACCCTCAAGCTAGCCACGCGGCTTACCCTCAAACTTCCCACGAGGCTTACCCTCAAGCTAGCCACACGGCTTACCCTCAAGCTTTCCATGCTTACCCTCCATTCAGCCACGCGGCTGACCCTCAACTTAGCCACGCTGCTGGGCCTCAAACATGCCACGTGGCTTACCCTCCGGGTTACCCTCAAGCTAGCCACGCGGCTTACCCTCAATCCGGCCATGCTGCTGACAATCCAGCTTACCCTCCCGCTTACGGACAAGCTGGCCCAGCGGCCACTGGCGGGTCCCACGGACACGGGGACTACCTGAAGATGGCGCAAGGTCTGCTGGGTGCCCACTCTGGCGGCGGACATGGCGGCCAATCCAGTGGCGGCCAATCCAGTGGTTTTGGAAATTATGTCAAGATGGCCGGGGGGCTCTTGAAGAAACACTGATATCGAAGGAATTTCCATTCATCTCTGTTTTTCTCTGGTCTTCTTGTATGTTACCGATTGGTTGGCTCTTGTTTGTTAGATTTGATAAAAATTTGTCTTCTGGTCGCCTACACATGCAGCGAGAGAGAACAAAGTCTATGTTGCCAAGTTATTCATCCATATTCCTAGGTTACAAAAAAAAAAAAAGTTGATAAAACAAACAAGAGTTTGAGAGAGGGGATTCACCTTTGCCTAAAAGAGCAAGATTCTCCGCATTTGGTGGGGACGAAGAGGAGCTCCACGCAAAAGTCACCCCCTGAGATTGATCTGCCCTTCTGACCAACCTTATCGAGATCTTCGATTTTTAACTGTAAAGTTCCACATCCAAAGACACTACTATTTACAAGGCCAAACAAAAAACAATAGAATACAAATGAAATTACATAAGAACATGCAAGGAAAAATAAATTTGAATTTCACATCGCCTAAAACTAGTAATTTACCTGCAAGAGACTGCCGCTGATGAAATTCGCGTTGAAGCAGGTGTGAAAAAGACGCATGCCTGTCATCTTCTCATAGAAGGTGATCCTTATGTCACCGGAGACCTGGAGGAAGACAATCAAAGCACATTTCTTTGACAATCAAAACACAAGTCAATGCCACCAGGTACTATCAGAGAACAGATATAGAGAGGATGAGGGAGTTGATCTAAGCCGTTAGATCATGCTCCTACGACTACGACTTATGACCGATGGGAATCTAATCGTGAGCGTCCACGTGGATGAGTTATAACTGCGAGGATTAGCCGATGGAGGAGCAGCGGGACCCACAGTCGTTATTTCAGTTTGTTCTTGTGTTCTTGGTTCTTTTTCTTTAAAAACCGACAATCGTTCGGTAGAATAGGGGTGAAGTGAATCTTTGTTTTTGTATTGTTAATCAGTCTGTCTCAACCCGTGACTAGGTGAGCGAGTGAATTGTGTTCGCAAGTGAGTGAGTTGTTCTTACAAGTGGTATCGATCAACGGATCGTGGGGGCCGGACCTGTCAAGAAGATGCCGAGAAGAGGGGAGACTTTGATTCAAAGTGAGAGAGTGTCGACCGATGAATCGACCAAGAAGGTAGAGGTGATCATTCCGACACCTTTGACGCAGCTTTCGGCGACGAATTACCGTCACTGGGCGATGAGGATGGAGGTACATCTTGACGCTCAAGGATTGTGGGAAGCCGTAACCGGAACTGAGATGAACAGGCAGAAGGATCATCTTGCCCTGTCCGCCATGTTAGCGGCGATTCCGGAATCTTCAGGAGTTCAACTTGATATCAAGAAATCGGCAAAGGTTAATTGGGAAATAATTCGATCTTTCCATGTGGGAATAGATCGTCTCGCCCAATCAAGAGCTCAGGGTTTAAGAAGGGAATTCGAAAACCTGTCAATGAAAAAAACCGATAAGGTTAGTGACTTCACTGATAGATTCTCAAGAATCGTATTCGAGTTACGACAACTCGGTGAGAGGCTTGATGACAAAGATGTTGTCAAGAGGCTTCTACGATCAATGCCTCCAAGGTATGACTCTCTGACGCTTTCACTTGAGCAATTCGGTGATTTAGACTCAATGTCTTTAGTAGAAGCAATCGGATAATTAAAAGTCCATGAGATGAGACTGTCCAAAAGAGATTTAAGAGAAGAAGAACATGCTCTATTGTCTCGTTCTATGAGTAAATTCAAGTAAACAAAGCAAGACGATGGACAGACATCACGAGGAAGAGGCAGAGGAAGAGACCAAGGCAAAGGAAAAACCCAAACAAGTGATGATCAAAAGCAAGAAAATTCAAGAAAACCGTTTGATAAATCAAAGGTTCAATGCTATAATTGTCAAGATTTTCGGCCATTTTGCAGATGAATGCAAAAACGAGAAGAAGCCAAGAGTAAGAGATGAATCGGCAAACCTTATGATTGAAGAATCTAGTCTGTTTATGGCATATACAGAGGACATTTTGCTGCAAGGATCTCAAGAAGTAAATTTCACCAAAAACATATGGTATCTCGACACAGGAGCGAGTTCACATATGACAAGTAAGAAATCGTATTTTCATTTTCTTGACGAAAATCAGCAGGGAGTAATTAGATTCGATGATGAATCCTCAGTAAGATATAAGGGAAAAGGATCTATATTCCTAAATTACTTGGATGGGGAAGAGATTAAACTTGAAGGTGTTTTGTATGTTCCATCTCTGAGGGTAAACATCCTAAGTCTTGGGAAGTTAGATGAGGACGGATTTACATCTACTTTGGGAGGAGGTGTCCTATCTATATACGATAAAGAGGGAAAACAATTTGCAAGAATTCGAAAGACAAATGGTAGTATGTACCTTCTTAAGTTGGGAGTGTCCGAATTTTGCCAAATTTCAAGAGAAGAAGATCAAGAAGTGTGGTTGTGGCATCATCGCTTCTGTCATCAGAACTTCCGTGCAATTGATGACATGAGGAAGGGTGAAATGGTAAGAGGTTTACCTAATATTTCTTTCTCTGATCGTGTATGCAGAAACTGTGTTGCTGGCAAGCTACAGTCGAGTAAATTCCCATCTTCATCATCATACCAAGCCACAAGAAGACTAGAACTCATTCATGGAGATATATGTGGTCCGCTTCAACCATCAACCCTTGGAGGTAGAAGGTATTATTTCCTCCTTGTTGATGATTTCACTTGGTTATTGTGGGTATTTTTTTCTCAAAGCAAAGTCGAGGCGTATCATCACTTCAAGGTGTTTAAAAATTTAGCTAAATCTGAATGTGGTGATAAATTGAAGTGCTTTTAGAACATATTGAGGTGGAGAATTCAACTCTGAGGAGTTTGGAAACTTTTTGTGATATGAATGGAATTAAAAAGACAGCTTGACTCGCTCCTTATTCTCCTCAGCAGAATGGAGTAGTGGAAAGAAAAAAATAGAACTATTATGTCTTGTGTTAGAAGTATGTTAAAAAGAGAAGAAGTTACGTCTAGAATTGTGGGCAGAGGCGGTAGAACACCTGTGTATATGTATTGGATCTTTCTTACACCAAGAGTTTAAAGGATGCAACTCCATATGAGAAATGGAGTGGGAGAAAACCTGCTATTGATCATTTACGGGTATTTGGATCAGTGGTTCATGTGAAAACCACAAGAATGTTAAATAAGCTTGAAGATAGGAGTACTGTGATGATGCTTATTGGGTATGAACGTGGTACTAAAGCTTATAGATGCCTTGATCCAATGAATTTTAAGGTAACTATTACCAGGGATGTTATTTTTGAGGAATCACAGAGTTGGGACTTTAGTCAATAGAGAGGTCAACGCTTTGATCTCACTCTCACTTCAACCATTAATTTGGTAAATCAATCTGAAGTTTCGACTGACAATCAAGACTCATCTATTACATCCATTGTACCTACAGAGGAGCAAAGAGATCAAGATCAATCTTCAGAAGAAGATAGACCTGAGAGGTTCAGATCAGTACAAGAAATTTATGATGAAACACAAGAAATTGAGGAGGATGAAGCTTGTTTTTTTTCTAGAGATGAACCTACATCTTTTAAAACAGAAATGAAAGAGGAAGTGTGGAGAAGGGCTATGATAGAAGAATTAGAAGCAATTGAGAGAGATTTTACTTGGGAACTTGTGAAATTACCCAAGAAGTGCAAATCGATTGGAGTTAAGTGGATATACAAGATTAAAAGGGAAAATTCTGGAGAAATTACAAGGTATAAAGCTCAATTGGTGGTAAAAGGTTTTAGTCAGGTGAGAGGAGTTGACTTTGAGGAGGTTTTTCTCCTGTGGCAAGAGCAGAATCCATTCGGATAATCATTGCCATGGCTGCTCAATTTAAGTTGAAATTACATCACTTGGATGTAAAATTCGGCATTCCTAAATGGATACATAGAAGAGGATATATATGTAGATCAACCCGAAGGATTTATAAAAAGAGGACAACAGAGTTATGTTCTTAAACTGAGAAAGACATTATACGGTCTAAGACAAGCCCCAAGGGCATGGAACATCAAGTTGGACGATACACTCAAGTAAATGAGCTTCATCAAAAGCATCAATGATCAAGATGTATATACATCAAATAGAAAAGAGAACAAATTATGGGTAGGAGTGTATGTGGATGATTTAGTCATCACAAGATCAAATCCCGAGGAGATTGATCTCTTTAAAATCTCAATGAAAGACAAGTTTGAAATGACAGATTTTGGGTTATTAAATTCTTATTTGGGAATTCAAGTGATTCAAGAGGAAGATGAAATTAAAATGTGTCAGACAAATTATGCTTTGAAGATCCTGAATATGTTTAATATGTCAGACTGTAATACTTCAAAAATGCCAATGGAATGTCATTTGAAGCTTAATCGAGATGGAGAAGGATCAGAGGTAGAACCTACTTTTTTTAGGAGGATAATCAGGTGTTTAAGATATCTTACCTTTACTCGACCCGATCTGATATATTCGGTGAGTTATTTAAGCCGGTTTATGAGCAAACCGTATTCAAATCACATGACAGCTGCAAAAAGAATTTCGAGATACGTGAAAGGAACAGACTATGGTCTTATATATAAATCTGATAAGGAGTGTGACTTAATTGGATATTGAGACAGTGATTATACTGATGATTTGGATGACAGGAAGAGTACATCGGGTTTAATCTTCTTCTTCAGATCAAAACCGATTGCTTGGAATTGTTCTAAACAGAAGGTGATAGCTCTATCATCTTGTGAAGCAGAGTATATCTCTTCCATGTTAGCAGTTTTTCAAGGGATATGGATAAGTAGATTTATGCATGAATTGAGTGGATACGAGGAGAAGTGTTTTGATTTGTGTATTTACAACAAATTGGCCATTGAGATCAGCCGGAATCCTGTTCATCACGGTCGGACGAAACACATCGATGTTCGATTTCATTTCATCAGAAAGTGCGTGGAGGAAGGTAAAGTGATTCTTAAATATGTTCGAACAAAGGATCAGCTGGCTGATTTTTTCACAAAATCGCTCGAAATTGCCAAGTTTTGTGAATTCCGAACTGAAATTGGTCTCGGAAGGGTTCAACGATGCTCAGATCAAGGAAGAGATTGAGGGAGTTGATCTAAGCCGTTAGATCATGATCCTATGACTATGACTTATGACTGAAGGGAATCTAATCGTGAGCATCCACGTGGATGAGTTATAACGGCGAGGATTAGCCGATGGAGGAGCAGCGGGACCCAAAATCATTATTTTAGTTTGTTCTTCTGTTCTTGGTTATCTTTTTCTTTAAAAATCGACAATCGTTCGTTAGAATCGGGGTGAAGTCACTCTTTTGTTTTTTTGTATTGTTAATCAGTTTGTCTCAACCCGTGACTGGGTGAGCGAGTGAATCGTGTTCGCAAGTGAGTGAGTTGTTCTTACAAAGGATACCACAACAGTTTTATCAAAGTTGTCCAGACAAATTTTCTGATTGATTGCTGCACTTTCGGTATCCATTTGAACCACAATCCGAGGACCATTGGATCTTTGTTTCTTCCGATCAACATCCTTATAAACATCCGAGAAGAAGTAGCATGGACTGTATCTTCAACGATGACAACTTTTTACTCGCCGGTGGTAGCACCTAGCAACTTCCATCTGAAGGCAGTAAGCTTGACCAGGGACCTATTTTTATGGTAAATCAATATAGAGCACAAAAATATCAAAAATAATAACATGAAATCTGGAAGTCAAGAAACTGGATAGGGTGTAAATTCTATTACCTCATGCATTTTGGAAACAACAAAATGCACTGAGTCAATGTTCACTGCATCGTGGAGACATATTTATCTCAATTCTCTACATTGTGGTACATGAAAATGTAGGGTAGGTGCTTCCGGTATCTTAGACCAATATCTAACATATCGTCGTTGACTGGGAATCGAAACCTGGGCAAAAATTGGCCAATGAAACTTTAAACAAACGGATGGATACTTCAAGAAAAGTACAGACCCTGATGGTAGATGCTCCAGCTCAGCGGTAGATACGGGCGTCGACGATCCTCCGTCTTTGGCGTCAGCTCTTTGTTTTTGTGTTTAAGGTAGTTAAGCGCTAATTGCAAGCGTCGGATGAGGGGAGTTATGACGGTCCAGATAAGGACATGTCAGGCACAACGGGAACGCTCTGCGGAAGTCGTTGAAGATTACTCTTCGCTCTCCTCCTCCTGTTGGTTGGGTGCTTTACAAATTCACCCGACCCGAACGATGAATGTAGCGCGTCGGAAATTCATCCGCAAATAGATTGATTATGATTGTTATTTCTCGATCTCTCTTCTAAATGATTTCTTCTCATCTCTCGATCTCTCGCGATCACGCGTGAGCGATCAAACCCGTGGATTCTATTTTCAACAATTTGTTCAAAGCAAATAGATCTTCCGAAGAATCAAAATGGCGAAGAAATCTTCAGATGTTTGAATTTCTAATGATTTTTTCAGGTTTTTTCTGAATTAAAAATTAAAATTTTTTATTAACAATATTTTTTATAAGTGCGCAAGTGACGTGGAGCAATCTGGAGCGTCCGATCGCGTGTATAATCATGACCGTTGATTGTCACTTAAAGGCAGGGGTACGTGGCGCACTCTGATTCGTCGACAAATCATTTTCAAATGATTTAATCTCAGCTGTTGATTTGAAGAGTTATAATGGCTAAGATTAAAATTGATGGAAACACATCTGAGCGTCCGATCAAGATCAAACGACGAGCGTTTGATGCGTTACTTATAACGCGCGCGACGTGGTAAAATCTCGGCAATCCACCGGAGATCTAATGGCCATGACTTAATCATAACTATTTCGCATCCGTGCGTTTCATCAGAGCCGTTGATCAAAGATTAATTGACGATCGAACTGTTACGCCCAATTCTCCCTATAAATTGAGATATTCTTCAACATTGTAAACCATTCAAGGGCAATTTGAGTAAATCGAACTGTTTAGACACCTTGAATCTCTTGCTTCTAATAGCTTCTAGACTCATTTTCGCGTCCACGGAGTACTTGAGAGTGAGATTTTATTGAGAGAATAGGAAGAAATCGAGGTTTGAACATCAATGATCGCGTTTTCTGAATTTTGATGAAGAGCCTTGAATCTGGCGAGTAATTGGATCAATTCGAGTGAAATTGGTGGCGTACGACCTCTATCGCCACCAAGACACAATTTTACTGCACCAAAGGAGCCCTTTCACGCGCGAGGATCTATCTACTTATCTTCTTTCTCTATTGTGAAATTTTTGACCCAAACGTGTTTAAGCAGGTTCTCGCTTATTTCCCCCTCCCTTTTAGGCTTCCGGGTGGGTTCTTTCCTTTTTGGGATCCTATCAATGAAGCCCTTCTTCTTTGTGACCCTTTATTTCTATGAGTATGTTTAGGTTTTGGGTTGTGGGCCTCAAGTGGGCCCTTTCCCCTCTCAGCCCATTTAGGGCTTTATAGGAGGCGAAGGGACCCCCCACAAACCCTAGAAGTCATTTGAGAAAGCAAAAGGGAGTCTCCTTCATCTCGAGTGGCTGCTCACGGAAGGCCGGGAAGGAGTCCAACCGCCGCTACCGCCGCCGCCGCCGCCGCTGCCGCCACCGCCGCCGCTGCCGCTGCCGCTGCGACCATCGCCACTCCTTGCCCCGCCCACGAAGATTCCATTGTTGCCGCCGCCGCCCTTGCGTTGCAGCTACCGCCGCCCTCGGGCAGCAGCCGCCGCCGCCGCTGCCCCGCACCTGCCGCCCTCCTCATCGCCGCCATCCCTTAACCAACCTCCTGACGAGACGAGACCGCGAGCTCGTTGATTTCACACGGTCTCGTGTCAAAAATATTTCCGAACTTACCAATTTGATGAAAATGTATCGAATTGAAGGGATAATGGTCGAATCTATAGGGAATTAAGGTATTTTCAAGCGATCTTTTAGAAATTGATCAAATTAGATGATGAATTGAGGTGAAAAATTAGGGAAAATGGTAGATTTAGAAAGATAACTCAAAGATGTATCCACAGAATAAAAAATCACTCAATTTGGATTAGTAATCGCAGAGAAATCAAAGAGCGAAGTGAGATGAAATATCCGAAATCGCTAAGAACATAAATCGAAATTAAAGACTAAATTAAGCTAAATTATGATCCTAAACAAAAATTGATGATACATGATGATAGATTAGAGGGAAAACTTATTTTCTAACCCGAGATAATGATCGAATCGATCCAATTGATCGTCGGATCGACGGCTATTCATTCCGCGAATTCAAACGTGAACATCGATGTTCAAGAGACAAATTCTCCTTGGTCGATCGACGAAATCTCACTTTTAATCACTCCGTGGACGCGGAAGGGAGTCTAGAAGAGGTTAGAAGTGAGAGATTTATGGATTGAAGGGTGTAGATGGGTCAATTATGCGAAATCATCCAAGAATATCTTACAAAATCGAAGAACACATTGTTTTATAGACAAATTGGGTGTAACCGTTCGATCGGTGCGTTTCAAGCTCCATCAACAGTCCAGATGAACGCGTAACGGCGAATCGTGACGATTAGATTTCGGCCTTCCAATATTGAATGGACGCTCCGGATTTAATCTTCGCGATATGCGTTATAAAACGAGTGAAAACGCGTCCGTTGGATCGCGATCTAATGCTTCAAATGCGTTTGATCGCGTGAAATCGTGGCCGTTATAACTCTGCTTTAAAAGGCACGTGTGCGATGATTGATCGGTGGTCTGCGCGTCCACGCGATCAACGCGCGGATTTCCAAGGCGCCACCGATCCGACGTCTCCCCTTCCGCCACGTGTCCTACTTTTTAAATAGAAACCGTGTGGAACATAGTCCCACACAGGAAAAATTGAAGGAATCAATTGGGTTTAAAAGGAGTGAAGTTTTTAGGGGATTAATATTCCCTTCCGATATACGGAAGGCTGAACATATTATAAACTATATAAAATATAAATATAAATATGCGCATACGTCACCTCGCCGCGTGGGCCTGCGTGGCGCTGCCACGTGGCCTTGCGTGCCACGTCGCATCCACGTGGCCCCGTGCGGAAATAAAACCGCTTTTTGCCTTTATTTTATTTATTTTTAATTGTTTAAAAATAGATAATAATTCAGAAAAAATAGAAAATTCATAAATTTTAATATATAACTCCAAATTAATCCAAATTTCTTTCATTTGATCTGAAATTTAATTATCTATCATTCTAAAAAGTCAAATTATTTAAATAACAAGAGACTTAATTATTATTTCAAAAATACATTCATTTCTTAAAGATTTTAACTTTAGAAAATTAAATGAATGTTCGTAAAAATGATTTCTCTCATTATTCAACTTTAAAACCCACTTATAATCTCAAGTAAAGATAGGTTATAAAATCTTTAATCTTTAATTCATCATATTTAACCCTACATTAACGCATTTTGAGATTATAACATAAAATTTCATGGAATGATAGAAATGCACTCAAAGTATGATAACATGCACATAAATGGAATGTTTTATTCCTTACTTTGCATTAATAATCATGTTTTATCATGTTAAGATTGCATGTTATCACCTCCCGAGCTCACCTCCCACTCCAACTCCGCACTCTCCTCAATGGTTTCCCCGTTTCCTGGTCTTCCCCTCTCCCTTGCGCACCATCGCAATCTCCTCGCTCCTCCTCCCGTTCCCCTCTCAGATCCTTCCGTGACGGTGCCCTCTCTATCCCGGCACCCGAATTTCCCCATCCTGTGAATCAAGCACCGTCCCGTCTGATCCGTCGACCTGCATCCTCGTCTCCCTCTCTCCACCATCTGCACACATTCCTAATTCATGACGCTCATCGTTGACCCCCCCCCCCCACCAATTCCCTATCTACACCTCCCTCAATCTCCCACGACTCCCTCCATCGCCGATCGATCCCCTCCTTTCGCATCACCGCGTAATTCCCTCCCCACGTTCAACCATTTCCAGCCATCTTCAACTCTGAGTTCGCCAAATTCTTCTCATCGACCATCCAAAAGTCAGACCGCCACCCCTCCCAAATCCTCTCCCCGTTGTCCGGCCGATCCCCTCCACGCCCAAACAATTTCCTCCCCTTCCCGCGCAAATTCTGCACCATCGCCTGTCGTCTCCTACCTCCAGCTCTACTGATCCTCTCTGCGCATCCCCATTCGCCTCCCATCGCCCATTCCTAACGCCCCTCCATCCTTCCCGTCTTCCTCGATTTCTCTCCCATGCACCTCCCAAGTACACGAAATCGAGAATTCGCGAATTCATGACGTCACAAAATCAGATTGTGATACCGACTGTCGCCCCCCCTCTTCCCCTCGGTCACACGATCGCCCGCTTCCCCTCCTTCCGCAGAATTCACTTCGAACTCGCACACTATCAAACCTCGCTCAGCCGCCCACCAACATCTTCCTAGCGACCCACCACGTGTGTTCCAACGCCCGAACAAATTCAACGCCTCCGCCAAACTCAATCCTGGCCCCTGCGAATTTGACAAAACAATGCCGCGAGGTCATCAATTTCACACTGTCTCGTGTCAAAAATAATTCCAAACTTACCAATTTAGTAAAAATATCTCGAATTGAGGGGTATAATGGTAAATAAGGGTTAAACCCACAGGGAATTAGGGAAATTTCTGATGTTTTCTTCAAAATTGATCAAATCAGACGATGAATTGATGGTAGAAGTTGGGGAAAATGGTAGATTATGAAAGAGAACTTGAAGACGATTCTACGGAATCAAAAAACATCAAATTTGACTTTGATTTTGCAGAGAAATTGAAGATCGAAGTGAGGGATGATTTTCAAAAATCGGAAGAACAATTTTAACAAAATTTAAACAAAATTAAATCTAAATTACTAATCTAAATGAAAATTAAACATGAATAGACGAAAAGATTAGTAAAAATCGCCTCCACTAACCCAAGATTGCGATTGGATTAACCCGATTAATCATCGGATCAAGACTTTAATCAAAAACCTGAAAAACCGCGATCATGGAGTTCAAGCGTTGATTTCTTCCTCTTCTTTCAACCAAATCTTGATCTTAAGCGCTTCGTGGACGCGGAATTGAGTCTAGAAGAGGATAGGATCAAGAGATTCAAGAGATTTGGTGTCTAAACAGATCAATTTGAGTGATTGCTCTCGAATACTTTACAAATTGAAAGAACATCTCAATTTATAGGACATTTGGGTGTGACCGTCCGATCGGATTTAATCGACGGATCTGATGAAACGGTTCATCGTGAACCGTTATGATTAAGTCGGGTCCGTCAGATTGCCGATGGACGTGTAATATGATGCCACGTGTGTATGCGTTATAACACGTGTGAAAACTGTCGTCGTTGGATCACGATCCGATGCTCCTGAGCATTTGATGAGTCCATCGATCGCGATTAGTCTCGACCGTTATAACTTGGTTGATGGACAGTCGAGATTAATCATAAGAGCTTCACTTAACTTGATTTTAAGGCACGTGCTTTGGTTGGTGATCCGGTGGACCGCGTCCACTGCATCAACGCGCGAGAATCCACGTGCTTTTCGATCCAACGCCTCGAGTTAATCCACGTCGCCTGAAATTAAAAAGAAGAGTAGAACATAGTCCCACATGGTAAAAATAAACAAGAAGGGACGGGTTTATAAGATCCGCGGATTTAAGGGGTTAGCTTAAATCCGATTACAGATGCTTACTTATACTATGATCCTATATTACGAGTAAATATAAATATGCACACACGTGTCACCTCCGCGCCACGCAGGCGCTCGCGTGGGTCCGCATGGCTCTGCCACGTGGCCTTGCGTGCCACGTAGCATCCACGTGGGTCCCGCGCAAAAAAAAACCCTTTTTGTTTATTTTTTTATTATTTTAATAGATTTAAAATCTAAAATAAATTCAGAAAAATCCGAAAAAATCCTTAAAAATTAGAAATTCATAACTTTCAAAATATAACTCCAAATTAATCCAAATTTCTTTCATTTGATCTGAAATTTAATTATCTATTATTCTAAAAAGTCAAAATTAATAAACAATGAGAGTTTTAATTTCTATTACAAAAATACATTTATTTCTTAAAGATTTTAACTTAATTAATTTCTTTTATGTGCATGTTATCATACTTTGAGTGCATTTCTATCATTCTATGCAATTATATGTTATAATCTCAAAATGCGTTAATTTAGGGTTAATTATGATGAATTAAAGATTAAAGATTATAGGGGAAAACTCACCGTACATCGTGACCTTTTGAGAAGCGTCCAAATCCACTCCCACCTTTCGAATTGTCCAAATCCACTGCCAGCAGGGCACATACGCTGACGTGGACGGCGATGGAACTCATCCGATGCCACGTGACCGTCCACGTCAGCGAGGGCAATGGGGAAAAAATATCAAACCCTCTCTGTTATTCCCTCTCTCTAGGCGCTACTTTCTCTCTCTAGAAAGGCCAAACCCTCAATAACTCCATAGATCGATCGATCGATCCCCCGGCGGATGACGAGAGGGAAATAGGGATCCGCTCCGAAGGACAAGAGAGAGGGATTCTGCTGAAACCCGAGAGAGAAGAGATGGGCGTGGAGCTGTCTGCAGAGGTCGAGATCTCGGAGGGTGGAGGCGAGGAGAGAGGAGAGCGGGGAGATGAGGAGGGTGGAAGGAGGGGAGAGGAGGTGGAGGGAGGAGTAAGCCGCGAGGGAGTCTTGGACGAGGGATTGCCCGGCGAGGTTCGTTACGGACTGGAGCAGGAGAGAGAAGGAAGAAGAAGATGAAGCGATCGTGTAGGCTCTTCTCAGGGAGCTTCTTGCACTGAGGATACCAGTTGGATAGTGCATGGAGAAACAACAGGCACGTAGAGGAAGACGTTATATCAATCATGGATGATTCAACAAAAAAAACTTCGATACTCAATTAATTAGGTTTCAACGATCGTGAAAAAAGTTTGATTTCGATCTTGTCAGATCGATTTCAGAATCAGACTAGATCACCTTATCGATCACTGCAGCATCCATCCCGGGGACGCCCATTGCAGCGTCCAAGGTGCTCGCCGCCATGGCTGCCGCGACCAGGGCGGAAGATTTGATTTTGTCCTTTTCTTCCTTCGATTGGTTCTAAAGAAGATAAAAATAAAAATTGAGCTTCTGGTGTATCCCAATTTGGAGTCCATGTTTTCATACGTGGACTAATAAGCTTTGGGTTCTAGGGTTCATGTTGATGATGCATTGATCTTCTCTTCAATCTTCTTTCATCTTTGCCTCTCCATTCATGTTCAGAGTTGAAGGAGAAGAGGTTGAGAAGAATAAAACCATGAATGAAAAATTGTGTAATCCCAATCACAAGAATTTTATGAGGATTAAACTAGTGGCGGCCGATACTTCGTCACGAACAGTGTGAGAAGGGAAGAACGCGATAGAAAATGGTCGAGGGTTTATCTACGAAGAAGGCGACGCCCTTTCTGTGTAATTAGATACTCTCCCGGTTAGATACCCATTTCTATCGGAGCTTTTTATAGTTGACGTGGGGATACTCGCGAGACCTATCTCTTATCGACACAACGAAGATCACGAAGCACCTTTTCTATCCTCTCTCTCTCTCTCTTCATATTTTTGCTAAATATTTCAATCCATCCATTCATCTTAGGATAATAAAGACGCTAACTATACTATGTATACATTTATATTCCCTGCAATAAATGACTAGAAATCATTGAATGATGGCTACATCATAGTTTCTAATATAGATTTATTTATATCCTTGCACATAAAGACAATTGCTGGAAGAGAGAATGATTCATGGCATGTATAAAAATAAGGAAAATAATTCATGGCATGCACAAAACATTTGATGATGAAAATATGAGGGGAAAGAAAAGGGATCCGACTACAAATGCTACCACGCCCGATCTTCGAAGAGGAAACCCCGAGCGCAGTCATGAACTCGCTCGGGCGGCAGTACTACTTACTACCACTAGAATAGCTGAACTCCTTGGAAGCTAGCCATTTCTTCTATACATTGACTTGGCGCTCACCAATTCGGTCAGTCGTCACTTTCCTTTGACTTCCTGCTCAAATCCGAATATTGGCCTCCCATCAGCATCAATGTTTCTTCCCATAAACCCAGAGAAGATTCAATTGTGCCGCAGCCAATCAGATCAGAGCTGCATGCTGCGACAATCCAATACCCAGACTCAATCTCATCCCGCAGCTGGTCTGCCTGCCAGCCGGCATACCCAAGGAAGAATTGGAAATCCCTGGGCAGGAATGCCCCCCCCTTCACAGGCCCGGATGCTTCCTCGAGGCCATTCCGGGCACCAAAGCAGATTCCAGGTACCACCTCTTCAAATTTCATTAAAGAGCCCTTTTCGTTTGCCCTCAGCAAGAACATGCTAGCATCAAGCGGGCCTCCGAAATGGAGGGGACAGTCAGCAAACGTGGTTGCCAGCTCGGGATTTGTGGGTTTCATGTGTTTGATTTTCTTACGAAGAGGGCGGTTGAGGATGACACCGAAAGGCCCATCTCTAGGGTCCTTGCTGCCAATTCTCAGTAACAGGATCACCATTCTTTCAAAGGTGCGCACTCCATCCAGCTTGTCTGTGGCAATTAAGATGCACCCCGTTTCCGGCAAAGGGATTGGGTGGGCCCATTTTGAGCCAATCTTGCTGCTTGACAGCTTCTCCTTGTGAGGCACGTTCTCGTCTCTTCCTTGTCCTTGAAAAAAGAAATCCCGCCAGAAGAAGATTAATTCTAACCTAGTTCTTGAGTTAACTAGTTCTTCATTGCAGGACTCAGGTGATTTGAAGAATCAAAAGAAGAAGAGGGAGAATGTAAGTCAACTTTTACTTGCAAGGTGTGGCTACGGAATCGGGGAGAGAAGGAGATGCAGTTGGCAGGTCGCGGCTCTCCAGACGACATGAGTTACTTCTTTCTCTCACAATTTTCAAGAATTCAGGCAATGCGACAGTGAGAGGGGATCTCGCGGAGGGAGGGCGGCAGAGGATCGTGGGACAGTCGAAACCTGCGGAGCAAATTTGGGAGCAGGGGCGATGAAGAGGGAGATTCACGTGCAAGGAGGATCCGCGTCGGACTCACGAGTGATGGAAGTCGGCAATGGGGAATATGAACTCGAGAATTCGGAAAACGAAAAATAAAACGAAAAACGAAAAACGAGAAATGAAAAATGAAAAACGAAGAAACAAAAAACAAAAAAGGAAAAACGAAAGAGAGAAACAAAAAATGAAAAATGAAAAAACAAAAAACGAAAAAGGAAAAACGAAAGAGAGAAACGAAAACGACATTCAGAAAACAGAAATCGGAAAACAAAAAATCGGAAAAGTATATGAAAAACGAAAAATCGGAAAAACGAAAATGAAAAACGGAACGGAAATGAAATGAAAATGAAAAACGGAATGAAATCGAAACCAAGAACGTACCTTCTTCTTCGGTTGTCTGAATTCTTCAGAAATGCAGGTCGAGAGTCGGGGAGAGAGAAAAAAGAGAGTCGTGGGGAAGAGAGAGAAAAATTCGTGGCATCGGATGACTTCCTTCGCCGTCCACGTCAACGTCTGTGACCTGCTGGCAGTGGATTTGGACAATTCAAAAGGTGGGAGTGGATTTGGACGCTTCTCAAAAGTTCACGATGTATGGTGAGTTTTCCCCAAGATTATAACCTATCTTTACTTGAGATTATAAGTGGTTTTTAAAGTTAAATAATGAGAGAAATCATTTTTATGAACATTCATTTAATTTTCTAAAGTTAAAATCTTAAAGAAATGAATGTATTTTTGAAATAAGAATTAAATCTCTTGTTTTTTAAATAATTTGACTTTTTAGAATGATAGATAATTAAATTTCAGATCAAATGAAAGAAATTTAGATTAATTTGGAGTTGTATTTTGAAAGTTATGATTTTTACAATTTTTAGGGATTTTTCGGATTTTTTCTGATTAAATTTGATTTTTAAATGATTAAAATAATTTAATAAAAGGCAAAAAGGGGTTGATTTTTTGCGCGGGACCCACATGGATGCGACATGGCACGCAGGGCCACTTGGCAGCGCCACGCGGGCCCACGCGGCGCCTACGCGGCGCAATATATACTTATATTTGTATAGTTTATATTATATATAGTAATTTCAGCCTTCCGTATATCGGAAGGGTATTCAACCCTTAAAACCGATGCTCCTTATAAACCCGTCAATGTTCTTTAATTTATCCCGTGTGGGACTAAGGTCCCACACAGTTTTAAAATGCAAGTGACGTGGCCACTTGAGGTGCGTTGGATCGGCCGGAGCGCAGAATATCACGCGTCGATCGCGTAGACCCGTGGACCACTGATCACGATCACGACCACGTGCCTTTAACTGGAAGTTATAACGGTCGTGATGCAATCGCGCGGGGAGCATTTGACGCGTTGGATCAAGATCCAACGGCGAAGATTAAACGCGTTTTATAACGCATCTTTTAAAGGCTTCATCAGCACTGTCCATCGCGATCTGACGGTTGCGATTTAAACGAAACGTTCCACGATGCACCGTTTCATCGTAACCGTTGATTAGAATAAATCAACAGTTACGCCCAATTTGCCTATAAAATGAGGCATTCTTCGATTTTTGTAAGCATTCTTGGAGGATTTCGCTTAATCGACCCATCTAAACCCTTCCTCTCTTGAATCTCTCACTTGTAATCGCTTCTAGACTCGATTCCGCATCCACGGAGTGATTAAAAATGAGATTTCGTCGATCGATCATGGAGAATTTGTCTCTTGAACACCGATGTTCAGGTTTGAATTCGCGGAAATGAATAGTTGTCGATCCGGCGATCAATTGGATCGATTCGATCGTTATCTCGGGTTAGAAAACTTATTTTCCATCTAATCTATCATCATGTATCATCAATTTTTAGTTTAGGATCTTAATTTAGCTCAATTTTGTTTTCAATTTTCAATTTATGTTCTTCGTGATTCCGAAAATTTCATCCCACTTCACTCTTTGATTTCTCCGCGATTACTAATCTAAATGGAGTGATTTTTTTATTCGTGGATAGGTCTTTGAGTTATCTTTCTAAATCTACCATTTTCTTTAATTTCTCGCCTCAATTCATTGTCCAATTTGATCAATTTCCAAAAGATATCTCGAAAATACCTTAATTCCCTGTGGATTCGACCCTTATTTTCCATTATACCCCTCAATTTGTTATTAAATTCCCAAAATTGGTAAATTCGGTATTATTTTTGACACGAGACCGTATGATATCGATGACCTCGTGGTCTCGTCTCGTCACCACTCACCTCCGTCACCGCGTCGATCACCCCGCGCCTCGCCACCCGCCTCTCATGCCCCTCCCCACCTACCAGCCATTATCCCGATTCCCTGTCAAAAATTCATCCTCGCCCTTCCGAATTCACCTTACCTCTGCTCCCGCTGAATTCAATCCGGTTGCTGACATAAATTCTCTCGTCACCTGGCGAATTCCACTCTTCCTCCGACCTTTTCACCTACCCCTCCCCCCCTCTGCCGAATTCAGTTTGATACGGGATATTCAGTCCATTGTGCGGCGGAAATCAACTCCTCGCGTCACGGAACTTCCATTCGATGCGCCTCCACGTTCCCCTTCACCTTGCAACGGAATCACCTCGCCCTATCTTCCCTCCGCCCTTCCAATTTCCACCCGCGACCACGTCTTCCCCCCTCCCCTCAATTTTCCATCCCGTTGACCTATCCATCCGCGATTTTCCGTCGTCGTTCTACAAACGGACCCCAGGTCGCGCCCGCCACCAAGCTGCCCACACTTGGACCCTCAGATTCACCCTTGTGTGCTCACCCGGGCGCGTCCCACGCGCCGTTCGCGACTTTCCTGTGTGCCCAGGTGCGCCCCGAGACCCACCAGCGCGGGATCTGCACGTTAGGTGTGCCCCACAGGCCCAAGCTCACACCCGCGCCATTGTGCACAGTCATGTGCGCCCCGGATCCCTCTTTGTGCTTGCCATGCGCATCTTGGCATGCCCCGTGCACCTCCCGTGTTCATCCCACGCTTTCGGTGCGCATCCGCTCGCCCCTCTGGACACTATGCACGCCCTCTCAGCCACAAGCTCACTCGCCACTCGATCTGATAGCTCGCCCGTGCACATCACTCGCGAGTCTGGCCATACTGTTTCACTTGTCTTCACACCAAGGACCACTCCGCCACCGCGGCGTCGCCGATTAGGCCTACCTCCGCCAGCCGCCTATGCCCCGTACGGACGACCTTCCCCGTCACGACCGACTGGGTACATGCCCCGCAAGTTAGCTTCAACCCCTCATTTTAAAGTTCAATTAATTTTCAAAGCATTTCCTTTACTTGTATCCACCGCCGTCAGACTACGTAGGTAGCTTAGAGCGGATACAGGTTCGGGAACTCTCACGTGTATGTTAGGTCTGACACTGAGTGTGAGCTGCAGCCTCGACTACTCCACGACGAGCCACTCCACGCCTCTGGACATGGATTGAAAGGATCTCACCCTACCCCTCATCGCAAGTTTTCCCGGGTTACCCGGAGTCGACTTCACTGACCGGCACATTTGCCTACACTTAGGTTTAGGCTAGATATCCTACTTAGGGTCTAGGATTCCCCTACCCAGAGGTTAGCTTTGACCTACCTATCTTCAGTCAGCCTCAGCTCCATTGATCAGGCACAAGGTTTTCACAACCGCGTCCTGCATCAAAAATCCTAAAATAATATAAATGAAGGCCTAAAATATTCCATTCTTATGCATGTTATCATACCTTGAGTTCATATCTATCATTTTATGTAATTCAAAGTTATAATCTCAAAATGCACTATTTTTAGGGATAATCATGCACAATTCCACTTTTCATGAGCATACAAAGCACATTGAGATTGACTGCTAATACGTACAACATAAGGTTATGTCTGGAGTCATCTCCACTTGTCATGTGGTATCATCTCATCAGCTTGTGAACGTCTTCACGAAGAGTCTAGCCAAGATCTCATATGACATCACGTGTTCCAAGTTGGGCTTGTTTGATTTATATGCTCTAGCTTGAGGGGGAATATCCAACGGTGGTATTGGGCTCTTGATCCATTTACAATTTTAGGGTTTCTTAATCTCATCATCAAAAACCTATAATGAAGTGATAAATGATTTCAACTCTAGAAGATGGCAAGAAGAAATTGATGCTGAAATCCAATCCATACATCAGAACTAAGTACAGTACTTGGTCAACTCTCTCGAATAGAATTCTTTCTTGGTGAGGAGGAGCATCGTGTGGTAATTAAAGTAAGGATTGAACTCATGGATCATCTCCGCAACATACCACCAAAAACGGAGTTCACAATAGGGGATGCTGTTGGGATCTAAGGTCGATAAATTTTCGAAATTTTGATCAAAACATCAAATGCAGCGGAAAAACATTGAATCGGACATTCAAAATACCAAGCCACCAAGAACAGATGATCCTATCATCTAGTATGAATGAGAAAACATACTTACAGGGATTCCTTGAAGGAGTTCTTGAAGCTATTGAAGTGTGTAGCCTCTAGCAGTATCCACACGGTCTCCGGATGGTTGGATCTCCTCTTCAAAGCTCTTCACCAAGAGAGAAAGAGAAGAAAGGAGAGAATTCCTAAAAGGCTTGCATGGGCACCTTCAGTTGTAGTCGTTCTCCCCCTATTTATAGACATTTGAAATGAGGTTTTTTCATAAAAACCCCCATAATTATGTCTATATCCACCAACATCCATAAACCTTATGTGTGTGACCCTCTAGGTCCATATATCTCACTAGTTAATAACTCTATAGACCAAATAACACCTTATTGGTCAACCTTAATTAATTATCCACATCTACATATAGATTAATTAATCAATAATCGATTTAACCCAATCGATAAGTTGAGTTGCCACCCCGTTGGGTGCCAAGCTACACCACGTACTATAGGAGATATGGAGTATCTAAAAACTCACTTATGGAACCTTTCCATCATCGATTACTATGTATGTATAATCCTTCATCCACATTAGACTCATGAATGACTTAGGGTATGGTCAACTGTCAAACCCTAATCGATCACTCAAGTTAGTACTGATGCCTGTAGAAATCATCGAAAACTCCTTCGATATTTCTACTACCTTGGCCAAGGATTTCATCGCATATCATTCCTTTGAGTCAATCTCCTCAAATACCGAGGGTGGACGATCCCATCTTGACCACACAATCATCTTTGTGGACTTCATGTCGTATCCAATATATGAAATTTTAGATATCCCGTGGCTAGGGATTCGTAAGTCATAATCAAAACACGATCATCCATCCACAAGATGTCTTTGGTCTCTCAAGTCAAAGGACCACATACACAATCATGACATGAATCAACCTGATTGACAGTTAGGTATAATACTATTCAGGGATTCATACGGATCAATTCAGTGAACTCTTTCTCCAAAGAGCACCCACTATCTATCCTTAGTGTCTCCACACCGATGGCTATAGGATCGGCCATACTCATCATATGAGATAGATTACATAGTGCTATTCTTTCCGGATAATTCGATATCCTTCTCGAATATCCCACGAATAGGAATGTTTAGAACATATGTTTAAAGACTAGTGATCACTATATTTTGATCTCATCATAATTCACTTAGTCATTACACATGCTCATGGACTTCATTGCAAACATCACACAAGAATGACAATGAATAAATTTCATTTCAATGAACATAAACAAGATACATGGAAGTGTGATTGGCTTATAGGCCACATAATATCCATCAGATTCTAGAACATCTCCACAAATTGTCGTGCTAGTTAGGGTGGGCATGCTCATCACCACTTCTACCACCATAAATCACTAAAAAAATTTCATAAGTTTTGGCTAAGAAATCTACCCAAAGAACAACTTTTATCTATTGGAAACCATAAAGGTATTGCATTCCCAGATAGGTCTCGACCAGACCCTCTATAAACTCCAAAAAAATGTTGTTAGGATTAGGGTTGGGCGCCGGTCACGGTCCGGTTTTTGGGCACACCATTCGGTCCAAGTCTCAGTCTTGGTCTCGGTCCGGTCTCGGTCTAGCTCGGTCACGGTTCGGTTTGGTCTTAACTTCGGTCTCTTTTGACCATGAATATGCGTACCTGAAAAGAGATAAATATATCAACGTCCATTAATAAAAAAATTTATAGTAAAAAACCTTACCAATGAAAAAAACCTTACCCATAATGGATATTAGTATAATGCATATCAATATGATATAGACAAGGACAACGCCCCGAAGATAGCTTTCTCCCTTTTTAATTCTCAGCTCTCTTTCTATCTATCTATAACTACCTATCACTCTTTCTCTATCTCTATATATCTACATATCCCCCTTCTCACTCCTTTCTCTCTTTCTCTATCTCTCCCTCTCTCTCTTTCTCCCTCCTCTCTCTATCTATCTATATCTGCCTATCACTCTCTCTCCTCTCTCTCTGTTTCTCGCTGCCCGTCATCTTCATCTCTCACTCTCCCTCTTACTCTTCATCATATCTATCTTTCTTTTCCTCGTTATTTTTCTCGATCTTCTCTATCTCTCTTATTTCTCTCTTTCCTCTACGTCTCTTGTATTTTCTCTCTTCCTTTCTCCTCTCTCTCTCTCTCTCTCTCTCTGCGTCCCCACCTCCGATACACTCCACCCACCTCTGCTGCCAGCTCCCACCACCTCCGCCGGAAGTAAAAAATTGAAGAGGTGTAAGCACCTCCTCTCTACAAATAGAGAGCCATGGAAGTTGAATCACCCATGCTTCAGCTCTGGTTTTGGCATACCCATTACTTATTCTGTTATTCTTTGTCCAAAATCAATAAATATGTTATTCTTTTACGAGAAAGAGAGAGAATAGACTGACGGTGAGTAGAGGAGTGGAAATGGTGTGAGAGATTAGAAAACGGGAGGAAGAGGAAATTCAGAGAGAAATATTTTGGAATAACGATGGAAGAAGATTTGGAAAGGGGTGAAAAATATTTCATTCATTCCATTCCAAAAAAGAAAAGATGCGGAAATATTTGGAATGGCGATGGAAGAAGACTTGGAAGAAGAGATGTGGAAACTGCTCACGTTACCTGGAGATTCCCAGATTTCGCCCTCTTCTTGCTTGGAGATGCCGGATGCGGGTAATGATGAGCGAGAGAATAGGTTAGAGAATAGAAATAATTGATGCGGGAATGCTGGAATGCGGCCCCAGAAAGGTATCCAATCTGTAGATCTGATCGAGGCCCATTGAGTGAGGGTACCGAGGGAGTCTGTCCCGACGAGCGTTGATGGAGAAAATCCGCAGCTTTGAACCTGATCCGCAGTCTGTACCGAGGGTTTTCATCGAAAGGCTGGAAGCTTTGAACCTGAAGAACTTAGAAATTTTGGGAAATTTAGAAATTTCGTCGAAGGCTTCGAGCGAGGGTTTTCGTCGAGGGTTTCAGGGAAATTTAGAAATTTAGGGAAGGGTGGATTTAGGGAAGAAACTTAGTCCAAATAGAAATTTAGGGAAGGGCGGATTTCACCCTTCGGTCCAAGACCGAAGGCTTGAAGCGGACCGGACCAAAGTTGGACCGAGACCGGTCCGGCCCATTTTTTGGGATCGACGGTCTCGGTTCGGTCCGGTTGACCGACCTTCGGTCGGTCTTTGGACTTCCCTAGTTAGGATCCTCAATGAAACTTCTTCCCTCGCCAAGCCATTTTTGGAGGCGACAAAAATCAATCTCTCTTTGGATCGAATAACCAGATCAAACGATCTACTAAGCGCACTAAATAATCAGATGGAGAAGGCAAGGATGTAGATGATGCAAATAATGGAGACTTGAATAATGAGTTCTCGCTACCTCATCTCAAGCTTTAGAGATCTAACAAAGAAAGGGAATCGAATGTCCTCAAATTTGGGTCCTATGGTGGCAGATGGATCATGAGATTGAGTCGTTTGAGATCAAAAGGCGAATTAAATTCTTGGCTTCTCAAGGGGAAACCTTAGCTTTGGGGCCATTAGTGATTAGTTGCAAGAGGGGGAAGAAATTTCTAATGAGCTTGTGAGATGAAGCCCTCAATGTGCAATAGAGCCCTTCAATAGGTGGTTGACCAGCGTAGAAGATTCCCCTATGGTGCAAAAGATTCCCCCATTGGAGTGAGGGGGATGATTGCCTTCCCCATTGGTGTCAATAACAATCAATTTCTATTTTAGAACGATGCTAAGATGTATACGGGTGGTTTAGATGCTGGCAAGGGTAGACAAGTGCACTATGGAGTTAATTTGTCAAATAGAATATTCCCTAATCCAATGACTTCGTGAGAGGAGAGGGATCCCAACCTCATTGAGGACAAGAGGATTGTGTATTGAGGATGTACAATAACCTCGACCCAACATGTAGCATGGTCGACAAGGCCTTTGGAGGGGGAAGGGAAGCATGCCTACTCGTATTCTTATTGCTAATTCCACAGTGGGGGGAGGTCTACGACTAGAAATCATAAATTGAGGGGGGGGGGAGAGTGGACCGTTGACACCTTGGGTGTGATGAGCCTTGTTGAAGCAGTGGATTTAGTATACTAGGGCACAATTGGGGTCACCTCACAAAGTTGTTGCAGGTCTACATGCATGTTCAATTGGTAGGGGTCAAGGGGGAAATCTCCCTTGTGGAGTGTAGGGTACTGCTTTGATTGAAATGGGTTCAGATATGTGCATATGACACAACCAATGGATTGGGCTGCATGTTTGGTTGATGGGAGGCAATGACCTTGGCAATGAGGTGGTAAGTTCTCTAATACAATGGGGTGGGCATGATTGAGTTTGGTTGCTATTGAGAGCTTCCTTTTCTAGCAAATGAGGGATTCACAAGACATAGAGGGTGTGGCGGTGGGAGGGTGATTGGCTGCCCATTGTCTCCTCCTTTCAAAGGCGACAATTGATTTTCCTTGACCAAGTCGGCTATGAGAGGTGGCAAAAAGGGCAAACCCCTCCCTCTTGCCAATAATCCCTAGATTAGGGGAAAGCTAAAATCCTCCTTTACCCTATCGTGTTTGGGCCTCTTCATACGTTGATGGTTAAGGTGAAAACACAAAAGATAAAAAAATTATGAAAAAAGAGAAAAGTTCATGCAGATGGTCGTTGCTTAACCTAGTTCATCAGTGGTGTCAGTTGGTATGAGAATCAACCAGCTTGGGCCTTGTTTGGGATCGATCCTTGAGGTTGGCATGGGGTCTCCTCTAGTGTCGTGGTTGATTTTTGTCTGTAATAGGCTTGGCAATGGCCTTGTGCGATGGGGTTGGTGCTCCGTGGAGTGTCGACATTGTACCTTCTAATGACGTCAATGTCATCTCCATCAAAGACTCTAGGGTATCTGATAAGTCCAAAAAGGGTTAGCAAATGCATGTCATTGTGAGGATTTTTATTGAACTTATGCAATAGTATTTCTAATCTTTTTCCCTTAATCTCCTATTTACTCGAAGATATAGCTCAGTAAGGGGTTGAATTCAAGGGAGGCAATGAAAAAAAATTATTTATTTATTTAAGGTTCATTTTATGTACTTCCCCACATTTTCAACCAAAGAACACTTTAGGCTAAACCAGATGATAAAGTTGATTGGTGAAACACACCCTTCAATAGTCAATTTGGAATCTACTTCCTTCAATGTGTACTCTAATTCCGTCAACCTCTTTTACTTTGTCACTTTAGTGAATCGTATAGCTAACATCTCACAAAAGATTTCACAACATAAAGAAAATTTATTTAGCTTAAGAATCATTCTCCCCTAGTCAGTATTTGTGCAGATCACATATCAATTCATATATGAATTATTGATTCTTCTCTCCTCATTTTACCTTCTTATCACGTTTATCAATGCTTATCCTACATAGATTTCTTTTGTTTTTTTTAATGAACAAGAAAAGGGAAGGTAGTGATTCACTATCCTTCTATCCTATTTCAAGATGTTCACTTTTAATATATTTCTAATGCAACCTTTCTACCTATAAGCTGGACACTGAAGTAAAGAAAAGTATTATTGAATCAAGAAACTTGGATTTATAAGATCTATTATTAAGTATCAAGTATTATAATAGTAATGATTAATGATCTCTATTTTTTTAATCGCACTCCTTTTCTACATCAAAATAATATCAAAGAGTCACAGTCAAATTTCTTTAACCAAAATCAAAGATAACACAACAAAAAATAGGGAAACCTCATAAACCTACAAACAAGAACAAATCCAAAGTTAACCTAAATCTTATCTCTGTTACCAAAAATTCACCTTGCAAGAAGTTAAAAACTGATATTGCTGCACACAATCTATATTTATGACAGTTTAGTGAGATCTAATCATATAGAAAACACATATATCTGAGTATTAGAAAATTGAAGTTTAAAATCACAAAGGAATCTGAACTAAACTAAAAATTTGTAAAACCCAAAAAATACAAAACCTTATTCGACCCTTACAAACCTCATAGCTACTTCAAATCGAGTTTTATCGACTCAAAACCTTGCTCCAAAGTCCATCCAGGTTGATCCTATGGCTCTTCTTCCCACTGTGTCCTCCAAGCCAAGGTTAGTTGGGCAGGATATCAAGAACACACGACTTCCCTCTTCGTTCTTTCTTTTACACCCTAATCAACTCGTGACGAGAGTATTTGGGGAGTTAGTTATTTGTATTGATACTTGTTGCTTCGCATGCACCAAATGTTTCATATATCCATTGCTTGGGTGGTTTGTCTAAACTCCAGATGATTGGTGGAGGATCGCTCGCATGTTCCACACGCCGTACGCATCAGGTGATCCAATTTTTTTCTGTATGTATTGGTTTACACCCATCGTTACGCTTGAATCTAACATTTTTCTGCATTGTTTGCATGCATATCCTGTCCAAGATCTTCTAAAGCCCATTAGTTCCAACTAGCCCATTAAGGGCAATAGTTAAAAAAATGTAACTGAAAACTTACCTAAAAATAAAATTGCAGCTGGTGAAAAATTCTTTTATTTATGGAAGACATTTAAGTGTTTATTCATTTTAATAAAATGTAAAACTAAAAGAAAATAAAATCATCTTGAATGTCTATAAGTCCCCTCATTTACCCTCTTGAAACGCTTTTACCTTATTCATCAAGAAGTTCTTCATCTTGGCATAATTCTGTGATAACATGTGGAAAAGATGAATGATTTTGACCCTTGGAACTCCAACTTATGACAAAAAGGAGCATCTTAGATGCCCAATTTTGTATATTATCAGTATCCTCTAGTGTTGTTATCATTGATCGTGCCTTGATGGGGAGCGGGTTCTTCTTGGGGTGTCATTACCATAAATTTTGATGGCATTGTTGACATCTCCATGATAACATGAAATTTACACATTAAATTATGATTATTAATACAAATTAAGACATAAAAGATTCTATTCTTATGCATGGTATCTTGTTTTGAGTGTACATCTATCGTTCTTTGAAAATTTAATTTATAATATAAAAAATGTAATATTTTAGGGATAATCATGAATAATTAAGAGAAATCTTTAAAGATTAGATTATTTCCATCTATATTTGAGATTATAATTAGGTTTTGATGTTAAATAGTAAGAGAAAATACTTTTTATACTCTCATTTATTTTTCTAAAAGAAACGATTATAGTTTTGAAATAAAAATTTATTCTCTTGTTTTTTCTTAAATTTAATTTTTTAGAATAATTAGTTATTTAATTTTTGATCAAATAAGATAAATTAAGATTAATTTGGAATTATATTTTGAAATATATGAATTTTCTAATTTTTAGGGATTTATGTGAAATTTTTCTGAGTTTTTATGAATTTATTTGGATTTATTTTGAATTAAAAAGAATAAAAAATATTTTTTTATCACATCATGACGAGACAGCTGATGTGGCTGATAACGTGTCATGGACGCATTCATTTTCATCATTATAAATAGGTTTTAACACATAATTCTTAGTCATATAATGCACTTTATCATCTTTTTATGATATTTTTGTATTCATCATTGCATTCCACTCATATACTCAACTTGCGTCTATTTAGTGCTAATTTAGTAAACAAATAGATATGTCCTATCATGCACCATTCTTTTCAATTACTTATACTATGAGACTAACCCCATTTGACTCTTTTAAAGTCAAGTGGTTGAATTCTCATATTTTATATGAGTTATGTGGATGTAGGGACATAGGTATGCAAGTAGGAAAGCATGGATATGGATGACGATAAGAGGAAAGAGGAAACAACTCTCTACTAAATTTGAACACCAAGACAGCCATATTTTTATGAAATGCGGTAAATGAGATTTGGATTTGGTAAAGGTATCATCATAAGATTTCTAGGTTAATCCAAAATTGATTTAGAGTGAATATTGGGCCAATCTCCTTATTTTTTTAAGGAGGTTGGACCAAGCTTAACTTTTTATTAAATGAGACCTTATTTTTTTCTCATGATTTTTAGATATTTTGGGATAAAAAAAGATAGAGTATTAAATTCTTGATCCAATGGAGAAAATTTCATGAAAAAGGAGTTGTATTTTTGCGAGATATTCAATTTCTAAGTTTAGGGATTTTTCTGGAATTTTTTTCTGGAATTTTTGAATTTTTTTAGGGACTTTTTTTCAGATTTTGAGCATATTTACGAAAATGCCACTCCAATTTTTTTATAGTGAAAATTTACAAAAAAATGCCCTCCGATTTTTCGAAGTTAGAAATTTACAAAAAAATGCCACTCCGATTTTTTTAAAGTAAAAATTACAGAAATACCCCTCTGATTTCATCTGGAATTTTCGAAGTCAGTAATTTACAGAAATGCCACTCTACACTATTTCAATCAAAGACTATGATTTCTCTGAATTAAAATCATGATATCTCATGATCTAGATGGAGTTTTGAGCTGAAATTTTATTTCTATATTCATCTTTTAACCCTCTATCCATCCATACCCTTGGATCAAACAATCAATCTTGAAAAAAAATGATTTTAATAATTGGACTCTTTTACCCCCTCTTTTACACTCAAACCCTAAGAACTCACTATAAAAGCCTCCATTTTTCTCTCCTTGCATTTTTGGCTCTCCCTTAGCATCAGGCTACCAGAAGGAAAGGGAGAGGAGGTCAAGGCCCAAGGAGGAGCATTGTTTGATGCTCAACCTTGTAGTGGAGAAGGGAGCAAGCAAAGATCGTGATCGAAGCGGATCGAGCATCACCCGGCCTAGGACGGGCACACCAACGCGGTTTGTGCGACAATCCAGATTGAGTTCTTGCTTGTGTTCATCATCTCCATAAACAGTAAACTTGTATTTTCCTTTTTCTTTATTTTTCTTTCTTATTTTCTTTTAATGTAGTGGCTTTGACATCATCGAGACTTGCAACTCTCTCTCCCTATCGCTACACATCGATTCATCGATCCACTACTACCGCCGACCACTCTTCTCACCTTGTCATCCCCATTACATTTCTTTCTACATTGTTTTTCCATTGGAATTCATATTTCTCTCCTAATTAAAAAAAGAAACCTAAAAACTATCACTCATATCCATCTCTACATGCCGCATTTACGTTTGCACTTCTTTCCAAGCTCTCACTTCTTCCACGCTCTCTCACCTTTCATTTAAATATCTAATCTCATTACCTCAGCTCCCTGTGGATTCGACCCTTGCTTACACTATACTAAGTAAGGAAATATAAATTTTATTGCATGAAATCGATACAAAACAACGACGGAAAACACGTGTAATCGAGTTCATCAATTGGCGCCGTTGCCGGGGAGCTAGGTGTCATTGAGGTTAGTAGTTCTTTAGTTTGATTTTTGATCTTTTTACTTTCTGATTTTACATCAGAAAGAGGTATTTTCACTAGTATTTCATTTTTATTTGCGCATTTATCTCATCACCATTCCACTTTTTAGTTCATGAACGGGCGTAGATCTAAACATCCCGAGTTAATTGATTTGGAGGTTGTGAGAGGATCTTCTAAATTTGAAGAGGGGACCAGTAGTGAGAGGGTAGAAATTTTGGAAGGAATGGGTGAAAATTTTCCTAGAATGAATAGAAATGTTGATCAAGATCAAAATCAAGGAGTGGGTAGAACAAGAATGGGAGACCATTATGCCCCGATTAGGAGTAAGCTTTTCACAGAGATAGCCCCGCCCATAGGAGAAGATGTAAATTTCAAGATAGACACTGCCTTCATTAACTCTTTACCTAATTTTCATGGTCTACCATCGGAAAACCCTTATACATATTTAGAGGAGTTGGTAGGAAAGTGTTACCTATATCATATTCGCGGAGTGTCCAACGAAATACTCAAAATGAAAGTTTTTCCCCAAACGTTAAAAGATAGAGCCAAAGATTGGTTTAGGAATTTAGGATTAAAATTTGAAAGTTGGGATGAAATAGAAGATTGTTTTCTAAAGAAATTTTATTCATCCGGAAAGACTAAGATTTTTAGACAAGCTATACAAGGCTTTAGGCAAGGTGATGAGGCATTTAGTGAAGCATGGGAAAGATTTAAGGACTTAACTAGGCAATGCCCTCATCATGGTTTTGATAATTGGCAATTGATTAATATCTTTTATGAGGGATTAACTGAAAATTGTAGGAATAGAATTGATGCAATTTGTGGTGGTTCAATCATGGATAAGTATGATGATGAAGTAGAGGAATTGATTGAGAGGTTAGCGGAAAATGATAGTCATAGACTTAGCTTAAATCATCACGGGAGGAATGGAGAACCTAAAAGAGGAGGAGTCCTAAATGTCAAGGGTGTAGAATCTGAAATAGAAAAGGATTTGACAAATAAGAGGTTGGGGACTGTAGAAGCAACACTAGGAAAAATGGCTGAAATGATGCAAAAACTCATGACTAACGCTAACGTTGCCCATGTGCAAGAAATTCCTTGTTCTTTATGCTTTAGCAGAAATCATGCCGATGGAGAATGTGTAGGGAACTATGAAGAGGTCAATGCGATGAATCAAGCATCTCCCTATAACTCATGGAGCAATCGGGGGAACATGAACTACAACAAGGATGTTATGCAAGGGATGATGGAGCAATTAACGAGGAACATGCAAACGATGAGCAAGCAAATGAGTCAAATGGCGAGGAAAGTGGAGCAATTAGAGATGGATAAGCTCAACCAAGCCGAATCAAACATTGACAATATGAAAGGTAAGGGTAAGGAGATGGACTACAATAAAGGTCGGTTCCCAACTCAACCCGTTATTAATCCTCGTAATGTAGCTTTTCTTGATTCCGATGAAATTTCTCCTTTAGATAAGAATGAGGGTAGTGTACAAGCCATATCACAATTGAGAAGTGGGAAACAACTAGCTGATCCATATGATAAAGAGTATGAGGGAGAAGGATCAAAAGAGGAGGAAAAGTTAGATGAGGATAGTGGACACGTAGATAGCAAGAGTATTGCCAAAGGGGTGAAACCGAGTGATTACCAACCCCCCATTCCTTTTCCCGAAGCACTTAAATCCTCACGACCTCTAGTCCAAAGCAATAAGCTCATAGAAGCCTTGAAAGAAACCACAATAAACATCCCTTTAGAAGAAGCAATTAAATATATTCCCTCATTTTCTAAGTATCTCAAAGAACTATGCACACCACATAGGAAACCAACCCGCATTAAGCTATCGGAGAGTGTGAGTTCTATACTTTTAAATGAAATCCCTCAAAAGAAAAAAGATCCCGGTGCACCCTTGATTAATTGTGATATTGGTGGAATAAAATTCTCTAGATCTTTGTTAGATTCCGGGGCAAGTGTGAACCTCCTACCCAAAGCCCTATATGATAAGTTTAAATTTGGAGAATTAGAACCAATTTTTTTGGAACTACAGCTAGCTGATGGGTCAATTAAACAGCCATTAGGTATATTAGAGGATGTCATGGTGAGGGTAGAACATTGTATCTTTCTTGTTGACTTTATTGTAGCGGAAATGAATGTACCCGATCACTTGAGTAGAGCACCAATCATCTTAGGAGGCCTTTTTCTAGCTACTGCTCGAGCCGTGACTGATTGGGAGAAAGGTTTAGTGGTTCTTAGAGTAGGAGAGGAAAGTGTAGAGCTTAACATTTCTAGGCTAATGAAATACCCTAGTTCTAGTCATGAGGATGTAGGTATTTTGGATTTAGTAGATGATGATTTTGATTATAGTGAAAATTTCTTGAAAATTTGTGGAGTAGATCAATTAGAGAAGCTAGAAGAACCAACTAATCCTCTGTTATCTTCTGATATAGAATTGAAAACATTACCTTCCTCCTTGAAATATGCCTTCTTGGGACCTAAGGAAACCTTACCGGTGATTATATCCTCAAGCTTGACCCCTAGTCAAGAAGAAAGCTTAATGCATGTGTTAAGGGAATATAGGGAGGCAATAGGATGGTCCTTTGATGATATAAAAGGGGTACCTTCTAGGGTATGTGAGCATAGAATATTCATAGAAGAAGGAGCAAAGCCATCTAGGGAAAGCCAAAGGCGTATTAACCCGCACATGTTAGAAGTACTTAAGAATGAAATCCTCAAATGGCTTAAAGGGGATGTTATATATGCTATATCCGATAGTTCTTGGGTGAGTCCAGTCCATATGGTACCTAAGAAGACCGGAATTACAGTAGAGAAGAATGAACTAGGTGAAGAAGTACAAAACTAGATTAGCTACTAGTTGGCGAGTATGCATAGATTATAGGAAGCTCAATCTAGTCACAAAAAAAGACCACTATCCCTTACCATTTATTGATCAAATCTTAGAAAAGCTTGTTGGTCAAGAGTATTTTTGTTTTCTTGATGGGTATTCGGGATATAATCAAATTAATATTCATAGAGATGATCAAGAAAAAACCACCTTTACTTGTCCAGTAGGTACATTTTGCCTTCCGACGAATGCCATTTGGGCTTTGTAATGCCCCAGCAACTTTTTCAAAGATGTATGAATGCTTTATTTTTCAGAATTGGTAGGTGATGGATTAGAAATTTTTTTATGGATGATTTTTTTCTATTTTTTTGGTTCTACTTTTGATGCATGTTTAGAAAAAAATTGAAAAAAATATTAAAAAAATTTGCATTGAAAAATAATCTTGTATTAAGTTGAGAAAAATCTCATTTCATGGTGCAGGAAGGAATAGTGTTGGGGCATCAAGTGAGCAAGCATGGGCTGGAGGTAGACAAGGCCAAAATAGAAGTGATCAAGCAACTACCTCTACCCAACAATTTAAAGCGCCTTAGAGGATTCCTCGGCCACGCAGGCTTCTATAGGAGATTTATCAAAGACTTTGCAAAAATTTCTAAACCTTTAACTAATCTCCTATCTAAAGATGTCAATTTTATTATGAATGATGATGCTGTTAAAGCTTTTAATGTCATAAAGGATGCTCTCATACAAGCTCCCATTTTGCAGGCACCAAATTGGGATCTCCCTTTTGAGCTTATGTGCGATGCATCCGACTTTGCAGTAGGAGCGGTACTAGGACAAAAGAATTGACAAGAAGCCGGTGGCCATCTACTACGCTAGTAAGACCTTGGTGGATGCTCAGGTACATTATTCTACAACTGAGAAGGAATTACTAGCTATAGTTTTTCTTTAGAAAAGTTTAGGTCTTATTTGTTAGGAAGTAAAGTCATAGTTTATTCCGATCATGCCGCTTTGAAATTTCTTTTGAAGAAGAAAGAAGCTAAGCCTAGGTTAATTAGGTGGATCTTATTACTTCAAGAATTTGACATAGAAATTAAAGATAAGAGAGGGAGTGAGAATGTAGTGGCTGACCATTTATCTAGGATTAGTATAGATGACCCATTACCCCTACCCATTCGAGATTCCTTCCCCGATGAACACATATTAGAAGTACAAGTAAAACCGATGCCTTGGTATGCACATATAGTGAACTATCTAGCTACTGGGAAAGTACCCAATGATTGGGATTATAATGAAAGAAAAAAGTTCTTCAAAACCCTACCTCATTATTATTGGGAAGAACCCGAGTTATTTTGCTTAGGAATCGATCAAGTTTTGAGAAGATGTGTTTTGGAGGAAGAACAAGGTAAGATTTTAGAACTATGTCATTCGTCATCTTATGGAGGTCATTACTCATCTAAAATTACAGCCACTAAGGTTCTCCAATGTGGATTTTATTGACCAACCTTGTTCAAGGATGCTCATAATTTTTATTTGAAATGTTTGACTTGCCAAGCGGCCATAAACTTAGATAAGAAAAATAGCATGCCCCTTAAGCCAATTTTGGAAGTAGAAGTCTTTGATCTATGGGGCATAGATTTTATGGGACCTTTTCCTAATTCTAATGGGTATGAATATATTTTGATGGCAGTAGATTATGTCTCTAGGTGGGTAGAAGCGATTCCTACTAGAACTAGTGATTCCAAAGTAGTGCTAAAATTTATTGAGCAAAATATATTTTCAAGGTTTGGATGTCCTAGAGCCATTATTAGTGATGGAGGGACCCATTTTAATAATTTTCAATTTAGAACCTTACTGAAAAGATATGGAGTTCATCATAGGATAACCACTCCTTACCATCCACAAGCAAATGGACAAATAGAAAATTGTAATAGAGAGATTAAAAAAATCCTTCAAAAAATCTGTAAGCTTGATGGTAAGGATTGGTCCAAGAAGATTTATGATGCTTTGTGGGCATATAGGACAGCATATAAAACTCCTTTAGGTATGTCCCCATATCGATTAGTATTTGGAAAATCATGTCATCTTCCGGTAGAGTTAGAGCACCGAGCATATTGGGCCTTAAAAAAATTAAATCTATCGATGGAGGAAGCAGGAAAAAAGAGGATTCTTGACTTGCATGAGTTGAATGAAATTAGAAATGAAGCATACGAGAATTCTCGAATTTATAAAGCTAAAATGAAAGCCTTTCATGACAAGAATTTAAGGAGAAGGGAATTCTATGTGCATCAAAAAGTTTGGCTCTACAATTCTCGACTTAAGCTTTTTCCGGGTAAGTTTAAATCAAGGTGGGATGGCCCTTTTATTATTGATGAGATATTTGATTGTGGTGCTATTTTGATTTCTAACCCCAAGACAGGGCAGCAAATGAAAGTGAATGGGCAACGGCTGAAGCCTTACGTGGAGAATGAGCCACTATCACCGGCCATTTCACTCAATCTAAAAGAAGTGGGACATCATAGTCATGATCCTCTCAACTCCACCACTTGACCTATCAGCTGATTTCTTTTTACTTTTTTTATTCATTTTTTTGTTAATTTCTAGGTTTTATACATTTTACTTTTTGTTTAGTTTTCTTTTTCTTGATAGGAAGGCCTTGACTCGTAATAACAAGAAAGCCAATGCGATAAAGAGGAGCATGTGTGTAGTCACCAAGAAAAAGAAGACTCTATGCAATGCTGGCGAAAATCAATGAGTTTTTTTCTAAACCTATTCTCTATTTCACTTTAGCTTCATTGTCATGGCATACATCATGATCATTTTTCATGCACATGACGGTTTTATTGAGGACAATAAAAGGTTTGACTTGGGGGCGTGGTTTAGACAAACTTAAACGTAGAAAAGGTTTGAATTCATGCTTACTATTTGAAGTAGCTAAAAAAATTGTGAATTTTTCAAAAATTCTTAAATTTTTCACACCTAATTGCATTCATCTTCTTTATATGCTCTATGAAGTATCACAAGTATTTATACATGCCACGCATTGAATTGAAATTCTTAAAAGCATGTAAATTTTTAAAACATAAAGTATATAATAGTGACTCTAAATGAAATTGCAAATTCATGGAAGAAGCAGCCTGTGGTGTAGCACCAAGCCAGTGGGATGGGTAATATGGCCATGGGTTTAGGTATTCCCTCAGGGTGAGCTTTCCTTAGTCAACCGTAACCAAGGATCTCAATGCATTTAGTGGTTTTTCAAAGCATGTCTTACACTACCTACTCGTTTGCCTCTTTCTTGGTCGAATCAACTAAACCCCGAGTGAAAATCTAAATATGTGGGGATGGATTCTTAGTGTCATTTGCCTTTCATCTATGTCTTCTAAATCCCTTCACACTACATCTTCTAATCCCCTTTCGTCTTTATATCCTTGTTTTTATTTTTTCTTTCTTTTTGCAAAAAAAAATTGGAGCAATATTTTTTGTAATTCATGAAAAATCAGAAGCTTTCTCTCATTGAAAAAAGAAAAAAAAAAGAGCAAAAAAAAAAAGAAAAAGCAAAAAAAAAGCAAAAAAAAAAGAAAAAAAGAAAAAAAAAAGAGAAAAGAAATGGCCGACACTAAAAGGCCAATATATTGCAATATGCGTGTAATGTCATGTTTTGTTTCAGCTCCTTTGCATGTGCAATGTAAATATTTGTCCTTCCCCTCCTTTGTTTTTGTGGTGGGTGACACGGGTCTTGTTTCCCACAATATACTTAATAGCTCGGGGCGGTGTTGATTTGCAATAGGTTGAGGCAAATTATTTCAAATATTTACTTTTTCATAGTAGGATAGGCATGAGATCTTTTGGTTTCGGACCTTAAAGCTATGATCCCCGAAGGAATATCATAACCCTAGAGCCTTGGCTTTGGGATGAGAGCGATAGCTCACTCCACCGCCTTCAGGTAGACTGTCATTGGTCCATTAAACTTCCTGAGTAAGGGACTTTTTGTTCTCTAACTTTTAGGTGGATCATGTGTCTTTCTATTAAATTGCATATTCCATGAATTGTGAGTGAATTGATGGTCCTATTATATCCTTTATTTACTTCCATTGCTAAGGGACTAGCAATGATTTGAGTTGGGGGGTGTGATAACGTGTCATGGACGCATTCATTTTCATCATTATAAATAGGTTTTAACACATAATTCTTAGTCATATAATGCACTTTATCATCTTTTTATGATATTTTTGTATTCATCATTGCATTCCACTCATATACTCAACTTGCGTCTATTTAGTGCTAATTTAGTAAACAAATAGATATGTCCTATCATGCACCATTCTTTTTCAATTACTTATACTATGAGACTAACCCCATTTGACTCTTTTTAAAGTCAAGTGGTTGAATTCTCATATTTTTATATGAGTTATGTGGATGTAGGGACATAGGTATGCAAGTAGGAAAGCATGGATATGGATGACGATAAGAGGAAAGAGGAAACAACTCTCTACTAAATTTGAACACCAAGACAGCCATATTTTTTTATGAAATGCGGTAAATGAGATTTGGATTTGGTAAAGGTATCATCATAAGATTTCTAGGTTAATCCAAAATTGATTTAGAGTGAATATTGGGCCAATCTCCTTATTTTTTTAAGGAGGTTGGACCAAGCTTAACTTTTTATTAAATGAGACCTTATTTTTCTCATGATTTTTAGATATTTTTGGGATAAAAAGATAGAGTATTAAATTCTTGATCCAATGGAGAAAATTTCATGAAAAAAAGGAGTTGTATTTTTGCGAGATATTCAATTTCTAAGTTTAGGGATTTTTTTCTGGAATTTTTTTCTGGAATTTTTTTGAATTTTTTAGGGACTTTTTCAGATTTTGAGCATATTTACGAAAATGCCACTCCAATTTTTATAGTGAAAATTTACAAAAATGCCCTCCGATTTTCGAAGTTAGAAATTTACAAAAATGCCACTCCGATTTTTAAAGTAAAAAATTACAGAAATACCCCTCTGATTTACTGGAATTTTCGAAGTCAGTAATTTACAGAAATGCCACTCTACACTATTTCAATCAAAGACTATGATTTCTCTGAATTAAAATCATGATATCTCATGATCTAGATGGAGTTTTGAGCTGAAATTTTATTTCTATATTCATCTTTTAACCCTCTATCCATCCATACCCTTGGATCAAACAATCAATCTTGATGATTTTTAATAATTGGACTCTTTTACCCCTCTTTACACTCAAACCCTAAGAACTCACTATAAAAGCCTCCATTTTCTCTCTCCTTGCATTTTTTGGCTCTCCCTTAGCATCAGGCTACCAGAAGGAAAGGGAGAGGAGGTCAAGGCCCAAGGAGGAGCATTGTTTGATGCTCAACCTTGTAGTGGAGAAGGGAGCAAGCAAAGATCGTGATCGAAGCGGATCGAGCATCACCCGGCCTAGGACGGGCACACCAACGCGGTTTGTGCGACAATCCAGATTGAGTTCTTGCTTGTGTTCATCATCTCCATAAACAGTAAACTTGTATTTTCCTTTTTTTCTTTTATTTTTTTCTTTCTTATTTTTCTTTTTAATGTAGTGGCTTTGACATCATCGAGACTTGCAACTCTCTCTCTCCCTATCGCTACACATCGATTCATCGATCCACTACTACCGCCGACCACTCTTCTCACCTTGTCATCCCCATTACATTTCTTTCTATATTGTTTTTCCATTAGAATTCATATTTCTCTCCTAATTAAAAAAAGAAACCTAAAAACTATCACTCATATTCATCTCTACATGCCGCATTTACGTTTGCACTTCTTTCCAAGCTCTCACTTCTTCCACGCTCTCTCACCTTTCATTTAAATATCTAATCTCATTACCTCAGTTCCCTGTGGATTTGACCGTTGCTTACACTATACTAAGTAAGGAAATATAAATTTTATTGCATGAAATCGATACAAAACAACGACGGAAAACACGTGTAATCGAGTTCATCAGTGGCGCAGGCAAAAATGTGTCGCCACGTGGCTGCATATGTACATGCCATGTGGCGCACACGCATGCATGTGCGTGCGCACGTGATTAGTGAGATTAAGCACCCTTTTCAGGGTTTTCGCTAACTCACTAATCACTCACATATTGTATACCTATTAATTCACTCTTATTTTTTTCATGTGAGATTATTTTGTTTGTTTTTATGTTGCAAATGACGTGGCGAAATGTAGAGCATGCGATCGTGTGAATCAAATCGCGATTGTCGATCTTCACTTAAGTGAGGGGGTACGTGGCGCACTCTGATTGGGCAGCGATTTATTTTAAAATGATTTAATCTCAGCCGTTCATTTGAGGAGTTATAACGACTGAGATTAAATGTGTTTGATGGACTTTAATGGACGTGGCATCTCACGTGTCGACTCCCGATCGGACGAACGCAATCGCGCGACGTGGGAAAAACCTGAGTGCTCCATCTTTGATCGAACGGACGCGACTTAATGGCAATGATTCTCATCCAAGAATTTCATCTGAGCCATTGATTGAAGATGAAGGACCAAATCCAACGGCCACACCAAAATATGTCTATAAATACACATGTTCTTCGACAATGTAAACTATTATAGGGAGTTTCGAGTAATTGAACTATTTAGACATCTCAATTCTTGAATCTCTTACTTTCTTCGTCTTCTAGATCAATTTACGCATCTAAAGAGTGTTTGAGAGTGAGATTTTGTGAAGAGAATAAGGAGACATTGCTTCTTGATGTTGGAACTTGAATATGCATCATGATTCATCAGAATAATCAGATTCATAACACGGAATTAAACTCATACCTGGATTCAGCGGATTGATCTTCATCGAAGTAGATTACTGAATCGGAGAATAGTCTTCTTGAATATCCCTGATGTAACCTCCTGATCTCTAGAGGAAATGGGATTCTCTCTTGAGGGTTATGAGCATCAGGCTATCCAAGTGGACTATGGCCTCCTATTTATAGAGATAGAGGAAAGCTTAAGCCTCTAATTAGTCATTAGTTAGCCCATTAATGACTAATGACTGATTTACTGCCTCTACACATAATTAACCTCCACACACATAAATGAATGTCGTAATCCTTAGATTAAATATAATGAATCACTTAATGGGATTATAATGATAGCTAATCCACAATAATACATAACTATGTCCACTTAATGAGATTAGATCTAACACTTGAATGCCGACGATCATCTTTGAAATGTTATAATGAAAAGCCTTTGATCTGACAATCAATTAGATCATTTTGAGTGCTATCTCGGCTTAGAATTTTTGTTTTCCTTTTAATCTCTCTTCATATAACATTAGATTTCAATTTCGAATTATAGATTAGGTTAATTTTAGATTATATTTCAGTTTTCTCTCTCTTCACATACGAATTTTCTACCTAATTTTTGCTTGTTGATTTCTCCATGAATCTTGATCCAATTCGAGTGATTTTTGATTCCGTGGATTTGACTTCAAGTTGTCTTTCTAAAAATATCAAAATCCCTGATTTCTCACCTGAATTTATCATCCAATTTGATTAAATTTGAAGAAGTTCCTTGAAAATATCTTAATTTTCCTTGGATTCGACCCTTATTCTCTACTATATTGTCTAATTCGTGATTTCTTCTCAAAATTGGTGAGTTTGAAATTATTTTTAACACGTCTTTGGGTGTATTTGCAGACCTCACAGAGGCGTGTAGTCACTCCATCAAAGTCTTTAGGGTATTTTGTCCCCTTGATGGAGCAGTTGTCTGCTCCCTAGCAATTTTTGTTTCAATTAATGTTGTCTCCACAAAAGGTGCCAATGCTAGGTGCCCCATTCGTGGAGCATGGGTTCATGCTTCACCAATTTCTCTCCCCCGTGACGACACTCTTTCTAAAAAAGAAAAACAGAAGAATGTAATGATTTGCCTCTATAATAGATTTCAATGTCGGCTGAGGAATTATCATCAATCATGGACATCAATGGACCTCTTCCTCCTCCCTCTCTCCTCCACAACGACCACATTGATCTCCTATGGGGAAAGGTATCACCCCCAATCCCACTCAAAAGTCGCTGCTCAATTTAACATCATAGAGAGGGAGATTTACTTGGTGAGGTGCCAAACAAGGAGGGACTCATCAAAGGAGGAGGAGACAACTGCCCCTCAGATTTGTCAAGTAGAGCGATGCCCATCATTGCTTTGTCAATATTTCAATGAAAAAGAAAGCATCAAGAAGGAGAGAGAAGGAGATGACAAGAGTAGTGTAGGGCAGTGGAGAAGAAATCTCTACCTTTAATCAATAGATTTCATTGAGTAAGCCCCTTAAGGGACTGCCCACAATGGGCTTGATAATCTCATCTCACAAAGAAAGTCACACCTTTTTGTTTTGTAGATTTTATTTGAATGCATTTTGTATTTTGACGAATTGTTCTCTTGCACAGATTTAACTTTTGCTCTCCATTCACATCAAAGAAGAGGGAGAGGAGAGCTAGTACCTTTCAGGTTTTGTATCTAGTTGCAGAGGGGAGAGAGAGAGAGAGAGAGGAGAGAGAGAGTAGAGAGATCTATTTCCCTCTTATGTCAATTACTGACCCGGGGAAAACGCAGAAGGGAGAAGAAAACACAGGAAACGTTTGCGTAGGAAATCATGCCGGAGATCTCCACTGTTGGACAGAGAAGGAATAATAATATCTCAGACGCAAAAAATATGTAAAATAATGAATTTCAAAGAAGCTGCGTGCGCCATTGGCTACTGGTTGGGCCCACGAAGTTTGTGTCATAGCAACGTGCCACGTCTGCTACTGAGAATGCTTGGAATTCTCTCCGTGCTTTACCAATTCTCTCCGGTTTCATTTCCCCAGCGAATCCTCCTCCGAGGTGGCGTGTACCCTCTCCGTGCTTTACCAATGGAAGCAAAACGTGTCGTCTCTCAAGTCTAACCTCTCTCTCTCCTCCCTCTTACCTTGAATGTCAAGGTGCAGCAATATCTCTCTCTCTCCTCTGATGGTTCCAGGAGAATGGGCTCTCTTTCTAAGCTTCTCGTCTACCTCTCAAGGTTAGCGGCCTCTTCTTCTCTCATACCGCCTACTCCAATTCCGAAACTGCGTTGAGAATTCCGCCAGAGTAATGCAGGTGGACAGGAACTTTCCGGGAACGGAGGAGCAATCAAGACGGCAGCACAGAAGGAAGCAGCTCTGGGCGTACCATTGCAGGCGAGTGCTACGCCTGTACACAGGCGGGAGCGCCCGCTTTCCACTCCACGAGCTGCGATAAAGCTCATCCTCCAGAGTGGAAGGCAAACGCCGGGTCCTCCCTCATCCCTATCCAGAGCCATTTTGCCGCCAATCCGAGACCAAAAGAGGCGGACCATCGTTCTTCATGGATATTTGGTCGCGTTCTCGATCCTCGCAGCAAACGAGTGCACCGCTGGAACCGCGGCTTGCTGCTGGCTCGCGTGATCTCTCTAGTAATCGACCCGCTCTTCTTCTACGCTCTTTCCATCGGGGGCGGCGGCGGCGGCTGCTTCTTCGTGGACGGGAGGATAGCTCTCTTTGTCACGCTCCTCCGCACATGCGATGACGTGGTCCATCTTTTCCATATTTGGCTCCAGTCTCGTCTCGCATATATCTCCCGCGAATCTCTCGTCGTCGGATGCGGGAAGCTCGTTTGGGATGCGAGAGCCGTCGCCGCGCACTATGTCCTTTCCCCGAAGCGTTTCGGGTTCGACGTCTTCGTCATCCTCCCGATACCTCAGGTGCAAATTAAATTGTCTGGGATTGCTGGTTTCGAAGAAGTTTAACTAAATTGTTTTTCAGGTGGTTATCTGGTCGATCACCCCGAGGTTGCTCCAAGACGGGGAGATCGAACGCGCGGCGACTCTTCTCCTCCTCGTCTTTCTCTTCCAGTACCTCCCCAAAGTCTACCACTGCGTGGCCGCCTTGAGGAGGATGAAGAAGGTCACCGGATACATTTTCGGGACTGTCTGGTGGGGCTTCGCTCTCAACCTCGCCGCATATTTCATCGCATCCCACGTGAGTCGACAGAGAAGCTAATTATCATCTTCCTAAATATACGATGAAGAGTTTCTCTTCTCAGGTGGCGGGCGGCTGCTGGTACGTTCTGGCAGTCCAGAGAGTGGGTGCATGTCTCCGCCATGAATGCGAGCTCAAGAACAATTGCGATCGAATCCCCTTGATACAGAGAACTGGGAAGAGCTTCTGTGGAAGGAATTTGACGGCGAGCTATACGGAATGTCTTAAACCGGAGGGCCCATTTCCGTACGGGATCTACAGTTGGGCTCTCCCTGCCGTATCCTCTGATTCTGTTGCCGTCAAGATTCTCTTTCCTCTATACTGGGGCCTGATAACCATAAGGTCCTACAGAAAAAAACCTTTTTATTTTTTGGGGAAAAAAAAGAAATCTAGTTTTAGACCATTTAACGGGGTCCTCCTGAATCTGCAGCACCTGGGGCAACGTTCTCGATCCAACTAGTCAATGGATGGAGGTGATCTTCAGCATTATCGTCACGCTCAGCGGTCCCGTGCTCTTCACCTTACTAATCGGGAACATCCAGGTAGGCTTGGAAGTTGCTCTCAGTTCTGGGCCCCTGGACTTCTCAAACTGAATTCTTTGAAGGTGTTTTTGCACGCCGTCATGGCGAGCAAGAGGAAGATGCAGCTGCGGTGCCGGGACATGGAGTGGTGGATGCGCCGGAGGCAACTGCCGTCGCGGCTCCGGCAGCGAGTCCGGCAGTACGAGCGCCAGAGATGGGCCGCCATGAGAGGCGAGGAGGAGATGGAGATAATCAGGGACCTGCCGCAGGGGCTAAGGCGCGACATTAAGCGCTATCTCTGCCTAGATCTAGTCAAGAAGGTGAGCATATCTGTCTCTTCTCTCTCTTCTCGTTCTCCCGGTCCAGTTAAGGAAAAATTTCTTGACCACGCAGGTGCCATTGATCAGCAATTTGGACGACCTAATCCTGGACAACATATGCGACAGAGTGAAGCCAATCGTCTTCTCCAAGGGAGAAAAGGCAAGAAAATGAAGAAACATTAGTATTCATCTTTTTCTTCCTCTTTATTATTATAATTATTATTATTTTTACAGGTTATCAGAGAGGGCGACCCAGTACAGAGAATGGTGTTCATCCTCCGTGGGCGGCTCCGAAGCAGCCAGGTTCTCAGCAAGGGCGCGGTAGCGACGTGCATGTTAGGACCGGGGAACTTCCTCGGCGACGAGCTCCTCTCATGGTGCCTCCGACGCCCGTTCGTTGACCGCCTACCGAGCTCCTCCGCCACCTTCGAGTGCGTTGACCCGGCTGAGGGTTTCTCCCTCGACGCCGCTGACTTCAGATATTTGGCAGAGCACTTCCGGTACAAGTTCGCCAACGAAAGGCTCAAGAAGATGGCCAGACACTACTCGTCCAACTGGCGGACATGGGCCGCGGTTAACATCCAGCTTGCCTGGCGGCGACACCGCACCAGAACAGGCGTCGCCACGGCTGGAAATGTCCCTGAGAGCGGCCGTGCCGACGCCGACCGCCGGCTCCGTCAGTACGCCGCCCTATTCATGTCTATCCGCCCCCACGACCACCTTGAATGAACAACGCGCCAGAAGATAGGGCGGCAGTCGGCAGACAAATTGTTACAAAGAACAGTGAGTTGCGATGAAGGTAGACGGAAGCGAATTGAAGAGAGACGATGATGATCTTCCAAAGAAACAAGAACTTCAATAAGGATTCAAACAGAAGTTCATACTAAAGATAGAAAGAGGTACAAAAGATGAAAGATGAGAGGAGAAAAAACGACTCTAATCTACGGGGCCTTCGTGCTCTCTGATTTATAGGCCTCCAAAATAAAAGTTGTAACTGATTCCCTCAGTAACCGCTCCATAATGTCAGGTGTAGCTGCATAAACGTGGACAGGTGTCTCTGACGCTCTATTACAGACACTCAGAGAGAGGTTTCTTTAACTGATAGTATGAGCAAGTTTCTGACATTACGGTCAGAGAGAGTTTATTACGGTCAATATTTAACACAAATAAGCGAATCTAGATTCCAGAAGTATATTTTTTCTTACACGCGAACAACGAGGGGAAATTCCACTTCGTGATGCCACTCCACGGAGCGAGTCTCCACGTACGACGACTTTAGCTCGTTGGGCCAGTAGGTGACCCAGACCTTGGCACCCACGCGCCAGGTCATCGTCTCCCCCTCCATCTCCTTACCCACGCGCCAGCTGACCCACTGACCGAGCTCGTCTCCGGCCACCACGAGCCCCCCGCCCTTGGAGAATGCGCGCCCGGGTCCGGCGTAGCGCCGGCGCATTGCACCCCTCGGGTCGGCCGTGGCGGCCCCTGGCCTCCAAGAAGCCGCCTCCACTCCCGTCGCCGGATCACAAAGCACGCCATCGAACACGGCCAGGTTGCCCTCCGCCTCTTGTTCCCACCGCCAGCTCCTGGCTCGCAGTCGGCCAAAACTTCGCGCCACGGCTTTCACCCTGGGGAACTTTGACGAACCGTCGTACCCGCCCTCCGCTGTCTGCTCCCTTTCTATCTCCCTCTCCGGGTTCGCCGTCGAGCGCCCGAGGCTCAAGCAGGAGACGGCGGCGCCGCCGAGCTCCGGACCCACCCAGAACCGCATCCGCGACGGGAAGTGGCGCTCGTCTGGAGCGGCCGTGGAGGCCGCGTCATCGCCGCCACCGAAGCCTAATTTTGCGACGAGAAGGCGGAGATTATCGAGTCGGACGGCGACTCGGAGAAATCGACTGTGAGCCGGAGAGTCCACCAAGTACTCGAGCTGCAGCACGTACTCGAGCTGCTGGTGCGCGAGCGCATAGCGCAACAGAGACTCCTTGGTGTCCAGAAGGGGAGTTTTCTTCGGCTACGGCGTGGTCCGTGGTCCGAGCCATGGACAAGACCGGCGCGTAGCCTCTTACTACCCAGAGACCATGCGACTCGGTCGCGTAGGAGAAGGCTGCGATACTCCTTTTCTCCACCTCGGAAATAGAAGGCGAGAGCTCCTTCAGTATCGACCTCTTCGCGAGGAGATAGCCTAGAGAGCGCATGAAGTAAATCTCCCAATCGACGCCGATGGAGATGAGAAAGTTTCTCATGGCGTCGCCGCATAGGAGGCAGCCCTCCAGGCGCGCGTTCATGGCCTGAAAGTAAAGGTAGCCCACTTCTGCGGGGGTGTCACAGGCGCAGAGCCAGAAGAGCCGGCAGAGGAAGACGAGGTCGAAGAACCCCGCGAACTGCTGCGAGGCGGCGGCGCCGTCGAAGAAACGGCGCAGGTCGAGCTTCGGCGGGCTGGTGGCGGCAGCCATGGAGGGGGCTCTGGCGATGACCTCTTGAACTAGCTGGAGGAAGAGAGGGTACAATCCTTTCTGGCGGCCCTCGGAGGAGAGAGGACAAGCGTGGGAGACCCACAGAGTACTCGAAGGACTGTTCGATGGATGGAAGAAACCGTGGAGGCTGACAGAGAAGGTGGCTAGAGATTCCGAGTTAGACCCGGCTGTCCTCTCCGCCTTGAGCACTATGGACTTGGCCGGCGAGCCGGCCAGCTCCAGCACAAACCGCGAATCCGCTTTCTCCGGCCACTCCTCCGGGTCCGGCAGCTGGGTCATCCACGACCAGACCCCCATCATCCTAAATGCGAGTACTACTCTCTTTCTCTCTCTCTAGATAGCTCGCTATATCTACGTTTCTGGTGTCAGTGAATGCAGCATATTGAAGATTTAAGGGGAAGCGCAAGTGGTAGAATTGTGGCCCACTTGGATGATTCTATGGCCGGTCGAATTGGATGGATTGCAGCCAAATGGAGCAACAGGACGACCGTGTTCTCTTCCTGCCCACCAGGAAAAATTCTGACGAGAAAACGACGAGAAATTTACGAAAAAAACAAGTGGTGGTAACTGGACCGGCTACTTGGCATTCAAAATTTTTTAAAATTACAATGATCGGCGAAATTCTAAGGAATGAAATTGCATAAAAAATTTCAAATGCGAAGACGCGTCGCTTTCGTGCCCTAGCGCGACTTCTTCCGCTCTAGTTGCAGATTCTAATTTCCCGCATCTTCGGTTCCCCCCGTAACAACCTCGCAAGAAGTGACCGACCAGACTAGAGAGATACAAAGGTATAAAGCCTAGGTAGATGAAAGGAGGAGATAGAGAGAGATCAGATTGGGGGGATTATGGCGTCATCATCAGGCTCGCCATGCGCCGCATGCAAGTTCCTGCGCAGAAAGTGCAACCCGCACTGCATTTTCGCTCCTTACTTTCCGCAAACGGAGATGGGGACATTCAAATGCGTGCACCGAGCCTTTGGCGCCAGCAACGTGGCCAAGATCTTGGCCGATCTTTCCCCCACCGGCCGCCGGGATGCCGTTATCTCTCTCAGTTTCGAAGCAAGGGTCCTCCTCCAAGATCCGCTCTACGGTTGCCCCGGGTACATCCAGCGCCTTCGGCTCGAAAATCGGCTCCTCTGCTGTAGGATCCTCGCCTTGGAAAACGCGATCCTTGGTTCCACCGCCAATATCATCCAGCCCTTCCAGATTATCCCATCCTACTTTCCGACTATCCCCCAGGAAATGTTAAATAACCAGGAGATGGATGGTATGATATATAGCGGGGTGGAGTCTACCGGTCTCCCGGCGCGGGTGCTCCAGCCATTTCGGCAGCAGATAGATGATTCGGCGAATCTGCTAGAATACATCTCCCCGGACGTGTTATATGACCAGCTCATAGATGAATCCACCAGTTACTCGGCGATGGTGCTGCCGCCATGTCTGCAGCAGATAGATGATCCGGTCGTCTGCAACAATACTTCCACGAGCAGCGGAAGAGATGAAGGTGAGGAGGCGGACTACGTAATACCACCATAGTCTTGCTTTATCTGTCAATCTTAGATTTAGGGTTTGCATGGGCCTGGGGAAACCGTCTTGATTTCCATTTTCTTTATGATAAATCGTTTCTTTCGCTTCTTCATACATCCTGCTTTCTTTTATGATTTTCATGTTATCTTATCGAAGCGACAACGATGGTGATGGGATCGTTTAGATTTATCGTTCTTTTGTGAGGCATGGCATTTATAGCTTGAAATCATTTACCGACGAGTGGATGATCATCCTTGGAGCATCAGTTCATTTGCATTATCGTAGATGTTGTACGTGGGAAAAACGGAGCGTTCAATACATCGTTTTTCAAATAGACGATTCAGAGATTTCAACACAAAACCCTGCGATGGCTACAGCTGTGCCATAAGATTGACTAATTCCATTAAAAAGAATCACATTTTACATGATCAATGTCTGCTTATATTTTGTTTTTCTCACTATTTTCCTATTAAAGATCAGAAATTCATTGTGGCTTCTGCCGTAGGCAGAAAGACTCAAATCTCAGAAAGACTTAAATCTCTTTAGATCCTCTTCATTAGCTATCATACAAAGAAACACAAATATAAAGACCAAAAAATGGTTAAGGCTAATCGCTCTCCAGTCTGATTGTGGAGGTGAAAATAACATATCATATTATTTTTAAGCCAAATTTGTGTAAAATTGCCTTTAATTTTATGCGTATTTCATGTTTGACCTTTTCCAAGGAGAAACGAAGTATATTTAATCGCGTGTTCATGAGTTCTGTGATCACACGTACTATTGAGGAAGGATTACTTAATGAAGATGACAAATAATTTCTAGTGCAAAAGTACCATTTTCTTATTTTTTTCGTATTTTATTTCAAGGGATATCATGATAAAGCAGGCAAAATGAGGATCAAAATAAGAAAATTTTCATCCAAAAGAAGTTTTTTATGAAAAGATATGAATATTTTAAGTTTTAGGGGGTTTTCTATAATTTTTATTATTTTTCTAGAAATTTATCTACTTTAAAAAATTTTGAAGAAATTTAAGGAATTAAAAATAGAAAAGAGGAGTTTATTTGTATGTTTGATAGGCATAAAAATACGGTCATTAAAAGAGAAAAATAAGCAAGAGAGAGCAGCAGTAGGAAATGGAAAAAGACAAAGGAGAACCTACAAAGGAGGAGAGGGAGAGACGAAGATAAGTTTACGCATGGCGGAAAAGAATTCTGTCAAAGGAGAGAGATAGAACAGAGAGAGTGCTTGCACCAATGTGTGAGCGCACGAGAGCGAGATCAGGGAGAGACCAAAAGGATTGATGAGCTATCTTCCATCCTCCAACTCTTCCATCTTCTCCCCCTTACGTGCAAGAAAGTAGTGGAGAGAGGGAGCAGGGAGAGAGACACAAAAGACATAAGATATTTTCTTCCATCCCATGTCCCATATGCACATGAGCACGTGCAAGGGAGTGAAAATGGCTGCAGCATAAGAAGAAGATGTAGAAGCAAAGAAAAATAAAGAGCAGAGGAGATAATGGAATTTGGAAGGAGGCAATGTGTGGAGAGGGTGGTGATGGAAAAAGGCAAGAAGAGGACAGTAAGTCTTCGTGCTATGAAGCCTCGCACGACGGAAATTTGTTTGTCTATCCCATAACAGAGAGACAGAGAGGAGAAAGGGGAGCTGCAGAGATGAGGAGAGGGGGAGAGGAAGAAAGGAGAAGAGAAGTGGGGCAGTATAGCAGATTAACAGAGAGAGAGAGAGAGAGAGAGAGAGAGAGAGAGAGAGAGAGAGAGAGAGAGAGAAAGAGATAGTGAGAGGGAAAAGAAAAGGCTGAAGAGGAGAGGAGGGTGTGCCTCTCCTTCTAACAGAAAAATTTTTTCATTGCTCAAGAGAGGGAGGCGAGAGAAGGAGATATAGAGAAGAGAAAATGGTATGGGGGAGAGGAGGAGAGGAGGGTGTGCCTCTCCTTGCAATGAAAATGTGTTTTCATTGTGAGAGAGAGGGAGGAGAGAGAGGGGGAGGGAAGGAGAGAGAGAAAGAGAGGAGAAGAGAAAGGATAGAGGAGGAGAGGAGGGCGCACCTCTCCTTGCAATGGAAATTTTTTTCGTTGCTTGAGAGAGGGAGGTGAGAGAGAGAGAGAGAGAGAGGAGGAGAAGAGAAAGGAGGGAGGGGACTAGGGCATGCCTCTCTTGACGAGTTTTAATAGAAAGGGAGTGAGTAGTCCCCTAAAAAGTTGGAATGGGTCTCCCACCTAAAAAGGTGGTTAACTAATCTTTTAGAGAGGTGGACAGGTTTTGGCCAACCTCCTAAAGTTATGACAAGGTTTTACCAACCTCATATAAAGGTGAAAATGTTTGATTAACATCCGAAAAAGGTGGAATGGCTTGACCAACCTCCTAAAAGTGTGCAGAGATTTGACCAACCTCTTATAAAGGTAGGAAAGATTGACCAACCTACTAAAAAGGTGAACAAGTCAAACAAGTATCGAGACTACCGAGACATCTTCTACTGTAGAACTAGTCAAATAAGTAGAAATGGCCTGGAACAACGTGGGAAATGCAATGAAACATCTTAGTAACTAAGCCAGGCCTGTTCTCCAAAGACTTGTCACCCCAAATTCATGCATCCCTAAATAGAGGGGGAAAATTTTAGAATAGATTCATATGTTATGAGCATGCTTTCTATCTTCCATGGTAAACCTTCCGAGAATCTGAAATGAATGTTCTATCTTAAATGATATGAAGAAGAAAGTAATGTACTAGAAACTTTAGGGTCACGACATTCCTTCGGCGAACACTTTAATCCACCAAATACACCAAGAATTCCTCATGCTCTATATACTAGTAAAGATATAAATGACTTAAGAAAATGATTCACCTTACCAAATCAATTGTCGATTCGTCCTTGCACTATGGACATGAATGATAAAGACACAAGAAAGTAGAAACAAGCATCATCCTTTTCATACATAATGGCTATAAAATAGAATCGGCTAAAACACATGGGAGGCAGCTTACCATTCTTATTCTAATATGTTTTCTTTTTCTTTCTTCCTAATTCTACTTAGATTTTTTTGCTTATATATCCTAATTCTACTTGCTACAAGTCTTTTTAAGGAAAGGGATTAGATAATAAAAAGTAAATGCAGAATTAAAACTTTATAAGGCTTTTTATGCAGCTTATTAAAAACAATATTAACTCATTCCATTGTGCTCATCTTACCAATATGTCATCCTTAGTAAAAATGCAACTTATTCCCCCAAAGAGGTTTTGGTATCTCTATGGATCATGGAGCTTCACTATGTCAATAATAGTAGTGCCGAGAAAAGGATGATACAAGCTACGACTTGCTATGGAGAGCGGAAGGATGTGCGTGCAAAGAGCAATTAACTCAAGCTTTAGAAAGAAGAATGAGTGGATGAGGAGTATAAAAATTTTTTTGAAAAGTCATACAATGAGCTTGAGTAGATTCTTAGAGTAGACTTTATAGTTCCCCAAAAGGAATACCTAAATCCATAATTCCATCGACTTTACAACCTCCTCAACATAACATTTAAGGTTGCTCTTCTCATGGCTTCCTAAGCATTTTAAGGTGTTCATGTAATCCATGTTTTTTATATTTCATGTGGTTTTGGAAAAAAATCATCTTGCTGCTCACATGTTTTATAATCATATCATGCACAGAGTACCAAATGAAGATATGTAAAAAATTTAAAAAATTTTAAGTTTTCTAGAAAACTCCTCCCCCTGCTCACACTCATTCGTTTTATTGTCCTCAATAAAAATCAGCATGCTCATGTAAATTCAGCATGCAATCATGATGCATGGCATGAAAAATAAATAAATAGGAAATGAGACAAAGGGGCTATAAGAAAAACTTAGCGAGTATTTCTCATTGGCTGCATTTTTCTCTTCATTTGTACTGTTCTTTTAGGATGAATTTCCTTCTTTTGTTGTTCTCTCCTCCTTAGCGTATATGGAGCCTATAGAAAAACAAAAGCAAACATCAAAAAATAAAAGTAAAAGTAAATGCAAGAGCCAAAATAAGGTAAAAATAAGTACACAAACAACAATAAGGTAAAAAGTAAATGCAAAAACAAAATAAGGTTGGGTTGCCTCTCAACAAGCGCTAAGTTTTATGTCTTCAGCTAGACTTAACTCCCTCTAGTGGCTAATTAGTGGCTGATATCTCAAGAAGTTGTAACTTTTCATTATGGAGAAGTGGTGGTCCTTCTTCAGCAATGTATGGTTTTAATCTATGCCCATTGACCTTCAAAGAATTTTTAGTCTTAGGATCTAAAATTAAGACCGATCCATTGTCAAATGCTTCAAGGACCTCATATGGACCATCCCACCTAGAGCACAACTTCCCTTGAAAGAGTTCAAGACGAGAATTATAAAGTCATACCTTATTATGAACATGAAAAGTTTTGTGGTTAATATGTTTATCATGAAAAGCCTTGTTTTTGGCTTTATAAATCTCGATTTTTTTATACGACTCATTCCATAATTCTTGGAGCTCTTAAAGTTGTAGAAATCTTTCTTTCCCGGCTTGCTCAAGAGAGATATTGAGCTTTTTAATATCCCAACAAGCCCGATGTTCTAATTCGACGGGGAGATGACAAGGTTTACCATATATGAGCCTAAATGGAGACATCCCGATGGGTGTCTTGAATGCGGTACGGTAGGCTCATAGAGCATCTGGTAGCTTTGATGCCCTATCTCTTCCATCCGTGCGATTATATTCTTCACTATGTTCTTGACTTTTTTATTGCTGACTTCTACTTGGCCGTTTGCTTGGGGGTGATACGGGGTCCTAACGCAATGGTGAACTCCATATTTCTGAAGTAAAGCCCTGAAATGAGAGTTAGTAAAATGAGATCTACCATCACTAATAATCGCCCTAGGACAACCGAATCGAGAATATATATTGCTAACAATAAACTTATTAACTACTCGATGATCGTTTGTTCTCGTCGATATTGCCTCTACCCATTTAGACACAATCTACCATTATAAGAATATACTATTTTCCCTCCGAGGGTGGAAATGGTCCCATAAAGTCTATCCCCCAAACATCAAAAATCTCTAGCTCAAGGATGGATTTCAAGGACATTTCATCTCGCTTTGAGATGTTTAATGCGGATTGGCACTTTAGACATTCCTTAAAATACTTGATGGCATCATTGAATAGAGTTGGCCAAATAGAAGCCACTATGTAGCACCTTAGTTCCAGTCTTTCTCAACGCAAAATGTCCTCCACATAAGGAATGCATAGTCGAAATAATCTGATCAGCCCCTACATGGAATAATTGAGGGTTCTTCCCAAAAATAATATCGAAATATTATGGAAAGAATTTTTTATTTTGATGCGTGTTCTAATACTTGGGACTGATTTCGTGACTAATTAATTTACAATATACGAAAACCAAGGTACCTTAGTCACAATGGCGAGAAGTTGTTCTTTGGGAAATGTGTCACAAATCTCTCTTGAAGACGTAGTCTAGAAGTCAAGAAAGGTGATCAACTACTGAGTTCCCACTTCCCTTCTTGTCCTTAATTTCCAAATCAAATTGTTGAAGAAGGATAACCCATCGAATCAGTCGCGGTTTATCCCTTTTCTTGGATAGCAAGTACTTTAAAGCGGCATGATCTGTCTTTATAATGATCTTGCTACCCTAAGACATAAGGTCTAAACTTCTCAAGAGCAAAGACGACTCGCTAACAACTCTTTTTTTCGTAGTCGTGTAGTGGAGTTGTGCATTGACGTAGTGATTTATGCGGTCGTTAAAATACACAAAGCGTCGGTCAAAAAAAATTTATAATTCTGAACTCACAATAATAAAGATATAAAATCAAGTATATTTTAAAGATCAGGTCAATCAACAGAGAACACGGTTGGCTTGGATTGCAGAGTTGACTTGGTCAAACTTAGGTTTAATTAGGGTTTTTAAGAAGTGAAAAATGATATTTTATTAATGGTAATGATAGAATTATATCAGAGAAGATAATTTTAACAATTTAGAAACTCATTTCACGAAAGAAAAAGTCAAAAGTCAAGGTCAAAGCGTTGACTTTGACCAATAGTTGACTTTCTAAAAATCATAGAATAAAAAGAGATTAAACTATTACGAAAATATTATATATTAAAAAACTACAGAGAAAATGGAAATTATTGATATAAAATTCGTGATTTTTCGAAAAGAAATGGATTTATTATGATTTATTGAAAATCAAAGATCAAAAAAATCATGAAATGAACACTTCGGATTGAATCATCAAATTGACTAACCAAATGAATCAAAATTTTGCAATTGATACATCAATAGAAAGCTAACAAGCATAGGATTCCAAAGAGACCAAAATTATCAAATTTTACCTTGTATTTTGAGGGTAATTAGCCTCGAAAGTCATCGCCCAATTTCAGATTCAAAATGAACAGTCGATGGTCAAATGTTAAATTAAGGGGTCAAATGATGATTAAATTTTATGATTTTTCTATCCACGGAAAGCTGATGAAACAAGGAATCCAATGATTCTAAAATTGAGTGATTTGAAGTTATGACCAGGGAGATATCCAAATTTCAAAATTAGCAAAATTCATGCCCAAATAAGGGCGAAATGAAGAACAAAATGATTTAAAAAAATAAAATTAACTTACCAAATCAAATCAAAATTATAATTATTACAAGGAGAATGATCAAATCACACTACTAACCTGATTTTCACAAAGATTTGGCTTCAATTCACGTGGATTGAAGAGTATTAGATCGATTTCATCTTCGACGTGATTTCGGCGTTCAAGGGGAGATTTTGATCAATCCTCGAAATGATTCGTGATTAATCTGATCGCAATTGAGTCTAAAACGCAGGGGAATCACGGTGAACTCAAGATATGCCTCCAAAATCGCTTAATTTCTTCACGATTAATCAAGAGTTAAGTTACAAAGAGAGGAAGAACACTGATTTATAGAAAAAGTCCGCGAAAATCGCAGACCGTCCGATTCAGTGAAGACCGATCAACGGCCACGATCGCGCAATGATTGTCGGTCACGATCCCGTGAAAATCGTCCGTCCGATCTTCCTTGAAAGATCCTGATGGATCCACATGTCGCCTCCACGATCACCGAAAAGCACGATTTCATCTAGAGCGTCCGATGTCACTTAAGTCACGATTCAAGCACGTGTTGAAATGATGATCCGATGGACCGAGATCCATCGGATTAACAGGCAATCTTTAGTGTGCTTTTGATTCAATGCGTTCCATGCTGCCACGTGTCTTGCATTTTAGAAATTAAAGGGAACATAGTCCCACATGGAGAAAATTAGTGGAAATAGGCGAGTATATAAGATACAATTCCCTTAAGGGGTGCATCGCCCTATTGGGCCAAGTACGCCCCAATACTCTAACCTAGGGCCCAATAACTCGTGGGCCCATCATATGCCAGCCCATCACTGTACACGCCATGTCAGTGCTCGCGTGGGTCCGTGTGGCGCTGCCACGTGGCCTTGCGTGCCATGTTTCATCCGCGCGGGCCCCACGCCACATTTTTGCTTTTTTAATCTAAAAAATTAAAATAAATTCCAGAAAAATCAAAATAAATTCCAGAAAAATTGAAATAAATTTATGAAAAAGCAAGAAAAATCATAAATTCATATCTTCATAAATATAGCTCCTTTTAAACTCAAATTTTCTCCATTGGATCACAAATTTTTTCATCTTTAATATTATGCCACCTAAAAATATAAATTCAAACAAGAAAATGGGATGAATTCATTAAGAATTATCTCTTTTTAATCATCCAATCATTCTTTTCTTAGAATTAATCCTTTTAATCATCTACTAAAATCAAAATAAGTCAAATAAATTGGTTAATTATAAATTATTTAATCTTGAAAAAGATCAAACATCAATAAAGTGAAGTAATTGACCCTAAATTAATGCAAAAATATGAACTTAAGTGAAATGGCATACCAATGGAGAAAATTATAAAACTATGATAACATGCATCATAATCACATAAAATAAGCATGAATATTAATCAAATAAGATAAGAATTTAAGTTAAATATGCATGTTATTGTGCATCATCTAACTTCTTGCTCGCATAACAAATGGCAGTCGGCTTCTTGTCGATATGTCGCCCCAAAACCGCTTCAACTGGATAATTTGAAGCATCACAGATAATCTCAAAAGGTAAGTCCCAATTAGGACTTTGTAGAATAGGCGCTTCAACTGAAGATTGCTTCCGTTGCATCAAGGCTTGCTTCCCCTCTTCCTCCATTATGAAATCCTTGTCCTTGCACAAAAGAGAAGTCAATGGTTTTGAAACTTTAGCAAAATCTTTAATAAAACGTTGATAAAAGTCGACATGCCCAAGGAAACTTCTAAGTTCCCTTATTGACTTTGGGAGTGCAAGGTCTTGAATCACCTCAGCCTTGGCCTTGTCCACTTCCAATCCTTTGCTTGAGACTAGACGACCAAGCACTATACCTTCTCTAACCATGAAGTGGGACTTCTCCCAACTAAAAACTAAGCAAACATCGAGGATTTGTGTTAAGTGCTCTAAACACGTATCAAAGCTCAGCCTGAAAACTGAAAAGTCATCCATGAAGACCTCAAGACTCTCTCCTATAAAGTCGGAGAAGATGACCATCATGCACCTCTGGAAAGTGGCGGGAGCATTACATAATCCAAATGACATGCGTTGAAACGCATAAGTGCCAAAATGACATGTAAATGTGGTCTTCTCCTGATCATCAAGGTGAATCACCAACTGGTTATACCCAGAATATCCGTCAAAGAAGTAATAATATCCTTGACTTGAAAGCTTATCAAGAATTTAGTCAATGAATGGCAAGGGGAAATGGTCATTTCGTCGCCGCATTTAACTTCCAATAATCAATGCATATTCGCCATTTCGTTGGAAGATGCATTTGAAGTTCTTCGCCTTTGTCATTTGTTGTCAAGATGATCCCCGCCTTTATGGGGACTACATGCACTAGACTAACCCATGGACTATCAGAGATGAGATAAATAATACCCGTGTTTAGCCACTTAAGGATTTCATCCTTCACGGCATCCCATACCTTAGAATTAAGCCTCCTTTGTGCCTTTTTAGAGGGACGAGAATCTTCCTATAGGAAAATCCGATGAGTGCACCAAGAAGGGTTAATCCCCTTACGATCCGATAAGCTCTATCTGATTGCTTCCTTCCTTCCTCGCAATACCTCAAGTAATCTCTCTTCTTGGTCCTTATCTAGCTGCAAGGATATAATCATGGGGTTAGCACACTGATGATCAAGAAATGTATATTTCAAAGAAGAAGGTAAGGGTTTTAGATCAGGTGTCGTCTCGCCGGAGGGACATGGATCTTCTATGATCCTTCTATTCCGCATCTGAAGTTCTGAACAATTCTTCTATGATCTATCGCCATTCCGTATATATATGTTTTTCAACGCATAAAATTTTTTGAAATTTTCATTCCGCTCTCCTCTCTCACTCCCTCTCTTTCGTGTGTGGTGTTTCGTTTATCTTTCTCTCGAGACCTAAGGTGGAGTGAGGAAGAAGAGAGAGGAAAAGCGACCGAATTAAATTTTTAATCCTACTGAATTCGGGTGATCTTCGAAAGGAAAAATGAATTGTAATCAGATGAGAAATGATAGGAAGTGGCCAAAAATTGTCGATGCCTTGTTTGGAAGTTCATGTATGATTTGCCTGCTCGTCGAACCCATGAGCTGAAGAATAGCTTTACATATCCCTACAACGAGACAAACTCCAATTTTCATCGTTCTTCTAGGCGACACGGAAGAGGAGCTCAGCGATGAGGTACTGAGTAGTATTGCTCTCGGGGATGTTGTCCATGAACCAGACGACATGGGCGACAACCTCCTCACTGCTGAAGTATTGGTAAAGCCCGTCCGAGGAAAGCAGCAGAAACTGATCACTCGACTCCTACTGGAATTGCATTATTGGAGCCAAAAGGCCAAATGATCTTTTATATATTATTCCAATAGTTACCTTATATTTTTCCAGTACATTTCATGAAGATCACTGACGATGAGTATCTTTACAAAACTTGTAAGGTAGCTACCCCATCGAAAGAGATAAAAGTGAAGACGGATAGAAGTAGTAGCACAATCAAGTTATGGAATCACTTGGAAGGATTTCATGTTGAGATTTATAAGCAACTAAGGCCATCAAATGCTCTTAATACTTAAACACTCTATTTCTCAAAGACTTCAAAATTTTCAAGCAGGAATTCAGAGCAGACAAAGAAAGAGTGTATAGATTTAATTGTTAAGACAGATGCACCTTTTATGATACTTGATCATCCTCAATTTAAAAAGTTTTGAAACTACTTATTACAAGGTGAAGCAAGGATTCCTAGACGCAATTCCGAACGACGAGGGATGGAGAAACTATTTGAAGATGAAAGGGATAAGGTAAGAGAATTACTTCGACCAATTGAAAGGGTGTCCCTTACAACATACACTTGTACAACAACAAATAATGTGGCAATACTTGGGATCACAATACATTGGATTGATGATATGTGGAGACTTCATGAACAAGTGCTTGCCGTTGAGTTGGGTGTATCACATCGAGGGATAATTTTAGCTGAGGTGGTGCATCGTGTGTTAGAAGAGTATGATCTCACTCAGAAGGTAAGTAAACATGAATCTTACCTTCCTTGTTTTCAATCTTAAATCTATAAACTTGATTTTTTGTTTTGCTAAGTTTTTTCTATCACAATAGATAATTCTAGCAATAACAAGACAATGGCTGCAAGCTTGGAAAATTTATTACATGAGAGTGGATCGACATTCAACATGCAGTTCCATGTGCCATGTATGGCCCATGCTCTCAACCTAGCTGTTCAAGGAGGCTTGAAGGAGTTGGGTAATTCATCATCGACTTCATTATGTTCAAAAAGTGAGGGTGATGAATGATAACATGCTATATTTACATCATAAAACATGATTTTTCATGCATATTAAAGCTTAAATGATTTCATTTACATGCATGTTATCATATTTATATGTATTTTTCTATTATTCTCTTAAAAAGTCATTATAATCTCAAAATACTTTAAATTAGGGTTAATTTTTATAAATTAGAGTTTCATAATTTGATAACCCATATTTTTATTGAGATTATAATTGTTTTTTTAAAGATAAAATAATAAGAGAAATAACTTTTTATAAACATTCATTTTATTTTCTAAAGATTAAAATCTTAATAAATGAATGTATTTTTTGAAAATAATAATTTTTTTAACTCTTATTATTTAATTAATTTGACATTTTAGAATAATAGACAATTAAATTTTGGATGAAATGAAAGAAATTTGGATTAATTTGGAGTTATATATTAAAAGTTATGAATTTTCTATTTTTAAAGGATTTTTTCGGATTTTTAAAACAGTTTTTTCCTATTTTATTTTCGATTTTAAATAATAAAATAAATAAATAAGAAATAAAAAATGGGCGCGGGGCCCGCGTGGATGCGACGTGGCACGCAAGGCCACGTGGCAGCGCCACGTGGACCCGCGCAGCGCGCTGACGTGGCGCATATATATCATATATATGGTATTATACCTATAGTTATAAAATGTTCTTTGTCCTCCCCTTATAAGGGAGGGTCATACCCGTATAAACGGTCGGGTATTATATACCCGACCGTTTCTGAAAATTAAGTCCGTGTGGGACTAATTTTCTTACCTTTCTTACCTCGCAGGTGACGTGGCGCGACGATAGGCGTCGGATCGACGGCGAGCGATGATCTCACGCGTCGATCGCGTGAGCCCGGATCATTGATCGCGATCAAGAACACGTGCGGATTAAAAAGTTATAACGGCTCAGATTTCTTTTGGCGACGTGGCTGACGGAGGAGCGTCGATCGGATGCGCGCGGACCACCAGATCACATCAGAAGCACGTGCGTTAAATCGAAGCGTTATAACGGCCACGATTTAATCCCTGGAGGAAGCATCTGGAGTGTCGGATGAAGATCCAACGAACGCGATCACGCGCGTTTTTATAACGCATCTCGGGAGATCAGATCCAGATCGTCCATCTACGATCTGACGGTCACGATATTTTTCGAAACGGTCCATCGTGGACCGTTTCATCGTAACCGTCGATCGAAACGATCGGACGGTTACGATTTTTCGCCCTATATATACACATGTTCTTCGTCGTTCTAAGACATCCAAGCAAGAATCAATCTAATTGACTGTCTAGACACCTTCCTTGCTTGTTTCTCTCGCGTTCTTCCTCTTCCTCTTCAATTTCCGCGTCCAAGGAGGGGTAGAAGTCGAGATTTGGTGGAGAATCAAGGGAGAATTCGCAGCTTGAAGCCCTCGTTCGCGTTCTTCACGATTTCAGCGGTTAATCCGATTAATCGCCTCGTTTCGATCGCTAATTGGGTTTAGTTGGAGCGGTTTTACCTTAACTATCCTCCAATAGAGTTTAATTTCCGTTTAGATTACGATTTCAAGTTGAATTTAGTTTAATTTCCTCTAAAATCGCGATTTCGCCGTTCTAAAATTCTTCTCCACGTCAATTCACGATTTCTCCGCGAAATCAAGTCCGATTTTGACGATTTTTGATTCCGTGGAATCGATTTGAAGTCTACTTTCATAAAATACCATTTTCCCCAATTTCTTCCATCAATTTCTCGTCCGATTTGACCAAATTCTAAGAGATCTTCTGAAAATTCCTAAATTCCCTGTGGATTCGACCCATATTTACCATTATACCCTTGAAATTGATACATTTTCATCAAATTGGTAAGTTTGGAATTATTTTTGACACGATACCGCTTGAAATTGACGACCTCGCGGTCCCGTCTCGTCAATGAAGAGTGTGAAGAAGATGAAGTGGAAGTTACTTCACAAAGACCATTTGGAGAAATTCTTGATCGACTTCGAAAACTTGTTCTGGCGGAAAATAGCACACCACAAAGAATTCATCAGTATAAGGAATCATGTGAAAGGTATAAAATGTCAAATAAAAACTTATTAACCATAGATGTCCCCACTAGGTGGAATTCGACATATGACATGATTACGACAGCATGGGACAAGAGGAAGTGTTGAATACAATGGAAAAAACTTGTCTTAAAGGTGGTAAAGGAATTTCTTTAATTATGTCGGAAGAGTGAGATCTTTTTAAGATTTTTGCAGATAAACTTCTAGCTTTTAAGGAAGCCACCGAGATGTTTTCTCAATCAAAGGCCATTACATCGCCTAATGTTACTTCTATTTTTGATCTTTTGTTAAATCGGTTGAACACATCAATTATTGCCTTAGGTAATCCTTATCAAGTTGTGATGGGAAGACCAATGAGCATAGAGCAATCAATGGCACTAAAAGGAGCATATAATATGATGAAAAAAATTTACTTAAATACGAGCCACAGGTAAAAAGAAAGCCAATCTTTCCTATTGTTACAATGCTAGATCCATCTTTGAAATTTGAATATATTCCAACTGATGAGCAAGATTATATCACAAAGATTTTGAAGCATTTGCTTCAATTGATGCCTGCCCCGCCAATATCAAGTCCTTGCTCACAAAGTGAGCCATTATCCAATACTTCCACAACATGTTCGAAAATGATGGTTGAATTGATGAAGTAGAAAAAGAAGAAGAACATAAATATCTTATTAGAAAAACCAATATCTAATGAAATATTTGATTATTTTCATGACTCTCAAGTTGAATGTTCTCATCTCGATGCTCTACAATAGTGGTGTAAGATAGGGTCTGAAAAATATCCACGATTTGCAATGTTAGCAAAGGGATTTCTCTCAGTTTGTGCTTTGAGCTATCTATCAGAACGTCTTTTCTCATCAGGACGGGGGATTGTAACATACAAAAGTGGAAAATTATCTGCAAGAACTATATCTATTTTGATGACCCTAAAATTGTGGGGTAAAACGGATGAAGCAGATACTGATGAAGAAGAATTTGGTGAAGATGTGAACTAATTTTCATGTTATTATGCTTTCTTCTTCTTTGATTCAAATCAGCAAGTATCATCGGTAAGGTTTTTGACTATAAATTTTTTTTATTAATGGACGTTAATATATTTGTCTCTTTTCAGGTACGCATATTCATAGTCAAGAGAGACTGAAGTTAAGACCGAACTGAATCGTGACCGAGCCTTTCAGCTCTATTGAGTGTAATTAGTATATACCTTCGAAACTGAGACCGAGACTGAGACCGAATTGAGATTTGGACTGAATGGTGTGCCAAAAACCGGACCATGACCGGGATCTCCGAACCTTATAAAGTACTATCTCCTACGTGAAATATCACTTCTCCTTTGTACCAATCCGTAATAGCTTTCATGGTACCTAAAAATGGTCTCCCTAGTATGATAAGAGCATCAGTGAAATCCTTCATGGATTTCATATTCACGATAATAAAATCTGCCGGAAAGTAACAATTTTGTACCTTCACTATCATATCCTCAACAGTACCGCGAGGTCGTCTCACTTCATCCACTAAGCTCAACTCGATAAATTAGGGTTGCAACTCTCCAGGTCGACAAGTATCATACACTCTCTTCGAGAGGATATTGACACTAGCCCCCATGTCTAGAAGAAATCAAGTAAAAGTCTTGCCCCCTATCTCACAACTAATCATGGGAGCTCCTAGATCACGTCACTGATGAGGAAGCGTACTCAATATAATAGAAACTAATAGTCTCGCTCATCGAGATTCGCTTTGGCTTCCTCGTCGGGGTGCAAAGTCTTTTTAAGAACTTAGCATAAGATGGTATGTGCTGAATCGCATCTACTAGTAGAATGGTGATAGTGACCTGTCTAAAAAGCCTCAAGCAATGTATCGTCATTCTTTGCTCATCGAGACCTTGGGACTGGCTGATAACATGCTAATTAGACATGATAATACATGATTATTGATGCATATTAAGGTATAAAAGATTTCATTCCTATGCATGTTATCATATTTATGAGTGTTAACTATCATTCTATGAAAAAGTCATTATAATCTCAAAATATATTAATTTAGGGTTAATTATGATGAACTAAAGATTAATAATTTTATAATCCATCTTTACTTGAGATTATAAGTAGTTTTTAAAGTTAAATAATCAGATAAATCATTTTATATACATTTATTTTACTTTTCTAAGTTTTAAAATCTTAAAGAAAAAATGTATTTTTGAAATAGAAATTAAATCTCTTGTTATTTATTAAATTTGAATTTTAAGAATGATAGATAATTAAATTTATGATCAAATGAAAGAAATTTTGATTAATTTGGAGTTATATTTTCAAAGTTATGAATTTTCTAATTTTTAGAGATTTTTGGATTTTTCTGAATTTTTTTGAATTTTTTATGAATTTCTAAGGAGTTTTTTCTGGAATTAAAAATTGAATTTTCTATTTGAATATCAATTTTTTAGATATTTTAACGTGCGCAGGTGACGTGGCGTGATCTGGAGCGTCCGATCGCGTCTCGATCAATCGGTCAATGCGGGAGGTGATGTGGCAGCGTAAGGAGCGTCCGATTGCACATAGAATCGTGACCGTTGATGTTCACTTAAGTGAAGGGAGGTACGCGGCGCATCCTGATTTGTTGGCAAAATCGTTTTCTAAACATGATTTAATCACAGCCGTTGATCAAAGGAGTTATAACGGCTGAGATCACCGATGAAAAAACGCATCTAAGCGTCCAATCGCGATCTAGCGGTGAACGTAACATGTGTTTTTTTATAACGCATGCAAAGTGGCTTCATCTTGGAGGTCGATCGGGCGATCCAATGGCTGCGATTGAACGATAACGATTTGCATCCGATGCGCTTCATCAGAGCCGTTGATCACGAATTAAAGGCTGATAGGACGGTTACGCCCAAATTGCCCTATAAATTGAGATGTTCTTCGAGATTATAAAGCATTTGAGAGCAATTCGAGTAAATCAAACTATTTAGACACCAAATCTCTTGAATCTCTTGTTCCCAATTGCTTCTAGACTCATTTTCGCGTCCACGGAGTGCTTGAGATCAAGATTTCAATGATCGATGAGGAAGAAATCGACGCTTGAACTCCACGATCGTGATTTTCTGAATTTTGATGAAATAGCCTTGATTCCAGCAATTAATTGGATCACTTCGATTGCAATTTGTGGGATTAGGGATCGTGTTTCATCCTACTCTATCTTCGTATAGCTTTTAAATTTTTTTTAGAATCGTAATTTGATTGAATTTGAGTCCTAATTTTGGATTTTCCCGATTGTAATTTTTGGAAATTGCACCTCTATTCATTTGATGATTTCCCCCGAAATCAGATCCAAATTGAGTGATATTTTTTATTTTGTGGATTCATCTTCGAGTCCTCTTTCATAAAATATCAAATTAACTAATTTCTATCACTGATTCATCGTCTGATTTGATCAAATTCGAAGAGATCATAACACATTTCCCTGATTCCCTATGGATTTGACCATTATTTACCATTATACCCCTCAATTCGTGAATTAATCTTAAAATTGATAAAGTTTAGACTTTATTTTGACTCTTGATCGTGTGTTTTCAACACCATACGGTTTAGATACGCCACCGGCTCAATAAATGAGGATATGGCACTAGAGGTTTGTAAACCTGGGGATTGGGCGTTTGCCCGTAATCAGCTCCTTGTCGGGTGCCTCCTCATCATTGGAGTCCTCCTCCAGAATGATATTAGGAGAGGATTGGTCATCCTTTCTCCTCAGTTGGGTCCTTGTAGAGGGTGTGGTCATGAGGATCCACTAAGACCTGGCCACTAAGTAGGCTCAAAATAGCATGTGCCTCCTCCAATGCACTATCTATTTGAACTTGGTTCACATTGTGGGTCTCGGCTTGATGATGCTTGCCCTAAATTCCTAGGGTTTTCTAGAGGTTGGGAAGGTAATTTGGTCTATGAATTCTACTCGCTTTCCTTTCCTTTTGCTCGGTGGAAGCATCATAGCTTTAGGCCTTAGTCCCTTTCGACTCTATTAAGTCAGTCCCTTCGACTCATGACAGGGATCAACTGCAAGTGACTGGAGGTGGTATTGTTGGTGGCAGTGTAACCGCTCGGGGAGGGTTAGAGGCAAAAGGTGTTGGCCTCGGGTTCCCCATATGCTCTTGAGCGGATCCGAAGGGCTGATGGTATGAAGTGTGCTGCCCGCTCTGCTGCTGCGCATAAGATGGGTTATGATAACTAGAATAACCTTGATTCGGGTAGTGAGACCTACTCGCTTGGCTCAACCCTGAATATGTCGTAGGGTTTTTCTAAAATGGAAATGGACCTTCAATTGACATCACGAGGCAATCCAACTCGTCATGCTCAAAACTCGAGCAATGCGAACACAAAGAGACATCGTTATGTGCTACTAGTAGCGAGTCCATTAGAACCCGGTTGGATCTTAAACAAATCTATAATCAAATCATGTGTCTCAGTCAGCGTCTCAATCTTATCCAAAAGCATATATGTCTCTACCACCTTCGCATCCAACATCTCTCCCTTTGCGGGAGCACTCCGTCCTTTGAAGGATTTAGATGCAATGATGGTGGCTATTCTCCGCCACCAACTCGATCAACTCGAGGGCTTCATCCTCAAATTTTCTTATAAGTGTGCCTCCACTAGCGGCATCAAGCAAATATCGAGCAGGCACACCTAAGCCATGATGGATATTATGTGGCCTATAAGCCAATCAAACTTTCATGTATCTTGTTTATGTTCATTAAAATGAAATTTATTCATTGTCATTCTTGTGTGATGTTTGCAATGAAGTCCATGAGCATGTGCAATGACTAAGTGAATTATGATGAGATCATAATATAGTGATCACTATTCTTTATACATATATTGTAAACATTCCTATTCATGGGATATTCGATAAGGACATCGAATTATCCAGAAAGAATATAACTATCTAATCTAACTCATATGATGAGTATGGCTGATCCTATAGCCATCGATGTGGAGACACCAAGAATAGATAGTGGGTGCTCTTTGGAGAAAGAGTTCACTGAATTGATCCGTATGAATCCTTAAATGGTATTATACCTAACTGTCAATCAGGTTGATTCATGTCATGGTTGTGTATGTGGTCCTTTGACTTGAGACACCAAAGACATCTTGTAGATGGATGATCGTGTTTTGATTATGACTTACGAATCCCTAGTCACGGGATATCTAAAATGTCATATATTGGATATGACATGAGTCTGCAAAGATGATTGTGTAATCAAGATGGGATCATCCACCATTGGTATTTGAGGTGATTGACTCAAGGAATGAGATGCGATGAAATTCTTGGCCAAGGTAGTATAAATATCAAAGGAGTTCTCGATAATTTCTACACGCATCAGTACTAACTTGAGTGACCGATTAGGGTTTGACAGTTGACCATACCCTAAGTCATGCATGAGTCTAATGTAGATGAAGGATTATGCATACATGGTAATCGATGACGTGAAAGTTCCATAAGCGAGTTCTTACATACTCCATATCTCCTAGTATACGTAGTGTAGCTTGGCACCTAACGGGTTAGAAACTCAACCTATCGATTGGGTTAAATCAATTCTTGATTAATTAATCTATATGTGGATGTGGACAATTAATTAAGGTTGACCAATAAGGTGTTATTTGGTCTATAGAGTTATTAACTAGTGAGATATATGGACCTAGAGGGTCACACACATAAGGTTTATGGATGTTGGTGGATATAGACATAATTATGAGGGTTTTTATGAAAAAACTGTTGGAACTTGAATATGCATCATGATTCATCAGAATAATCAGATTCATAAACCGGAATTAAATTCATACCTAGATTCATCGGATTGATCTTCATTGAAGTAGATTACTGAATCGGAGAATAGTCTTCTTGAATATCCCTGATGTAACCTTCTAATCTCTAGAGGAAATGGGATTCTCTCTTGAGGGTTATGAGCATCAGGTTATCCAAGTGGACTATGGCCTCCTATTTATAGGAATAGAGGAAAGCTTAAGCCTCTAATCAGTCATTAGATAGCCCATTAATGACTAATGACTGATTTACTGCATCTACACATAATTAACCTCCACACACATAAATGAATGTCGTAATCCCCAGATTAAACATAATTGAATCACTTAATGGGATTATAATGATAGCTAATCCACAATAATACATAACTATGTCCACTTAATGAGATTAGATCTAACAAAAACCTCATACCAAATGTTTATAAATAGGGGGAGAATGACAACAACTTAAGGTGCCCATGCAGGTCTTGTGGGAATTCTCTCATTTCTTCTCTTTCTCTCTTGGTGAAGAGTTTTCAAGAGGAGATCTAACCATCCAGAGACCGTGTGGATACTGCTAGAGGTTAGACACTTGAATAGCTTCAAGAACTCATTCAAGGAAACCTGTAAGTATGTTTTCTCATATATATATCAGATGATAGGATCATCTATTCTTGGTGCTTTAATGTTTTGAATATCATATTCAATGAATTCCGCTGCATTTAATGTTTTGATCAAAAAATTTGGAAAGTTATCGACCTCAGATCCCATCATCTATCAAAGGAATGATAATGGTTACCTTTTTAAAGGCTTTTAGTAGATGGTCATCGAATTCATTAATCTTGGCTTTGTGGCAATTAAGCGCTTGAGGATACGGCACAGGGGGCTTGTATGTATAAGGGTTAGGTTCGGCCTTAGCATATTCTTCCTCATCCTCCGAATCGTTGTCGTGCTCGACGATATTTGGTGTATCTTCAATGATCGGGCCTTTGTGGATTGGATGATCCTTGTATGGATCCGGTAGGTCTTTACCACTCCAAATGCTCGATATCACTAGTGTCGTTTCCACAACCTTCTCGTCGGTGTGAAAATGGTTCAAGTCATGCGTCTGGCTTGGTGAGGCCCCTTGATTCCTTGGGTTGGCTATGGCCTATGATGGTAGTTGGTCAAAAAAAGAGACTTGCTTTCTGATGGACCCCGCACCTCGGCGACAGAGGTAACAGCCGACGACCTGGCAGCAACAGCAAGGACAGCCGAGGACGACGCAATCCCTGACGAAAGTGAAGGGCAACCACGACGCTCGGCGAAACCAACGCCACAATTGGCAGACTACGTTTATTACTAGAGGCATTGGTCCCCTCCAGGAAAGGGATAAATAGTGGACGATAGTGAGGGTTTTTGGGCAGTGGTTTTAATTTTCTCTCTTTCTTACCTTCTATGACATTTCTCTCTTTAGAGTTGGACGATAACGGGACAAGGCGAGAAGCAATCTGAGAGTTATTGTGCTGTGATTAGGGAATTAGCCGAGAAGGTGCGTTTCTCTCTAAACCTCCATCCCCGTTCCTTCATAGCCCACCCACCCTCACTCCCTGTTCACGGGGAAGGAGGCTACTAAGTCCGTTACCGTATCATATTTTTGGTATCAGAGCTGCAGATCCTAGGTTGTTGACACACTCGCCGTTGGGAATGGCATGGCCACTCGATCTAGAGCCGAGTTTCGAGCAGGAACCAGTGCTCCGGTTCACCCGGAGGACATTCCTGACTGGGCAAAGTCGATACTGCGGAGCAAAGAGGAATCTAAGATACAGATAGAGTTCCTCATGGCGCAAATTCTAGAGCTGAAGACCGCCAAGTCGGCAGACGTGCTATCCCTGACAACCACCACCCCCAATGACGTCCTTCCCCCTCAAGCTCTCAAGGATCAAAAAGAAGAGTCTCCGTGGGACGCAGCGAAGCATGGAGCCAAACCCGAAGTAACTGCCTTTGATGGCTCCCTAGACCCTAAGAAGTATATGGATTGGGAGGTTGGGTTAGACGAGTACTTTGACTGGTACCAATTACCCGAGGGCCGTCGCATCCAGTTCGCGCAAATGAAACTCACTGGGCAAGCCCAGATCTATTGGCGGAATATCCAGGTTTCGATGGAACGCCGACACGAACCACGAATTTCATCATGGGCAGAAATGAAGAGCCGGTTATGAACCAAACTCGTCCCCACCTGCTATCGCCCGATGATCATTGATAAGTGGCAACACCTCCGTCGAGGCGAGGGCACTGTAACGGATTACGTCACCAAATTTGACGACCTGATGATTCGTTGCAACTTAGATGAAGAACCCATGGCCACACTCGCCCGCTTTAGGGCCGGACTAAGACCAGAATTTCAGCGCGAGTTGGTTTTGCAGGAAGTCTCAACGTTAGAGAAGGAGTATCGTTACGCAATTAATATGGAGCTATTCTCATCGCCTACCCCGAGATCTTACTCACCATGGATCGCTACCACTGAGGTTACACATCGGGTACACTCAGGCTCCGGAGGTTCACTTCCTACCCCACTCCCCTTGCTGAATCTGCCTCCGGTACCTTCTCCATCCCCTTCCCAAACGTTCATACTGGTCCAAGCCCCGAGCCCCACGGCAAATCCAGTCTCCATTACGAGCAGCTTGCGGGGGCCCAGGCAGGTCTCCCGGCAACCAGAGTCGGCCCCTCCAACTCCACTGCGAGCGACCGTCAATCCGAGGGGAAGGCCCCTGGGGGAATGTGACCACGATTGCCTCCAACCAACCCACCCAGCTCAGGAGCGAGGGTCTCCTGTTACAAGTGTCAGGGCTGGGGACACTTCGCCTTCCAGTGTCCGTCTCCAAGATAGGCGACTCAACCAGCACGCGCCCTGCTGGTAGAGATCCACGACGACAACCAGGCTCCACCACCAGGTTTAGAAGAACCGATCGCGGAGGTTTATGAGGCGGATCCTGACCTCGCGAATACCTTCGAAGGAACGCCATGAGGCATTGGGTGCATAATTAAAGAATTATTACCCTTAATGACGGAAGAGCATAACATCGCCCTCACTGCACCACTCGGCACGACACTGACGGAATCAACGGGCGGGAGCGATACACCACCGGACTCCGAAAATCCACTCCGAACGTCAACATTCTCGACGTTCACAAAGATCGGGGCCACCGTGATCAAGATACTAGTCGGTAGCGGCAGCGTGGTAAACGTCGTCGCCACGGCGTCCGTTCATAGCCTCGGGCTCCAGCCGCTTCCTCACCCCCGACCGTATAAGGTGATGTGGATCAACGAGGCCTTTTTGGCCGTGACAAAGCGATGTATAGTACCGCTACAGGTGGCAGGGTACCGCGACGACGTCTGGTGCGACTTCCAGCCCATGGGGGTGGGCAGCGTGCTATTAGGCCGGTCGTGGCTGTTCGACCGAGACATCGTGCAATTCGGGCGGACCAACCGTTGCTCCTTTTACTTCGGCGGAGGTAAACAAGTCTGGCAACCCTTCCTACCTCCTAACCGGGACTTGGTGACAGTGGCAGCAGCTCCCACCACGCGCGACCCCCCTGGGCAAATCCTCGGAGTAGTATCAGCCCGACAGTTCCTCAAAGGAGTGGACATGGACGCCCCCGTTTGGGCCATCCAGTTGCGAACTAAGTCATCTGACCAAAGCTCGACCAACTATCCATCCTTCCTGCACGATTTCGCTGAAGTGTTCCCCGCGGAGACGCCGGACTCCCGACCACCCAACAGGGCAGTCCAACATTTCATAGACTTCATCCCGGGAGCCTCCTTGCCTAACCTACCGCACTACCGTCTAAGTCCCACCCAGAGTGCGGAACTTCAAAGGCAAGTAGAAGATCTACTATGCCACGGCCTCATCTGCGAGAGCCAAAGCCCGTGCGTCGTCCCCGCCCTCCTCGCGCCGAAGAAAGATGGCACCTGGCGGCTCTGTGTAGACTGCCTGGCTATAAATCGAATCACTGTCCGTTATCGATTCCCCATTCCACGCATTGACGACCTCCTGGATCAGCTAGCCGGGGCGGCAATCTTCTCCAAATTGGACCTACGGAACGGATATCACGAGGTACGAATCTGGGAGGGCGACGAATGGAAGACGACTTTCAAGACGGGCGAGGGGCTCTACAAATGGCTCGTCATGCCATTCGGTCTCTCCAACGCCCCGAGCACCTTCATGAGACTCATGAACGAGGTCCTTCGCGCCTTCGCCGGTAAGTTTCTAGTGGTTTATTTCGATGATATACTCATCTATAGTTGCTCCCTCGATGAGCATCGACTACATCTCCGGGCGGTCTGCGCTAAGCGTCGGAAGTATAAATTATTCGCCAACCTCACAAAGTGCTCCTTCTTGAACACGTTGGTGCCTTTCCTTGGTTTCATCATCTCTTCTGCCAGAGTTTCGATCGATCCAATCAAGACGGCCGCTATCCGCGACTGGCCGACGCCACAATCCCTCTTCGACATTCGCAGCTTCCACGGCTTGGCCCAGTTTTATCGACAATTCGTCCGGAATTTCACCTCTATCGCCGCACCCCTAACGGACCTCTTCCGGAAGACGCATTTCGTGTGGAATCATGATGCAGAACGCGCTTTTCATCAGCTCAAGTTTGCCTTGACCTCCGCACCGGTTCTTCGACTTCCGGATTTCAACAAACTATTCGACGTCACAGAGGATGCCTCTGGCGTGGGCGTCGGCGTGGTACTCTCACATGACTCTCACCCGGTATCGTATTTCAGCAAAAAGCTAAGCGAAGCAAAGCTACGATATTCCAACTAAGATCGGGAGCTCTATGTCGTAGTCCAGTCCCTACGATTCTGGCGGCATTACCTTCTCCACAACGATTTCACGCTCTACAGCGATCACGACGCCCTCCAGTTCCTCCACTCCCAAAACAAGCTCAATGCTCGACATGCGAGATGGAGCGAAATCTTACAGGAATTTACATTCTCCCTTCGACATCGCCCCGGTCGCGATAACAAGGTGGCGGATGCCCTCAGCCGCCGCCAGCACACCTTACAACTTTCTCAAGCGGCGATCACGGGATTCGATCACCTCCCCCTAATATATAAGGATTGTCCTGACTTCCGGGAGGTTTCACTTGTGCCCTAGGTAAACTCATGAATGGCTTTTCGTTCATTTCAGTCTAACTAGTGAATTTTTTTCTCTAATTTTAAGAACAAATCTTTGGCTCAGTCTCTAAGTATAGCGTGAAAGAGTTTCATCTTCATTATGTCGGCATAGACATTCTGAATATGATTGATTTCATATACTTGGCTGAGTTCATCTACGTGTCTAAATGGGTCCTCAAAAGGTTTACCATGGAAGATAAAAAACATGCTCATAACATGTAAATCTATTCTAAAATTCGTCCCTCTAGATGGTCAGAACATATCTCATCTCGCCCTTATCTATTTTCATCTTCTAAATAAAAGGTTTCCATATAAGGACCTCTCTCGTATGTAAATAAACCCCAATTAGACACGCGATTAACCATCCCCAATTAAACACCCTAAGAGAAAGAAAAACAAATATCTCTTCTCCAATCTCCCGTTCAACTTTTCCCGAGCTCCCATTGGACCGGTTCCAGGAGCATCCTTAGCCACAAGCCAGTTCTCTTCCGTGCCCACATCTGTACATGCCGCCGCCATTCCGTCTCCGCGAGTTCCACGTCAGAAAAGCGAAACGAGTAGCAAAATCTCGTGGCGGACACTCGTCCTGCAAGTCCTTTTATTCTCCTCCCGCCAACGGCCCACCTCCGCTATCCCCCGATCAATGGAGTCTTCCACCTTCGTCACCTCCAAGTCCTTCGCAAAGACGATCTTCTCCTCCAGGCGCCGCAGCAGTAGAATCTCAGCCCCACGTGAGTGCTCTAGAATTTGATCTTCTTTCGTGCACGCGAATTTGATCTAAGGTTCTCGTAGCAGGCTGTAGTCTGAGAGAGGAGGGTACGGCCGCGGCGGCGGACTGGCGGTCCTTCCGGGCAAAGCTGGTGGCGGGAGAGGCGCGCCAAGGGGACTGGTGGGCCCACCGGCTGCACGAACCGGAGAAGGGCTGCTTGCTGGTGGCGACCGAGCGGCTCGACGGAGTGCACATCTTCGAGCGGGCTGTGGTCCTCCTCCTCTCGGCCGGGCCCATCGGGCTTCCGACCGGCATCATCCTGAACCGGCCTTCTCTCATGTCGATCAAGGAGGCGGGGTCGGTGGCCGAGACCGACGTCTTCTCCGGCAGGCAACTCTTCTTCGGGGGTCCCGTTGAGGAGGATATCTTTCTGTTGCGGAACGGCGCCGCTGCGGCGGAGAGCGGATCGGTGGCGGAGGTGATGGAGGGGCTGTACTACGGGACCAAGGAGAGCGTTCAAAGGGTGGGGGAGATGGTCCAAAAGGGGTACGTAGCGGCCGGAGATTTTAGATTCTTCGACGGGCGCTGCCGCTGGGACGGGATCCGGGAGCTCAAGGAGGAGGTGCAGGCGGGTTATTGGGCCGTGGCAGCGTGCAGCGCTGGAGTTTTGGAGATGGACTGTAATCAGCTTTGGGAGGACATTGTGGGCCTAGTCTGGGGGAAAAGCGTCCGCTGATCCATTAATCTATGCGTCTGCTGTATATACGTGGAACTTTCCACTGGTTGTCTGCTTGTCGGTAATACCGCCAGCGGAGATAGAATTGACTGGTCCATGGGCCCACCTTCTCCTCATCTATCACGTGATTGCGTGGCTTGTACTATCCCATTGAAGGGCGTCTCCGTAATTAGGGCTATTTATGCGGCAAATTAGTTAGGGCGCGGAAACCTAGACGATCCTCCTGGAGGATCCGATCTGCGCAACGGTCACGAGGAAGGGAGCATCCACGATCTCCGTACAAATTGACAGGGCGCGCCGCCGCCTCCACTCAGACTCCCGGTTCCCGAAATGCAGGCCGCGAATTCCCAAAATACCCCTGTTCAATTCTCTCTTCGGCGGGAGATCCGTGAGCGGGGCAGACTTCCTAGGGGCCACACGGCCGCCTAAATTAGATCACATGAATGGGCTGGACCAAGCCGACCGGCCGAGCCACATTAAACTCGCCTGACGGCCTCCGACCAATCGAAAACCGCACGCTTTGATTCTCCAGCCCCACGTCCCCACAATCTGAGTCGACCTAAATCGTAATAGAATCGCTTGTACGAGGGTATTTCAGGGGGAAAAATCCAAGAACTGCGGAGGGCCCCGAAGGAATGGAGACAGGTGGCCGAAAATTGCAGTAAACCCCAGGGTTTTTCGTGGAAAACGGGGAAATGACCTCCAGGTGCTCGTTGTTCGTCGAGCCCCCAATAGGACAGAGAGAGGATCAGTCCATATACGTTATAAATCTGGGAACCAGGAGCGAGTGAAGGAGATATTTAGAGGGGAGAATCCGTCAGAGAGAGGATCAGAGGTGGAGGGAGAGTAACGAGGAGAATAAAAGGACCGGATGGTGCCAAATTTCCTGTCACTGTTCTCGGAAGGTCGTCTGTTCTCGCGAGATTTTCTTATCTGATATTCCTCCATCGTTCTCTCTCCTCTCTCCATCTCTTTGGCGGCGGATCGAGATATACCGATCTCACGACGATCTGTAACACTTTTCTCGGATTAAGGTAATCGATGTTCCTTCTAGCCTAGGTGATTACGATTTGTCTAGATGATGACGACCGATTTGCTGTCAAATCTTCTTGACTGTCCTTCATTTAATGCTTCTCTTGTTGCGTCAAATCCCCCTTTCAAAATGCGAGTCGTTTTAAATTTCATTGCAAATCAGCTCAAGTGGTGGAGTTTCTGAAGCCTCAATCACTGTATCACTTTCCTGCTGCTTTCGCTCAAATAATCTTCCCTTAATATTTTACTATGAATTACAGTATCGTTTTCCTACTTACCATATTGTGGTTCGTGATTTTGATGTTCGATTTGCGATGAATTTCAGGAATGGGAACAGAAGTGGGCCGAAAGAGTTGCTTTCCCGGGTACTTACAAATGATGAATCTTAATGAAGACACGACGAACAAATGGGATCCTTTTAACGAGGGGGTAGTAAATGGGCAGATGTACAATGGTCTGATGTCCAGTACTATCAATGGATTCTCCGAATATTATAAAGCATTATTACGTCAGACGATGCTGAGGCACAATCAAATTTTCAAGAAACAGGTGATTCTTCTAGCGCTTGTCGCATTGTCTTGTATCACGATATCTATTTAGATTTTCTTGTATAATTCAGGTCGTGGAACTTCATCGTCTCTATCGTGTTCAGAAAGATTTGATGCTTGAGTTAAAGAGGAAGGAAGAAAGACTCATTCCCCCTCTGGTTCAGTCAACTCCTCCGAGTTTGGTTTCAACTCATAATCTTCAATGCGGCATGGAAAATTCAAATGGAAGTGACTCAAGCTCGGCTATTTCCAAACCGACAAAGATATTTAAAAGACAGATCGATCTCCATCTTCCCGCCGATGCTTACTTGGAACTTGATGATGCAGAATGTCAAGAAGATTACATTATAAGACCTCATCATCAAAATGGAAACTTTAGGCTCGAACCTGAGAGAGATGTGAATTTGACGCTTGGGACATATACTAATGGTAGTACCGAGAATGAACGGGCGTATGCTAATCAGCTGGCTGATTTGAATGAAACGCTGGATGAAGCCCTTTGCGAGGAACTTTTAATTCCATGTAAGGGGCTTGAGGAACATAAGAAAAGGCATCATGATAAATTTTCTGGTTTTCTGAAATTTGAGAAAGATCTCTGCCTCAGTAGCAATAAGTCTGGGAATGGAATCGGTAAGCCTTTACCGAAGATTGGTTTTTTGAATTTATATTCGCCGCGCCGTTTTTTTGTCTTTTTGGATTAATCCCTTGTCATGTTAAATTTTGCTCAACAGCGAAATCCAGCGGCTTCTGGGTTTCTTCTTTGTCAACCGGTTATAAAAGGGAAAGTAAAATTCAACAGTCTTCTGAAATCAGGGAGCTGTTCCATCTGAGCTCCAATAATGCCAAGGCATCTCCTCTAATTCCTCATCTCCCGTCAAGCAACTTCCAGAACTCGATCTTCGACCAATTGGGGTTGACCAGTCAAAATACCAAGGTGGTGAAGAGCGTGGACTTGAATCTGGCCCCTCCGAACGGTTTCCACTGCGTATTTGATTCCCCGAAAGAATGGAAGATAGCGCAAGGTCAGTCTCCGACGGCCTCGAGCTTTTGCCAGTCAAATTCAGAAGTTACACCAAGAATCAGTAATCCAGAAGCTTTCAACGGCTTCGACGGCAGAATAAATTTGAATTTCGCCCCAACCAATTTATACCCCAGCGGATACATCAAGAGCACTTCCACAAGATTTGTCACTGAGATTGATCTCGAGGCTCCGCTCGTCCCTCCTCCAGAAGAAGATCAAGCTCCTTCCGGGGAATCAGAAATGGAGGATGCCCCAGCCAAAGCCGCCGCGGAGACTATTCAAATGATGTCGCTTGCAAAGCCGCCGAATTCTTCCGCCGCCGCCTTGCTCCTCCTCGCTGACGTCATTTCTTCTTGCCCAGATGAGATGGGTAAGATCTCAGACGTCAAAGGGATGGACTACTTCGAGTACAAGGCGCTGGAACTGAAGGAGACAAAAATGGACCGTCTTTGTAGCAACTTCAAGCCATTCAATAGAGACGACGGATGCCCAGAGGAGGGAGTCCAGCAAAGGAGTCCGGCGAGGCGGCGCCGTCAGAAGAGAGATTTTCGGAAGGAAGTTCTGCCCGCTCTATCGTCACTGTCCCGGCACGAGGTGACAGAAGATCTTCAACTTTTCGGAGACCTGATGAGGGCTTCCGGACTACGATGGCAACCTCCCCGCGGGATGAGTGTCCTAGGTTGGGGAAGGACCACGAGACGGGCCAGACGGCAGAGGTCTTCTGGGGGGAATCCCGTATTTCAGCCCATTGCATGAATTCCGAAGTCAAAGCAGCTGTATATACACCTTTGGAATAACGGAATTGATTAACTCGGAGTCAGCGGTAATTGAAAGTTTCGATGGTCGCTTCGCAGTCGAAGAAGATATGGCTGGCGCTGTTGAGTTCTGTCCAGAGCGTCCGTTGTCTGGCGCGGATCCACGGCCGGATCATCACCGGCGGCCATGGGGACGACCTGCTTTGCCAGACCAAGCTTGCAAGCACTTACGCTCTCATGGGCGACATGAGTCGAGCAGTCACCGTTTTCGAGACGATCGAGAACCCGGATCTCTACTTGTGGAAGGTGATGCTTAGGTGGTATCTAGTGGGGGGAAAATTCACGTTGGCTGTCGGTGCATACAAGCGAATGAGGCTGGCGGATAGGCCGCCGGACAACGTCGTCTACGCCGGAGTTCTCAAAGCGGCCGCCGAGCTAAGAGATCTGCGGATAGGGGAGACGCTGCATGGCGACATCGTGAAGGCCGGTAGCCCGGACGGTTTCTTGCTCAACTCTCTCCTGGAGTTGTACGGGAAGTGCGGGGCTCTAGAGTGCGCCCGCAGCCTGTTCGACGAAATTCCGGACCGGGACGTCGTTTCCTGGACTTGCATGATCAGCGCGTACGTGCATAACGATCGCGCCGCAGAAGGGCTCCTCCTGTTCAATCGAATGAGGGAATTGAACAGTGAGCCGAACGCGTTCACAGTTGGCAGCCTTCTTGCCGCCTGCTCCATGCTGGATACTTTGCACCAAGGCAAATGGATCCACGGGTACGTTATAAAGAGGCGCATGGCTGCAAATCCTTTCCTTGCAACTGGCCTTCTTGACATGTACGCCAAGTGCAGGCTCTTGGACGATGCCCGCCGCGTATACGACCTTCTACCAGCCATTGATTTGATCTCCTGGACGGCGATGATCTCAGCGTATGCACAATCCGGTGTCCCGCTTCGTGCTGTGGAGCTGTTCTCTATCGTTACTGATTTAAAGCCCAATTCGTTCACAATCGCAAGTGCTCTCTCTGCATCCTCCCAGTTGGGAGATCCTATCCTGGGGAAGAATCTCCACGGGCTCGCAGTCAAGCTCAGGCTTGAAGAAGAAACCCAAGTGAGAAACGCCCTCCTCACCATGTACACTAGATGCCGTCTCTTCCCCTATGCCTATCAGCTGTTCGAAAGCAGTCCTCTCAGAGACGTGATATCCTGGAACACCATGATAGTGGGGTACTCTCAGAACAGACTGGCCGAGGAGGCGCTATTCCTCTTCAAGCGCATGAGATCTGCTGATGGGCTCACGCCAGATGCTGTATCCTTGGTCGGCGTGCTTTCCGCCTGCGCGCACGCTGGAGACCTCTCAGCCGGCACCCAGTGTCACGCCGATGCAACCAAGCGTGGCGTCATCTGGAATATCTTTGTCGCCACTGCACTGCTTGACCTCTATGCCAAATCTGGCGATGCTGCTGCCGCCCGCGCCGTGTTCAACTCCACGGGCAGCAAGAATCACGTCACCTGGTGTGCCATGATCAGCTGTAGCAGCGCCCACGGAGACCCTGCTGAATCACTTGCCCTCTTCCATGAGATGGAGGCAAATGATCTCTCCCACAACGACTCTGTCTTCACCGCCACACTCGCTGCTTGCCGCCATGCCGGGATGCTGCAGGAGGGACAGGAGGTCTTCCACAGAATAATGCACCCTTCCACGAAGCACTATTCCTCCATGGTAGATCTACTTTCTAGAACTGGGCGGCTGGAGGAGGCCATTGAGTTCATGGAGAACATGCCGGAGGAGCCCAGCGTCGCCATATGGGGAGCGTTCCTTCACGGCTGCCGCCTTCACTCGAGGATGGAGCTCGGAGAATCAGCAATCCAGCGAATGCTAGAGCTTCACCCGCAAAATGCCAGCTATTACCAGCTCATCTCTAACTTATACGCTTCAGAAGGTAGGTGGAGCGATGCGGCAAAGATCAGAAAACTTATGAAGAGCAGGGGATTGCACAAGTCTCCTGGGTACAGTATAAGTACATGAATATCGTTCAGATATCTCCCCCTTCACCATCTACCGGGACTTCATGCCGCGGACGCTTGTACTTCTCCCTGAGCTGCTTGACTGGGATGAAGTCACCAGCAGAGTCCACGCCATAGAATAAGAAGGAGACATAGGGATGATCGAATCTTCCTCCCTGCAAACCAGCCACGTCAGATTTTCTTCCTCCCTCTGGTAGAGAAGCAGAAGCGGCGGCAGTGATTACTCACAGTGGGTGACTGCTCCTCCGCCAGCAAGTTCTCCTCTGCAACTGCAAGAAACAGTGTCGGTAAACCATTAGCAGGGGCGAGCACTAAGAATGGCAAGATTCAGTTTTTTTTAGTACCATACGCCACCAGCAAGTCAGGCTCCTCGTTGACGTTGACCAAGATCTACGAGGAACAGAAGTCAGCCGGTTAGAGCAAAAATAAGTCTTTCCTCTATCAGAAGCAGTTCATCAACCTGATAAAAGGGCTGATTTGGGCCTTTAACCAGTTTGTCAACCTGTGCAGTCTCCATCCATGAACTTGCCTCGCAGCAAACTGGATCCATCCCGCAGACCACGGCCCGGTAACCTAGAAGAAAGAAATTCAAAAACGAAAGAAATCTACCGTAGAGAGTTCAAAACATTGCATTCGTTGACTCTCGGTCAACGACCAGGATTCTGCCATTACCAAATATCCTGTGCTTCAGTTTCTGCCCTAGTCGAAAGGAGTACTGTAGGTTTTCCATGGCCAGCGCTTTTGCCGAGGCCGCCAAGGACTCCGCCTGTGCCAAGTGCAGAGTTATTATTTATTTCTATTCAGACGTGTTTTTTTCTTCAATCATTTTTTTCAAGTTTCTACTGGTAAACCTCGATTTTGGAAATTTGGTCGCGTATATCGGCCGCGATTGCGTAGTTTTCTTCTTCAATCGCCTTCTGTAGATCCCCCCTGCAAGACAAGATACGAAATTAGCTTCGGGTCGATCACCGATCCCAGGTGATCTTCCTTTCCCTTTTCCAAACAAAAAAAAAGATGCCAAATCTGCTTATAATTTCACAATTATTTAAAGGCTCTTATTTTAATGATCTTCGTTAGAGCCCCACCGCAGACATAGGAGATTGATCGCCTTATCTTGGGCTTCATTCTTCGAGGACGCTCCCCTGCTCGCTTCCCGTTTGCTTGAAATCTCTTTCTCGACCTTCAATTAAAAAAAAAATCAGAACATACTATAGGAAAATTCGTTCCGCAGAAAGAAACTAAAACCCTTGCAGTCGATCGCCGGATCCCACCTCGGAGAGCTTGTTCCTGAGCTGCTGAGCAACATCATACTGCTCCAAATTCATAGCATACTGTAATGTCGAAAGGAGATGGTTCAGCGTTTCTTCCGCCAGCAAATTCCTCCAAGTCAGTGGGAAAAAATAACCTCCTCACCTGGATTCGAGTCTGGAGATCTAATTGGAAGAAGAACATCAAGATATCTTCGTTGACATTCTCGCTTCGCTCGGAGCTAGCATCCATTTCCCCTTTACGCTGATTAAACAGCCACGTGGCTTTAACATTCAGTGATTTTCGATTTAATTTTCGGGATCTAAAGGAGAGAGATCGAGGGAAACACGTCTTCTTCCCGAGGGATAACCCGCCACTCCAAGAGATCCCGCTGATCGACTCTTGAAGAACCCTAGACTCCTGTTGCCAAAGAGCGACTGATCCATATTTTCGGCAATTAGTGGAAGCAGCCAAGCCGTTCATCTCCGGGCGTTAAAGTTGAGCTCCTGAGGATCGAAGAAGAAAATTCAGTTGGAAAACTCGCGGAGCAATTGACTGATTAGAGCTCTAATTCAAGTATTCATTAGCTGCGATAAAAGGGTTCTCCGAAATGGAGACAAATCTCCGGTTGAAGATTTCCGTTCGCTCATCGGCGGCAAGGAAGGCCGACAAGACGGTCACGTGAGTTCGGAAGAGAGAGAAGAAGAGAGATGGGTACCAGGCGGCATGAATCTTCTGCGAGAAGCCAATCTCCTCCCAGTGGCGCAAAATGGGCGGCCGCGTAGATAGTAGAGAGAGACGCGAACACCTCTCTCTCTCTCCCCTCTCTCTCTAGAGTCTCCGTTGGGGGATTTTTTTTTAAATCGCATTTAATATGTTTTCCATAATCCCTTGAAAATTTAACTCGTTTTATTCTGCCAAGAATAGTTTAGTTCTCTCTCGCGCAACTCACCCAAGCCCGTTTAGGCTGTTGCCATTCCCCCTCCTCCCGGACCTCCCGGCGAAAATGGAGAGCGGAGATTCCCAATCCAGGATCTACGACATGGTCATCTTCGGCGCGTCTGGCTTCACCGGCAAGTACGTCATCAAAGAGGCCCTCAAATTCCTTGGCGGGCCCTCTTTGAAAACCCTATCCCTCGCCGGCCGCAACCCGCCCAAGCTCGAGTCCGCGCTGCGCTGGGCCGCCGCTCCGTCCCCTCCACCCCTGGTACCAATCATCAGTGCTGACGTGGCCGATCCCGCCTCCCTCCTCGCCATCTGCCGCCGGACCAGGCTCCTTCTCAACTGCGTAGGCCCCTTCCGCCTATACGGTGACCCGGTCGTCGCCGCCTGCATTGAAGCTGGCACTGACTACCTCGATATCTGTGGCGAACCTGAGTTCATGGAGCGGATGGAGGCTGCCTACCATGATAAGGCTGCTGCTGCCGGATCCCTGATAGTATCCGCGTGCGGATTCGACTCTATTCCCGCGGAGATTGGGGTTTTGTTTAATTCCGGCCACTGGGTATCTCCCTCGGCCCCCAATCGAATCGAGGCCTACCTCAGCTTGGAATCGGAGAAGAGGATTGTTGGGAATTTCGCCACATACGAGTCCGCCATTCTCGGGGTTGCCCACTCCGGGAAACTGCAAGAGCTGAGAAGATCCAGGCCGAAGAGAGCCAGGCCAGCGGTATGAACGAATTCTTGGGTTTTTTAACATCCGTTTTGACATGAATATTTATAAACTTTTCATCATTCAGGTATGTTAATCGAGGGGATTAGATGTCGCAAACATGTATAAATAGGGGTCAAGTCTTACAGTCATACCAGAAAAATCAATGACTCATCAGGAATGCTTTGATTTTACTGAAAATCCGATTTCTTAATTTACAGATTCCAGGCCCATCGCCTTCGAAAGGACCGTTGATCGAGCGACAAAAGGAACTCGGCTTCTGGTCTCTGAAACTTCCTTCCGCCGACTCCGCCGTCGTTCGGAGGACGCTCTCCGCGTTGACAGAGAATCCAGGCGGACTCCCTGGTCGCGACGAGAGCCCGGCGCAGATCGAGAATAGAAAAACTTTCTGGTCAACGGTCAAGCCCGCCCACTTCGGCGTGAAGATCTGCTCGAAATCTCTGCTGGGGACGATCCCGTTCATCTTCACCGGCATCTTCATCGGTCTTCTGGGAAGCTTCGCTTTCGGACGTTCCCTCCTTCTCAAGTTTCCCCACGTCTTCTCCCTGGGCGGATTCAGCAAGAGCGGCCCGACTGAGGAGCAGGTCGACAGCGCCACCTTCAAGATGTGGTTCGTAGCCCACGGCTACAGCGATTCGAGCCTGGCTTCCCAGAGAGGAAGACAAGCCGACATGGAGATCATTACCAGAGTCTCCGGCCCCGAGGTCGGCTACATCACCACCCCCATTGCGCTCCTCCAGTGCGCTCTGATCGTGTTGAGTCAGCGCGAAAGCTTGCCACGTGGAGGGGTTTATCCGCCAGGGATAGTTTTCGGCCCGTTAAATCTTCGAGGACGGCTCCAGGAAAACGGGATCTCCTTCGATCTGGTCTCAAAGAGGGCGCTCCCCGCATGAACAGAGATGACTCTCTCCTGCGTCTCCGACTGTTTAGTTCCAAGAAGGTTGTTTCCCGTTGAATAATTGACGAAATAGACCATATAAAATCATAGTATCGATCTTAATCAGTCCATGCAAAATCGACGACCAGATTTCAATTTCTGGCGGGAGAGAGAGAGAGAGAGAGAGGTTCCTAGGAAGGCGGAGGAATAGTGGTCGCTTGATCTTCTCATGTTCCCTCCTGCCGCGTCATCAATCGAGGGTCCGTCGGAGATGGAAGAGTTACTGAAGGGCCTGAAGTGCAGCCTGCGGTTGTCGGGGAAGATAGGCGACTCCGCCATGACGGGAATCATCGGCGCTTCCATGGAGGATGCTAACGAGCGGATCCTCCGCTCCAAGGACGACGGCCTCGAGTGCCTCAACCACAAGACCAGATTCTGCAGCCTCGCAATCATGCTGCTCGATTGGTGCCTCTGGTTCCTGGAGGAGGAGATGGACGACTCCTGCGACGATGAACGACTCGATCTTATCGGCGACCTTCGATTCACGAGAGATCGGATCCGCGGTCGGCTAGAGCAGACAGAGATAGCGATCGTGGAAATAGAGAATGAGATGTTCGGTTTGAGATCTCTGCGCGCCGCCCTGGATCTCGAAGGAAGCGATGGTTCGGTTCAGATCGTAGATCTGAAGAGAAGTATTATCGGCCAACTCGACGATCTGTAAGCTTTAATCGCCATTTGATGAATAGATATCTGAATTAGCGGAACCTTTTGGCTCCTTGTGTCGGAGGAAGCTATCAATCTTTCCTCGGATTTTTTTGTTTGTAACCTCAGAACATGTCATTAGAGAAAGTATTGTCAGAACATGTCGGAACATATGTCTGACTCGAGGAAACTATTATTGTCTTTTTCCTATGCGATTTGTAGGCTCAAGGTGGAAGGTGAATCTAGTGGAGAGATCTCGAGGAATCAGGAGAAACTGTTGGAGCAGCTTGTACGGGAGTTGAGCATCCTTAAGGGACGGATTCTTCTTGCCTTTGATGCGGTACACGACGCTGGAGAGGAACAAGAGCTGCTTCAGACTCTTGAGAAAGGCGTCATTCATACTGTTCTTGAAAATTTCCTGAGAAACCTTAAAGAGAGAACTTCCATGGTGGAACCAGATCAAAATGCCTTTGATCTGGCAGCCAAAGATGCTGAGAACTCCGGTGATGTTGCTGTTGAATTCTCCGCTGATGAATTATCTCCATGGATCTATGATGAAGAATCGATTGGATTTGTCCAAAGATCTGAAACAGAGGAGTTGCACATTTACACCGCAGAGCCTATGGAGGACGAAGCATTCTGCTCAGTGAAGAGTAAGCTCGAGAAAGCCTTGCAGCAGATGGCCATGACCAGAATTCAGCTTAAAGAATTCTGTTCAGATCTCAGAGTACCTTTCAACAGTGAAGAACACGCCGAGTCCCCTCTAAATGTTGATATCATACGAACAAAAGAAGAAACACAGGATGAGATCAGATCTTGGAATGCCAACAACAGGTCATCTCTGACAGATAATATCTTCATGCAACAGAAGAAAAATTGGGTAACGGTTGCCACTGAGAGCAAAGTGGAAGAACTGGGAGAGATCCAGTCAATTCTCAACTTCCTCAGGAAAATCTCACAGCAAATGTTAGATCTTGACGAGACAGCTTCCATAAAAACTAGAGAAAACATGGCAAGGTGCCAATCTCCATTGAAGAGAATAGCAACATTATGCTCATAACGTGAAGGAATCGTAGAGAGTTTGAACGGAAGACTCTGAAATACCGTGATTTTTACAGGTTACAAGGACTGAACTTCCAGCTGCATCTTCTTGTTCAGCAGGCATTCTCACAAAGGGGGACAGAGCCAATCTATCAGCAGGCCTTCATAAGGAGATGCTATGATCTCCAAACGGCGGAAGTTGAGGTTAGACAGCAACCTTATTGACACTGTTATCATCGTCATGGTTGAATTTTATGTGATTGACCTAGGTTTTCCTGAATTCTAGGTAGACCTGCTGGGAGATGAAGTTGATAAACTGAGAAATCTTCTGGTGAAGATATATCGGGTGTTGGACTATTATTCTCCAGTTCTGCAATATCATCAAGGGGTATTCTTTTACTTTTAAATGAAAGTCTTCGTAAGCTTGAGGAATAATCGGTTTTCTACTTCGCTTTATGCTCACTTTATTTTGAACAGGGGAGAAGTGAAATTTGTTCTCTTGTGAGGGTAAAAATGACTCTGGTTCTTTTGCTATTCCTGTAGGTGATGGGTATTCTGAGGATGATCAAAAAGGAATTATTTGATGAATCAGCCCATCTCACTTCATGATGGGTTTATGAATTGTTTGTTATCTACTTCAATTATTATAATGTGTGTCCTAATTTTTCTTATTATAAATGAACCGTGATTCAATGTTAGCAATTTCAGATCAAGCAAGTGACGAAATTTCTCGAGAAAAATTGTTCACTTGTTTCCCAACATCAAAAACTATGGAGGTAATTTTTGATAAGATGAGCAATCTAACATTGAGGGGCTATCTTTCATGCCAGGCAGTCAATAAACGTTCTGTCCAATGTTGTCTGGGTTTGGCAGCAGGAGCTCAATTGAGATCAAGGGGGGAGGAGAGAGTAGTCTTTGCCGAAAACCAATGCACTTCTGCTTCTTAGGTCAATGTACTGACATATTCATTCAACTCTTCCACATGGGCCTTGGAATTGAATGTCATCGACTCAAATTGGTTGAGCCTTGGTTGACTGATCTTCCAATTGAAGAAATTCACCCTTGACAGTGGTCTAACTTTGAATTGGTTTTTGACTGTTTTTTGTTTGGGATGTGAATATCTAGAATAATTTGATTGGCCGAATTTTATCAGAAATCACCATAATCCAGGAACAAGAAAGAAAAACGACAGACACTACAAAACACATGAACAGATTATGCAGTATTGGATCCACAGCATTTCAGTTCTTTGAATGCATTGTCCTTTTCTCAGCATGTCTCCTCTACTGGCATATGATCTAAAGCTTCACTAAATAGTGACTTGATCTATGGAGTTACTAAATACTGAATAGTGACTTGATCTATGTACCATCACTCATCAAATGAATAACAGGAAAGGAGGGGCTCTAGAGAAGAGACATGCATAGATCTCTAAATCTAACCCATGAAGGTCCTTTTACAATGAGTGGTGTTTTTCAAAAAAATCTTGCTCATTTATACACTTATTTCACTAAAGAAACTTATGCATGTAGTGATCAAATTGGTCGATAACTCTTTCTAGCCAATCCAACTAGGGTAATATGGATTAACTAATCAAGGTATTTAATCACCCACACATGAAACCTACTTGTAAGTAGTTTCTATAGAAGTAGAATCCTTCACTCGCAAGAGACTCATTAAGTTATTTAATGTATGGCCGATTTTCAAGCCTTCATCGGTGATCTGAGTTGGAAGTAATGCGATTGGAAAATCACTAGAAAACTTCTTTTTTCTGACATTTATCTTTGTTTTAGCCGAGGACTATCGACTCTCAATATTGAGGGTAGACAATCACATATTTACCACATATTCTCTTCATCCATATCTTAATATAATTGACCTTTGATAATTTATAGTCCCATGATCAGAGACTCAAAAGTCAAAATCAAAGCACAACAGTTCATCCATGAGATAAAGTTTGTTTTTCCGGTCAAAAGATCATATAATATCTTGTGGATAGAAAAGCCAAATTATTATTATTGATAATTAAAGAAGATATTATTATCCTCTATTTATAGAGGATAAAGAAAGAGAAAATGAAAATTTCCCAATGCAGGAATAATGTCATCTAATGTCGCCAAAGCCCTCTAATAGGCTACATCTAACACTCTCACCCCAGCTAGAGTGTATAGATCAATGTGCATCTCTTGGAACCCATAGGATCATATGACACACTAATAACACACTCAATGAATATCTTAGAAAACTTGTTTGATGAAGACACATGTTATGTTGAAATAATTCTCTAAAACACTTTATCATGGATAAAATGACTATTGATCTCAATATACTTGGTCCTCTTATGAAATACAAGGTTTTCGGAAATAAAAATATCCACTTGGTTATCACTATGTTAGGCATAAGGATCATAACTAAGAAGAAGATTGTAGTCATACCATCCCACAAACATTAGTAGTCATATCTCAATACTCAGCTTCCACATTAAAATAAAAGTGGACCTTTTATTTCTAGGAAGACTGCTTAACCTCCAACATATATTCAATACTACAAGGTTGATTTCTTGTCTCTTTTTCCCCAACATATCCAACATTACAATAGGCCTCAATACGAAGGTCATTATGTCATTGATAATGTGCCATTGATGCATTGATTATATTATTATTATATGATTTTAATTCATAATTCTTTCCAATGTGATGCATGTGATCATGTGACGAGACGAGACCGCGAGGTCGTCGATTTCACACGGTCTCGTGTCAAAAATTAATACCGAATTTACCAATTTGGGGAATTAAGAGTGATTTGAAGGGTATAATGGTAAATAAGGGTCGAATCCACAGGGAATTAAGGTATTTTCGAGATATCTTTTAGAAATTGGTCAAATTGGACGATGAATTAAGGTGAGAAATTAGGGAAAATCGTGGATTTAGAAAGATAACTTCAAAACGAATCCACGGAATCAAGAATCATTGAATTTGGACTTGATTTCGCGGAGAAATCGAAAATTGAAGTGGAAAGAATTTCTGGAACATAAAAATCGTGATTTTGAGCTAAATTTGATGAAATTAAATCCTAAATCCTAATCTAAACAGAAATTAAATATAATAGGAAGATAGTCTAGGAAAAACCACTTCCACTAAACCCATTTAGCGATCAAATCATCACGATTAAACCGATTAATCGCGAAGAACACCAAGAACGTCACGACGAGCTTCAAGCTGCGATTTCTCCTTCGATTCTCCACCAAATCTTGATTTCAACCCCTCCGTGGATGCGGAAATGAAAGAGGAAGAGGATGGAATCAAGAGAAACGAGTGGAATGGTGTCTAGACAGTTAAATTTGATTGAAATCCAACTCGAATACATACAACGACGAAGAACATTTCGTTTTATAACAATTTTGGGCGTAACCGTCCGATCGTTTCGATCGACGGTTACGATGAAACGGTCCGTCGTGTACCATTTCGATTAAGTCGTGGCCGTCGAATCGTGATGGACGGCCACGATTTGATCCGTAGATAAACGTTATAAAACGCCTTGGATGTCGCCCCTTGGATCGCAATCAGACGGCTGAGATGCGATCCGCGCCGAAGCATCTCAGCCGTTATAACGCCTTTAAAACGCCACGTGCGTTTTGATTGATCCGGTGGTCCACTCTCCACCCGATCGACGTGTGAGATCGACGCGTCGTCCCGATCCAACGCCTCTCCTCGCTCCACGTGGCCTGCGGTTAAAACAAATGTGTGGGACTTTAGTCCCACACGGAAAACGTTAATGAAATACATCGGGTTTATAATGCCCGACGGATTAAAGGGTTTGAATACCCTTCCGGGCTACGGAAGGCTAAATACCCCTTATTATATAAAGTATAAATAAATATATATGTATAACGCGCCACGTAGGCGTTGTGCGGGCCTGTGTGGCACTGCCACGTGGCCTTGCATGCCACGTCGCACCCGCGTGGGACCCTTCGCGCTTTTTGCAATTTTTTTATTTATTTTAAACATTTTTTAAATAGAAAATAAAATCAGAAAATTCAGAAAAAATCCCTAAAAATTGTAAAAATCATATCTTTCAAAATACAACTCCAAATTAATCCAAATTTCTTTCATTTGATCTGAAATTTAATTATCTATCATTCTAAAAAGTTAAATTATTTAAATAACAAGAGATTTAATCTCAAGATTTTAAGATACATTCATTTCTTTAAGATTTTAACTTTAAAAAATTAAATGAATGTTTATAAAAATGATTTCTCTTATTATTTAACTTTAAAAACACTTATAATCTCAAGTAAAGATGGGTTATAAAATCTTTAATCTTTAATTCATCATAATTAACCCTAAATTAACGCATTTTGAGATTATAACATAAAATTGCATAGAATGATAGAAATGCACTCAAAGTATGATAACATGCACATAAATGTAATATTTTATGCCTTAATTTCCATTAATAATCATGTTTTATCATCTTAAGATTGCATGTTATCATCATGCTTTTGTGATATTTTTACTTTCATCGCGTCATTATACTCATATACTCAATTTGCACATATTTAGGCTTATTTTGGGTATAAACGTGACTATGTCCTATCATGCATCATTTCCTTATATTTCTTATTTCACGAGATTAACCCGATTAGACTTATTTGAACTCAAGTGGCTAAATTCTCACATCTTCTATAAGTTATATGGATTCAAGGATATAGATACACGAGTAGGAGAGCATGGATGTGAATTATAACAAGAGAGAGAAAGAAAAAACTCTCGAACGACTTATAGAGCCAAGTCAATCCTAGCATTGTAAAGAAAATCGATCAACCATATTTTCATGTGATAGATTGATCATACTATATTTGGATGATCCACAATTAATATAGAAGTCAAAATTGGGTCAACCTCTTTAGTTTAAGGAGGTTGAACTAAAATTAATGTTCTTAAATGACTCCTTTGGTTGTTTACTTAAATAGATAATTTAATTATAGATCCAATAGAGAAAAATTTGGTACAAAAAGGAGTTATATTTTAGGAGAAATTGAATTTCCAAATTTCAGGATTTTTTGAATTTTGAATGATTTTTAGAAATTTAATTTATGTTAAAAACAACTTTAAAGGGTGATTGGCCGCAACACGTGGCACTACCAACGCACTCCCATGTGATGCCTATCACATGGCATATGTGTGTTCCCAATGCAACTTGTGTGTGATGCATGTGTGGAACCACACAAGCAAGTGAGAGTCAATAGATATATTTTATGTGTAAGGCACCCATTGAGTTAAGTGTTTAGACTGTATTTTTAATAAGAGAAAAATTCCAAAATTTGTCCCATGTGGGTCTAAAAAATACGTAGGAATAGATAGCCATGTAGTGCCATCTAGGTGATTTGATGTGCTCAGTATATCGTAAAAAATATATACCAATGGCCCAAAACAATCAGGTCACGACACATGGGCTCACCAAGGTGTAAAGATTAGAATCCAATAGCCCAAAACATCAAAATAGTTTTCTCTTTAAAAGGGGGAGCCATGACATCTATCACACCTTGAGTCCACTGATTTGTGTCCAACAATTGATGTCATTTTAAGGATTTTTTCTCTCAAAAAAAGAAAGAGGGGGGGGGGGGGGTGACGAGACGAGACTGCGAGGTCGTCGATTCAAGAGAGAAGGGGTTTAGATAGGTCGATTAGATCAAATCCCTCAAGAATGCATACAAACGACGAAGAACTCGTCTATTTATAGGGCAAAATGGGGAAAACCGTCCGATCTCCTTGATTAACGGTCGTGATGAAACGGTCCATCGTGGACCGTTTCAATTAAGTCACGATCGTCGGATAGAAGATGGACGGCCTGGATGATCGCGTGGATGACCGTTATAAAATGCCTCGAATATCGCCCCTTGGATCGCGATCGGACGGCCTTGATCTGATCCGATGAAATGCTTAAAAAAATGCTTCAAATAACGCCCCTTGGATTGCGATCGGACGGCCGCGATTCTCCCTACGCGGTCGAATCTGGACCGTTATAACTCTTTTAAATAGGCACGTGTTTGATTGATCTCCGGTGCACCACGCATCCACGCGATCGACGCGTATGATGTCGCCACGTCGCAGATGATCTAACCGTTATAACTCCCCTTAATTAGCACGTGCGTCGATCTAGGGATGGTGGGCCGCGGTCCACTTGATCGGCGCGTGAGATTGACGCGTCATCCCGATCCAACGATCCTCGTCGCGCCACATCACCTGCGTTATAGAAGTCGTGTGGATTAGTCCCACACGAAAATAGAAAGGACAATCGTCGGGTTTATAACACCCGACGATTTAAAGGGTTAATAACCCTTCCCATATAGGGAAGGCTGAAGACCCATTTTATATATGATAATAAATAAATAAGATATAGATATAATGCGCCACGTAGGCGCTGCGCGGGTCCGCATGGCGCTGCCACGTGGCCTTGCGTGCCACGTCGCATCCACGCGGGTCCCGCGTGAAATATAAAATATTTTTTGTAATTTTTGTAATTTTTTTATTTATTTTAAATCGGTTTTAAATAGAAAATAAAATTCATAAAAATCCGGAAAAATCCAGAAAAATCCCTAAAGATTGTAAAAATCATATCTTTTAAAATACAACTCCAAATTAATCCAAATTTCTTTCATTTGATTTGAAATTTAATTATCTATCATTCTAAAAAGTCAAATTATTTAAATAACAAGAGATTTAAATCTTATTTCAAAAATACATTCATTTTTTTAAGATTTTAACTTTAGAAAATTAAATGAATGTTCATAAACATGATTTCTCTCATTATTTAACTTTAAAAACCATTTATAATCTCAAGTAAAGATGGGTTATAAAATCTTTAATCTTTAATTCGTCATAATTAACCCTAAATTAATGCATTTTGAGATTATAACATAAAATTGCATAGAATGATAGAAATGCACTCAAAATATGATAACATGCATATAAATGGAATGTTTTATGCCTTATTTTGTATTAATAATCATGTTTTATCATGTTAAGATTACATGTTATCAGGGGGTTGAGGATACATGTCAAAACGTTCTCGAACTTCTCTTTCTTCCGTTAAGGGAGATTCAAGAAAAGATGAAATAGGAAGACGTGGTCTCAACATCTCCAATCGTGATCATCACAATCAGATAGCTATGATTTGCACCATATTTAAAAAAGCTAAATTGCTTGATTTTGATTGAATGGTTGAAAACCCTCCTTACTACAATCATTATATCTTGTGATCTAGGAGTTTTGAGCTGAAATTTCATAGGTAGGTTTGTCTTCTCATCCTATATATATTCATTCTATTGATTGAAAATTGAGTATAAAAATTTGATGACTTTAAAGGAATAATGATTTTACCCTTCTAAACACTTGACACCTAAGAGACCACTAAATAAACCGAAAATTTCTTTCTCTTGAACATTGTTGGCACTCTCATAGCAATAGGTTGCCAATAGGAAAGGAAGAGGAGGTCAAGGTCCAAGTTGAGCATTGTTTGATTTTCACTCTTATATTGGAGCATTAAATCAAGTGGGGGATTGCAATCAGGGTGAGTCTAGTGATAATGTGTCATTGATGCATTCATTTTCATCATCAAAAATAGAATTTAACACCTAATTCTTTCTAATATGATGCACGTTATCATGCTTTTATGAAATTTTTACATTCATCATGTTATTCCACTCATGTATTCAATTTGAATCTACTTAGTGTTGATTATGCATAAACATGAATATGCCTTGGCATACATTGTTCCTATGATTTGTATATCTTAAGACTAACACTATTTGACTTCTTTGAAGTCAAGTGGTAAAATTCTCACATTTTTATGAGTTTTTTGGATGCAAGGACATAGGAAAACATATAAAAATACATGGAGGTAAATTGTAATGGAAGAGAAGAGAAAATGACATCTTCATCGTTTTAAGGGCCAAGACAACTTTAAATCCTGGAAGTCAAAGGTGTAATTAAGGGTCAAGGTGATAGAAGGTATGAAGAAAGGTCAAAGGTGATTAATTTTATATTTTAAATAATTATAGAGATCATCCTATCCTTTTGGGGGCAGCCACTTCACTAAGCTAAGTCAAAGAAGACAAAGTTGGTCAACTTTCTCTATCTTAGGGAATATTGACTAACCTATATTAAAATCCTTTTAAATTATTTTATTTTTAAAATAAATTTTAAGTCACCATCTTAATGTGGAAGTCCTCCCTTAAGGAGGGGTTGGCAGTCACCTTTTTAGGAGGTGGGGCCCATGTCTTTAGAAGGAGGGGTTATTTATCTCCTTTTGAGGGGGTGAGCCTCATTTTTTCGAAAGGGATTGGGCCACCTCATTTAGGGGTAAGATTTCTCTTAAAGGAGGTAACCACACCCTTAGACTTCCTTGGGGTGGTGCATCTCCATCCTTGATCACAAGAGTGAAAGATCTCCACTCTTGGTCACCAATAACCCTAAAAGACCCTCTTTATATAAGGCTCTATTTTCTCTTTCCTCTTTTTTTTGCTCTCTCTTAGCATTAGGCTACCAAAAGGAAGAAGACAAGAGGTCAAGGTCCAAGGAGAGCATTTCTTGATCCTCAATCTTGTAGTGGAGAAGAAATCAAGCGAGGATCGCCATCGAAGCACATTGAGCATCACCCAGCTTTGGATGGGCATCGCGATGGGGTTTGTGCGACAATTTAGATTACGTTATTTTTTGTGTTCATCTCCATAAACAATGAACCTGTATTTTATTTTTATTTTTATTTTATTTTCTATTAATATAATAGCTTTGACATCATCCCCACTTGCAACTCTCTTTCTCCCTATCACTGCGCATCAATTCATCACTACTGCCAACCATTCTTCTCACCTTGCCATCATCTCACCCTGATTTTATTTCTTTTTATATAATTTTCTATCTATATTACTATATCTCTCTTAATTCAAAAAGAAACCTAAAAATTATCACTCATATTCGTCTCCACACGCTCTATTTACGCTCGCACTTCTTTCCACTCTCTTGCTTCTTCCACGCTCCCTTTAACTTTCATTTCAACATCTAATCACATTACCTCAGCTCCTTGTGGATTCAACCCTTACTTACACTATAATAAGGAAGGATTTTTAAATTTTATTGTATGAAATCGATACACAACAATGACAAAAAACACGCATAATCAAGTTCATCAAATAAAAAAGAGAAGAAACTCATTAAATATGATGTTTGGTACAAGATGAACGATCGTTCAATGCTCTCTTTCCTTTGTCTAGCCAATGCTAAAAGAACCCAAAGAAATGCCAAAAACCTTGATTTTTTAGTTTGAATTTAAATTAGCTCCATAAGGATGAAGAGCATGAAATGACAATAATGCGCCCAAAATTTCAAATCTAAACTTCATCAAGATCATGAGATATCATGATTTCAACGTGGAACATTGTTGGTTGTCCATTTTTTCTAAGTATGAATCTTGATCAAAGTCAAAGTGCATAGGATTGTGCCACATGTTGCCTCAATATTGATCAAGAGGAGAGAGAAAGAGCGGATTAGTGTATTTAAAGTTGGGACGCATAGGATTGTGTCACATGTCGCTATCTATTAACTGCAATAAAGAGACTGTATTAGGATTATTTCGGGCCTTTCATCTCATGGACCCCAATCCAATGCTCAATAGTTCACCATGCATCACAGAAATAAAAGGGGATTTGATGGACCTAATCGACAAGATTGAGCGATCCACAATATGCCACATGTTCTTGGAACAAAAAAAATCCCACAAGGGAAATATTGATGATATTTTTTCCTTTTAATAGCGGCCCATTAAGGGCTATTAGTGATTCAAATTGAGATTAAGAATAGAAGCTCTCCTTGATGGTGCTATGTGGCCTTGATTGTGCGCCACTTGGCGCCACCTCGTCGTGCGAGGTGTCCGGAATGCTATGTCAACACTTGCAGATAAAACCCTAGTTTTGAATTTTAAATCCAAAAAAATATTTTACAATCTAGATAGTATAAATGTTTTTTAGAAAGTGTGAGTGTATATGCGCCATAATGGCACTTTTGTAATTCTAGATATACTACTATCTCTTCTCTCTCCTATGTGTCTCTCTTCTCCTCTCTTCTTTTCCATTATCAAGATCATTATCTCATTTTTATTTTTCCACGTGGTATCAAAGCCCTAACCTAGGGTTCCTCATGGCAGTGCCAGATCTTCCTATCGGTGCCCGCTCATCGACTCTACATTGCTTCAGTGGATCTCTCCATGCACTTTAAAGAAAAAGATGTACACATAAAGTGAAATGAACTGATAAAACATTTTCAAAATCTTTTCAAAGATTGAAAACTCTTGATCGAAGATGAAAATGTGATTTGGGGTTTGAAAAATATGAAAATATAGATTAAAATATTAGGAAAATGGAAAAGATAGATGGAAAATTATTCTAATTTAAAGATTCTTGATGAAAACATAATCTCGTTATGCTCTCCAATCAAACATACCTTTGAGAGTCCTTCCATTTTGCCCACACTTGGCATCTTGCATCTAACACAAGGAATGAATAGAAAAGAGAAGAAACTCACTGAAATGGTGTTCCATACATAAAGAATGATTGATGGGTGGCCTCTTTCCTTCTAGCTAGCCAATACTAGAAGAACATAATGAAACATTGTAAAACCTAATTTATTTCCTCAGAATTTAAATTTTCATTTTTGGAGATGTATATCTTGAAATGATAACCATGCCCACAAAATTTCAGCCCCTAATTCGATTAGGATCCTGAGATAGCACGATTTCAATATGGAGCATTTTTAGCTATTAAAAATTTCTTTAAAAATGTCATGATTTTATTGCCAACAATTGATTTCCATCTGATCTTGATTGGGAGCCTTAGAAATTGTGCCACATGTCACATTTTTATCCACCGATAGGAGAGAGAAATGGCAAGTAAAGCATCAACCGTAGGATAATATCCATCAAGTGCAGGAGCTACAGTCTTGCGGCACACGTTGCCTTATAATTTTACATGGAAATAAGAAAGATTAGAGAGCATCTCATGCATTGATCCATTGAACCATACATTTGGCTATCCTCCTTCATCCATGTCTCATTCGCAAAAATACATGATCCGATGGACTCGGTCTAACCCTTTAGCTAACGTCATGTGTACCTTCAATTTTAGATTATTTAGTGTCACATGGATTAAATCAAAAAATAAAATTGAGGATAAATATTGAGTCTCATTAGGAGATCGAAAAAGGACAAATTTTCAAAGAACTAATTCTCTCCTAAATGGCACCCTATGTGTACTGACTAAGTGTTGGGTTCTGATGCTAATAAACTTTCAAAATTTTGATCAAAACATCGAATGCAGCGAAAAACATTGAATTGAATATTCAAAACACTAAGCCACCAATAAAAAATGATCATATCATCTAGTATGAATGAGAAAACATACTTACATGGTTTCCTTGAAGGAGATAATATCCATCACTAGGTGCCAAGCTACACCATGTACTCTAGGGAGATATGGATTATATAATAACTCACTTATGGAACCTTTCCGTCATTGCTTACCATGTATGTATAATCCTTCATCTGCACGAGACTCAAGAATGACTTAGGGTATGGTCAACTCTCAAACCTTAATCGGTTATTCAAATTAGTACTGATGCATGTAGAAATCATCGGGAACTCTTTCTCTGATATTTTCACTACCTTGGCCAAGGATTTCATCGCATCTCATTCCTTGAGTCAATATCCAAATATATCGAGGGCGGATGATCCCATCTTGATCACACAATCATCTTCATGGACTTCATGTCGTATCCAATATATGACATTTTAGATATCTCATGGCTAGGGATTCGTAAGTCATAATCAAAACACGATCATCCATCTACAAGATGTCTTTGGTGTCTCAAGTCAAAGGACCACATACACAACTATGACATGAATCAACATGATTGATAATTAGGTATAATATCATTCAGTGATTCATAGGGATCAATTCAATAAACTCTTTCTCCAAAGAACACCCACTATCTATCATTAGTGTCTCCACACTGATAGCTACAAGATCATCCATACTCATCATATGACTTAGATTAGATAGTGATATTATTTCATGATAATGTGATGTCCTTGTCGAATATCCCATGAAGAGGAATGTTTAGAACATATGTTTAAAGACTAGTGATCACTATATTATGATCTCATCATAATTTACTTTGTCATTGCACAGGCTCATGGACTTCATTACAAACATCACATAAGAATAACAATAAATAAATAAATTTCAATGAACATAAATAAGATATATGAAAGTGTGATTGGCTTATAGGCCACATAATATCCATCACTAGGTGCCACATGGTGCCACACCTTCGCACCATGCATACGCGATGCCACAAAAGGTTACCACATAAATAGTGCAAATAATAGCAACTTTTTATATTATTAATTCATGAAAAACCCTTCACAATTCTTTTAAAATAGGAACAATGTTAGAAACTTAAGTAAAAATTAGGAAAAATTCAGAAAATTGGGAAATTGCGAAAAACCCTCAAAAACTTAAAATATTCAAATCTTTTCATAGAAAACTCTAATTTGGATGAAATCTTTGTTGTTTTGATCCTTGTTTGCCTTCCTGTTCATCATATCTCTTGAAACTAAATATGACAATGAAAAAAAGGGTAATTTTGTAATATAATCATTTGTCATATTTATTCCTCTTTGTTCTTCGTTCATGCTTATGATCATGAAAATCATACATAGGCTATTTAAGTCATCCTTATTTAAGCTAAATATGTATAAAATAAACTATAAAATACGAATTCGACTTATGAATAATATCATTTGATACATGCAAAAATTTCATAAAAATAAGATAATATGCATAAAAATGACATGAATTATGCTTTAAAATCATAAAAACTTATGAATTAAATGCGTAAAGATGTGTGTTATACCTCTATCTCTAGTTTCTTCTTCGTGCAAAGTCACTATCATCATCATCACCATAGTCATCAAATTTTCTCATTGTAAAAGAGATGGAGAGATTCTATCATGTCTCTTCGACAATGTATTAATCTACATCACATCTACTATTGGATGATGAGGCTTAACAAGCTCTCCAAAGTTTTAATCAAAACATCAATTATAGGGGAAGATGTTGAATCAAACTATTTAACAAAGTTGAAGCACCAATAATAGATAATCTGATCATCTATTCTATATGATCCTATCATCTAGTATAAAATAAAACTTATACTTCAGAGATCATCTGAAGGAGTTCTTCAAGTCGTTCAAGTGTCTGACCTCAAGAAATATCCACATGATCGATGGACGATTGGATCTCCTCAAGAACACTCGTCACCATTAGAGGAACATAAGAGAGGGGAGAGTTCTCCACAAAGCTCGCATGGGCACCCTTGTTATGGTCATTCTCTCCCTATTTATAGATTTTGAGAATGTGATATTTTCACAAAAATCCTTATATTTATGTCTATATCCTCTAACGCCTATTGACCTTATGTGTGTGACCCTCTACATCTATATATCTCACTAATTAATGACTCCATTGATCAAATAACACTTATTGGTCTTCCTAATCAATTAATTGCATCAATATATAGATTAATTGACTAAGGAACAATTTAACTCAAGCGACAGGTTGAGTCGCTAGCCAGGTGGGTGCCAAGCTATCCCAATTGCTCTAAGAAATATTGAGTATATGAGAAATCCTTCATAAAATCGTATCCTTATAGATTATTATGTACATATAATCTTTCATCCGCACGAGACTCATGAATGACTTGGACTATGGTTAACTCTCAAACCCTAATCAGTCACTAAATTAAGTACTGATGCAAGTAAGAAATAATCGAGAACAACTTTTATAAAATTTTCACTACCTTAGCTAAGGATTTCATTGTATCCTACTCCATAATTTGATCTTCTCTTATACTGAGGGCAGATGATCACATCTTAACCACTTAATTACCTTCAAGGACTTCATGTCATATCCAATCAATGAAGTTTTAGAGATCCCATGGCTAGGGATTTGTAAGTCATACTCAAAATACCATCATCTAATCGTGTTTTAGATATCTTTGGTGTTTCAGTTCAAAGGATCACTTATACAATCGTGACATCAATCAACCTGGTTGATTGGCATAATACCATTCAAAGATTCATATGGATGAATTCAATGAACGCTTTCTCGAAAGAGCACCCACTATCTATCATTAGTGTCTCTACACTGATGGCCATAGGATCAGCCATACTCATCATATAAGTTGGATCATATAGTTTTATTCTTGCGGGATAATTCGATGTTGATATCATGCAATTTACACATGAAATTATATGATTATTAATGCAAATTAAGGTATAAAAAATTACATTATTATCCATGTTCTCATGTTTTGAGTATATATCTATCATTATATACAAATTTAAGTAATAATCTCAAAATGTATTATTTTAGGATAATCATGAATAATTAAAGAAAGATATTTAAGATTAGATTATTCTCATTTTATATTTAAGATTATAATTGTATTTTAATGATTAAAAAATAAGAGAAAAATATTTTTATACACTCATTTATTTTTCTAAAATTTATTTTCTAAAATAAATGTGTATTTTTGAAATAAAAGTTTATTATTTTCTTATTTATTAAATTTAACTTTTTAGAACGATAGATAATTTAATTTCTAATCAAATAAGATTAATTTGGATTAATTTGAGTTTTATTTTAAAATTTATAAATTTTCTAATTTTTATGGATTTTTTTCTAAAAAAAAATTTATTTTTTGTAAATTTATTTAAATTGATTTGGATTTATTTTGAATTAAAAAGAATAAAATTTATTAAAATCGTGCCCTCACGTGACAGTTGACATGATGGAGTGGATTATGTGGCAGCCTGTGGGCGCGTTGCGTGGCACATGTGTATGGGCATGCATACATATGTGTGTGTGTGAGAGAGCGTATGTGATTAGTGAGTTAAGGATCATTTTCAAGATTTTTCCTAACTCATTTATCATGCATACCTTATAAACTTGTTAATTTGCCTCGATGTTTTCCATGTGGGACTATTTTTCCTTGTTTTTATGCGCAAGTGACGTTGCACATTCTAGATCGTACGATCACGTGAATAAAATGTGATCGTTGATTTTCACTTAAGGAGGGGGGTACATGGCGCATAATGGTTCGTCATTTAAACATTTTAAAATGGTTTAATCTCAACCATTTATCTAAGGAGGTATAACGGCTAAGATTAAAAACTACCCGATGGACTCCCGTGGACACATGTACGCATCCAGAGGTATAACGGTTCTAATGAAGATCAAACGACAAGCGTTTCATGGTGTTTCTTCTTCATTCGCAACGTGACGAAAATCTCAACGGTCCATTTCTAATCAAACGGACATAACTTAAATATAATGATTTGCATCCGAGCATTTTATTAGAACCGTTGATAGAAAGATTAAATTCTTAATCCAATGGTTACCCCCAAATCAGCCTATAAATACACATGTTCTTCAACAATGTCAAATATTCGTGGGTATTTTGAGTAATCAAAGTGCTTAGACATCTCAATCCTTGAATCTCTTGCTTTCTTCATCTTCTAGATCAATTTTTGCGTCCAAAGAGTGTTTGAGAGTGAGATTTCGTGAAGAGAATAGAGAGAAATTGCTTCTTGAATGCCAACGATTGTCTTCGAAATCACGGAATGAAAAGCCTTTGATTCGGCAATCATTTCAAGGCTATCTCGGGTTAGAATTTGTGTTTTACTTCTAATCTCTCTTCCTATAACATTATATTTTAATTTTGAATTATAAATTATATTAATTTTATATTATATTTTGGTTTTCTCTCTTCGCGCTTGGATTTTTTACCTAATTTTCAGTCATTGATTTCTCCGCAAATCTTGATCCAAATCGAGTGATTTTTTATTCCGTAGATTCATTTTTGATTATCTTTCTAAAAATATCAAAATATCTAATTTATCACCTCAATTTGTCATCCGATTTGATTAAATTTCAAGACGTTCCTAAAACATACCTTAATTCTCCATGGATTTGACCCTTATTCACCACTATCTAATTCATACTTATTTCTTAAAATTAGTGAGTTTGGGATGTGTTTTGACATGTCTCCACATGTATTCAACAACCTCCCGGATTCGTCTCGTCAAATGTTTATCTCAAATATCGTACAAGTAGGAATATTTGAAACATATGTTTAAAGACAAGTGATCACTATATTATGATCTCATCATAATTCACTTGATCATTGTATATGTTCATAGACTTTATTAGAAATATCACACGAAAATCATAATGAATAAAAGTTCATTTCAATGAATATAAACGAAAGATAAAAGTATGATTGGCTTGCAAGCCACATAATTTCTATCATCTACTACCCAAGATACTTGTGGTCAACAACTTGGGTGGTGTCATGGACAACTTCTTGGTGCTTTGGTCAGTGTCAAGACATGTTAGTGCTGCCCTAGTTGCACCCTATCAACACCTCTACGGGAACCCTTGTTGGTGGCCCCTCGTGAACTCTTAATAAAGCATCTGAATGCCCTTATTAACGGCTTTGAGCCCCCCTACTAGCACCTATGTCTATGCATGCCACCATTAAGTAGTCGTGTCACCATCAATTGGTCTTACCGCGATCTAGCTATTCTCTAACCGTTAACCAGTCAAGATGCCATTGAACCATTTTGTAGTCATCGAGCATTTGTGCCACTATTGAACGATTTTTCCATGGCTCCTCTCATCTATGTCATGGATCACTCAACTCTTGTCATGCTAACGCTGCTACAGACTTCTAGCGCCTGGCGGCTGAGGTTCTGAAAGAAAGAAAGCAGGGGAGATTCAAGTAAAGTACCCAATTGGTCTGCTCGAAAGGGGGTAAGCTCACCTACTTGTCTCACCTTGGTCATCTTATCAATGTCTAAAGTATGTCAAGCTAGGTATATTTACATTCTTGCTTGAGGGGTAGAGTAAGAATAAGGCAATAGGCTCATTACAGTAAATACCAATAGGTTGACTCATCAGAGTATGTCCTAATAGGGTCAACTCATTAGGGTTTGAACTCTTTACAAAGAGATTTGTACTCCATTATAAGTCCATCAAGGTTTTAGCCTTTCACAGCCTCTTTACTCATAGGAACATCTTTTGGGTTTGTGGGCAGCCTCCTAGGGCTCAAAGGAGCCTCTTTGGGGATCAACAAAGCTACATTTATGGGTTTACCAAGATTCATCTTTTCGGCCCTTATGGACCACCTCAAATAATTGTGTCATCTCTTGGAGAGCGCACATTACATGAACAAAGGTGCAACAGATTTCAGTTTACATCATTGTAAATTGTGATGCCAACCTTCCTCTTCGGTGTTTTGACCACCCGTTCTAAACATCATTCTAAATAGTTATCTTTGATTTTGTTTCCTTTTTCCTTTCATGTACTGTGATACTCCAAGATGTGAAGGGAGTGGTAGAGTTTAGGGGTAGTTTTGCATGCCCTGATACAAAAGTTTTTCATCATTTGTACTGTGTGGCTGCCAATACAAGGCATGATTTTCTCAAATATTATATAGCACTCATTCTAATAAGGTGATTTAGCATGAAATTTCATACTAAACTCACCCCTCTTTTTTTTCCTCTCTCCATTGCATGCATCATTGCATACCTCCCAATCTAACAAATCCAAAAAGTACACAAATCATCGATCAAATAATTAATTAAGATGAGAGTTCAGTTCTTACCATGCCACTGCACAAACTTACCCTTCACCAATTTCTGTATTTACTTTGTATCAGTATCACCAGTGATGAACCCCTGGACTCTGAAATCTCAAACAATTTACTTCAAAATTTCAAAAAAACTTTATGATCACTTTAACTCGTCAGTAATTTTCAGGGCTGGAACAGATCGGAGGGCATTACCCTACATGCATAAAGCAGGTGCCCAGTGATAGAGACAAGGCCAGAAGCTTTCACCTCTAGTGTGCTTGTCGAATTTTATGGTGTCCTAACCATTTTGCTTCCAATTTGAACACTTCAATGCCTAGACATTTGTAACTTGGCAGTAATTGACCTGATGCTGGCATGAACCTTCTTGATAAGTGGTTCGTATTTATGACAACATTCTTCATGGCAAGAACAACACCCTTTGCATCAAAAAGTTTTTATTGAAATATTTTTTTAATAGAAATAAAGTTTGAAACCAGTTCCCATCCGACACAATAAATGGATTTTTTGCAAAGGAATAAATAGTCAACTGATATCTGAAACAATGTATAAATAGATATTCTGATCAGATTCTTTACCGAGCAGCCTTGACCTTCTTCTGTTTGGCTGCACTCTGCGTCACTTGCTGTTCTCCTTCTTTCTTGTTCTCAATTCTTCCAAAAACCGGCTTGGGATCTCCCATGACCTGGCCTGATTTCAGTCCTCCCCATTTAGTATCATCCTGCAGAGTTTCAATGATGAGTTTCTTTTGACAAAATTAAGAGCTTTGGTAAGATCATCATCAAGGTTTTTACACAACTAAATATTTCAAGATTGGTTTACCCAAGTTAAGGCTTTGAATTGGTCCTCAGAGTAGCCCAACTGCTTGTATATTCGAAGGCATAAGCTTGGAGAAACAGGGGATAAAGCGACTGCTATAATTCGCATCGCTTCCAATATAACCACGAGATCCTGCCCAAAAAATGCCAATAATTCAGTTTAGATAATTACCTCTATGAACTTTTTAGGGACAAGCACGTCTAAATAGGGAAAGTAAGTCCAGAATGAAAATATATAGAAAAGTTACATTTCTTTAGTGATTGATTTGGGAAGTTTCAGTGAAATTGATGTAAGATTTAAAACATCATAGCACGATTAGGAAAAAATTATATAAACCCAAAGAGTTGTCCTCGTTCTGATTACAACAGAACTGGCTACATGACCTTAAGGAAATATTAATCACCCGCTATAATACAAATAGAATAAATGAAAAATGCTCTATTATTATATATTCTAGCATTCACGTTAAATCTTTAAATGTGATACCCATTTAGCAGCTTCCGCACTTGAACCTCCCTGCTTAAAGAGGGACCACGGAGCACGCTCGTCAATATACAGGTTTCCACAGTTGCCAATTTCTAGAATAGATTCACAAGCTGATGACAGTGCTAAGTTTTCATAGTGAACTCTTGCTTTTTCCACCTGTAAATAATTTATATATGTAAGAGTATATAGATATGAACTATAAATAGAGCTTCAATACATCAAAATAAGTAGGCGAAAAGTGTTTTTCTACAAAGACTGTTGGGACATGGTGAGACTCGAAGTCATGGCGGTGCTAAAAGAATTCTAGGCCGGGCGGTGTCAAATGGACCGGCTAAACAAAGCATACATCGTGCTTCTGCCGAAGGTTCAAGGGGCGGAGCAAATCGGTGATTTTCGCCCTGATTTTACTGTCTCACTCTTTGTACCTGATTTTTGCAAAGGTGTTGGCCAACCGGCTTTGGGCGGTACTCCCATTGTTAATTAGCCCGTTCCAATCTGCCTTTATTCCAGACTGTCAGTTGGTGGACAGTATCGTGCTGGCAGAGGAGATAGAAACAGCATGGCATCAGGATGGCACCACTGGTTTCATGTAGAAGGTGGACTTTACCAAGGCCTATAACTCAATTGACTGATGCTTTCCCTAGAACGTCCTCTAACGTTAGGACTTCCCGGAGATGTGGGTGCATTGAGTGAATGGTCGGCTGCAAGGGAGCTATATTCATCCCTCAGCGAGGCATCCGGCAGGGCTGCCCCATGGCCCCCTTACTCTTCATCCTAATAATATACACCTTGGCAGTATACACAGCGCCGGTGTGCTCGCGCGGTGCCCTCACTGGATTCTAGTTAACCAGCATCACTGGTTGATGTAGCCCAGATTAGAGTTCAAGACCCTCTTTTTGATAAAGCTGAGGCAGCCCACTTCATAGGCCCATTTAAAACTTGATGAGCCTAAAGAGAATCTTTAGGAGCTGTCAATATCTGCGGAGGATAACCTAGGGACACTAAATATTCTTTACAGTTCAACAAATCTATCAAAATATCTCTGTGGAGGCCTGACAAGACCTAGAAACATTACTTTTACTTTTGTCAATTCTCTCTGACTCTTGCATGCTGTCAGAGTTGTATTTTCAAGACGTTTGTTTTGTCTTTTCATGGGTCAAATCACTTGGACGACCCTTCTCTTTTTTAGGCCTATATAAGGCCCCCCATTGTAATCCCTGATGACCACAATTTGAAGTTATTTCTTTTCTAAGAGCTTTGCTTTCTCCCCTTTGAGTGTTCTCCTATTTTGAGAGTGCTCCTGTGCTTGTGGATTCAAGGGTAGAAGAGGTTCGTTCTATGGATTCATGCATTAACTCTTCTTGAAGACCAAGGCTTGCAGATTCAAGCCCTTGTTCTCCAGTATTACTGCACTAAGGCTGCGTCACCGGTGGCATACCCTTTCCGTTGATATTATTCAGCACGACACGAGAGGTTTTGCATCTTTTTGGAGTTGAGGCGGTCTAGGCCCCTCAACTATTGTACCCCTATAGTACATGATCTGTATCCTTCGTCATTGTTTAAATGACATTGGGGGGCACCGTTTCAGGGTGCCCTTCCCCCTTTGCATAAAAAAAAAAGTAGGCGAAAACAAGATTAACAACAAGTTGATCAAATAATAAAAGAGATTAATCCTGCTTCAAAAAAAGAGGAGATAAATGTCCATCAGCAATTAACCCGAAGACATTAGATATGAATAACATTTATCGAGTCTGTGAATTAATTGGTAAATAGTAAAAGTGTAAATTTAAACAAACTCACCAAATTTTCAACCGTATCCTTAAATTGACTTCCTTCAACTGCTACAGCAGCATCTACAGCCAATGTTGACTGACAATTCTTCTTCAAAAGCCCAAGTGTTCTATTGAGAAGATTTCCTAGAGAAATACACAGGAATTGGTTTAGGTCTTTCACAGTTTTACAGTTTAGAGTTTAGGATTCAGTAGATAAGGTTTTAAAGTTTTAGGGCTTCAAATTTCTAGGGTAGAGGATTTTTTGAATTTACAGGATGGGATTTAGGGTTTAGGGACATTTCCAGAATTTAAGGGTATTTTGGGTCTATGTTTAATGTTTGTGGTAAATTTTCATAATGCAATTACAGCAGGATGAAGTCAATACCAATTGTATTTGCAAGGTGAGCGTTGACTATATTGATGAATCGATCTTCTGAGTAATCACCGTCATTCCCAAATTCAACTTCCCTTAAGAAGAAGTATCTGACAGCATCAGCTCCAAAACTATTGACTAGATCCTTAGGTTCGAGTGTGTTCCCCAAGGACTTGCCCATCTTCATTCCATCCTATACATTTCAAAATCAAAGGCAAAGCTGCATGAAATAAAATTAGAATATGAGAGAAAATAAGAAACGACTAAAACTAAGATGACATGTCATGAGATATCTCCCAAAGCGAACACAATTTTAACCAAGGAGAAATAAAGCTAAGCTATATAAGTTAGTGGATTCATCAAAATAATACAATACGTTCCCAAAAATTATAAAAGATTTCATTAAACCTTTTGGGATAATTATGTAATGAGAGTATGAGAATGCGTTATGATAACCTAAAGAATTTCCATCTAGACAACAGTACCTTTGTCAAGAATCCATGACCAAAAACCATCTTTGGAAGTGGCAGTCCCGCCGACATCAACATTGCAGGCCAATAAACTGCATGGAACCTTAATATGTCCTGCATACAACCGGAAAGATAGCACACTTAATATCCAGCCAATAAAAATCTAACAACAAACAACCTACAAATGTTGCATATTGAAAGTTACTTTTGACCTTGGATCACAATGGCAGTAAGCTAATTGAATCTTACTTAACTGGTAGTCTATCCTTTCTTATTTTTCATGCATTGGAGCATGGCGGAGAACATATATCAGATAGAGTCATAATTCATTGATGATGAATAATCAACATCATGCAATCTTGGTTGAAAAGCACATTTAAACTAGTTACTCAAAGGTAGGTGGATGATATGCACTAGACAAGAATGGAAATAGACGGACATGATACCTTGCCAATCAAGTGCAGGGAAACAGGCCAACCAGAAGAAACTGCATTATCAAGAGTCGGTTCCTCTCCTTCTTTGAGTAATGCAGAGACATACCTAGTATGAACATAATTTTATTTTCAGCAGTTTCAAATTAATATGATGAGAGTAAATAACATAAATATATGCATACAGAATGCACTATTTCAAATTTTGCCAATAAAAATTTTCCAACAAAATTCGAAAGATTATTTGGATTTGGTATGCAAGCTACCCTGCATATCGATATTTAATTCAAATAGGGAGAATAAAAAACAATACCCTAATAAAGCATCAAACCAAACGTATATGGTCTGTCGGCTGTCATCAGGAACTGGAATTCCCCAATCCACAGAGGCACGAGATATTGAAAAATCTCTCAAGCCAGATTTTATCCAACTCTGAACCTGTGATAATTTTCACGAGAAAGTTAACAAGGAATTCGCCCCACATGACACAATAATGATTTTAATCCACACCTCGTTTAATCTATATGCAGGTTGTACAAAATTGGAGTTGGCTGCCAAATACTCTTCCAACGTTTTTTGGTACTTGGACAAGGCAAAGAAGTAATTGTCCTCTGTTCTTCGGGTACACGGCTTTAGATGTATTGGACAAGCGTTATCCTCAAGTAATTCTTTCTCATCCTGCAAAAGATGAAGAATTAAGTTTTTTTGTCAAGGTCTCATTAATATATTCAATTTCAGATACTGCTCAAAATCGAAGCAGAATGAATGTCAAGGAATTTTGAAAGAACTGGACTCTTAAGTATAAGTAGACAGTACACAGACTCATAAAGCAGACGCTAAAAAGCTCGACCTTGTACTCCTCGCAGCCGACACAATAAAGACCCTCATAATCTGCTCGATAAATGTCACCGTTCACGAGGACCCTAGAATAGAATTCTTTCACAATAGCTTCGTGATCTTGATCCGTCGTGCGAATGAATTTGTCGTGGGATATATCTAGCTGCATGCCACGAATGAATCAAATGTTAAGACTGAAGAAAAGAGGATCGCAAGGCAGTATATAAATACTACCGATTCCTACTTCTTTCCAGAGAGATCTGTACGCCGACGAAATATCGTCAGTGTGTTCGCTGGGAGTTCTGCCGCTTGATGCCGCGGCAGCAGCTATTTTTTCTCCGTGCTCGTCCGTGCCAGTGACGAACACAACATTTCGCCCAAGCAGCCTCTGCAATACACGCCGAAAGAAGAAAGCGACGAGAGTTACATAACCTAGGTAATATCGTCAATCTCATTTAGCGAACGCGTTAAGCAGAAAATTCATAAGCGCAATCAGGAACTAAAGAGCACAAAATTGAATGTTCGTCAACTCCATTAAAATCTAGCGGCTCTCTACACCTGAAATCGGGCGACGGCGTCGGCGGCGATAGTTGTGTAGGCGCTTCCCATGTGCGGAGGGGCGTTCACATAATACAAAGGAGTCGTCAGAACGAACGGTTCCGATCTCGCCGATCTCTCATTGCCGCGAATCTCGCTTCGGCAGATTCCGGACGGCGAGCTAGACAACGACCTCGGGGAGAGACGGAGCGAGAGAGAAGGCGCCATTAACAAGCCGCTCTGCGGCAGGAGCAGAGCTCTTCCCGCCATTTCCCCCGCCCTATCCACAGCCAAACTCTTCACAACCCTTGCTCCTTAAATTTCCGCGAAAAAATGATTCGAAAAATATTAAATAATATTTTAGGTTAATATTTATCGAGCGAGAAAAAAGAAAAGATAGAAAAGAAAAGAAGTGGGAACTCTCGGAAAACTGGAGGCCTAACTTTCGATGAGTTCGCCGCCGGCGAAAGAAAGACCGAGATTATTCGACGCCAAGGCCAGGGAAGAGTGCTGGGAGAAGGCTGACGTGGTGAGCGGACGTCATCCGAAGCGGTGGCGCAAGGATGCGGCTGGTAATATAGTTTGCAAGCGCTTTTGGAACTGCCATGGCTGCCTCTGCTACGAGTACGATCACGTCTTGCCCTTCTCGAAAGGTCAGAGCTTTGCTGGATTTTTTAGTTATCTTGATATGTGAGATACTAAAGCTGGGGAGGGTTTAACTCGTTGAGAAGTTTCTTTAGGGTCGAGAGTTTTGCTCATTTTGTTCGCATTTTGTCGATTATTGAGCCCCGGATATCTACTTCTACGTTCTATGAGCATCAGTTCATCAAGTGTTTAGCTCTTCATTTTTTGAAAGAAGCATTGAATTGGACCTTCATGTCTTTGAACTTTCAGTTGATGTTATCTGCTTTCAGTTCCACCTTCATCGACTACAGATCAGCAAATCAACTAATTTTCATCAATTAATTTATTGGGTTCCTCTTACCTCCACATTGATTGATCGATCTAGAAGACATATAAACTGTTTTATTCCTGCTTTCATTATTAATTAAGAAGACACGGTTGATCGATCGAGAAAATATCCGAACTGTCTTGTTCCTGCTTTGATTATTGATCGACTTTTCAATTCTCCTGGTCACTTCACGAGAGTGCGAATCAGAATTTCAGTGAAAAACCTGGACTTTTTCAATAATCCGTCAGTTATAGGAGTATCGGAGAAGGAATCCGTGACTATTTATACTTTACTGTTTTCATCATGTAGGTTGCAATTTCTTCCAACTGGTTTTATTATTGTCTGAAATTCGCTGCAGGCGGACTATCAACAGCAGAGAACTGCCAGATTCTTCAGACCAGGGTGAACAGATCGAAGGCAGATAAAGCGTGGGTGGAGAAAGCCGAACTGGAAGGCTTTTCTTGTGATGTCAAGTTTACCGGTACAATTTCCCGTATCATAATCTATTGAGTTCCATGTCCATCGGTTCAGAATTTCAGTCGAATTCGTGCTTTATTTACAATAAATTGATGAAATAATAATGGAATCAATCTGTTTAACACAATTGGAGTTATGGGTTTGTAGAGAAGGAACTCGATATCATCGAGATGGCGGTCTATGGAGATGTGATTCGACCTGGCAACCAGTGCCGTTGCAGAACAGTCGCCGAAATGTTGGGCCTTCGCAAGAACAAAGACTCCACGCCCGCTTGCCGGCTGCCTTCTTACGAGGAAGCTCCATGATCTTATTTTCCCGATTTCTTTGATTAGAAAATTGACAATTGCACAAATTCAAGCCAGGACAAAGACTGTTCTGCAGATTCTTCGGGTCTCTTCTGGTTCAGAAAAATCGCACCTCCGTGAAGAAGGTGATGGGACTGTGGCACTGGGCCATCTGGACTTGGGGAAGATTCCAGTGCGTCTCGGCTTTATCCGTCACGTGACGGCCGGGAGAATTGACCTCCGCTCCTTGCACCTCACGTGCGGCCGCTCGACTTCAATTTCTTAGACTCGGACGTCTTATCACAAAATTGTCCGCATGAGGAGGACACAAGCGTAAATAATCGAAAAACGGGAGTCGACGGGTAGTTCCTCTTCTCGACACGCAACTGACCGTTCCCGCGTTGTGAACTGGCGTACCGGGTTTGACCAGTCTCCCGCGTCCCCCTCTTCTTATTTTATTCTTTTTTAAGCAAAATCCACCTCGGGAGCAGTCAACGCCCTATCTCTATCTCTCTCTACCTTCAGCTCGGGGGATGGAAGAGATAGAAAGAGAGAGAAAGAGGCTTATCGAGGAGAGAAGACAACTAGACAAGGACGGAGGAAAGAGGGGGGAAAATAAAGAGGTAGATAGAGAGAGGGAGAGAGGTCGGAAAGAGGGTTCCTTGGGAGGGGAAGACTGGGGGTTTGGGAGGGAGACGGACCCCACCAGGTCACCTCTCTCCCCCCACCATTACTCGTCGCTTCCCGTGTTCGCCTGTCGCAGGAGATCAGATAGCCCCTCCGGCACCCTCTTTATCTCTCCTCTCGTCTCCTTTCCCTGATCGCCTAGCTTGTGAAAATCCCGCTCTGCCCTAATTTTAATCGCCATATTTCTCCGAGAATTTCCATGGCCTGCTGATCCGATTACGAGCGCCGGAAAACTTTCATAAGCGCGATGGGCGGATGCCTGGCGTCCAAGCACGTGGTCTCCGTGAACCCGGCGGCGGACCACGGCGCCGCCGCCAGGGAAGAAAGGGGGTACGAATTCTTTTCTTCCTCCAGGCTCAGCCAAGCGGCCCTGGCCGTCCAGGAGACGAAGAGGGCGGGAGAATCGGCCCGGACCGATGAAGAAATCGTGAAGGGAAGCTCCAAGGAAGCTAGTTCGATGAGCTTCCGCCTCTCGAACCTGCACCGATACTTGGAAGGAGAGCACGTCGCCGCCGGCTGGCCTGCCTGGCTCAGCGCCGTCGCCGGAGAAGCCATTCAGGGATGGGTCCCTCTCAAAGCCGATTCTTACGAAACTCTAGAGAAGGTAACTCGAAACCCCTTTTGCATATTCAAATCAACGGTTGATATTCACCTCTGGTCAAATTGCTCGGCAGATTGGGCAGGGAACTTATAGCAGCGTGTTCCGGGCCAGAGAAAGAGCACGGGGAAGATCTTCGCGTTGAAGAAGGTTCGCTTCGATAATTACGATATGGAGAGCGTAAAATTCATGGCGAGGGAGATTCAGATCCTCAGAAAATTGGACCACCCCAACGTCGTGAAATTGGAGGGCTTGATCACTTCCCGGCTCTCCTGCAGCATATATCTTGTGTTCGAGTACATGGAGCATGATCTCGCAGGATTATCTTCCTCCCCTGACATCAAATTCAGCGAACCCGCAGGTTCATATTTTTATAAAAATGGACCTTTTCTTCTCGCTATCGTTTCTTAAATTTTTTTGCTCGTTGATCCCAAAGGTAAAGTGCTACATGAAGCAGCTGATATCCGGGCTGGAACATTGCCACTCAATGGGAATCATGCATCGGGATATCAAATGCTCTAATCTTCTGATCAACAACGAGGGTATTCTCAAGATTGCGGACTTTGGGCTGGCGAATTTCATGCGGCGTACCCGGAAAGCAGCCGTTGACCAGCCGCGTGGTGACTTTATGGTACCGCCCGCCTGAGCTTCTCCTGGGGTCAACGGATTACGGACCGTCAATTGATATGTGGAGCGTCGGATGCGTCCTGGCGGAACTCCTGACAGGGAAACCTATCTTGCAGGGAAGAACAGAGGTAGGGAGACCAATTTTGACTTTGTAGCAAATCAGCGTTGAACGATGAATTCTTCTGTTTTCAGGTGGAGCAACTGCACAAGATATTCAAGCTCTGCGGATCCCCCTCTGACGAGTATTGGAAGAAATCCAAACTCCCGCATGCCACCATCTTCAAGCCGCATCATCCTTACGGAAGTTCTCTCCGAGAGAAATTCCAAAGCTTACCCGAATGCGCCCTGGGATTGGTCGAGAATCTCCTCTCCGTTGAGCCCAACAAACGTCTCAGCGCAACCTCTTCTCTTCTGTCCGAGGTAATCAATCTCCCTTTTCTCTCTATCTGTTGATGGAAAAATTCTCTTCATCAAAACTCTCAATTTTAATTAATTCCTGCCCAGTTCTTCTCCACCGCCCCTCTCGCGTGCGACCCATCGTCGCTGCCGAGCTATCCCCCGAATAAAGAGATCGACGCCAAGAGCCGAGAACAGTCGCGCAGGTGGGATATCTATTCTCAGAAATTTTGGGTTTCCATTTTTTCTCCCTTCTAAATTTGTAGCAAAAAAAATCTCAGAAGAAGGTTGAGCGGCAGAAGTCGTAATTCAGAGGAAGCCACCACAGGAAAACCTGCACCACGACCACAGGTAAATTGTCTAACTATGGGCTACTAGAAGTTCTTCCTTCTGAAGTCTCTAGCCTCTGCAGGAACTAGTTGCTAATCTCAGAGAACCCATGAAGGTCGGCTACGCAAAGCAGCATGAACACAAAGGATCTGTCTCGAACTTTCCAATGGACGAGAGGAATTGCGCGTTCGATTCTCGCCCCGTGAAACGCAGCCCGGAGAGTATACCGTTTTCTGGACCTTTGCCAGCTCCCCCTAATAGTTTTTCTTGGGCGAGAAGGAACGACGATGAAAGCAACGCCAGGATGAGACGTTCCAGTGAATCGAAGTCGAGGATCGATTCCAGGAGAGATTTACAGAGGAGGATGCCTCCTATGAGCTCCGTTCGTCGCCAAAGCACTGAGATTAGGGGCCCCAAGCTGGATCGCCAGGACTCTTTTGGCTCTCTCGATCAACCTCAAATACGGCAGAGGCAGAATCGCTCGGTACTTGCTATACATTAATCACTTCTGCACCCTTTTTAGCTTCTCGTTTGTTGATGCTGATGGAAGCTTCTCGATGGACAAAAAAATGACAGGCTGACCCAGAGAGAGTGGAATTTTCGGGGCCGCTGTTGTATAAACCGCATAGGATGAACGATTTCCTCGAGAACAACGAGAGGAAAATTCGGATGAGATCGTGGTTCCGAAAAGGTACAGATAATGCCGAGATCGTGATTTTTCCTTCTCTTCCAAGATACTTACGGTGCAAGTTGGTGACCGTAATTGCAGGGCAAAAGTGATGGAGAAAGATCTTTCTTCTTGTTCTCTCCATCACGGTTCCAGTTCTCTTCCAGGGCAAATGCGAGGATAGTCCGCCGCGATGAAGCTCATTCTTTCCAGGAATATCTTCAATAATTGAGGACCTTGTACAGAACAATATAAGCGCCGGTGTACTGTGATTTAAACGTGGAGCAGAAAGGAAATGATTGCACGGATAGCAGCATTTTTTCTCCACTCCGCGTTCCATTTTTTTGTGCATAATGCGCGAGAGTTGAGAATAAAATCGAAGAACGGTCAGAATTTTACAACAGTATCCGTCTGCGAGCTTCTCGCTCTCGCATCATATGAATTGTCGGACAGAAAATGGATGATCCGACGGTTATAAGAAATTGCAGTTCGTAGAGAGACTAACACAGGGCGGCAAGCTGACGACTCTTTAGCTACCCAGCAATCCAAGCCTGTAAACATCCAAGTTTCTAAAACTGGGACATCACCGGAAGCTTTTTTTAAGAGGCAACTGAGGGTGATGGACTGCATCAATTGCTCATTGAGGGTGATGGGCTTTGTGCAAGTGAATATTCAATGACCTGGCCTTGTTTTCCCTGGACTGAGTCTTATAACCTAGCTCTCACCGCGAAGATTTTCGATCTTTTTGCCACGAGGGATGGTAAAAATGTAAGTACTCCTTTGGAAAATTATTTCTAGTTATCCATTGCTGAATTCCCCAAGACTGAGGATGACATGGCCGAAATCAAGCAAATTCCGTTTTGCTACTGTTCTTGGTTTTCTTCTGGTCTTTGTACTTGGGCTTGATTGAATAATTATGAATCCACTGAATTGGAATGGAGAATTGGAATCCACTGAATTAAACTATTCAAAATCCAAAGGCCGAGTGAATACCCCAATTCTCTTTGAGAAGGAAAACTACTCTCTCAGCAATTCGCTTTGCCAATTTTTGAAATGATGTAGATCATCTCTGATCCATGACAGTTGGTGGCTGGTGGATATATGAGCTAGAAGTCAATGTTTCAATCAACAACTTCATTATCTCCATGGCACAGTGCATGGAAATTATAGAAACAATGACAGATTACTTTTTTTTGGTTGAAGGGATTGAGAAAAGGGTTTGGGATCCAAGAAGGCAAGGTTCCTTTCTTTTGTGATACCTTGAGTGATATTTGTTTGGTGAAGAATCAAGTTTACCATGCATGTTTGAAGCATATCGATGTGCATTATCACATGATCCATCAGCTACTTAATTTGAGGAAGATAACTCTTCACAGTGGGTAATTCCCTTGATATGTTCATGCTCGAACATCCTTTGGACTCCCTTCATATTTCAAGTACTTTGAAGGAGTTGAAACATGTTCCCTTTGTTTTATACTATATGGGCCAATTTTTGGGTCCAATTCTTTTTATTTTATTCCATTCTGATTTAGGTTTTGACGAGGCTGTTACCATTGTTATGTTCTTGCTTGTGCATCACCCATATATTTCCACTCGTGCAAGAATAGGGAAGAGGAGATCTTCCTCCCCCTTCATTTCCTTTGATTCATTTCGGGAAGAAGGGAGAAGTTGGAGCAATGAGTTGTTTAATCCATTGGTAACATTCATAACCACTTTTTAAGGTACTTCCCCTAATTAGGTGGGCCCCACAACTAGATCCTAAGAAAGTCGGGTGACCACTCTCTGAGAGATGGTAACCTTGTCACATCCTAAGGAGGTGGGCTTCTCTAAAAATAGGGTGAGACGCATATCTCCTCTTATAAATGTGGATTCTTTTTTAAAAAATTAATCTATAAAAATATAAGGAAAGAAAATTGACCTCATTAACCCTTTAAGAATGCCTTAAACCAGAATTGACTTATTGAGAATCATTATGACCATTATCGAATTCCAAGAAGGAGTAACTAAACTATTAAAAAGGTGGAACAGATCAAGCCCCCCCGAGGAGGTGGTTGATCAACCTCTTAAAAAGGTATAAATGTTTTATAAACCTCAGAATAGGTAGAGGATTCATTCATTTTCTCTTTCATGATAATTTCTATACATGTTTTCATTACATTTTATCTAAGTTCATGCATCCATATAAACTCAAGAAAAATGTGAGAAATTCACTGATTGACGTCAGGGAAATAGAGGTGACTTATCATTTAAAAAGGTGGAGAGTTAATTTCTTACTCTCTCTCATTGATAATTGCATCCATGTTCTTCCATATGAGTAGCTATGTTCTTACCTCCACATGGCTCATAAAATAATTTACAAGGAGTCATGTGGATTTAGTCTCAGAATAGAAAAAAAAATGTAAAAAATGATATATGATAGAACTTAGTCATATTTACACTATATTTAGTCATAAAGACATAGATGTTCTCATTGTTAGAGTCTTTAATTAGCACATGAACATAGTATTTGATGCATGGATGATGTCATCATTTTAGAGTTATCAGATATGTGCATAGTGAAATGCATCAAATTGAGTGAATGAATTGTAAACTTTCATCTCTACTCGAACATGGTTGGCATTGATCTGGTGATGACCATGTCTATTGGATGGCGTAGAGATTATGGACAGAGGACATGACCACACCAACCAATGTGGCCTAACAATCTCCATCAAAGCAAGATTAGTTGCCCAAGCAATTCATCTCTCCCTATCTCATCATGTGGAAATGTGGCAAAAGAAAAGATTTTCAATGTAGATCAAATGACTATCGTGAATAGTGGAAGTTTTATCTTAAAAATCAAGTAGGCAAGATGGCATTATCGTGGCTTTTGATTACTACTTAAATGAATAAACGACGTTGACTTAGTCAAAAAATTTAATCCTTTAAATACCTCTCTCCTCAGGGAGGCTATATTATTGTAAAAACTCGATGAATTGAGATTTTTAGATGCCAAGCTCCTTACATCTCTTGATTTGAATGGATTACAGACTCATTTCCTCATATATTAAATCCTCAAATTCAAAACTTCAATGAGAATCGGGGAAGAATGAGAAACTTGAAATCTGGAACATCCCAAGAATGTGGTTTGAAAATTACTTGAACTTAGTTAAAAAAGCATTTGATCTAGATATTAGTTGGGTCAATTTCTTTGTGACGTTGGGTTGGTTTGGTCTAGCTTCCTCTAATTCATCATATAATAGTTTTAGATTTCTTTTTAGAAACTTGGATTAATTTTTTCTTTGTTTTCTCCCCCTATTTTCTCTCACTAATTTATACTTTAATTTTTTTACTAATTTTGGGTACTTTAAACTAGGATATTACCATACTCTTCATCACCTTTCCTGAGGGGAAGCGAAGTAGATAAGATGTGTGCTTATTCAAAACTCATTACCCATGGCTAGGGATTGTTCCAAACATACGCAAGCCCAAAGTATCAACATATGCTAGGGAGGGAGAGGTGGAGTGTCGCATTCCCTGTAGCATGTGATGACGACATTTTCTTGGGACAATAGTTAGGATAAAAGATGCTTCATTCTCTAAGTAACATCAATGTATTTGATCGGACTTGATGTTTGATAGACTCTCAAAATTTTGATCAAAACATTGAATGTAACGGAAGACATTGAATCGGGAATTCAAAGCACCAAAGGCATACCGAATTGATGACCCTATAATCTAGTATATATTAAAATTTGTACTTACAAGGGTTCATTCAAGGAGTTTGCCAAAGTGTTCAAGTGTCTAGCCTCTAGCAATATTCATAAGATTGTCAAATGATTAGATCTCCTCTTCAACACTCTTCACCAAGAGAGAGAAAGAGAGTGAGAAGAAACGAGAGAGTTTTCCCAAGGCTTGCATGGCCACCTTGAGCTATGGTAATTCTCCCCCTCTTTATAGATGCTAGTTATATTAAACTTTTAGAAAGAGCCCCTTATAATTATGTCTATATCTATCAATTTCCATAAACCTTATATATCTTTTGACGAAATGATTTTGTCCGGTCCATAATTAATTTCTAAACTCACTAATTTAAGGATTTAATTACAAATTGATTAGGATAATGGTGAGTAAGGGTTAAATCTACAAAGAATTAGATAAATTTTCAAGACATATTCAAGATTTGATCAACTTGGATCATAAATTGAGGTGAGAAATTAACATTTTTAGAAAGAAGACTCCAAGAAAAATCCACAAAATAAAAAATCACTCAATTTGCATTAGTATTCGTGGAGAAATCAAGGAGTGAAATAAGGAAAGGAAATTTGATCGTGAAGAGAGAGAAAATAACTAAATTTCATACAATTAAACTAATCTATGCATCCAAATTAAAATCTAATGTTTTAGGAATAAAGATTAGGAAGAAAACATATAATCTAACCCAAAATTGCACTCGAAATGATCCAATTTATCGTCTGATCAAGGCTTTTCATTTCACGTTTCGAAAAACAAATATTCACAGTTCAAGTGAAGAATTCTTCCTTCTCTCTCAACAAAATCTTGATTTCAAGCACTCCTTGGACAGATAAATGAGTCTAAAAGATGAATATAACAAGATATTCAAAGATTGAGATGTCCAAAAGGTTTTATAGATTGAAACATCCAAGAATTATTTACACCGTCGAAGAAAGAGAGTATAAATGGTAAAAAAATTGGGTGTGGTAGATTGATCTTTTAATTAGTGGCCTAAACGAAACACCAGGATATGAATCAACCCCAATAAGTCGCATACATTTGATTAAAAATGGAGCGTCAAGATGAAGCCATGTCACGCGTGAAGAAGAAGTGTCATATAACACGCGTCATTCGATCTTCATCGGATGCATAAGATGTTATCATGCGTCTTATGTGAATTGAAGGGAATTAAGAGTGAATTGAAGGGTATAATGGTAAATAAGGGTCGAATCCACAAGGAATTAAGGTATTTTTGAGAGATCTTTTGGAATTTGGTCAAATTGGATGATGAATTGAGGTGAGAAATTAGGGAAAATGGTGGTTCTAGAAAGATAACTCAAAGATCTATCCGTGGAATAAAAAATCTCTCGATTTGGATTAGTAATCACGGAGAAATTAAAGATGGAAGTGGGAGGAAATTTTCGGACGTTAAAAATCATGATTTAAACTAAAATTCGATAAAATTAAACTCTAAATCCTAATCTAAACTGAAATTAAACATAAAAGGAAGATAATCTAGGAAAAACCGCTTCTACTAAACCCGCTTAGCGATCGAATCGTTGCGATTAAACCGATTAATCGCGAAGAACACCAAGAACGTCAGGACGAGCTTCAAGCTACGATTGCTCCTTCGATTCTCCACCAAATCTTGATTTCAACCCCTCCGTGGATGCGGAAATGAAAGAGGAAGAGGATGGAATCAAGAGAAACGAGTGGAATGGTGTCTAAACAGTTCAATTTGATTGAAATCCAACTCGAATACATACAACGACGAATAACATTTCGTTTTATAACAATTTTGGGCGTAACCGTCCGATCGTTTCGATCGACGGTTACGATGAAACGGTCCATCTTGGACCGTTTCAGTTAAGTCACGATCGTCGGATTGAAAATGGAGCGCCAGGATGATCCCATCAATAAGCGTTATAAAAATGCTCCGATTAAGCCCCTTGGATCGCGATCCGACGGTCCGGATGATCCCACCACGGTTCGATCTGGACCGTTATAACGCCTGAGATTTGCGCACGTGTTTGATCTTGATCCGGTGGTCCGTTGTCCATCCAATCGACGCGTGATATCGACGCGCGCTGTCGATCCGACGCCTCTCCGTCCGCCACGTCACATAAAATCTGAGCCATTATAATTTGCTTAAAACACACGTGGTCTTGATTTTGATCCGTGGACCACGGGTCCACTTGATCGGCGCGCTCCGATCACGATCTGACGCCTCATATCTCTCCGCGTGTCCTGCGTTTAAAACAATGTGTGGGACTTTAGTCCCACACGAAAAAAACTAGTGGAGTCCGTCGGGTTTATAAAGCCCGACGGATTAAGAGGTCGAATACCCTCTCGATATACGGGAGGCTGAAAAACCTCTTATTATATATAGTATAAATAAATATATGTACTATGCGCCACGTAGGCGATGCGTGGGCCCACGTGGCTCTGCCACGTGGCCTTGCGTGCCACGTCGCACCCACGTGGGACCCGTGCGATTAATAAACGCTTTTTGCAATTTTTATTTATTTATTTTAAACATTTTTAAATAGAAAATAAAATCATAAAAATCAGGAAAAATCAGAAAAATCCCTAAAAATTGTAAAAATCATATCTTTCAAAATACAACTCCAAATTAATCCAAATTTCTTTCATTTGATCTGAAATTTAATTATCTATCATTCTAAAAAGTTAAATTATTTAAATAACAAGAGATTTAATTCTTATTTCAAAAATACATTCATTTCTTTAAGATTTTAACTTTAGAAAATTAAATGAATGTTTATAAAAATGATTTCTCTTATTATTTAACTTTAAAAACACTTATAATCTCAAGTAAAGATGGGTTATGAAATCTTTAATCTTTAATTCATCATAATTAACCCTAAATTAACACATTTTGAGATTATAACATAAAATTGCATAGAATGATAGAAATGCACTCAAAGTATGATAACATGCACATAAATGTAATGTTTTATGCCTTAAATTGCATTAATAATCATGTTTTATCATGTTAAGATTGTGTGTTATCAGAAGTCCATAGGGAGCAATTAATCTCATCCATTATAACTCCCCAGACGAACGTCTCAGATCACACAGTTTTTGAAAAAAACTGATTCATCGTTGAATGAAAATGCGTCACATACCCCCTTCACTTAAGTGAAAGTGAAGGGTGACGAGACAAATTCACGCGGTCATTTTTATAAGCATAGAACGAAAAGTCTTGATCCGATAATTAATTGGATTATTTTGAGCATAAATTTGGGTTAGATTTTGTATTTTCCTCCTAAAATTTTGTCTTATAAATTATATTTCAATTTTGATTCATAGATTAGGTTGATTTCACATAATTTTATCATTTTCTCTCGCTACTCAAATGATTTTCTTCTCCTTACTTTGCTATTTGATATCTTTGCATATATAAGCCCAAATCAAGTGATTTTTAATTCCTTAGATTTATCTTTGATATTCCTTAAAAATAAAAAAATCAATTTTTATAATTTCTCACCTCAATTCATTGTCTAATTTGATCAAATTCAAAGATACCTCAATGAATTATCCTAATTCTCCATGGCTTCATTGGTACGCATCATTATTTTAATTAATTAATTATTATATCCTTAATTAAGTGATTTTGGAACATATTTGGATGCGTGGGCATGCGTTTTAAGGACCGCAAGATCATCCTTTATCATGGAGATGCTAAGCATAGATAGCGGGTGCTCTTTAGAGAAAGAATTTACTAAATTAATCCATATTGAATCCCTAAATGGTATTATACCTAACTGTCAATCAAGTTGATTCATGTTATAGTTGTATATGTGGTCCTTTGATTTGAGACGCCAAAGACATCTTATGGATAGATGATTGTGTTTTGATTATGAATTACGAATCCCTAACCACAATATCTTTAAAACTTCATATAGAAGATATGACATGAAGTCTTTGAAGATGATTATGTGGTCAATATAGGATCATCCGCCCTTTGTATTTGAAGAGTTAATTCAAGGAATGAGATGTAATAAAATCCTTGGCTAAAGTAATAGAAATATTAGAGAAGGAGTTCCCAATGATTTCCAACACGTATTAGTATCAACTTGAGTGATCGATTAGGGTTTGATAGTTGACTAGACCCTAGGTCATTGATGAGTCTCGTGCATACGAAAGATTAGACATATATGGTAACTGATGATGGAAAGGTTCTATAAGGGACTTATATACTCCATATCTCGTATAGTACACAGTATAGCTTGGCACCCAACGGGCTAACAACTCAACCTATCAATGTGGTTAAATCAATCTTTGATTAATTAATTATGTGTTAGTATATATAATTTATAAAGGTTGAACAATAAGGTATTATGGGGTCTATAGAAATTATTAACTAGTGAAATATATCAACTTAGAGGGTCACACACTTAAGGTCTATAGATATTGGTAGATATAGACATAATCATGAGGTTTTTTATAAAAAAATTTACATACTAAATGTGATAAATATTATGTGGCCTATTGACGAAACAAATGCGTATGGTCATTGAATACACACGATGTCGTGTCAAAAAAAGTCCAAGCTTACCGATTTAAAGATTAATTCACGAATTGAAGGGTATCATGATAAATAAGGGTTGAATCCACGGAGAATTAGGAAATTTTGAGAGATATCTTTGAAATTCGATCAAATCAGACAACGAATTGAGTTTAGAAATTAGGCAATTTATAATATTAAGAAAGATAACTCAATTGTGAATCCACGGAATAAAAAATGGAGTGATTTGGATTAGAATTCGCAGAGTAATCGAAGATTGAAAATGAGAGAAAATTCAATCGCGAAATTTGATTAAAAACCAAAATGAAAATGAATTTTAAACTTAATCTACGATTCAAAACTTAAATCTAATGCTAAATGACAAAAATGATTAAGATGAAAACACGTAATCCAACCCAAAATCGCGCTCGAAATGATCCAATTAATCACCGGATTCATGGCTTTTCATTTTGCGATTTTGAAGACGAAGATGGCATTCAAGATGTGATTTCTCCTTACTCTCTCGATCAATTTCTGATTTCAAACACTCCTCGGATGTGAAAACGTGTCAAGAAGGTAAAGAAATCAAATGACTCTTTGATTGTGGTGTCTAGATAGTTCGATTTCACTCGAAAATCCAAGGGTCAGGCTCTATCGCGAAGAACATTCAGATTTATAAACGATTTTGGGCGTAACCGTCGGATATAACGGTCCATCGCGATCAACTGTCCAGATGACGCGCCTGTTGAGGAATCGGTGCGATTAAGTCGCATCAGTCCGATCGGCAATGGAGCGTCAGGATGCATCTACGTCGCGCGTGTGAAGAGGTGCATCATTTCGATCCATCCGTTGGATCTTCATCAGGCGGTCTCGATCAATCGGAAGGTCCACCGATTGCGATTTTCCCCGGGCCACCCTATCCATCATCGCGAGTTTCCCCGGGCCACGCGGAGTCGACTCCGCTGATCGGCACGCATGCCTGCACTTAGGTTTAGGTTAGACATCGTACTTAGGGTCTAGGACTCGCCTTCTCTTAGGCTAGGGTTGATCACCCTATCTTCAGTCAACCTTAGTTCCATTGATTAGGCACGAGGGTTTTTCACACCCCTTCCTGCATCAAGATGTCTTTCATTTCTCAAGTCAAAGGACCATATACACAACCATTACATAAATCAACCTGATTGATAGTTAGGTATAATACCATTTATGGATTCATACGGATCAATTCAGTGAATTCTTTCTCCCAAGAGTACCCACTATCTATCCTTAGTGCCTCCATACCGATGGCTATATGATCAGCTGTACTCATCATATGAGTTGGATTAGATAATGCTATTCTTTCCTGATAATTCGATGTCCTTCTCGAATATCTCACGAATAGGAATGTTTAGAACATATGTTTAAAGACTAGTAATCACTATATTTATGATCTCATCATAATTCACTTAGTCATTGCACATGCTCATGGACTTCATTGCAAACATCACACAAGAATGATAATGAATCAATTTCATTTCAATGAATATAAACAAGATACATGAAAGGGTGATTGGCTTATTGGCCACATAATATCCATCAATCTCCCACTTGGACTAAAGCCAATTACCCTTGTGCATCAACCCTATAGTTGTGCAATGACGGTCAAAGACTTCTTGAGCTAAAGGCTTAGTTAGTGGATCTGCAACATTGTCGGTTGATGGAACTCTTTCCACCACTACATCTCCTCTAGTGATGATCTCCCTAATCAAGTGAAAGCGCCTCAGAATGCGCTTAGACTTCTGATGAGACCTTGGCTCTTTCGCTTGTGCTATTGCACCATTGTTGTCACACAATAATGGAATAGGGTCTGAGATCGTAGGGAAGACGCTAAGGTTTGTGATGAACTTCTTCAACCAGACTGCCTCCTTGGCGGCATCGCTCGCGACAGTATACTTAGCCTTTATCGTCGAATCTGTAGTGATGGGCAGCTTGGAACTCTTCCAAGACATTGCTCTCCCTATTCAAAGTGAACATGAATCCAGATGTAGATCTACTATCATTAGGGTCTGACTGAAAGCTCGAGTTAGTGTAACCCTGGAGCTTAAGCTCCTGTCCTCCATATACCATAAATAAATCTTTAGTCCTTCTCAAGTAATTAAGGGTTAGCCTGAAATCTGCTCATAACACTTAGAGCATATGCCACATTGGGTCTTGTACATAACATAGCGTACATGATGGATCCGATCGCCGAGGCATACATGATCTTCTCCATCAACACTCTATCTTCAGGAGTCTTAGGTGAATACTCCTTAGATATCTGATCTCCATGTCTCATCGGTATGAAACCTTTCTTGGAGTTCTTCATGCTAAACCTTTTGACAATGGTGTCTATGTACATGGATTGGGATAAGCCAAGCAACCTTCTCGATTTAACTTCAAAGATACATATTCCCAGTACGTAGGTTGCTTCTCCCAAATCCTTCATGGAGAAGTTCTTTGACAGCCATACCTTCACTGATGATAACATACCTACATCATTCCCAATGAGTAGGATGTCATCCACATATAGGACAAGAAAAGTGATCGTGTTCCCACTAACCTTCTTGTACACACAAGGTTCGTCTTCATTCTTAATGAAGTCATAAGATCTAATCGCCTCATCAAATCTCATATTCAAACTCTTAGATGCTTGCTTCAATTCATATATGGATCTCTGCAACCTACATACCTTTTTTCTAGAAACTCCTTGGATGTATAACTGATGCAAGACGCGGTGGTGAAAACCCTCGTGCCTGATCAATGTATCTGAGGATGACTAAGGATTGCCGGTCAACTCTAACCTATGGGTAAGCAAGTCCTAGACCCTACGTAAGAGACCTAACCTAAACATAAGTACAGGCAGGCATGCCGATCAGTGGAGTCGACTCCGGGTGACCCGGGGAGACTCGCGATGATGGATAGGGTGAGACCCTCTCGATCCATGCCCAGAGGCGTGGAAGTCGCTCGTCGTGGGGTAGCCGGGAGGCTGCAGCTCACGCTCAGTGTCAGACCTGACGTACGCGTGAGAAGTCTCGAACCTATAGTCGTACTACCCTACCTACGTCATCCGATGGCAGTAGAGACGAGTAAAGGAAACACTTCGAAAGTAATTAACTTTGAAAGAGGGGTGGAAGCTAACCTGCGGGGCGGGGTGTCCCGGTGGGTCGTGGCGTAGTGGAGAGTCATCGTACACGGCACGGACAGTCGGTGAAAGGAGACCTAATCGGTGTCGTCGCGGTCCTGGAGGAATCTCTCGGCACGGGTAGATCGGGTAGTAACCGCGGGCCGCGTGGGCCGTATACGGACGAGCGGGCAAGATGTGCGAAGGAGCGACCAGCCCCTGAGTGTGCCGTCGTACTGGTCACTAGTGGGACCTTCGGTGGCAGAGGGATGGCCTGATGCAGCACGATGTAGGGTCGCTTCAACACCCGAGAGCACCGTCTTTGTCGGCGAGGGGCGATAGGAGGGGACTCAGGTGGTGGAGTGGCAACAGTAGTTGACCAAACGATTTCTTCCCACCCAGTCCACGAAGTCGTAGACTGGTGGGACAGGGGTGGGAGATGGAACGCGGAGGAGATGGTAGCGGGGAAGAGGGGAGGGTCTCACGGGACGCGGAAAGTGCAGGAAAGGGCGGGTAGGCTGGATATCACCACCAACCACCGTCCGTGATCAATCTTTCGGTCAGGACGTTGAATTCCGCGGGTGGTAGCCGGATGGCGAAATGGGACAGGGAAGGATGATCGCCGAGTACCCGACAAGTCGCGAGCTGGTGAAGAGGGAGAGTCGGGCATGCTGGGATCTGAGGCTCGAAAAGCTCTCCAAATCTTTGTCCAAAATAATGATTGCAGCAGAAGGTGTTGAATCAAAACATTCAACATCGTGGAAGCACCAAGAATGGATGATCTCATCATCCATTCTAGGTGATCCTATCATCTAGTATAGAATAAAATTCATACTTACTTGGATCATTTGAAAGAGTTCTTCAACCGTTCAAGCGTCCGGCCTCTAGCGGTATCCACACAGTTTCCAGACGATCGGATCTCCTCTTGAACACTCGTGACCACGAGAGGAAGAGAAGAGGGAGGAGAAGTTCCACTAGGCTTGCATGGGCACCTCTATTATGGTCGTTCTCCCCCTATTTATAGACTTTGGGAATGTGAACTTTTCACAAAAACCCTTATTATTATGTCTATATCCACCGACGTCCATTGACCTTATGTGTGTGACCCTCTAGGTCCATATATCTCGCCAGTTAATGACTATATCAACCCAATAACACTTATTGGTCCTTCTTATCAATTAACTATATCAACATATAGATTAATTGAATAAGGATCGATTTAACCCAATCGACAGGTTGAGTCGCCAGCTCGGTGGGTGCCAAGCTACACCACGTGCTCTAGGAGATATGGAGTATATTAGAACTCTTTCATGGAACCTTTCTATCATTGGTTACCGTGTACGTATAATCCTTCATCCACACGATACTCATGAATGACTTAGGGTATGGTTAATTGTCAAACCCTAATCCGTCACTCAATTTAGTACTGATGCGAGTAGGAAATCATTGAGAACAACTTCTCTAATATTTCCGCTACCTTGGCCAAGGATTTAACTGCATCTCATTCCTTGAGTCGATCTCCTCATATATAGAGGGTGGATGATCCCATCTTGACCACACAATCATCTTCGTGGACTTCATGTCGTATCCAATATATGACGTTTTAGATATCCCGTGACTAGGGATTCGTATGTCATAATCAAAACACGATCATCCATCCACAAGATGTCTTTGGTGTCTCAAGTCAAAGGACCACATACACAATCATGACATGAATCAACCTGATTGACAATTAGGTATATTACCATTCAGGGATTCATACGGATCAACTCAGTGAACTCTTTCTCCAAAGAGCACCCACTATCTATCCTTAGTGTCTCCACACCGATGGCTATAGGATCGGCCATACTCATCATATGAGATGGATCAGATAGTGCTATTCTTTCCAGATAATTCGATGTCCTTCTCGAATATCCCACGAATAGGAATGTTTAGAACATATGTTTAAAGACTATCGATCACTATATTATGATCTCATCATAATTCACTTAGTCATTGCACATGCTCATGGACTTCATTGCAAACATCACACAAGAATAACAATGAATAAATTTCATTTCAATGAACATAAACAAGATTGATGAAAGTGTGATTGGCTTATAGGCCACATAATATCCATCAGGGCAGTCACGGGCGATGCCAGGTGGACGAGATCGGGAAAGGGGGGGGCGGAGTGGTAAGGGGGTCGGAAGCAATCAGAGGTCGTCAGGAGGTTGAGGAGAACCTCGAACGGGGTGGATGGGTGAAATCGTGATCCGTTCGGGGAGAGAGAAAGAGAGGACGGGTTGGCCACGGGAAACTTGGCTGAGGTGCAAAATTTGGTGGCGCGCACACGAAGCCTGGCTCGGAGGTGAGGTTGGTGGGCTGGGGGATGGGATCGTGGTAGTTCAGAAGCGGAGGCTGTGGATTGGGTGAATTCCGTGAATGTTGGAGGGGTGGGGGATTCGGCGGGCGAGGAAGGGAATTCGAAAGGGTCGCGATGAGGATTTCGGTAGAACCCTAAATGTGGTGGGACAGGGAATGGAAGAATTCTGTCGGATCCACGTCGATCCTTGACCAGGGCTGGAAGGGGAAGACGAAGCTCGGTCGATTCAGACTTTGGTAGGTTACCGGGATTGGGGAAAATATCGGGATTGAAATTGGCGTGGTGAGGGGTTCGGAATGGGTAAGGCGTGAGGGAACAATTTAGGCGAATTCGGCAGGATTTGGAGAAAGGGCGCGGTGGAATACAGGTGAACGGACTTGCGGAATTTGGGGGTAGGGGTGATGAAATTTCTCGGGATGAAATCTTGGGAGAGAGAAATTCGGGTGATAGGAATTCTCGATCGGGGGTTGCAGTCGCGGGAAGATGACGAGGAACGGGAATCGGGGATTCGTGGTGATAGGCAGGGAGAGGTACAAAAGTGTGATTTCGGGGGAAAATAGGGATGGAGGAGATGAGGATCGTCGTGGGTTGGAGGTGATCGGTAGTTCGTGGATGAGAAGCGGGGGAATCAGAAGGTGGAGATTCCGGGGAGGGTGAGCGGGAGGGGCGCACGAGATTCTGGATAGGACGGCGGTAGAGACGCTCGAGAAAGGGAGCAGCGGAGGGAGGCGGAGGAGGGGGGAGCTGGAGCTGGAGATGGAGGTGGTGCGTGGAGGATCTGATGGGGGAGAAACTGGGGAAATCGTGGAGCTTCTGCAGGGGAGGTGCAGCAGGAGGGGCTGGAGGAGAAGATGGAGATGGAGGTGGTGGTGCGGCGATCTGGCGGCGGCGGCGGCAGCGGCGGCCTGAGGCAGCGGCAACGGCGGCGGCGGCTGGAAGGCTGCACGATGAAAACCACCGAACAAGGCAGGGGGAGGCGGCGGACACGGCGGTGGGCACGGCGGCGGCACGTGGTGGTGCGGCGGCGGTGGCAGCGGTTGGTCTCCCTCCTTGTTCTTCCTTGAGCAGCCACTTGAGATGAAGGATGGTCCTTTCTTTCTTCAAATGACGGCTAGGGTTTGTGGGGGGGTCCCTTCCCCTCTTATAGAGCCCATAATGGGCCAAGAGGGGAAAGGGCCCACTTGAGGCCCACAACCCACACCTAACATGCTCATAGAAAGAAATAAGGTTCACAAAGAAAGATGGGCTTCACGAAATGGGATCCCGAAAAGGGAAGAACCCACCCGGAAGCCTAAAAGGGAGAGGGAAATAAGCGAGGACCCGCTTAAACACGTGCGGGTCAAAAGTTCAAAATAAAGAAATAAAGATAAGCGGATACATCCGCGTGCGCAAAAGGCTCCTTCGGCACCGTGGTATCGTGTCTTGGTGGCGACGGGGGTTGTACGCCACCAATAACCCTCAGGTTGTATCATATACACCTCTTCCTCTAGGTTTCCGTTGAGGAAGACGATTTTCACATCCATTTGCCGGAACTCGTAGTCATAGTGTGCAGCTATGGCGAGAAGAGTCTTGATTGACTTAATCATAGCAACTTGTGAGAAGGTTTTGTCATAGTCAACTCCTTGTCTTTGATGATAACCCTTCGCCACCAACCTTGCCTTGAAGGTGTCAATCTATCCAACAGCACTGATCTTCTTCTTGAAGATCTACTTACACCCGATGGGTACTATACCCTCAGAGGGTCAACCAACTACCATACTTGGTTGTGATGCATGGATTAGATCTCCGAATCCATTGCTTCTTGCCATTTCTTAGAGTTTGAATCATTTACTGCTTCATTGTAGGTTAAATGATCACTATCCTCGGACTTGAGACACCAAAGACATCTATGTGGATGGATGATTGTGTTTTGAATTATGAATCCCTAGCTACGGGATATCTAAAATGTCAAATATTGAATACAACATGAAGTCCACGAAGATGATTGTGTGATCAAGATGAGATTATCCGCCCTCGGTATTTGAGGAGATTGAGTCAAGGAATGATATGTGATGAAATCCTTAGCCAAGGTAGTGGAAATATAAGAAAAAAAGTTCCCGATGATTTCTACACGCATCAATACTAACTTGAGTCACCGATTAGGTTTGATAGTCGACCATACCCTAAGTCATTCTTGAATCTCATGCGGATGAAGGATTATACATATATGGTAATCGATGATAGAAAGGTTCCATAAGTGAGTTCTTACCTACTCCATATTATTGAGCTCAAAGTCGTCGTGTGTTTAAGCTCAAAAAACTTACTATTTATAACAAGGAAACTATGAAGCAACTGTGATAATTGGAATGTATAGGTTTCCTATGTCAATCCACAATGACTTTATGGCATGAAAATATTGATATTAGGAGTAGAGATGAGGTTAATGATGAAGGATTGGTGATCAACTCTTCGAGTTGATCGTGGGAGGAAGGAATTTTAATGGATGATTTACGTAAACCTATAGATGCAAAGATCTTAAATTCATAGTACAAAAAGTATTAGAATGAATTACTAAGGAAATCTAAACCATGTAGAAAGTAAAGAAGTAAGAAGGGGAAGAAGAAAGAGAGAATGAGATGAGAAGTTGGGCAATCGGGGGATAAGGTAGTAAGAGGGAGAGGGAAATGGAGAGGATAAAGAACTAGAGGGAAGACTTTTTAGGGAAAATAAATAGAGAGAGAGAGAGTGAGAAAATGGAGGAATAGAAAGGGCAGAAGCGAGAGTAATTAGCGGGAGACTAAGGTAGAAACAAAGATTAAATATTGACCGAGGAGAGTAGAGAATAGAGAGATAGACAAGATGAGAGGACTGCGGAATAGAAGAGAGAGGAAGATGCACAAGAAGAGGGGAAGTAAAAGAGAGAATGGAAGAGAGAGTAGAGAAATCATGAGGAATATAAAGAGATGAGGAGGAGAGGTGAAGGGTGATGGATATTATGTGGCCTGCAAGCCAATCACACTTTCCTCTTTTTGTTTATATTCATTGAAATGAACTTTTATTCATTGTCATTCTTGTGTGATGTTTGCAATGAAGTCCATGAATATATGCAATGATCATGTGAATTATGATGAGATCATAATATAGAGATCGATGATCTTTAAACATATGTTCAAAATATTCTTATTCATAGGATATTCGAGAAGGACATCGAATTATCCAGAAATAATAGCACTATCTGATCAGACTCATATGATGAGTATGGCTGATCTTATGGCCATCGGTGTTGAGATACCAAGGATAGATAGGGGGTGCTCTTTGGAGAAAGAGTTTACTGAATTGATCCGTATGAATCCATGAATGGTATTATGCCAAATTGTCAATCAAGTTGATTTCATGTCACGGTTATGTACATGGTCCTTTGACCTGAGACACCATAGACATCATGTGGATGGATGATCGTGCTTGACTATGACTTACGATTCTCTAACCACGGGATCTCCAAAACGTCATAGATTGTATACGACATGAAGTCCTCGAAGGTGATTGAGTGGTTAAGATGGGGATCATCCGCCCTCGGTGTATGAGGAGATCAACCCAAGGAATGAGATGCGGTTAAATCTTTGACCAGGGTAGTGGAAATATTAGAGAAGTTGTTCTTGATGATTTCCTACTCGCATCAGTACTAAATTGAGTGATCGATTAGGGTTTGACAATTAACCATACCCTAAGTCATTTCATGAGTCTCATGTGGATGAAGGATTATACGTACACGGTAAGTAATGACGGTAGGGTTCCATGAAAGAGTTCTAATATACTTCATATCTCCTAGAGCACGTGGTGTAGCTTGGCACCCACCGGGCTGGCGGCTCAACCTGTTGATCGGGTTAAATCAATCATTAGTCAATTAATCTATATGTTGATATAGTTAATTGATACGGATGAGCAATAAGTGTTATTGGGTTGATAGAGTCATTAACTGGTGAGATATATGGACCTAGAGGGTCACACACATAAAGTCAATGAACGTCGGTGGATATAGACACAATAATAAAGGTTTTTGTGAAAACTTCACATTCCCAAAGTCTATAAATAGGGGGAGAACAACCATTATAGTGGCGCCCATGCAAGCCTAGTGGAACTTCTCCTCTCTCTTCTCTTCCTCTCGTGGTGACGAGTGTTCAAGAGGAGATCCTTGAACACTCTGGAGACTATGTGGATACCGCTAGAGGCCGGATGCTTGAATGGTTGAAAAAATCTTTCAAATCATCCATGTAAGTCTGAATTTTATTCTATACTAGATGATATGATCACCTAGAATGGATGATGAGATCATCTATTCTTGGTGCTTCAACTTTGTTAAATGTTTTGATTCAACATCTTCCGCTGCAATCATTATTTTGATCGAAAATTGGAGAGCTTGTCGAGCCTCAGATCCCAGCAAAGGGGGAGTACGGAAATGATGGGAGACGAATTCAGAACAGAGAGAGATGAGGGGAGAAGAGGATTGACCATAAAAGAAGACGAAAAATTTTTGAAGAGATTAGGTGGAAGAAAACAAAAGTTCGAGAGAGAGAAAGAGAGTGCACGAGATGTGCGAGAGAAACTAAAAAAGGGGAAAAAAGAAGGATTAAAGAAAAAGGAAGGAGAGATGGAGAAGAGGAATAGAAAGAGACGAAGCGAGGCGCAGGGCTAGGTAGGGAGAGAGAGACATCGCGAGAGAGAGAGAGCACCGGCGGAAGAGAAGAGAATCAAAGGGAATAGCGAAAGAGATAGAACGTGAGATCAAAATGAAAAAAAATCGGGGAATGGATGGAATTGAGAGAAGGAGAAAGATCAGAAGAGAGAAATGAGATTGATAGAGATTAGGAAAGAGAGAGGTTGTGAGAAAAAGACGTAACGGAAGAGAATGAAGCGGAAGACGGAAGAAACAAAAGACGTGAAGAAAGGAGGGAAGGTGAGAGAGAAGACATGAGGAAGTGAGAGAGATCGTGTGAGAGAGAGGGGAAGAGAAAATGCGGCGGGAGAGAGAAATATAATGAGAGAGAGAAAGAGTTGTGCGAATGCAATTTTCAACGGAAGAAAAGAGGGGCATAATCGGAAGAGGCAAGGAAGAGAGAGACGCGGAATTTGGAGAAAATGCAAGCGAAAATCAAGGGAGAGAGCGAGCAAAAAGGATAGATGGAATTGAAGCGACTAAAAAGAAAGAGGGGGAATGTGCGGTCACGAGAGAGACAGAACAGAGGGAGATGAGAAGATCGAGAGAGAGAGAGAGTAGAGATAGAGGGAGGAATCGAAAGAGACTAAGCTGGAAATTCAGGCATAAGAAGATGAAATTTTGAGAGAAATTAAGAGAGGGAATAGAAGAGAGAGAAAGGAAGAGGAAGATTGACCGTGAACGAAGATTAGATGGCAAGAAAAACGGGGTTGCGAGAGAATGATAGAACGAGTGAGAGAAAGGGAAATTTTGAGAGAGATAGAGAGAGCAAGAGAGATAGAAAGACAGAAAAGAAATTCGGGAGAGGGAGATGAAATCGGAACTCAAGAGATAGAGAGAAAACAAAGAAGATGAAAAATTGGGGAGAGGGAGAGAGCAGATACCAAAACGACGAAACAAAAAGAAGAAGACGAGAAAACGTAGAAGACGAAAAGAAGAACTGAAAAGTCAACAGAGAGGATAGGGCGAAAACAAGCGAGAGAAGATTGATCGAGAAGAAGAGAAGGAAGTTCAGAAAAGAGAGATCTATAGGAAATTTTGGAATAGAAGGAAGAAAGAGAGAGATCAGAAAAGAGGTCGGGAGAAAGAAAAAGGAGAGAACGTGAGAGTGAGTAGAGCAGTATGCAAAACAAAATTAGAGAAAGAAGAAATGGACTGAGGAGGAAGAAGGGGAAGACGGAAAGTACTAGAAACGTAACTTTGAAAGAAAGAGAGAGAATTCCAAGAAGATAGGAAGATCAAAAGAGAAAACAACAAAATATGGGAGAGAGGACGCGAGAGAGGTTGAGCGGGGGAGGAAGAAAAGATTACGAGGGATTGAATTCGAAAGAGATAATAACAACTAAAATTTTCTTAAATCTCTATTTCGGATTTTGAATCTTACACTACATTCCAACGGGAAGAACGCCGAAGGAAATCTAAACCTAGGAGAGAAATATAAACTGAAAAAAAAAAAGGGAAGAAGAAGCAGAAGAGAGAGGAAGGAGAGGAGAATCACGAGAAGAGCTTTTCCCCCCTTTTATTCTCCCTGAGTCTCCCCTTCAGCTGGGCTCTCATTTCCTTTGACTGGGCTTACACCTTCTTGCTTTGGACAGCCCATCATGCCTTTTAAACCTTCTATTTTGGAGGATCTTGCTATTCTTCCTCTTGTATTGTTCCTGAAAATAAAAAAAACAAAAGTCATGTAAAATAATCTCTTTTTGATGCAATAATAGTCTACAACATCAAGTCATGAGATAATGGAGGAGATGGTGTATTCAAGAGTTTAATAGGCTTAAATAAGAGCAATAAATGGGTGGTTACAACTACATTTTCTGTTTTTATCACATATCTCCTAGAGTACGTGAACACCGATGCTCGTGTTTGAAATCTCGGAATGAATAGCCTTCGATCCGGCGATTAATTGGATCATTTCGATCGCTATCTCGGGTTAGAAATCGTGTTTTCCCTCTAATATGTCGTCATGTATCATCAATTTTTAATTTAGGATCGTAATTTAGTTTAATTTCGTTTTCAATTTCGGTTTATGTTCTTCCGATTTTTGGAAATTTCATCCCACTTCGCTCTTTGATTTCTCCGCAATTACTAATCCAAATCGAGTGATTTTTTATTCCGTGGATACGTCTTTGATTATCTTTCTAAATCTACCATTTTCCCTAAATTCTCACCTCAATTCATCGTTCGATTTGATCAAAATCTAAAAGATCTCTTGAAAATACCTTATTTCCCTGTGGATTTGACCCTTATTTACCATTATACCCCTCAATTCGAGATATTTTCATCAAATTGGTAAGTTTGGAATTATTTTTGACACGAGACCGTGTGAAATCGATGACCTCGCGGTTTCGTCTCGTCAGGATCCAACCATCTAGAGATCATGTGAATACTTTTAGAGGCTAAACACTTGAATAACTTTAAGAACTCCTTCAAGTGCACCATGTAAGTATGTTTTCTCATACATACTAGATGATAGGATCCTCTATTCATGGTGTCTAAGTGTTTTGAATATCCAATTTAATGTATTCCATTGCACTCAATGTTTTGATTAAACTTTTGAAATGCTTATCAACTTCAGAGACTAACAACCCTTCCTTAGTGTTTCCAACAGAATGGTTATACGATCATCTATCCTCATAATATGATCAAGAGTAGGCTATGAATTTCTAACTAGATATTTGTGATCTTTGGATATGCTATAAACAATAATATTTAGGGTTCACATTTATGGACAAGGTATCAATACATTATGATATCGTTATAATTTACTTATCATTGTAGAATGACCCACTAAGCTGGCTAAAATATGATCCAATACTTGGGTCTTAGTCTCACGTGAAACATATCTCTATTTCTATTATTTTCTCCATTATATATACATAGGCATGCACTCACTTTTTTTTTGACATCTATTCATCAGGGCTTCGCCTTTTGCACACATATAAAAATTACACATATTTGATAATGAATTTATATAGACAAAGCGTACATAATATGAATGACAAACATGTGCACTTATAACTAGATATAAATTATGAAACAATCTCACTATTGATGACATTGAAATGTCCCCTCAATGGGAAAGATGCATAGGATACCTTCACAAGGGGAACAAAGTTTTCAAATATTTTATAACATCATTCTCCTGGCTTCTAATTGCTTCCTCCATGATGCTGACATTGACATATCTACCTTGAAGAATGCATTAAACTCAATTTTAAAACTGAATTGTGATCGATAAAAAATTGTAAATAAATCAAGTAAATCATATTTACTGGTTATTTAGTACCTAAGTTGTTCTAATTATTAATTCAGGACAACAATTGATATTTAAAAATTGCTCATAAGATATTTTTTCCTTGAGATTTGTTACATAGACTCTCAAGGGATTAAACTTTTATTTAAAGAAATAAATTAGTAATTACTCGGTTGGTTGTATCTCTTATGATCTTATCTTACAAATTTTTCATAAAAATACAAAAAAATGTCAATATTTTTCGATGAAGATAATAATAGTGATAGCATGAAAAAATGTCAATATTCACCTTCATAACAGACTAACTTCGCCTGCATCACCATTAGAAAAGTGTTTGCCCATTGATATCGGGACGTCCGATATCCAATATAAGGATGACGTCATCCGTCTGGATGACGGATGCTGATGACGGTTGCCCTTGATGCAAGCTAGCCGGATTATCTCTCTATCATAATATTATGAAGTTTTTCTTTTTTTAATGATTTCAGACGCACAGCTGTCCTCGCCACGTGGCGTGGCACTTGCCTAGCCATGAAGCCGGCGTCGTCGTGGCCTTGACTGATCAGTCCTGTCCTAGCCATTCTCTCCCGCCAGTCCATCCCGGCTCAGCCGCGTCAGCCCCCCTTGAACAGAGCGTGGAAAAGAAAGAAAAAGGGGAAAGAACCCGCGAGACGAAAGCTTTGTTCCCGTCGTCGTCGTCACGATTAAGAGGACGCTGGATCTTCTGTTGTCCCCGGATTGCGTCCCCCGTATTTGGGATGCGATACCCGTGTCGACACTTGTTTTACTAATTGGTTCCGTGCCGCGAAGGCAGGAGCCTGCAAATGGCGCTATTCCGAAGGCTCTTCTACCGGAAGCCTCCGGATCATCTTCTGGAAATCTCTGAGAGGGTTTATGGTAACGCTTTTGACCGAATTACGGTCAATCATTTTTTCTAATGTTTGCCGTCTTCGTTTCAAAGGGAAAACTTCTCCGATTGTGTCATTTTCTCGAATGAGACTCTGAGCCACCGTATAACTTGAATTCGAGGATGAATATATTTCCCGACACTTGGAAATGGGGAAATGAGCATAAATTCGTCATCATAGTCGTGAATATATTTCCAGTGTCCTTTCCCATAATTCTGTTGATCTGAAAGCCGCATTAGTCGTTGTGATTTAAATTTTTCATTGACAAGATCAGTTGACTAGTTGAAGCTTACTCTTAAAACGTTTGAATTTTAAAGATTTCTGCTATCGGAAAATATCTTGAGCAATATTCATTTCTTTGGATTTTCTATTCTCTATTTATTCTTGTTCTTTGTCACGTTTAATTATTTCACTATTTTCAATTCATTTGATGTGGTATTCGTGTCTGATGCAGTATTTGATTGTTGCTTCACTGCTGATGTGCTCGGGGAACATGAATACAAGAACTATCTTATCAGTATCATGGAACAGATGCAAGCTAATTTCCCGGAGGCTTCTTACATGGTTTTCAACTTCAACGAAGGAGGTAAGAGGAGTCAGGCATCTGATATTCTAACTGAGTGCGATGTGAAAGTTATGGATTATCCCTCTAAGTTATGAAGGTTGTTTCTTGCTTCCTTTGGAGATGATCCTACATTTCCTGAAGTCAAGTGAAAGTTGGTTAACAATGGAAGGACAGAAAAATGTGCTATTGATGCACTGTGAAAGAGGGGGTTGGCCTGTGCTTGCATTCATGCTTGCAGCGCTTCTACTATACCGCAAACAGTACACGGGGGAGCAGAAGACTTTGGAGATGATGTACAAGCAATCCCCGGTGGAATATATCTACATTAACCATCAGCCATCTCAACTGAGATATCTTCAATACATTTCCAAAAGGGATTCTGGTTCAGATTGGCCAGCAATAAATTCATGCTTGATCCTAGAGTATCTAAGTTTTTCACCTGTCCCTACTTTCATTGGGGAGGGGGTTTTCAGGCCTGTAGTTCGTGTTCATGGTCATGATCCCCGGTCCCCTTCACAGAGAAATTCCAGTGTCCTCTTTTCTTCCGGAAAGACAAAGAGATATGGGAAGGTTTCTGGACAGGTGATCCTATTTTTCATCAAATCTAAAACTTTTTTTGACTTATCTGATTTTGTGAATTATGTTTTGATCCAGGAGAGGGATTCAACTGTGAAGGTGAATGTTCATTGCTGGGTGGAAGGTGATGTTGTTATCGAATGCTTGTACCAACGTGGGCGCCTACATCATGAGGAAATGATCTTTCGGGTCATGTTTAATACATTGTTCATTCAAAATAAGACATTGGTTCTGAGCCGTGATGATATTGACATTTTCTGGAACTCCAAGGAGCCATTCTCAAGGGACTTTAAAGCAGAGGTAGATACCTGAACTATTGTGATTCTTGTATATAGTTGGATGGTTTTAGATAAAGGTATATATGTCTGTATATAGGTACGATTCTCCATCCTGGATTCTGTTGAATCTAAATTACCCTTGGGAGATGCAGAAGAAGACGAGGATGAGGTGGAGGGAGCATCTGAAGACGAGTTCTTTGAAGCTGAAGAAATTATTAGTAATGCAGACTCAGAGGAAGCAGAAAGAGATTCTGATGTCCAGAGTGCTCAGATAATGAGTCTAATCAAGGATAATGATCAAGAAGACTCCATTTCAATCACAAAAAATGACCTGAAGGTAATGAAAAATAATGAGCAAGGTGCTGGAACATCTGTCAATATTCCAAATGTTGAGATTCATATGCACAAAATCTCCCCTCTCAACTCCAACACCAGCATCGAATCAATATTTGACAGTTTAAAAAGTGATACAGAAGAAAAATCATCTCAGATTGAAAGAGACAATTTGCCGAGTAACAGTGTAGGCAATTCTGGACTTATGAGCGACATGAATCATGGATTGGAGACCCTGCAAATCAGAGCGGTTGAAAGTGAAAAAGTTGTTACAAACAATGAATCAGAGAAATCAGAGGAGCAAATGTCTAGGAGTGAGGAATCTGCAAGGGTTGAGCCAGGAAAGGGTGCAAAGGACATGCTGAAGTGCACTGATATCAAAGTTGTCTCAGAACAGAATATCCATTCCATCAAAACAGGAGACTTGGAATTGTCTTTTCCGGAATCAGGGGATCTTAAAAAGACAAAGGGTTACTTTACATTGAATGATGAGCCACTCCATTCGGAAGAACGTCATGAAATGGACAAATCACAGGGCAAACTCTCAGAGTCATGGAAGCAAACTAATGAATCCAGTTGGATATCTCCAAACAAGAGCTCCAGTGCTGTATCTGTGCAATTAACTGCTCATCTACCATCTAGATACAATAGTGCTCCTCCTGATTTAGCCATACCTGCTATGGAGACTTTACCCTCTTCTTTTTCAGCAAGCTCATCACCCTCACTTGTGAGTAGTACATCTCGAAGTCCATCTAATTTGACCATTGATTCATCTCTCCCAACCCCACCATCTACCCCTCCACTTTCCCCTCCATTACTTACCCGGCCAGTGGACCATTCTTCTTTTTTGCCCCAATTCTCTTCATTGTTACAGAGTCCCTCTTTAAGTAGCCTAGAAAGTAGCCTAATCTCTTCTTCCTCTTCTTCCTCTTCTTCTCAATACTGTACCACCCTTTTAAGCAATAGTGTTTCTCCCATGCTGCCACCCTCACTTCACTGCCCTCCAAGACATTCCTCTGCTGAAGATAACATTTTATTAAGCGTGTCTCCTAGAATACAAGAGGGTTGTCAACCTTGTCCTCCTCTTCTACCACCGTTACCACTTAAGAGTGATGGAACACTATATCCACCACCTCCACCTCCTGGGTGTTTGTCTTCTCCACCATTGCCACCTCCTAGAGATATAGGACGTTTCTCTCCTCCATCACCACAACCACCGCCATCTCTTTCACATCCTTCTAGTGGAATTAGTGCTCCTCCACATCCTCCTAGAGAGACTAGCACTTCATCATCGTCACCATCACCACATCCACTTCCACCTCCACCTCCACCTCCTCCACCAAGAAGGAGTAGTGCTTCATCACTGCCACCACCATCACCAGCTCCTCCTTCTAGAAGGATCAATGCTCCACCACCACCACCGCCTCCTCCCTTCCCTTTCATGGCAACCAGTGTTCCACCACAATCACCAACTTCTGTAGTTATGTGGGGAGTTGCTGCTTCTCCTCCACCATCACAATCATCACTAACACCTTCTGCACCTATACTCCCTAGGGGAATTGGTGGTGCTGCTCTGCGACCACCACCTTCACTGCCACCACCACCATCTCCTCCTCTTCCCATTCCTCCCAGGGAGATAGACCCCGCTCCACAACCACCACTACGACCACCACCTCCTCCTCATCCATCAATTCCTCTCAGGGGCATTGATCCCGCACCACCACCACAATCTCCTCCTCCTGTTCCTCCAGAGGGAATAAGGGCAGCTCCTCCACTGTCACCACCACCTCCTGTTTCTCTTAGGGAAATTGGTGATGCTCCACCACCACCACCATCACCTCCTCCTCCTCCTTCAAGGGTAATTGCATCTGCTCGACCACCACTGCCACCACCACCACCACCAACTCCTATTCCTCTAAGGGTAATTGACTCTGGTCCTCTTCTGCCATCACCTCCTCCTACTCCTCCCATTCCTTCTTGGGGAATTGTTGCTGCTCTACTACCACCACCTACTCCTGTTTCTCCGAGAGGAAATGGCACTGTTAGGTCTCCACCACCTCCTCCTGTTCCTCCGAGGGGAAATGGCACTGCTCCACCTCCACCTTCTCCTGTTCCTCCCAGGGGAATTGATGCTGCTCTGCCTCCACCACCACCACCACCACCTCTGCCTGTTCCTCCAAGTGGAATTAGCGCTGCTCCGCCTCCACCTCCACCACCTCCTCCTGTTCCTCCAAGGGGAATTGGTGCTGCTCCGGCTCCACCACCACCACCTCCTCCTGTTCCTCAGAGGAGAATTGGCACTGCTCAACCTCCACCACCCCCACCACCACCCCCTCCTCCTGTTTCTCTGAGTGGAATTAGCACTGCTCTGCCTCCACCACCACCTCCCCCTCCTCCTGTTCTTCTGAGGGGAATTGGGGCTGCTCCACCACCACCACCACCGCCGCCACCTCCTCCTCCTGTTCCTCTGACGGGAATTGGCGCTGCTCCACCTCCACCACCACCACCACCACCACCTCCTCCTCCTCCTGTTCCTCTGAGGGGAATTGGCGCTGCTCCACCTCCACCACCACCACCTCCTCCTCCTCCTGTTCCTCTGAGGGGAATTGGTGCTGCTCCACCTCCACCACCACCACCTCCTCCTCCTCCTGTTCCTCTGAGGGGAATTGGTGCTGCTCCACCTCCACCACCACCACCTCCTCCTCCTCCTGTTCCTCTGAGGGGATTTGGTGCTCCTCTGCCTCCACCATCACCACCACCACCACCACCACCACCCCTCCTCCTCCTCCTCCTGTTCCTCCACATGGAATTTGGTGCTGCTCCGCCTCCTCCACCACCACCCCCCTCTCCTCCCGTTCCTCCAAGGGGAATTGGCGCTTCTCCGTCTCCACCACCACCTCCTCCTCCTCCTCCACTTCCTGTTCCTCCAAGGGGAATTGGTGCTGCTCCGCCTCCATCACCACCACCACCTCCTCCTCCTCCTGTTCCTCCGAGGCGAATTGGTGCTGCTCCACCTCCACCACCACCACCTCCTCCTCCTCCTGTTCCTCCAAGGGGAATCGGCGCTGCTCCGCCTCCATCACCACCACCTCCTCCTCCTCCTGTTCCTCCAAGGGGAATCGGTGCTTCTCTGCCTCCATCATCATCACCACCACCACCACCTCCTCCTCCTCCTCCTGTTCCTCCAAGGGGAATTGGTGCTGCTCCACCTCCACCACCGCCACCTCCTCCCATTCCTCCAGGGGGGGTTGGGGCTGCTCCACCGTTGCCTGGTAGACATGCCTCTGGCTCGATTGCACCACCAAGGGCTCCTGTTGCTCCCCCACCTCCACCACCTCTGGGCAGGGGTGTCTCAGGGCCCCCGCCACCACCAAGGGTTCCCAATGCTCCACCACCTCCACCACCTCCAGGGGGGCATGCCTTAGGGCCCCCACCACCACCGAGGGCTCCTGGTGCTCCGCCACCTCCACCACCTCCTGGCGGGCGTGCCTCAGGGCCCCCACCACCTCCGAGGGCTCCTGGTGCTCCGCCACCTCCTGGCGGGCATGCCTTAGGGCCCCCACCACCACCAAGGGCTCCTGGTGCTCCACCACCTCCTGGCGGGCGTGCCTCAGGGTCCCCCACCACCACCGAGGGCTCCTGGTGCTCCGCCACCTCCACCACCTCCTGGCGGGCGTGCCTCAGGGCCCCCACCACCACCGAGGGCTCCTGGTGCTCCCCTGCCTCCACCACCTCCTGGTGGTCATACATCAGGCCCTCCAGCTCTGCCAAGGGCTCCAGGTGCTCCCCCACCCCTGCCTGGGGCTCTTAGACCCACAAATTCTATGGCAAATGGAAGAGGGGGGAGTCTATCGAGAACAGGCATCCATAATTCTGCCACTGCTCGTAAATCTACATTAAAGCCTTTGCATTGGGTAAAAGTTACTAGGGCAGTTCAGGGAAGTTTGTGGGCCGAGCTGCAGAAATATGATGATTCTCCGAGGTACAGGATCCTAGTTGCTTTCATTTATTTTATTATTTATCAACCCATTCGTTTCATCTGCATTTCTTCACACTGTAAAAGTTCTCAAATAACTGTATGGTCTTTGACCCTGTGAAGTTCTGATGGAAGTCCATGGGATGTTTGTTTTGTCTATTGTAGTGCATCAGAATTTGATGTGTCGGAACTGGAGCGTCTTTTCTCTGCTGTGGTTCCGAAATTGGATGATATGTCTGGCGATAAAGCAGGGGGACGCCGCAAGTCTGTTGGTTCAAAACCTGAGAAAGTCCACCTGGTAAGATTAAGAAAATAGATATAATTGGATGATACATTTTGTTGAGCATGTGGTGATTCCTCTGTTCATGGTAATTCTATGTTACCTCCAATTTTAACCTGAACATTGATACAAATAAAAAGATTAATCTTTTGTTGATTCAATTCTCCGGACAGATGTATGTATCCTAACTTTTTTTAAAGTTAGTAGCTATTTATCCTTTGGATAACAGTACTGAATAATTTCCATTGCATCAGTCACCAAAAAAGAAATCTGTTTATGGGAAGAAATGGGCAGCAATTCTGTATAGATATGCTTTCACAATTCGGATTTTCTTTGAGTATCGTCTTAAAAATGTGGCTTGAATATTTGTAAAGATCTTTAAATTGAATATGACTTTTCTAGAACATCTTTTATATGTGCGCACTTTTCTTCCTATGTCAATATGACTGAGACTTTATTTGATCTTCTGAAAGCCTTAAATTGGCAGCTGTAAAAAGCAGGCTAGAAAATCTGAAAACATGTAATGTACGTGACATCCAGTTAACTTACTCTTTGGGCCATTGGTTCTGACAATTAAAAGCTGAGAATATTTTCTGCAGTGGGGAAGAGACAAATTTGTTGATGTCTCCAAGTGGCCCCCTGTTCAATACTAAGTCCCATTTATGGGCTCTATTACTAATTTAATTGCTGCAAAGAGCATTGTGCTGATCTGTGGCATGTCTTTGTTGTAGTGAAATAAGCAGTGTAATTCTAGTTTGTGATGCCCTTCGTATCATTCACAGAAATCTTCAGTTATAATAATGGTCAAGCATAATGTCAGATGATAACCAAAACATGTTCCGAGGGATCTGAGAGCCATAGAGTGAGAAAGGCTCTTGAATCATAGTCCTTTTTTCGCGCTTGGTCAGTGCAAATGTTCTGCTGTTGCTGAAGACTACTGATTATGTTCTGTATTATTAGAGATTATAAGAGATACATTAGAGGATTGTTTTTGAAGAATTAATATTAGAAGTCTTAAGAACCCATAGATGAAGATAAATATAGAAGGAAATCACTGCCATGTTAAAAGTGGATGTGACATCAGTGAAATAAAGATATTATGATGTTTCATGCTGGAGGATATCTACAGATTAAGTTCCTGTTGCTGTTAGGCAAAAAAGTAGTGGACCCAATTCATGTGATAGATGTAATTCTGTAACCTTACAGTAAAAAGAGATATTGAATATAAAGAATCTAACATTCAGAATCCCATGCAGGTTGACCTGAGGCGAGCCAATAACTGTGAAATTATGCTTACAAAAATAAAGATGCCATTTACAGATATGGTGGTAAGCCTTTTGTAAGGACATTGCTTACTTTTTTTTAAGTTACTTTGTCATTCTGTATTTTTGATTGTCGTATCTTAAAAGAAAATATCCATTATTTCTTAAATTCACCAATTCTCTGAAACCAAAACCTTGTGCCTCTGAAGATCTGTTGAGTTACCTCTTAGCATACTGTGATGAAACAGAGGCTGAGTATCTGGCTTTTTCTTGATTATCATCTGGTGTCACAAATTAGTTTGTGTCTAATGACTAGGGATCATCATTGCATTCATGTTTGAAATGTAGACTGAAAACAGAACTGGCATGTCTCTCTCTCACTCCATCTCCCTTGATCAATCAATCGATTGAAGCACGATAGAAGCTCCCACTCTCTCCCCTTTTTCCCATCTCTCCTTCCCTGCTGATGCACACGCTCTCTCCCTCTTTCCCTCTCTGTGCTCACTTTCCCTCTTTTTCTCCCTTCCCTCTGTCCTTCCCTGCTAACAAGAAAACATTCTTTACCTCTCTCCGTCTCTCTTCTCACACCCAATCCCTTCCTCAATCTCCTCTCTCTCTCCCCTCTCACACCCTCTCTTTCCCGTTTTCTTTGCTCCTCACTCACTCTCTTGCTTCCCTCCCACCCCGTCTCTCTCCATCCCCTCACTTTCTCTCTCGATCTCTCTCCCCTCGTCCTTTCCCTTCCTTTTCTCTGCTCTGTTCACACACTCTCTCTTTCTCCCTCCAGCATCTTACTTCCTCCCTCTATCTCTCTCCCCTTCTCCCTCTCCCTTCCTTTTCTCCTTCCCTGCTTACACAATCTCTCCCTCCCTCTCTCCTTTTCTGCTTACACTTTCTCTCCCTCACACATTGTCTCCCCCTCTCTATTTGTTTTACTGTAACGAAAGGAACCATAAGAGAATGAAGTCCTCTGGAAATGGCGAGGTTTCCTCGAGTAAGTGAGAGTACAGATCAGCTCCTCAAAGACACATTATTTATTTCTCTTGCCATGGATACTGCTTTGGCTGTTAAAGCAATTGAGAAGTGATTGCCTCTTGATACAGATTACATATCAATCTACGAAAACTCTAAGGAACCTTTTTCTCTCAATTTTTATGTATTTTTTCAGTGATCCACAAATGGACAACATCCTGGTCTTCCAATATCTATGGTTTAGTACTTAATCTCCTGTATCTCTGATTGGGTTTTGCTTGTTGAGGAATCTCAAAATGCCATGATGATGAAAGATATACTGGAGAAATCCAAGGATAAGAGAACTAGCATACAAACGAGAGAATAGGGAGAACTGGTAGAGTTAGAAACTTAGACAGACTAATTGAACTGTTTGAAGAGAAGCTGTTTGAGAATATCCTTAAGCAGCAACCATGAATTATGAATACCTCCCTCAGGTCTTCCTGGGTGTGTTCTCCCTATGTTGACACACAGACCAGGAAAGTCTGTTATGCCTTGTCTTCTTGAATGGCCTGATGATCCTCTGAAAGGAAAAGATCGTCCGAAAGGAAAGGATCCTCGTTTGTCCCAATAAACATTGTTTGATAGGAGATCTCTTCGTCCAAAGATGCCCTGAACGTAAAGATTATTTTTTTAATGGTTGTAGAGAAGGTAGACCAAGTTATTGTTGCAAACCCAGGAGGTTTCATTGATCGGCAAATGAGTTATTGGATTCTCCGAATAAATCAAAAGTGTAAGATATTGAATGCAACCATTGCTGGAATTTTGGTCTTATTCAAGAGAAGGATAGCAAATATCTGGAATTTCTTTTCTGTAGGAATCAAGAGAAAAGGCAAATCCCCCATGATACAACAGATCCAGCTCTGTTATTGATACTGTTAATAGATCTGCCATGTCTTGAAATTGTTGTTCTACTTCGAAATTTTGGCTTAATATGTATCCCCCATTGTTCAAAAATCGAGAATCAATTTGCTTTATAAAAAGAAGATATCAATGAACTTCTACGAAATGGTATGACAGAATCCGGCCTCTTGTCTCAACTGCAAGATATCCAAAGATTGTTGAGAGGGAGGAATCCATGTTATCCAAAGATTGTTCTTCCTTTTTATCAACAATTTTCTTTTGTAGGTGGGTACCCAGAATTTTCTGAGTCTCTATGTAATGAATTCAAAAAGTATTTTCTTCATAAAAAATGTGAATTAGGAATAATTGTTCGGTGAAGTATCAAAAAAAGATTGAATCGTGATATAGTTGTTCTGTTAAAAGATTTTTAATGCCCGCTGTGAAACTTCTAGTCATGCCATGTGTATTCCGTGAACCCTGTCACATCCCTCTAAATGGTGCCGATTCATAACTCTTGAGAAGACTGGAATGACATAGTCTTCCTTTTTTTTGGTTTAAGAAACTGTTAAAGTGCTTTAGAGAATGAAGTGGCAAGAATTGACACAACTTTTGTTTTTGAGCTGTCCTTTGTCCCACACGATGTGATATTGTTTTACTTTCCTTTAAGCTTCTGACTGCAAGGAGATTTCTGTGTAGAAATGTCAATGTTTTTAGAAATTGATTCCTTTTCCTTGGCCAACTAGAATCATGCTATCTTTTTGTGTTTCTGAGGCTCATATGTTGCTCCAGGGGGCGACTCTGGCATTGGATGATTCCATATTAGATGTCGATCAAGTGGACAATTTGATTAAGTTCTGCCCTACAAAAGAGGAGATGGAGCTCCTAAAGGTACATTCTTGCCAAAGTCATTCATAATCTTTGAAAAGATATTTTTGTTAATTAGACATTAAAATTTTTTCTGGTTTCTGGCTTCTACATTTGTAATTTTTGTGTTCATTTGTAATTTTTTTCTGGTTTCTGGCTCCTTTTGTGTCGATTCCATTTATTGATTGTTCTGTATCTCTCTTTTCTACAGAACTATAGTGGTGACAAGGAGAATTTGGGAAAATGTGAGCAGGTAATAGTCTATTCAGAAAACCCTTTTTTCTACATTCTTCAATCACTTCTCCAAGTCACCCGCTTTCAAAAGGAACTTCTTCATGAATACTCTAATGCATATCATTTGTCTAGTCTTTATCAAAGCGTTAATGGATAACTGACAGGGGTCATCATGTTTCTATTGTCCTATTTTACTGCAAAAGAAATTCGCTATAATAAGTTTTTTTGTCATTCAATAAATCCAGTCCTCATCTCTGTATTGTAAAGTTTGATTTGTGCTTGAAGGAATCTATGTTGCTACTCTAAATGTTTCCGATTTTTCCATCTAGAAAATCTTTTAATCATCTGGATCTGTTTTCTTGCTATTCCATATAATGTTCTATTTTGCAATGCTTACTCTCTTGTACTTATATTTTATCGGAAGTAGATAAAGCAATGGCCCTTTTTAACTTTCTGTGATTCGTCATGTTAATTTTCTGACAATGATATCATCTGTGGTTGGTGATGATTTTTTTGCTGGATTTCAGTTCTTCATGGAATTGATGAAGGTTCCAAGAGTGGAGTCCAAGCTTAGAGTGTTTTCCTTTAAGATTCAATTCAGTTCCCAGGTCATTCTTCTGAATCATTTCCTCCTTTCTTATACAAACATATTCAGATTTCCTCCTGACAAATTCATCTTTCAGATATCAGAATTTAGGCAGAGCTTAAACATAATCAACTCTGCATGTGAAGAGGTATTTATTTACTTGTTATTTTATTTTCCATGCTGTCATTTTTTCTCCAGTCTCTCCATATCCTTCCCCTGGTGATGTGGCAGGTGCGAAATTCCGTGAAGTTGAAGGAAATAATGAAGAAGATATTATTTCTTGGAAATACTCTTAACCAGGGAACTGCTAGAGGTAAATTTGTTCTTTGACAGCTCCAGTATCTCATTAATTTCTTGCTCATTTCGTGATGATCAAGCACTTTTTCGATTAATTCAAATAGAATTATTTAAATCAACTGATTGAAACTGTGGGAAGCAAAATAGGAGTCTGGGTTTGATAGAAATGACAGAAACAAAACCTTTCTTTTTCTCTTTTACTTTTTTTGAACATGTTCAATACTCAGTTTTGAAGTTCTGAAAGTCAGATTCTTAACTAGTAGGGTTTCCTTTTTTTTCTTCAACAAACTGCTTTTTTGTGTGGACAGGTGCTGCAATAGGGTTTCGTTTAGACAGCCTTCTGAAGCTAACAGATACTCGTGCAACCAACAACAAGATGACTCTTATGCATTATCTTTGTAAGGTATCATATGAAATACTTGTATTTCTTTGTGGACTCCATTCATGTTGACTGTTTCTATCTGGCTTTGGATCATTTACAATTGCTCTTATCCTTTGTAAATCTTTTTGTTAGATAATCATTACATTTAACTTTAAGTGGATTTTAAGGGTTTGATGTCCTGGTTGATTCTTTTTGATACCTTCAAATAAAAGGGGGGAAACATAGGTCGTCTAGGAAGATGGTACTGAATTTATATACATGGCTCTCTTCTGGTGTCAGTGTTTGGTGTTTCTAAAAATGTTTCATTGTTCTGGGGAGCATTTTTCATGAGGCATTGTAGTAAGATTCTTGAATTGAATCGTTAATAGAATCACTCAATATTCCCAATAGTCAATTGATGTAATCAGCAATCGTCGAAAAGAGATTAGGGATCGGCGCCAGAGCTTGGAAGACAGCCTGCTCCCTGAGCCTCTGGTTAATCTCCCCGTGGTGATGCTGCTGGACCGAAAGTGGTATGATCCCTGGCGGCGCCTCGGTTGATCCGACCGCAACCCTCCGGATCTGGATCACAACTGCTCGCCGTTACCTCCCGTGGTCCTGCCGTCTCGTATCCTGTGGAATAGCAACTGCTACTTACAAGAACCGATTAGATCGATCCAGGGAGCAGGGAGATTCGAGGTCTCCTTGCTCAGTACCTCCCCACCTCGAGACTGAATCTCTAACTGCCTTCCTACCTGCCTCGCCCCAACCGTCCCTGTCGTACTTATAGGAATAGATGATGAAGAGTTAATTTTAGTAAGGACAAGATTCGGGTTAGCACAGCTGTCCTGAGTGGGACCCTTGCTAACACCAGTGGGGTCCACCATAATGGTATTCGCTACATCGTCTTCCTCGGCCACCTCATTATCAGGTGAGGAGTTCTGTTGACTGTTGACCCTCCCATTGGTACGCTTGTTCCTCCTTTGGTAAGTGATTATAGGGGTCTTACCACATTGCCAGTACGACCCTTTATTTTAAGTCGTGATAAAACTATTATTGGAAGGTGGATATTGATTGATATCCTTGTTTTGAAAGACCTAATTGCAGTTTATGCTTACCGTCAATATTTTCTTTTGTATTGTCTCAATTTGAAGTGATAGCTGTCTCCCTTTTGGCATCTGTGTCCACCAGTGCATGATTACCTTTGTGTGATGGATAGTTTTTGGCATTATTGTTATGGTTTCTGAGTGATTCTATTTTTTCATGTTTGGCTTTAACTTCTTTAATCCATTGGGCTCAGGTGCTTGCCTGTAGATCACCCCATCTTCTGAACTTTCATGTGGATCTCATAAGTTTGGAAGAATCTTCAAAGGTACTAGTCCTAAAGTTTCTTATTCTTATAAAGTTCTCTGTATATTTTTTATAGTTTTACTTAAATTTTCTTGACATGTAGATCCAACTGAAACCTTTAGCAGAGGAGATGCAAGCTATAACTAAGGGATTGGAAAAAGTTGAAACTGAGCTCGCAGAATCTGAAAATGATGGTCCTGTGTCAGAAGTATTTTGTAGGGTAAGTTGAGAACAGCATGTTCAGGCAATACTGTCTCCTACTGTTTCCATGGAAGCGATTCTTGACAGTAGCATTTTGTGTATGAATGAAATTGAGTTTTGTGAAATTCATTGGATGATTTGGAACGAGTGTTTATTTTATTAGTATCATTAATGGCTGTCTAAACACTTTCTTGTGATTCTTTCTTTCATCTAGACTCTCAAGGAGTTCATAAGCATGGCCGGATCCCAAGTCGAATCTCTGACAGCTTTATATGCCACTGCAGTATGCTCCCCATCTCTTTTTTTGTAATCATTTATTTGTTGATTCTCATGCATGCAAATAACAGGAGTAATTTTATTTTTTTCTTGCAGGGTAGAAGTGCTGATGGACTTGCTCTATACTTTGGGGAAGATCCTGTCCGCTGTCCATTCGAGCAAGGTGAAACTTTTTTTGTTGGGAGGAGCTAAACCTTTTTTCATTTACTTATTATTTTAATTGTCATTTTTTTCTGGCTTTCAAAGAACATTTAAGAGATGAAAATTATCCAGGCCATGGAGCCACCGGAAAAAAATTGAAGATGCTTGTAGAATGGGAAGCTTTTGGTGCGGTGAAAATTTTAGTGTATCTAAACACTACATTTTTACTACAAGAAGTAATATCAGGATAACTTTTTTTTCATGTAGCCTGCCAGGCAGGACTGCCAGAACTATTCATTTTGTGGAGTAGGTTTCGGGAGTGGATCATGGGAAAGTCAATGTCTGAAGAACAAGTGAACTCTTACACCCCTTTCTTCTTGTAGAGAGTCTTCCCATCTGAAGATTCTATTTATTCCTTCGTCCATTTTACTGGTGGCAAAGTGCGTGTGATATGACTCTAGATTTTATCTTGACAAATTCTTGGGAAGATGAACAGAATTTTTAGGACTACGAAAGGGGGAGCGATTGAGAGAGCTGTCTGTGTCATGTACCACCTCCTGTCTGCGCTTAATTAGGAACTTTAAGAGGGATTTTCATCTGCATAAATGCCTTCAAAAGGGGTTTGGGTCCTCTCCTAAAGGAGCCTACGAATGGTCTATTCCACACATGAGTACCCCTTATTTGTAGGCTTTGGGTAAAGCTACTATGGGTGTATTACATGAATACTTGTCACAACTGCCCTTTATTGAGAACTTTATTAGTCATCAGCTGTCACTCTAGTTTGATCAGTATAGCAGTGTAGGAATGCTATCTCTTGGATTTATTAGTCACACTTGTTTGCAATTGTTTGAATTCCAGCAATTTTCTTCTCCCTCTCATTATATAGAAAAAGTTAAAATTCTGCAGTTGTGGCGACATTGTTGAACTTTGTGAGGATGTTTAAGAAAGCACACGAGGAGAACTGTAAGCAGGCAGAAATGGAAAAGAAAAAAGCTCAAAAAGAGGAAGAAATGAAGAAGTCAAAGTCAGAAAATCCTCCCAGGAAGAGAGCCAGGCAACCATCATAGTTTTAAAGATTTTCAAGGAAAAATTCTTTAATCACCATTGTTGTGAGGTCTTCTGGCTGCCACGTGGGAGCTCTGCCAGGTGAAGCTCCATTTCTCTCTTCATGGGCTTTCCAGGTGAGCTTTCTTTTTATATGTTTCTTAAAATGAATGAGTTTGTAACCCACATGTATATCTTCAGCCAGCCCATGAGTGCAGAGCTGATTGGTTAATGAAAGGAGGACATCGAGGCTCGCAGACCGCACTGTACAGGTCCCCTCATTCTTCTTGTGTACATACAATCTGCCATTAGTTGATATTATTGATTAATTGCTAGCATAGGACAGGCGTTAGCCAATTGTATAGTCACAGAGTTGTAAGAAAATAACTTTTTGGTGTCCTAATATGCCCATTTTTTGTTAAGTAAATGACTCTGTCCTCTTCCCCTAATTTGATGATGAAATCGTTCATTGAAGCCATCAGTTTTTCTATCATGTTCTTCAGCACTTGGTTTTGCCAGCATCAATAGAAACTTGTGCTTCTCTGTAGAGACTCCTTTCAAACTGCTAACAGCTAATGCTCCCATCCTTTGTTTGAATCATTAAACCCAAGCCACTTTTTATAAAATTTGAAATAACCCAATATCTATTCTGTTTTTGGTCTGTAGATTCATTATTTTCTATGTTTCAATCAATTGTACCTAGAATTACTATTTCCTGGTGACAATGGCTGACTGGTGACAATAGTAGTGTTACTATTTCTCTAATCTGCATCTATGATGGACAAAAGGAGAACCAGGAAACTGAGTTTTGATGTAAATGAGAAGGAATGGTACTCTCTGATGTTTGCCTCAAGTCTTATGATTCATTCGACTGACAGATGAATGTGAACAGACACTCCATGGTTCATCACTGATAAGCTACCCACTTCTCAAGTGGAAATCTTTAAAAGATATCGTCATCCAACTGACAATGTCCTTAAGAGAGAACTACAATAGAGAATGGGTAGAATAGGGAGGCGAAGGCCTCTATTTTCTGCTTCAAAGGAAAATAGCAGATGAGGGTGGAGAGGAGTGTTATAGGAAGCCCAATGGAGACTCCTTAGAGCATAAGATGGCGAGCGAGTGCTGCTATGAGACCAAGGTTGACAAGGATGTCAGGCAGGAGCACAACGATGAGAGGGCACATGAGGAGAATGAGGACCTTTGAGAAGATTCATAGGACCAATTGCCTAGGAACGTCGTCATCTTGCTTCCTAATTTTGATGAATGATCCCTTGGTCTTTGATTTATATAATTCACAAAGACAAACGATTTGTAAGCTGATAGTTATTTTCTGCTTTCACTGTAGGTTCTTTTCTTGGGTTTTGATATGATATTATTTTCTATGATGTCTATTCTCATACCTTTTGGGTCTGTCTCGGCAAAGACTACGCTGATGCTTTGCCCTAGGTTCATCAATTCCTTAAAGAAATTGTGCATAATATTCAATTACTCTTAAAATCCTTTGTATCTAAAACAAAGAAATTGTGAATTTGTTTAACGTTGTGCCTCCCTTTGGACTTTCCCATCTAACCTCATATCCCTAGACTCCTCGCAGAAGAGTGGTGCTAAATGTTGACATTATCATTTACTAACTTGAATTGTATGCTCTTACTGGAAATGGGTGTTGGGAGTTGAGGCTTAATAAGCTTTCCAAACTTTCGATCAAAATGTCCAAACTATTAGAATCTTAAGTTGACAAGCTTTCTAAAACTTCAATGTAAGCATCATACATAATGAAAACTCATGGAATCAAACATCTGACACATAGAAACACCGAGGGGAGATGATCTTATCGTCTTACATAGGTTAAAACCAATCATTTGAAGAAGATCTCGAAGCTGTTCAAGCATCTGGCCTCTAGCAGTATCTACACAATCTCTGAACGATCAGATCTCCTTTGTAACATTAGTCATCATGAGAGGAAGAGAAGAGACGTGTGAGTTTTCCACTACGCTCATATGAGTACCTTTTTATGATCATTCTCCCCCTATTTATAGACTCTCGGAATGTAATATTTTCATAATAACCCTATTGACCCAATAATACTTATTGATCCTCCTAATTATTAATTAATCAATAATCAATTTAACCCAATCGATAGGTTTAGTCGCTAACTCGTTAGGTGATAAGCTACACCACATTATCTAGAAGATATCAAATATATGAGAACTCGCTCATGAAATCTTGCCGTCATCAGTTACCGTGTATGTATAATCTTTCATCGGCGCGAGACTCATGAATGACTTTGGGTATGATTAATTATCAAACTCTAATCGATCACTCAATTTAGTACTCGTTTAAGTAGGATATCGTTGAAGACAACTTCTCAAATATTTCTATTACCTTGGCCAAGTATTTAACCACATCTCCTTCCTTAAGTCTATCTCCTCTTATACCAAGGGCGGATGATCCCATCTTGATCACTTAATCACCTTTGAGAACTTGATGTCTTATCCCATATAAAACGCTTTGGAGATCACATGGCTAAGGACTTGTAAGTTATAGTTAAAATATAATTATTCATCTACAAGATGTCTTTGGTGTATCAAGTCAAAAGATCACGTACAAAATTATAACATAAATCAACCTGATTGACAAAACCCAAGCACAATTCCTTCTTGCAACATTAAAGGAGAGTTCTCTCACTCAAAACTAATTTCCAAGTGATAACTCTAAAATATAACTTACATTCATACATCATTTATCATATTTCTTGTATTCTTAAAATCTCAATCATTTGTATTCTCTATCTTTATTCCTAGATCACCTTCTCAATATATTTATCTATTCTCCCTTTTCAAAATTACTAATCTCAATATCAAGACTCCTTTAGGATTTGAACCTTTACCATTATACAAAGTGAGGAATGATTAATATTTTTTTCATGAAATTGATTCAAAACAACGATTTAAAATACCCCGAAATCAAGTTCATCACCAAGTAAGTTATAAAATAGGATTGTCATACATTTGTGACAAGCAATCATGGAATTACATAGACAAAATGGAATCCATCTAAAGGCAAATGTGCTACTAGTTCACATAAATGTCAATATTTTTGGATCATTGGGTTGAATAACAATCTAATTGTACCTAGAATATCCAGAAAAATAAGCAAAACACAACTAGACCAATAAATTTATCTAATATCAGGTCAATTAATGGAAAAATAAAATAATACTTCTTCGTTGTAGATTTCAACTTCTTCTAATCAATGCATACTTGTCATTTAGTTGGAATCTGCAGTTGGATCCCTCCACCTTTGTCATCCACGGTTATTCATATTCTTGCTATATTGGGAACTACATGTAATAGATGATATTCATATTCAAACAGTAAATATCCCTGTAGGTGTTTAGCCTCCTTTGGGCTTGCAAAAAATATCTAGAATTTTCCTCAAGGAAGATGTGATGTGTGGATAATTAAGGGTATAACACCTTAAGATCCAGTTACTTCTATTTCACATATATCATACCAAGAAATCTTTGCTCTTGATCCTCATCAAGGTATAGAGATATGTTGACCAGTTTTGCTTATCACAATCTAGAAAGCCATACATAGGTGATAAATGAGAGGGTTATGCTCTAGAGGCTGCTTTGTATAGGCCAAAGATGGCAAGTGGGCTAGCCAACTGGCTGAAATTAATGGGGTTAAGAGGAGGGGTAGATTGGCAGTGACATTGGGTTGATCTACTGGCAAGTGGGACAATGCATTATCAATGCTTAGAACCATATTTGGCATTAGCCAACTCTAACAACTTTACACTACACTGGTGTGGCCTTGTCTTACGGTAGCTCAACTCCTTGAAGGAGACACTCATACTCTTCTAGAGGGGCATAGGCTTCTATTCGACATCTATCTCATATGTCATCGATCAAGCTTAGCTGAATCAAGATCAACCCTTCAGAATAGATGGTAGCTTCTCATGCAATTCCTTTAGGGACCTCTTTAGAATCCACTCCCAAAGAATTTTTGGGGTGATCTCATTTGGAACTTAGATATCATTCCTTGAGTTTCCTTTTTCACGTGGAAATTGATGTATTGAGGGCATGATGTATGTGCCCACCTCAACGAGAGAAATTATGGAGCATTTGTTTTTCCATAGTGATGCTATTATGGAATGTTGGCACCAATATCTTGGGAATTGACTTCCAATCCTTTTCTATACACCCCTTTCCCTACCTTGAGAGATCTTTGTGTATTTGACTCATCAATAAACTCTCGATGAAACCCCTCATAGAGATCTTTGTAGCCTATATGCTATGGGAGATACGGAAGAGCAAAAACTCAACCTGATTTTCAAACCAACTACTGTCTGCCCTAGACATCATGAGGCACATCACACAATGGCTTCAGTGTGCTCATACCCTTGTACTTACTGCAACCAAAATGCTCAAGTTCCATTTTCTAGGCCCTATGGATTTGGGGAATCCAAGTCAGGCATATAATATTCAAGAATACTATTCAATCCTTTAGTTAGCCACCCTTGACACTTGGGCTTTGGAAGCTCAACATGGAGAGAGCATCTAAGGGAAAGCCTAGTTTAGTTGGAGCAGGAGGCATAATACGCAACCACATATGCCTTATTATTTTTTCCTTCTCCTACTTTGATTCTATCTTGACCAATACCTTTGTGAAGGATATATGAAAATATCAGATGGTTTTCCTCTACAAGGAACACAATTTCCATGATTTTTTCCTAGAACCTTATTATTATATCTTAGTCAAGATGGTACTCTCAAGTTCTTGTCATCATTGGCTGATCAAGAATATCTAGGTGAACAACATGGAATGTTGAAGGAGGATTCCAATCATCACCCATCAATTAAGAGAAGAGAACCACATGATAGGCACATTAGCCACTTACATAGTATGCACTTGTTAGAGGTGCACCTTCTTGTCTCAGAAAGACTTGTTTGCTGATACTTGAGAATGTCATCTCCTTGAGCAACTTGGAATGCCTGGCGATGCACAAACAACACACATTTATTCCTATTTCACCACACCAATGACACGAAGCATGGGGTTTCTTGTTAGTGTGTGAGTAGGCTATGTACTTTTATGGAAACCCTTTTTGAGGCACTAAGCCATAGAATGGTTTCCACCATCTTGGGTTGAGATGGTAATATTAAGGCAACTCCGTACTATAGATCTAGTGCTGCTACTTAGTGAATAAGGTATCTTTTACCCAAATGCCATCCATGGTGAGGATGGCCATCGCAAATGATAAGATATGCACCACTCCATCAACTCCCTCCCAAATACGGGTTGATACTTTGGCCTCGGGGGTTTTAAATAGTCCTCCACCGAGGTCATGACTTTTAATAAACACACACCTCATTCACAAACCATCATCTTAGTCATTTTTGTCTACTTCCCTTGAGTGGGGCAACCAAGGGCAGCGTCCCTTGTTTAAACCACCTAAAGAGAAAAGCTCTAGAGTGGGTTTGACCAATGGAAGTGAACTAGGTTCTCTACATGAAGCTCATCAATGTTAACTTCTTCATTTAATATCATTACTCGTTCTACACAAAATTTGATATCATCATGGTCACAAACATTGATAGCTGCCACATCTTTGGAAGCCCTTGAAGGATATTTCATTAACTTACTGATGTTCACCCTCACCATATTACCCCTCACCCCTCAGATTCCCTAATAGGATGGTGAAATAACTAAGATGGGAGGGTGTGTGTGTGTGTGTGTGTGTGGGTGGGGGGGGGGGGGGTTAAATTAGGTTCTTTTACATATTTATCTTATCTAAATCCTCTTTTATAAAGTCATTGATCATTCACAAAGTTTCTCACGTCACTCATGTTGTGATATGAGGTTGATAAGCCTTCCAATTTTTTTTAATCAAAATATCAATTGCATTAAATCAGAGATTAAAAACACTAAGGCACCAAGAACAACTGATCTTATCATCTAGTATATATGAGAAGACATACTTACAGGGTTCACTTGAAGGAGTTCTTGAAACTATTGAAGTGTCTAGCCTCGCCGAATGATGGGATCTCCTCTTCAAAGCTCTTCACCAAGAGAGAAAAAAGAATGGAGAGAGTTCCCACAAGATTTTTATGGGCATCTTGAGTTGTAGTCATTCTCCCCATGTTTATAAACATTTGGTGTATGAATTTTTTATAAAAACCCTCATAATTATATCTATATCCACAAACATCCATAGACCTTATGTGGGCGATCATCTAGGTCCATATATCTCAATAGTTAATAGTTCTATTGACCCAATAACAACCTATTGGTCAACCTTTATTAATCATGTACATCAACATATATATTAATTAATTAACTATCAATTTAACCTAATCGAAAAGATGAGTTGTCAACCCATTCGTGGTGCCAAGCTATACCACATACTCTAGGAGATACAAAGTATATAAGGACTCTTGCATAGAACCTTGCTGTCATTTGTTACCATGTATATATAATCTTTCATCCGCATGAGAGTCATAAATGACTTAAGGTATGGTTAGTTGTCAAACCCTAATTCCTCACTCAAGTTAGTGTTGATGCATGAAGGAAATCATCAAGAACTCCTTCTTGGATATTTCCATTATCTTGGCCAAGGATTTCATTGTGTGTGATTCCTTAAGTCAATCACATCTTATATCAATGGTGGATGATCTCGCCTTCACCGCTCAATCACCTTTGAGGACTTCCAATCTATGATATTTTGGGGATTGATGAACCCGATTACGCGTGTTTTTTTATCATTGTTGTGTATCGATTTCATGTAATAAAATTTATATTTCCTTACTTAGTATAGTGTAAGCAAGGGTTGAATCCATAGGGAGATGAGGTAATGAGATTAGACATTCAAATGAAAGGTGAGAGAGCGTGGAAAGAAGTGCAAGCGTAAATGGGGCATGTAGATGAATATGAGTGATAATTTTTAGGTTTCTTTTTTAATTAAGAGAGAAACAATAATTCAAATGAAAAATTAATGTAAAAAGAAATGAAATGGGGATGAGATGATGACAAGGTGAGAAGAGTGGCCGGCGGTAGTGACCGATTGACGAATCGACACATAATGATAGGGAGAGAGAGTTGCGAGCATGGATGATTTCAAAGCTACTAAATTAAAAAAAGAAAAAAAATACAAGTTTAATATTTATGGAGATAAACACAAGCAAGAACTCAAACCAAATCATCGTACAAACCTCGTCGGATGCCCGTCTTAGGTCGGGTGATACTCAATCTGCTCTGATTGCAATGCTAGCTTGATTTCTTCTCCACTACAATATTGAGCATCAAACAATGGTCTCCTTGAAACTTGACCTCCTCTCCTCTTTTTTCTAGTAGCCTAATGCTAAGAGAGAGCCAAAAAATAAGAGAGGAGAGAGAAAATAGAGCTTGATATAGAGAGGGTCTTTTAGAGTCCTAGGTGACCAATGGTGGAGATCTTCCACTCTGATGATCAAGGGTGGAGATGTAACACCCCAAGGACATCCAAGGGTGTGGTTACCTCCTTTAGGAGATAATCTTACCCTTAAATCAGGAGGCCCAAATTGATAAACGATAAGTGCGGTCGTTGAAACACAAGGTTGCGGTCAAACAATATTTATAATTCTGAACTCACGATGATTTAAAAATCAGAAATCGAGTACAACGATAAGATCGGGTTGAATCCACAGAGAGCATAGTTGACTTTTTATCAAAAGAGTTGACTTGGTCAACTTAAGTCTAATTAAGGTTTTTTTCAGAAGTGAATATGCTATATTATTAATGGAAACAGTACCAGTATAGAAGAGAAGATATTTTAAGAATTTTGAAAAATATTTAGGAAAGAAAAGTCAAAGTCAAAGTGCAAGTCAAATAGTACCTGATTTTGACTTTCTAGAAAGTCAGAAAAGAAAAAGGTGAGATAATATTATGAAATTTATATATTTTTCAAAACTAGAGAGAAAGAGGAGAATTTTGATATAAAAATCGTGATTTTTAGAGAAGAATTCAACTTACTGTGATTTTTGCAAAATCAATGAACAAAAAATCACCGAAAATGAAGGTTTCAGTCAAAATCCTTAAATTGACTGATCAAATGATATCCAAATCTTAAAAAATCACCTAAGAATAGAAATCTTGCAATTAGAGGATTCCAAAGTAACCAAAATTGATAAATTTCACTTTCTATATTTCTAGTAATAGCCCTCGAAAGTCAATGCTCAAATTCAGATTAATTTTGTAAAGTAGTTGGTCAAATGACAAATCGAGGGGTCAAACCTTGATGAAAATTTGTGAATCAGATATCCAGTGAAAGAAAATTCGTTGGAATTGGACTTAGGAATAGAGAGAAATCCATGTTCGGAAATCAACAAAAATCCACAATAAAATTTAGGCAAAAATGAGGAAATTTGAATTCTTAAACTCTAATTACCTATCTAAATCTAATCTAAACTATCTAGAAAGTGAGGATTACAAAGAGAGCACATTACAAACCCGATTGACGTGAAGATTGAGCCTCAAATTGCTTTGATTGCTGTGAATTTCTTCGATTCTTTCTCCGACGTGATTTCAGCATTCAAGGGGAAATTTCCAAACGTTTTCTCACAAGGTTCGTGATTTACTTGCCACAATCCATGCACAATTGAGTCTAGAACGCAAGAGAATCACAAAGAACTCAAGATCTTCATCCCAAAAAGCTTAATTTCACATTTAATCAAGAGTTACATTTCTGTAAGAGAGAACATCTATTTACATAAGAAATTTCCCGATTTAAATCCAAGCTGTCCATTTTGCTTAATGAGCTTGGACGGCTTAGATGAAGCCACGTAGCGCGCAATAAGTGGATCACAATCCTACGACGCGGGCTCCACTATTCCTTGATTTACTTTGTTTGATCTTCATTGGTGCGTCCTCAAGCAGCCGCGTGTCATTCCATGATTCGCCGGGAGTGAAATTAAATCGTAGGCGTTAGATTTTACTAATGTGATCAATGGCTCTGAATTTATCACGTGCGTTTGATCGCAATCTGGTGGACCGAAATCTACCAGATCAACGCGCGCCGATTCGTGTGCTTTAATCCAACACTCCACGACCTGCCACATCGCTTGCAAACATAAAGAAGCATTTAGTCCCACACAGAAGAAAAGAATGTATCTTATTGCCTATATAAGGGGAGAGGGTATTATCGCTTTGAGTCGCCCATTGGGCCCAGTATCGGGTATAGTAATTTCAAGTTGTTTGACTTTGAAAAAGGTCAAACATTAATAAAGCACATAATTAACCCTAAATAATGCAAAAAATATGGACTTCAGTAAAATGACATGCCAATGGTGAAAATATCATAAAACTATGATAACATGTATCATAATTATATAAAATAAGCATTAATATCATTTAGATATGATAATATTTCAAGTTAAATATGCATGTTATCACCAACCCCTTTCTAAGGAAAGAGCCTCACCTCATCAAAAGAGGTAATTAACCCCCCTTTCAAAAGACATGAGCCCCACCTCCTAAAAGAGGTGACTCTGAACTCCTCCTGAAGTAAGGAGGACGTCAACCTTAAGAGGGTGTTCTATACCTTATTTTAAATTTAAAATAATTAAATTTAAAAAGATTTTAATATAGGTTGGTCAACTTTTCATAAAATAGAGAAAGTTGACCAACTTTGACTTACCTTGACTTAGTAAAGTGGTTGCCTCTAAAAGGAGAGGATGATCTCTATAATTATTAAAAAGATGAAATTGACTATTTTTTACCTTTCTTTGCACCTGTGACCACCTTGAACCTTAATTACACCCTTTGACTTTTGAGATTTAGAGTTGACTTGACCCTTAAAATAATGAAGAAGTTATTTTCTCCTCTCTTCCATTACAATTTATCTCCATGTATTTCCATATGCTCTCCTATGTTTTTGAATTCACAAAATTCTTAAAAATGTGAAAGTTCTACCATTTGACTTTAAAGAAGTCAAATGGGGTTATTCTCAAGATATACAAACCAAAGGAATGATGTATCACAAGGAATATTCATCTGTATGCATAATCATCACTAGTTAAGAGTGGAATAACATGATGAATGCAAAAATATCACAAAAGCATTATAACATGTATCATATTATAAAGAATTATACATTAATATCTATTTATGATGATGAAAATGAATGCATCAATTACACGTTGTCAGAGATCCCTGGCTAGGGATTTGTAAGTCATAGTCAAAATAGGATCATCCATTCATAAGATGTCTTTTGTGTCTCAAGTCAATGAACCACATACACAACTTAACATGAACAAACTTGATTGACAGTTAGGTATAATATCATCTAGGGATTCATAGAGATCAAGTCAATGAACTCTTCCTCTAAAGATCACCCACTATCTATCTTTGGTGTCTCTACACCGATGGCGATAAGATCAATTATACTCATCATCTGAGTTTGATTAAGTAGTTGTATTCTTTTTGGAGAATTAAATGTTCTTCTTGAATATCCCACGAATAGGAACAGTTAGACCATATGTTTAAGGACTAATTATCACTATATTATGATCTTCTCATAATTTACTCAGTCATTGTATATTCTCATGGACTTCATTGCAAACATCATGCAAGAATGACAATGAAGAAAGTTTATTTCAATGAACATAAACAAGATACATGGAAGTGTGATTAGCCTATAGGCCACATAATATCCATCAACTTGTGCACTAGATTTCTTTTATACTTAAATGGATATCGAAAACCCTTGTGCTATTCGTAGGAGGAAAAAGTACCTTTAGAGTTACCCCAAAACTTTTAATCGCCTTGTAGCAATAACTAACTAGTTACATTAGATGCAAAAAAGTGAATGAGTTATTAGATACAAATGAATGGAAATAACATAAGGATACTATAAGAAATAGATAAAAAAATCTCCTTTCTGAATTGACTTTGAATTTTGCTAAAGACTTTGATACTCAACATCTTTGCCATTGAGTGTATTAGTAATGCTAATGAATCTAAATAATGATTCTAAAATTCTATATGATGAACAAGTGATGCCATGAAGAACCTGTAGACAAACCTGAAAGAGAATTACCTCAATAGTAATCTCTAAAGGTACCTAATTTCTCAAAAATGCAATTCAAAATAATCATTATAATATCCCCTTAACAAGACTCTAGATAATCATGTAATCAAGCCTTAAATACTCGTATGATTATGCATTATAACGAGTTAAAATTAGATAAAAAAATAATCCAAATCAAGACCATGAGTTTGCCTTTAAAACCAAACCTGAAACTCGTAACAATTTGACCTCTAAAACTTAGCCTAAAAAAATCTAAACCTTTCCCTATAACTTGCCCTTAATCAGGTCTTAAAGAGGGAGCTTTCAATCAAGTTGATTTTAGAATTAATCTGATATGAAATTTGAGATTTAAATCAACCTTATCACAACTAAAAATATGAAATCAAAATTGACCTATACATTGATCAAAATCAGAATATGGCAAACAACTGATAGAGAAAAAGCAAAAAATTTCAAACTAAAATTTTGTATTTTAAAAAAAAGATGAGCAACCGCTCTTACACTAGGATAATTTTTGGTTCAAAATCATGAGCAAACAACTCCAAGTTTAAACTAAATTCTCAATCCATTATCAATATCTGATTCAAAATGACCTTTGCACCACTCTTAATATAAGATAAATTTCTTATTGAAGATAATTAGAAACACATAATTAATCTAACTTGCAATATCATTTTGATTCACCCCTAATCGCAATACAATCGAACCTTTGTTACTTAAAAAAATTGGCACTTTAGAAACTATTGATTAGACCTCCAATTCATGCAGATTCAACTTTTCTAAACCTAATACAATCAAATTAAAAATTTAATATTGAATTAATAATTAACCAAAAATGAGTTTAAAGCCAAAGTTTGTTTTAACAAAATAATAATCACACAAAACAAGCCACCCCATACCAACACACAACAAAAAACTTAAATTGAACCCAAAAAATCAAACTAGAACCTTTTGAAACAATTCTAGTTTGAGATCAATTTTGGGAACTGATTGAGAAACAACATCATTGTGTGTGGGATTTTTTAGAGAGAGACCATTTTATTCTACAAGCAAGAGAGAGAGAGAGAAGTTTTGGCTGACATGTGAAAGAAATGTTTGATGATCAATATCCCTAATTTTTTAATATATTTTTATGCAACTTCAAAGCCACAATTTTTATTTTAAAGGCAATCTAGTGATATTTATGGAAAGCAATTTGATTCTCTTTTGTGGAGAAAGGATTTCTATTTTGAAAGATATTGATTTTCCAAGGTTTGAGAATTTTTTAGGAATTTATTTTAAGAGAACAGTCCAAATTTTAAGTAATTCTTATCGCAAAGTTGTCATAGCATGCATGCCAAATGGCACGTGACAAACAAGCTGCCCTAATGGAATCAACATGGTGCTTATCCTGATTTTGTTTATAATTTTAGAATTAAATACCAAAACTATAGAATATTAAATTCCTAATCCAATGAAGAAAATTTGGTAGAGAAAGGTTTTATATTTTGGAAGATATTGATTTTCGAAGGTTTAGGGATTTTTTTTCTAGATTTTTATGGTTATTTTTAGGAATTTTTGCAACAGAAAAAAAAATCCCAAATTTTAGTGGGTGATAAACTAGAATTTTCTCTCCAAATTAAGGTTAAACATTTGTCTTCTAATCTCTATTTTACTCAAAGAAAAATATCTATAAAGTTCTACTTAATCTAATGATGAGTGAGGTTGTCTCCAAAAGGATTGGGAATTAATTTGGTGATTTTCATTCAAAATCTCTTCTTTTTAGATATTTAATTTCACAAGAAATATTAAAATAATTTCAATAAAATTACTAAATTCATAGATTCCCTCTCCACTTGATGGAGCACGTGCAAAAATCGATCGTGCCTAGACTGTGCTAGAGCATTGTATTAGCCAATTACTTGGCTCGTCTATAGTTGGAGCTACAAACTGAATTTTTGACCTGAAATCTGTTGTGTGGCCTCTTTATGATCTTAGCTACACCCCTAAACCAAGATCTGACACCAATATCTTCAAGAGTAAGAAAAAGAAACTACTTGAGTGTCACTCTCACGCGGCAGTGCTCCCTTAAAATCTCTTTGTCACTCTCGATTGCTCAAGAATGGACCTCAAAATCTGGATAAAAACCCCTTACTCCAACTCAAAGTCACTATTTGAAAGGTGAAAATACTTAGTTTTGTGGCTTGATTTTGTAGGATCAAGGAGTGGAAAAGTGCAGAAAAGTCCCTTTGCACTGTAATTTGGTTGTAGAGATGCCCCTGGAGCTCCTTTCCTCTAGGTTGGCTTGGAAAATTTCAAGAAACCCCCGTGCATTTCTCCAAAGCCTATGAAGATTAGAGTTTACCCTTGATTTTTTTCCTAATGCCCCTAAAAAGCACATGAGTGACAAAAAATGGGTGTCCTCCATGTGGCTAAGTCCTAGAAACCACAAGATAAAAATACTTGAAAATACTCAGGAAGGCCACAATAACACACTTAACTCATTCTTCCTTCAATCTAGATCAAAATAAGTCTTTAGGGGCTGAAAATTCTATGTGATAACATGTTTAAATGCCCAATTTTATATTAAAATATTATAAATGGGTCTCATTGAAAAGCTAACATGGCATGCACGCCATATGGAATGAAGCAAACAATCTGCCCTAATGGCATCAATGTGGTGCTTATCTTGATTCTCTTTATCATTTTGGCATAAAATACCAAAGTATAGAATATTGAATTCTTGATCCAACGAAGAAAATTTTGTGGAGAAAGGGTTTATATTTTGGAAGATACTGATTTTCCAAGGTTTAGAAATTTTTCTAGATTTTTGAGATTTTTTAGGAATTTATTTAAAGAGACCAAATTTTTAGTGGGTCTTTGATATGCGTAAAAATACGGTCATTGAATGCGCAAATTTACGTATCAAAAAATTTATACTCACCTCTTCAAAATCTAATTTTAAATTAGAACAGTGGTGAGTCGAGGTCAAATCCACAGAGAGGAGGGTTAAATGATTAAAATTAAAAGATCGTTTTTGGAATTTTTAGATTTAGAAAGTGGAAATGATCGATGGAAGGAAGAAGATGTTTACAAAAATGAGATAAACCGATCAAATGCTTCCAAACCCCTTTTGATGATTGAAAACTCTTGATCAATGATAAAAAAGAAATTTTAGGGTTTAAAAATGAGAAAGTGTTGATAAATAGATGATGAAAATAGAAGATATGGATAGAAGATGATCCTAATCTAAGTATTTATAATGAAAATACATCTAGTGATGCTCTCTGATCAAAACATATCTTTGAGAGCCTTTACATTTTACCCAGGCTAGGCATCTTGTAGCCACCATGAAGAATGAAAAGAGAAGATAAGAAACTCGCTAAAAATTGTGTTCCATACGTGAAGAATGATCGATCGATGTCTTCTTTCCTTATGGCTAGCCATGATAGAAGCAAATAAAGAAACATTCATCACCCTATTTTTTTTCGTCTCAAAACTTAATTCAGCCCCAGTAGATTCGTAAAACTTGAAATGATGATCATGTCCACGAAATTTTATCCCCTAGCTCTATCAGGATCATGAGATATCGTTGTTGATGGCGTTGATCTGACTCTCTTCTCTGCTTCTTTCTCTCTCTCTTCTCTCTCTCTCTCTCTCTCTCTCTCTCTCTCTGGGATGGTGAAAAAGAGCGAGAGGGCAAGCCTCGGCAGTTTTCTCTTGCGCGAGAGAGAGGGAGAAGAATGTAACAAAAAAATTTGTTAAGAGAGAGAGGGAGGAGATATCCTCCTCCCTACGTGCAGGAGAGATAGACTAAGAGAGGAAGAGAATAAGAGAGGGTGAGCTAGGGGAGAGAAAAAAAGAGAAAAAAAGAGAAAAAAGAGAAGGAGAGAAGAGAAGGGGGAAGATCTCCTCATCCACATTACGTCCACACTCGTGCGGGGGAAGGAGAGAAAGAGAGATGCCCTTCTTCCCCCTACACGCACATGCACGCGGGGTAGAGAAGGAGAGATGGAAGATGCAGTAAGGGGGGAGAAGAAAATTTCTCCCCCTTGACGCGCACACATGCACGCGCTTGCAGAAGAGGGAGCTGGACAGAAGGTGAGTCAGCGCAAGGAAGGGCTTACGCGCGACGGGAAGTTTCTGTCATGCGAGAAAGAGAAAGGAAGAGAGAAAAAAGAAGAAAGAGAGGGGAGAGGTTTCCCCCTCCGTCGTGAGAAGGAGGAAAGTGATGGAATTAGTTTCCATCACCATTATTTCTCCATCTCGCAGGGGGAAGAGAGGCACAAGAAAAAAATTCATGAACAAGAGTGAGACAGAGAGAGAGGAGAAATAGAGAGAGAGATCGGGAGAGAGAAGAAGAGAGAGAGAGAGAGAGAGAGAGAGAGAGAGAGAGAAGGAGAGTTATCGCGGGGGAGACAGATGTATCAAGACCGCGAGGTCGTTGAAAACACACGGTCAAGAGTCAAAATAATTACTAAACTCACCAATTTTATCAAATATTCACGAACTAAGGAGTATAGTGGTGAATAAGAGTCAAATCCACGGAGAATTAGGGTAACTTTGGATGATCTTTTAAAATTTGGTCAAATTGGACGATGAAATATGGAAAAAAATTAGGGATTTTGATATTTTTGGAAATAAGGCTCAAAGACAAATCGACGAAATAAAAAATTACTGAATTTGGATCAAGATTCGCAGAGAAATTATCGAATGAACAAGAGAGAAATTTCCAAAAAATAAAATCACAAAAAACCAAAATTGAAATTGAAATTGACTTAAATTATGATCCAAAATTGAAATCTAATGTTATAGGAAGAAAGATTAGGATGAAAACATGATTTATAACCCAAGATAGCGCTCGAATTGATCCAATTGCTTTCCAGATCATACGCTTTTTATTTCATGAATTCGAAGACAATCATTGGCGTTCAAGAATCGATTTCTACCTATTCTCTTAACAAAATCTAACTTTCAAACACTCCTCGGATGAGGAAATGAGTCTAGAAGTGAAGGGAAGCAAGGATTGTGATGTCTAGATAGTTAAATTACTCAAAAAACCCAAGAATCTTTTACATCGTCAAAGAACATCTCAATTTATACGGAGAATTGGGCGTAACTGTCGGATCAGCATTTAATCTTCCATCAACGGCTCTAATGAAACATATATATGTGAATCATTATGCTTCAATCGTTTCTGATGGATCGGAGATGGACCGTTGAGATTTCGTCACGTCGCTCGTGAAGAAGAAATGCGTGAAACGTTCGTCGTCTAACCTTGATCTAACCCTCCAGATGTGTTTTCTCGATTTTAATCTCAACCATTATAACTCAGATGAACGACTGAGATTAAATTGTTTTAAAATAATTCACTGACGAACTAGAGTGTGCCACGTACCCCTTTACTTAAGTGACGATCGACAATCACGATTAAATCGTGTGATCGGACGTTCCATACGATGCCATGTCACTTGCGCACATAAAAAAGAAAAATAGTCCCACATGACAAAAAATCAGAAGAACGCGAGTGTATATAAGGTATGTGTACATAATGAGATAGCGAAAATCTTGAAAAGGGTGCTATCTCATTATTCATACACACACACACGTTCACACACGCGTGCGACACGTTCGCGCACGTGCGCACACACGCACTCATGCACGCGCACATGTACACGTTGTATGACATGTGGCATTCTCATACACTGCCACGTGGCACCGCTATTTTGTCTACGCCATATCAGCTTCCATGTCAGCACTTGATAAAAAAATAATTTTTTTATTCATTTTTAATTCAAAAATAAATTAAATTAAATTCTTTAAAAATCATAAAATTCTAGAAAAAAATCACTAAAAAAATTAGAAAAATTTATAAATTTTTAAAATACAACGCCAAATTAATCTAAATATATTTCATTAGATCAAAAATTAAATTATCTATCATTCTAAAAATTCAAATTCAATAAATAACAAGAGAATAAATTTTATTTAAAAAATACACTCATTTGTTTTAGAATTTAAAACTTAAAAAAATAAATGACTGTATAAAAAGTATTTTCTCTTATTATTTAACATTAAAACCTAACTTTAATCTCAAATAAAAATGGGGATAATCTAATGTTAAAAATATTACTCTTAATTTATCATAATTATCCCTAAATTAGTGCATTTTGAGCTTATAAATTAATTTTCATAGAATGATAGATAAACACTAAAAAAATATGATAACATGCATTAGAATGGAATGTTTTCTGCCTTAATTTGTATTAATAATTGTATATTTTCATGTATAATTTGCATGTTATTAGGGTGTCATCCCCTAAAAAAGTGGCACCTTATGTCCCTTAAATAATGATCTAGTCTTAATTAAAAGGGGCTTCAATTAAGAGGGCTTGACCCCCTAACCCCTAATAGATATCATGTGGCTTGCAAGCCAATCACTCTTTCATCTTTCATTTATATTCGTTACAATGAAATTTTATTCATTCTCATTCTTGTATGATGTTAGTAATGAAGTCCATAAGCATATGCAATGACTAAGTGAATTATGATGAAATCATAATATAAACGATCACTAGTCTTTAAACATAAGTTCCAAATATTCCTATTTGTGGGCTATTCGAGAAGGACATTGAATTATTTGAAAAGAAGAGCCCTACCTGATCTGACTCATCTGATGAGAATGGTTGATCCTACGGCCATTAATGTAGAAACACAAAGGATAGATGGTAGGTACTCTTTGGAGAAAGAGTTCACTGAATTATTCCATATGAATCCTTGAATGATATTATACCTAATTGTCAATTTGGTTGATTCATGTCACAATTATGTATGTGGTCCTTTAATCCTTGAATGACACCAAAGACATCTTGGGGATGGATGATTATGTTTTGATTATGACTTACAAATTCTTAACCACGGGATCTTTAAAACATCATAGATTGGATAGATATGAAGTCCTTGATGGTGATTAAAGTAGTCAGTATGGGATCGCCTACCCCTGGTATAAGAGGAGATTGACTCAAAGAATGAGATATGATTAAATCCTTCGTCAAGGTAGTGGAAATATCAGAGAAAGTGTTATAAATGATTTCTGACTCTCCTCAATTCTAAATTGAGTGGCCAATTAGAGTTTGATAGTTAACCATAATATGAGAAAAATTACGGTAGTTAAAAGCGCAAGTTCACAAATCAAAAGTTATACTCAACTCTTTCAAATTGGTTTTGAAATTTAGAATACTGGAGAGTTGAGGTCGAATCCACATGGAGGAAGGCTAAAAGATTAAAATAGATAAGATTTTTTATATGATTGATAGAAAGTGGAGATGATCGATAAAAGAGAAGAAGATGTTCATGAGAATTGAAATAAACCAATCAAATGCTTCCACACTCCTTTTGAAGAAAGAAATCCTTGATCAATAGTGGAAAAAGGATTTTAGGGTTTGAGAATATGAAAATATTGATGAAAAGAATGAGAAAATAGAAAAGCTTGGTGGAAAATGATTCTAATATAAGGATTTGGGATGAATATATACTGTAATCATGCTCTCTAATCAGAACATACTTTCGAGAGCCTGGACATCTCACCAGAATTGGCGTCTTGCATCCAACACGATGAATAAATAGAAAAGAGAATAAAATCACTAGAAATGATATTCGATAGATGAAGAATGATCAATCAGTGCCTTCTTTCCTCTTGGTGTGATTAATTCATTAAAATTAATTTTTTGATTTTAAATATTTCTAAAAATTTTAAAAAAATACGAAAATTGTTAGAAAAATCAGAAAAATTCATTAAAAAATCCAAAAAAACTGAAAATTCTAGAATATTCAGGAAAAATTATATTTAAAATCCTCTAAGACCTAAAATATCTGTTCATAGAAAACTCTTTTGTGGTTGAAGTTTTCACCTTTTAGACCTTGGTTTGCCTCTTTTGCATTGTATCCTATGAAATAAAATGTAAAATGATAGAAAAGAGAAATTTTGTGTTAAAATTGTTAATCCTCTTCATTTATCATCATTCCTCGTTCATGCCTACAATCACATACCTAATGTGCATACAATAAAATCACTTTTGTTCGACCATACGAAAGATCAAAACGTCAAACATGCATAAAATTAAAAGCAATTTAATGTAAATTTTGGCCTATGAATGATATGATATGATGCATGCAAAAATTTTATCAAATCATGATAACATGCATATTAATCATGTGAATTATGCTTAAAAATTATTAGAGAATAATAAATTAAATGCGTAAAAATGCATATTATCTATACCTTAAGTCATTCATAAGTCTCGCGAGGATGAAAGATGTTACGTACATGATAATTAATGACACCTAGGTTTCATGAAGGAGTTCCGATATACTACATATCTCTTAGAGCACGTGGAGTAGTTTGACACCTACCACACGGATGACTCAACTTGTCAATTGGGTTAAAGCAATCCTTAGTCAATTAGTCTATATATTGATATCGTTAATTAATAATATTAATTAATAAGCGTTATTAGGTTTATGGAGTTGTTAAATGATGAGATATATGGGCCCAGATGATCACACACATAAGGTCAATGGATGTTGGTAGATATAGATATAATAATAAGGGTTTTTTGAAAATTTTATATTTCAAAAGTTTATATAAATAGCGAGAGAACGACCATAACCATGATACCTATTCAAGCTTTGTGAAAAAGTCTCCCTTCTCTTCTCTTCCTCTTGCGGTGACGAGTATTCAAGAGGAGATCTAACGGTACAATGATCGTATGGATATCATTAGAGGTTGGATACTTGAACAACTTTAAGAACTCCTTCAAATGATCCTTGTATTAGATGATACAATTATTTAGAATAGATGATGGGATAACTTATTCTTGGTGCTGAAATTTTGTTGAATGTTTATTTCATCATTTTTCATTGCATTTGATCCTATGATCGAAATTTTTGGATGGTTCATTAAGCCTCAAATCCTAGAACTTGAAATGTAAATTTTGAACTTATCCGCATTCTAGGGATCTAGAATCATTGGTGGTTACAATTAGTAGGGACATTGATCCGAGTGCTTCAAGATTAGAAGTAGACGCATATCAACATGCATCACTAGTAAGAGTAATCAAGGATCTTAGTAACATTTTTTTCGTTTAGTGTGAAAATAGATTTTAAATTTTTATTAATACTAATATTAATCAAAATAATCATTTTCAAAATCAAAATAAATATTAAAATAAATATTAATCTTCGATCATTATTTTGGAAAATCATTTTCATTTTTATGTTTTCATTTTCAAACCATTTTATTCACAATGCCTAATTTAAATCATAGGATATATTTTTTAAGGAATCTGTCGGTTGCCAAGTTCAGCGGAAACTTCTGAATTTGAAATCCACTGAATAAATTCGCAGTTGAGTCTTCGGATAGTTAATATTTTTCGTGCCACGGTGCAAGATCCTTCCCGCCACCGTGACGACCGAGGAAACTGTGGTCTAATTCAGCCATTAGAAGAGCTCTGTTTCCATAGTCTTCTTCTTCCTCGTTCTTAAGCAAGCTCGGTTACCAAGTCACTTCACCATGTTTTTTCTTCAACAAAAACAAGAAGATAATTAGATGGCTCCACTTGCTACCTTCGTAATTGTCTGTTTTTACGAAAAGGCCATCGATAAAAGAGCGTCTGCTACTGCGGGGACGTGAAAGGCACACGTCTCTCAACGAGGGCCGCGCGAAATGCAGGACAGAGGGGGAGACCACGCAACGGCGAAGCCACGGAAGCAATTGAACGTCTTCTTGCTTGCATCCTCTTCTCGCTTCTCCGCTGGAATCCCGACTCTTGGTTGAGATCGCACATTCCATGGCAGAACTTCCCGCCGGTCCGTTCGACGAGGGATTGGAGGAACCGGAAGAGCTTTCTCTGGTAACGGACGCTTCCGTAGTATTTTTTTATTCGACTAGTTTATCCAATTCTGGCAATTTCGGCTGTGTCAGGTGGAAGATTCGGATGTGAGCGTTCCGCCGGAGCTAAAACGGAAGCTATCTGGGCTTGTGCGGAGTGGTAACCGGGCTTTCAGAGAGGGCAGGATGGACGAGGTTTTTGGCTCATAAATTCTTTTTATATCACTGTAAACTGATTTAGGTTCTAAACGCCTTAATTTCATTCCACCTCCAAACGCCTTAAACTGATGACGAGTTTATTGACGATTTCTCTCGCGCGACGTGCGTCATTAACGTCAACGATTTCCGCGCGATAACGTTCGTTCGGAATCTATGAACGAACGGCGGAAGAGTCTCGGATAGTTGTTTTTTCTTATCCGAGAGTGGTGACCCCCAGGATCAGGTTTGCTAGGGCTCTTTTGTTACACAGTACGAGTGACCCAAATCATCGAAAAAAATTCACATTTCTTCCATCCAGAGCAAAATTGAGTGTCAGTTGCTAGTATTTTTCTTTTGATTGCTTTTTCGCCTTCTAGATGGAGGTCATAGCTACGTTTGGGATGTGAACGAAAACATGAGGATTCTCTGTAACGGTGATTAAGACGAAGGAATCGCAAGACGATGAATGGACTGTTTCCCTTTTTTTACTCCACCTGTGGAATTTTTCTAGAGTAAAATACCCAATGTTTCTTTTGTAGAGAATGTCCTTTTTATCTTATGATTGAAGCATTAATTTTTATTCCAGTTTTATTCCAGTATTAATTTCAGAAAGAAATTTCTGCAAGCAGAAACTATTTTATCTTCAAATTGCTGATATTTTTACCTCGATGACGCTACATGGTATCAAATTCTTGAATCTGTAGGCTATTAAATGCTATACCGAAGCACAAGGCATAAAAACCTGGAGATCCTGCTATTTTAAGCAATCGTAGCATTTCTCTATGCCGGTAAATATCTTTTGTTTGAGACATATTTTACAGTTAATTATGATTTTTTTGAACTTCTTCATTCTTTCCATAGAATTAGCCGACTTCTGAGAAGCCGTCCTTCAAGAGAATCAGAATATCAACCTCTGAATGGCTTGGACCCAACGACACATGCTGAGGTTCGCCATGGGGAATGAAATGAAACTCTCGCTCAGCTATCACTTTCTTTTGATCGTGCTGATTATCCGTTGCATGGTGTTAGCTTGCACTCAAGGATGCTGAGAAGGTCTTGAGCTGTCGAAAAAATTCAGCAAAATCGTATTCTCTCAAAGCTGATGCCCTCCTCTTGGTAGGTTGTTTTGATCATTATCTGTTTAATTCTGTCTAATACTAGATGGCTATGATGGAAAATTTCAGCTTGAACGCTATGAGGAAGCACGAGAAGTGCTTATCTCGGGCCTTCATATAGATCCCCTCTGGTACTCTCCAACTTCAAACAATTTGCTCCTCTCGTCAAGACATCATTTTCTGATTTCTTTCATTTCTTTGATGCTAGCCGAATTCTGCAGAAAACTCTCCATAAGCTGGACGAATTTTCATCCAACTTAGTTAGATCCAAAAAGCACAGAGAGCTTGAACGGACTGATGATTTTGAATGCACTGTCTGTTTCAAGCTGTTATATGAACCGGTGACAACACCATGTGGGCATTCATTTTGTGGTTCTTGTCTTCATCAGTCTATGGACCATGGTAACTGACAATGTTATAATATTCACTGCATTGTTTTTCATGTCTAAAAATAACGTCTCCATTTCAGGCAACAAGTGCCCTATCTGTCGAACTGTTCTGTTCATTAGCCCTAGAACACATCCCGTGAGGTACACTTTACAATTTTGATTCTGAAAATTTCCGTGGAATTCATGCACTTTAAATTGATCCATAATTTTTTCAGCGTGACTTTGAAAAATATCATACTAAAGAGTTTCCCGGAGGAGTACGCAGAGAGAAAAGCTGAACATGAGACCTTGACAAACTTCGGAATCGATTTGATACCACTCTTCGTCATGGATGTTGTCCTTCCCTTTCAGAAGTTAAGCCTCAACATATTTGAACCTCGATACAGACTAATGGTGAGATCACATTTCTGGAGGGCAGTAATAATTTTCATTTCGATCTCATCAATATATCCTAACGATGTTCTCGAGAGAAACAGGTCAGGAGGCTGATGGAAGGAAACCGCCGGATGGGAATGGTAATGTAATTCAACATATCTCACGAAACTGAATTGCATGTCATGCTCATTCTTTGCCTCGTCATCCGCAGGTGGGATTCGATTCTTCGACTGGCACAATTGCTGATTTTGCTTGCGAAGCGGAAATATTAGAGTAATTTTTCCAGTATTTTCACCTAAATCATTATCTCCAGTAATTTTAGAATCATAGATTTGATTTTGTTTTTCAGGTGTGAACCTCTACCAGACGGGAGACTTTATTTAGAGGTAATTAACTTTGAATTCTAAGGTCAAATGCTTTTTCGATCTTCTTTTTTTGCAAAGAAAAAAATACCGAGATTATGCTCGTAGGTGGAAGGCCGTCGCAGGTTCCGCATACGTAGATCCTGGGATCAGGATGGGTCAGTTCTTTATTCTTTTCATTTGTATGAATTAGTATGCGTTCAAAATAAATTAAAAAAATTTATCTGGATTCTCGCAGTTACCGCGTCGCAGAAGTGGATTGGATTCAGGATATTCACCCACTTGAAGGAACAGCAGAAAGAGATATCGTGAGTGACTGTAAACTGGAAAATTTCTATCTATTTATTTTGATGTAGAAAAAATACCGATGGAATTTCACCTGTCGCACTTTAAAGTTGGAGCGAACGGTGAAGCAGGTAGCAGAGCAGGCACAAGGTTTGATTGGTAGAGGGGGTGCGGCAACCGTGGGTACTGCTCTTCCCATTTTCAATTTAAAATTTACGAGCATTCTTATTCGACTCAGTGCAATTTTTTTCTCTCGTGGCAGGAAGAAGATTGGGTGGGGTTTCCCTACCCGGTCCTATGCCGAACCCACAGGATCCGGAGCGGTTCAGTTTCTGGGTTAGAGAACTCTACGTTGACCGCGTAAGACTTTCGTTTATGGACCGTTTCTGATCCAACGTGGCACTTGCAGCTCGCAAACCTGGCTGCCGTGCGGCCCCGCGAGAAGCTCGAGCTACTTCGCCTCAGTGACACACAGCAGGTAAGAGGACTCTTTCGCTTCTACAATTAGGGTTTTTGTTCTAGGGTTGAACTGTCTCTCTCTGCGTGCGCAGAGGATCAACCGGGTGCTCTCGTTCTTGGGGGCAGAGGAGCAGGGCTGCGTGATTCAATGACTGGCTGGGGTGATTTCCCTATGCCTGGCTTAGACTTTATTTATTTGTATCAGAAAAAAATATTTTTTGTATATTTTTAATCAATACATGCTTGCTAAGTCATCCCGTGGTACAGCTGCCTCATTAATATCTTTACCCTGTAGGAAGAGAGAGAAACTTATAAAGTGAGTAAGAGAAAAGGGAAGGCCGACAGGAACTGAAGCAGCCGAGTAGAATCCAGCTCCAAAAGCTAAAGCCCCAGGGTCTACTGGAATTCCTCTGCCGCACAGTCCACGTACAGAAAATTATGACGTCGTCCCGTCGACCGTTAAGAGAGAGATATAGACAGACAAAGAGAGAGAAAACGGGTGATCTGTAGAGGAGAGAGCGAGAGGGAAACGGAATTGCCGCGCCTCTCCCTCTCTCTCTTCTTCTCCTCGTCTTCCCTTCCTCACGCGTCCCCGAAAAGTCCTCCGGAACGCAGAAGGAGCTTCCCGGATCAGATCCCTCGCCATCTTCTCCGCACCAGAGCAGTTTCATTCCGCTCTTGCTTCTCTTCATGCCCTGTTCCAAAGGAGAAACGTTCCTTCCAATTCATTTCATGCTAACCCAAGCCTAAACAGGGTGCCCAAGAGCCACCATGCTCCGGAGGAGGAAATGGGGCGGGGCAATACCGCTTCTCCTCATCCTCACCTCTGCCATATCTTTTTCCTCCTCTTCTAACGTTAATTTCTCCCCCGCCGTCAACTACCTTCTCGACTGCGGCGCCAGCAAGAGCCTTCAGCTCGACGATGGCCGCACCTTCCGCTCCGAACCGCAGTCCTCTTCCTTCCTCTCCACCTCCGAGGACATCCTCGTCACCAGCAACGACTCCTCCGCCGCCTCCTCCCCTCTCTTGCTCTCCGCCAGAGTCTTCTCCGAGCGCTCCACCTACAGCTTCTTCCTCTCCCATCCAGGCTTCCACTGGCTCCGCCTCCACTTCTACCCTCTGCATCACCCAACCTACAATCTCTCCGGCGCCGTTTTTACCATCACCACTGACTCCGTCGTCCTCCTCCGAGACTTCTCAGCCCCGGAATCCACCCCTCTCGTCAAAGAATACCTCCTCCCTCTCAAAGGTGACCGAGCCTCCCTCATCTTCTCTCCCAAAAAGAACTCCGTCGCCTTCATCAACGCCATCGAGCTAATCTCCGCCCCCGACGCAATCATCCCTGACGGCGCCGCTGCCCTCTCTCCTCAGGGCGCCGCTGACTTCTCCGGACTTTCCAAGTTCTCCTTCGAGGTGGCCCACCGGGTCAACGTCGGCGGCCCCGCCATCGCATCCTCGGACGACACTCTCCGGCGAGCCTGGCTCCCTGGCGACGGCTTCCTCAAGGTCCCGGCGGCGGCTCAGAACGCGTCCGTTCCTACCAAGAGCATCAAGTACCCGGACGACGGCTTCGTGACGGCGCTCACCGCGCCGCCGACGGTCTACGCGACGGCGTCGCAGATGGCGGACGCCGACGTGGCAGAACCCAACTTCAACGTCACTTGGGAGGTCACCGTAGAACGCGGCTTCTCCTACCTGGTGCGCACTCACTTCTGTGACATCGTCAGCAAGAGCCTCAACCAGCTTTACTTCAACCTCTACCTCAACGACCTCGTCGCCGTCTCCGGGCTCGACCTGTCAACGTTGACCTCCGCTCTAGCAGTCCCCTACTATAAGGACTTCCAGGTCAACGCCATCACTGGCAGTCTCCGCATCCAGGTGGGCCCCGCAGAGCGGGGCGCAGCAAACGCCCTGCTCAACGGGTTCGAGGTCATGAAGATGAGCAACGCGGCGGGGAGTCTCGATGGGTTCTTCTCCGTCGACGGGTCATACCACAACGACGGCGGCGGTGGTGGCGGCGCTGCCGCCAGAAAAGTCGTCAGCGCTGTCGGGCTATCCATGGCGGCGGCGGCGATGGCGCTTCTGGCGGTGGGCTTGTACCGGTGGAGAAGAAGGCCCGAAGGCTGGGAGCGCCGCAACAGTTTCTCCTCCTGGCTGCTGCCTCTTCACGCCAGCCACTCTACCTTCGGGTCCAACCGCCGGCAGAAATTCGGGTCCCACAAGAGCAAGAGCGGCTACTCGAGCTCCTTCTTCTCCTCCGGCAACCTCGGCCTCGGTCGCAGCTTCACGTTCGCTGAGCTACAAGACGCCACGCGCAACTTCGAGGACAAGGCGGTCATAGGCGTGGGCGGCTTCGGAAAAGTCTACCTCGGCGAGCTCGACGACGGGACCAAGGTTGCCGTCAAAAGAGGAAGCGCATCCTCGGAGCAGGGCATGAACGAGTTTCAGACGGAAATCCAGATGCTCTCCAAGCTCCGGCACCGCCACCTGGTCTCTCTCATGGGCTACTGCGACGAGAACTCGGAGATGATCCTCGTCTACGAGTACATGTCCAACGGGCCTCTCCGAGACCACCTTTACGGCAACGCCGCCGCGAGGTTACACCTCACGTGGAAGCAACGGTTGGAGATCTGCATCGGGGCTGCCCGGGGGCTGCATTATCTCCACACGGGCGCGGCGCAAGGGATCATCCACCGAGACGTGAAGACGACAAATATTCTCCTGGACGAGCACCTGGTGGCCAAAGTGGCCGACTTTGGGCTCTCGAAGACGGCGCCGACTGTGGAGCAGACCCACGTCAGCACCGCCGTGAAGGGCAGTTTCGGATACCTCGACCCGGAGTACTTCCGGCGGCAGCAATTAACGGAGAAGTCTGACGTTTACTCCTTTGGCGTGGTCCTCTTCGAGGTGCTCTGTGTGCGGCCGGCAATTAATCCTGCGCTTACCAGAGAGCAGGTGAATCTCGCGGAATGGGCCTTGCAGTGTCACCGAAAGAACCAGCTTGAGAAGATCATTGACCCTACTTTGGTAGGTACGATAGCGGCCGCCTCGCTGAAGAAATTCGTCGAGGCGGCGGAGAAGTGCTTGGCTGACTGCGGGGTTGACCGCCCGTCCATGGGTGACTTGCTCTGGAACCTCGAGTACGCTTTACAGCTCCAGGAATCTTCTTCCTCGGCTGAGTCAGGTGCCGATGTGGCAGCGGAGAGTATCGACGATTCCGGCGTCCTTGTCGCTCCTCCTCAGATGGTCGAAGGGAGGTAAGTTCCGTCGCGGCAGTTGCAATCGTCTGCTTGCCGGGAACTTCGCTCTGGCTGCCGTGTTATCTGAGAGAAGAGAAGGTTGAACGGGCACCGCGGTTTCCCTCGGATTCCTTCAGGATCAAGGCAGCCAAGGCTCGAGCCTTTCTCTCTCGATTCGTACATCCATCCATCAACTGTATTTGGAGAATTTTCTGCGATCTCTGTTTCAACTTTTCTATAATTATTTACGGTGAGAAGTGGCCAAATCGGAACAGGGATGACGAATTTCAGTATGCTTCTCTTTAAACATCTTATAGTGGCACGACCTTTCATTTTAGGTCCAGATTATGGCACGACCTTTTTCTATGTCCAGATTGTGGCACCACGTCAGCATTCCCCTTGAGGTGGACGGTTTTGTTATTCCGTCCCCACGTGGCTGCCACGTTTTGTCCCCCTCAGCGACGACGACGACCACGACGGAGAGCAGGGTCTCTCTCTCTCCCTCTCTTTCTCTCTTCTCTTTCTTCTCTCCCCCTCAGCGACGGTCTCTCTCTCTCGCTCTCTTTCTCTCTTCTCTTTCTCTCTTCTCTTTCTTCTCTCCCCCTCAGCGACGGACTCTCTCTCTCCCTCTCTTTCCCTCTTCTCTTTCTTGTCTCCCCCTCAGCGACGGTCTCTCTCGCGACGGAGAGCACGGTCTCTCTCTCTCTCCCTCGCTTTCTTCTCTTCTCTTTCTTCTCTCCCCCTCAGCGACGGTCTCTCTCTCTCTCCCTCTCTTTCTCTCTTCTCTTTCTTCTCTCCCCCTCAGCGACGGACTCTCTCTCTCCCTCTCTTTCTCAGATAAGAGACTCCAGTGATGAAGAACAAGATCAAGAGTTCTATCGATGGCGGAGAAGACTAACTGTTTCGTCATAATCGAACTCGCCGGCCTCGCTGTCGCGTGTAGCTGAGTGGTGACCGACTATGAAGAGCATTCCAGAAAATGTGCCGTAGCTTTTACGTTCGAGAAAACGAAAGCTTATTGTCCCTCGTTCGCGAAGAAGATGAAAGATTACACAACGGTGAAGATACTTTCCGTTCTCGATCACGGTCTTTTCAGTCCGTAAATTCTTGGGCTAGAACAGCACGTAAAGTTTGGATTCGCTGAAGAAAAATGCAGTATTTTCGGCCTTTTCTGTTGAATTTCAGTTCGGGGTTGCTAAATCAAGACTAGGGTTTCATGTCTTAGTCCGGTCAATTATTAATTATGAGTGATTCCTTTCCTCCCGTAATTCTCACCCGTTGAGGAGCCCTTTCTTCTTTCATCAGTTCTTTCCATCTGTTTATACCGGTCGTGTGTCGTCATTAAAGGCGACGTTGAAAGTCGCGTGCGTTTTGTGGAAAGGGGCGAGAGAGAGAGAGAGAGATGTGCGCCAAATTGCTCAGAACTTTGACTCTTTGCGGATCTACAGGCAAAGTTTCATCCTCTCAATCGAAGCAGAAGGCTAACTTTTAAGACTAAACAAACCCCCAAAGCGGGAGATACAAATCCTTTCCTCTCCTAAATCCAAATTGCGGAACTTTGACGGGGAGAGAAGAAAGAGAAGAGAGAAAGAGAGGGAGAGAGAGAATAAAGAGAGAGAGAGAATGAAGACGTGGACAAAACGTGGACATAGAAAAAGGTGGTGCCACAATCTGGATCTAAAATGAAAGGTCGTGCCACTATAAGATGTTTACCCAAATATATTTGAATGTGACGTATTTTTTGTTAAATTAGCTAATTTTCTCGCGGTCTCTTTCAACTGCGATCTGGCTTTAATCGCCGATCGACTCTCCGTTTTTGGCAATTAGCGAGTGGAATCGCTCTCCCGGCTCCCGGCGATGATCCTTTCGGCGCTGTTTACGGCCGTCGGGATCAACCTCGGCCTCTGCGTCTTGTTCTTCGCTCTGTACTCGATACTCAAGACTCTGCCGGGGAACGCGAAAGTCTACGCGCCTCGGCTGGTGGCGGAAGGAAAGGCGCGGCTCGCTGCTGGCTTCCACGTCGAGAGGCTTCTTCCGTCGACTGGATGGGTGCGAACCGCGTGGAACCTATCCGACGACGATCTCCTCTCCGTCGCCGGGCTGGACGCTCTCGTCTTTACGCGGATCTTCGTTTTCAGGTGATTCGAAATCCTCTTATTTCGGTGTTCAAGAGAAACGGATTGCAGATAATTGAGATTTATAATGCGTTTATTTCGAATCAGTTTGAAGGTGTTCTCCGTTGCTGGGATCATCGGGATTTTTATACTTCTTCCGATAAATTATGAAGGAAACCAGCTGCACTCCATTGACTTTTTCAATCTTCCGAACGAATCTTTGGACAAGTTCACCATTTCAAACGTGCAGGACGGTTCAAATTGGTACTCTCTTCATTTCTCGTGGTCTCCAATGCTCGAATATACTTTAAAATTATAATTTTACCGCCGAAGTTGAACTCCTTTCGACAGGCTGTGGGTTCATTTTTCTGCCGCATACGTCATGACTGCGTTTGTTTGTTATCTTCTTTACCTGGTAAGTGGACAACATATTTTTCAGCAGATCAGTATTGCCCATTGATGATTACTGATACGATTAGGTTGTTCCAGGAATATGATTACATTTCTTGTAAGAGGCTTGCTTATTTTTATTCATCGAAACCACAACCGCATCATTTCACTGTTCTTGTTCGAGGAATTCCTAGAGACAGGACAGGCAGCCTTAGTGGGAGTGTGGATAGATTTTTCTCAGAAATCTATTCCTATGCATATTTAAGGCATATAATGGTTCGCCAGACGAGCAAACTACGGCGCCTCATTGTATGATCCTTTTCTGCTTAATATTTTCATGCAAATCTGTTCACATCTTGCTTGGCGTCTCTAACTTTTCATTGTTCTTTTTAGTTTTATCATATGGATAGGCTTTTGATAAATAAAATGTACTGGAAAATTTAGGCCTTGAATTCGGAAAAATGCATTTTGGAACGATACATTAAACTTGAACATAACTCAAAGAGAGACGGGAAACTTGATGAGTGATTCATGCACGTATTGTGGTCATTACGTGTTGAGGGATAATTTGGTATATTTTAACAGTATGGATGCCATTTACTAGGCATACTGCGCTTGAATAAACTTGAGCAGCCCTAGGGAGAGGGGTTCTCCTTTCCCACCGTCCTATATTCAATGCTGCACCATTTTTGCTTTCTGTATGGCAAAGAAATGATTTATTCTCTTTGCTTCTGTTTCCTGTTTGCCTATTGTGAAACTGGAAGCAGACCTTCTCTCTGCACTTAATGATGTTTAAGTCATACTTCATTCAAATTGTCTTAATCTCTATGAGAAGATACACAGAACAGAGAGCAGAGAGTAGAGAACAGAGAGCAGAGAGAGGAAGTACTCAGAAGAATTGTATTATCATTAAGCAAAAAGGATAGAATACACTGTCTTATAACTGAGCTTTTATAGGTGGATCGAGATAGAGGTAAGTCTAACCTGTTACTCCTAGCCGTTACCCGATCTTAACAGATCGGGTAACATTAATTAGGCCCATTAACTATGGGCCTAAATTATATAGATATAATGGGCTTCTAAGCCCATTAACAGACCTCTATTTCTCTGCTTCTTATTTTTCTCTCTATTTATTACAAGATACATTCAGATAGGCTTAATAGCCCATTAGTCCATAACACTCTAAATAAATGTTAGAAACTTTAATGATTGGTAATAATGCCCTAGTAATTTATATGCAAAACAAGGAAGCCCAATATATGCATTTTAGTAATTTTTTTCTTTTTACCTTTAAGCTTTGCTGAAAGTATTCTAGAATGAAGGATAAGCCCTGGTTTCTTGACAATTTTTCTGATGATATTTTTGAATTATCATCAATTATATATAAGACGCCTCAAAATCCATATGCTCTCTCCAGGTTGACTCTGAGAAAATGTATAGGAGACTTACACATTTAAAATCAAAAAGGGATGCAGGACAAGTGGATCCATCCGGGGGCTTTCTAGGGTTTTTCAAGCAAGACTCCAGTTCAGTAGGAAAATATGAGAAACAGTTGGAGGATTTGGAGGAAGATTTGAGAATCCAGCGGTCAGATGCTTCATCTGCTGGCCAGGTGCTTTCATCTATAGTGTTAATGCATTTACTTAGAGATCTAAGTTTCTGTTTGATCTCCTTTGCTATCATAGGAAGTTCCTGCTGCCTTCATTTTCTTCAGATCTCGTTACAGTGCGGCCATGGCTGTCCATATTCAGCAATCAACTAACCCAATAGAGTGGGTTACAGAGCAGGCACCTGAACCGCATGATGTGTACTGGCCCTTTTTCTCCACATCATTCACTAGAAGATGGATCTCCAAATTCGTGGTCATAATAGCATCAATTGTCCTGACTGTTATCTTCATCATTCCAGTGGCTTTTGTTCAGGGACTCGCCAATCTGGGCGAACTGCAGATACTGTTCCCTTTCTTGAAATCAGTTCTTTCCATGTATGCAATTAGTTATGGTTCTATCTTTTTTTGGTCAAATTTTTAGAGCTACTGTTATTTTGTCATTAGGTTATATAGGGGTTTTTTGGAATTTTGTATTATAAAAGGCTCATCTCTTTAATAGATGTGTGCACTTATTTTCAAATTCCTCAAAACTAATTCCATCTAATTTACTCATTGCTTTCAGTAAATTTGTCAGCCAAGTGATCACAGGGTACCTTCCAAGTCTGATTCTATACTCTTTCTTATCTCTGGTTCCTCCCGTCATGAAGTTATTTTCGACCATGCAAGGTTATATTTCAAGTAGTGAAATAGAGAAGAGTGCATGCAGTAAAATGATACTGTTTACGGTATGGAATGCCTTTTTTGCTGTTGTCTTGAGCGGTTCAGTTGCAAGTCAGGCAGAAGTGTTCCTTGATCCTAGACATATTCCAGAGAGGCTAGCTGTTGCAGTTCCCGCTCAGGTGAGCGCACATCCTCTGGTGTTTTTCAGGGGTTTTTGTCAATTATGTTGCAAGGTTCCTCTTTGGAAACACTTACATTTTCATTCAGGCCTCATTTTTCATAACCTACGTGGTGACATCTGGATGGACAAATCTATCATCGGAGATAACTAGAATGAATATTCTTGTAAAGGATTTTGTAAGCCGACATTGGTGCAAGTGTCTTGGAGGAGAATTTGAATTGCCATCAGTTCCATATTACCGAGAAGTTCCGGCTATTCTCTTCTTTGGGCTCCTTGGTAGTACCTACTTTCTCTTGGCGCCGTTGATTCTTCCATTTTTGATTGTTTATTTCTTCCTCGGGCTAATTGTTTATCGCAATCAGGTTATTTCTCCTTTTTTCCTTTTATGCAGTCATTGTAAGCATTAAAAATCAATTTACCCTAACTTATGTTGGTCTTTCAATAGCTACTGAATGTGTATGTACCAAAGTATGAGACTGCCGGAATGTATTGGTCGACAGTTCATAATTCTGCAATATTCGCGTTGGTGTTGATGCAATTAATTGCAATTGGTATATTTGGGCTGAAGAAGCTTCCCACTGCGTCTACCTTGACTGTTCCTCTTCCTGTTCTCACTCTCCTGTTCAATGAGTACTGCAGGAAACGGTTTCTGCCAAATTTCCGTTCTTACTCAGCTGAGGTGCATAAATCATACCCTTTATTTTTTCTGTTTTTTTCCTCACAGTAAATGCAATTTATAGACTTCATCAGCTGGCGATAAACCTTTTATGATAACTGATTTATATCATGCTGTTTTTCCATGTTTTGCTTTTAGACTCTTATAAAGAAAGATAGAGAGGAAGAGAATGACCCAGAAATGGTGGATTTCCTGAATAGCCTTGCAAGTGCATACAGAGACCCAGCAATGAAGCCAGTGCGACGAGCTGTGGTGACTGAAGAAGCGCTTTCTACCCCGTTTCTTCCTGAAAGAGGTGCCGAAACTACACAATTCAACAGAAACTCCTCCAGACAAATGATCTCGTAATAATATTGGAGGTATAGATCTTGAGAATGGATACTGTCAGCAAATATAGATATTCTGTCGCCTTTTATTTTTCAGTTTATCTCTAATTACAGTTATGCCCTTTCCCATTGTGCCATTAGGTTAGGTACCTATTACATGTGTAATGGTCATATGCACTCTGTATAAAACTTCACTTTGTATCAATAATAAGAGTGTCTTTTTCTTCCTAATCTTTCTGCTCTGTGCGTACTTCTGTCCCCTTTCTTCCTAAACCCTAAAACACAATCGGGGAGCTCAAAGTGACATGGTATCAGAGCTAAGGTCATGACTAGGGTTTTCCTTCAGAGGCACAACTCTCTGCTAAGCTTCTTTTCTTTGTTCACGCCTTTCCACTTGTTGACATTTTTTTCTCTCCTCGTCACTACTCAACCACTTGGATGCTACCATCAATGGTGAATCTCCAATCTCTCAAACTAACCAAGTAGAAGGGGTATTTGGCGGTAACAACAGCGTACCCGCTGCTTCCCTGGGGCTGTCTATTACCTCAAGTGATCGTTGGTTCACTCAACTGCTCATGGTAACTTCCAGGAGTCAGTGCACTGGTCCTAACATCCATCTTTGGACTCGCCATGTCTAGGCCATACTTGGGCCATGGAATCTCACCGATCATCTGACAAAATCCATGCCTCCAAAATCAGATTTAAACTACAAGTGTTGGATTGTGGAGAAAGTTCTATACACATGGATCCTCGACTCTATGACGATTGAATTGGCAAACCAGTCCATTGAATATGATACCATGAAAGATATTTGGAATGTTGTACACAGATATCACTCCAAGAACAATGATCGATCAAAAGTTGCTCTATTAGTCAGCCAAAGTTGTGCTTTTCAACAAGGTGAGAAATTTGTCCTCGCCTACACAAATGAATTAAATGTCATTTATAGATAACTAGATCACTATCTTCGCCCATCCATTATTCGGTAGAATGGGAGTATATCTTGATGGATAGTGTATCGTCTTCTCCCAGGCATTAGGCCTGAATTTGAGGGCATTTAAGTCAGCTCTTTAACAAGGAAAACCCAATGTCATTTGATGACATTGTCTCTCAACTACTGAATGAGGAAAGCTGACGCAGCCTTAGCGCAGGAACAATGAAGAACAATGGCTTGAATCCACAAATCTTGATCTTCAAGAAGGGTTTGGTTCTGAATCCACAGAACCAACCTCTTCAACCCTTGAATCCACAAGGGGTGTACTTGAATCCACAAGCACAGAGCACTCTCTAACAGGGAGAACACTCAAGAGAAGAAAGCAGAGCTCTCAAAAAAGGATAACTTTAAATTGTCTGTTCAAGTGTTACAATGGGGGGCCTTATATAGCCCTCAAAAAGTGAAGGGTCGTCCAAGTGACAAGACCCATGAAAAGACAACACAAAAGTCTTGAAAATATAACTCTTACAGCATACATGTGTTAGAGACAGAAGTGACAAAAGCAAAAGAGAATCTTCTAGGCCTTGTCAAGCCTCTGTAAAAAGATATTTGTAGTTTCCAAGGCATGTCATAAATATTTCTGGTCCCAAGGAGATTTTCTGACAAATGTGTCAGGTCCTAGGGATGCTCCCTTGGCCCAATAAGCATTTAATGGGCCTCCAATCAGAACTTGGCCATAATAGTGGAAAATGGGCTCCTGGGCTACAATCTGGCCTACATCAAAAGCATACTTCAATAACTAAAGGGGGTGAGTGAATGCTCTGCTTTTGTAATAATTGATCAAAAATCTATTAGGCCTACTCATAATGGATAATCAGTGGTGCAACTACAACCAATGAAAGTAAGAAAGGTCAACTTAGGAACAAGGAAAATCAATAGTGCAACTACTGCAGAAAGAAGGGACACACTTGTTGGGTTCTAAGGTCAATAAGTCTTCCAATTTTTTTATCAAAACATCGAATGCAGCGGAATACATTGGATTGAATATTAGTCAAAAAGCCTTCTTAAGGCACCAAAAATAGATGATCCTATTAACTAGTGTGTATGAGAGAACATACAGGGTTTCCTTAAGGGAGTTTTTGAAGTTATTATAGTGTCTAACCTCTAGCAATATCTATACAATCTCTAGATGGTTGGATCTCCTCCTCAAAGTTCTTTACCAAGAGAGAGAGAATAAAACAAAAATTTTTTACAAGGCTTAGATGGGCACCTTTAGTTGTTGTCGTTCTCCCCCTATTTATAGATATTTGCTATGTAAATTTTTTATATAAGACCTTATATTTATATCTACTAACATCTATAGACCTTATGTGCATTACCCTCTATGTCCATATATCTCATTAGTTAATAAATCTATAGGCCCAATAACACCTTATTGGTCAACCTTAATTAATTATTCACATCAACATATATAGAATAACTAATTAAGAATTAATTTAACCCAACCAACAGGTTGAGTTGCTAGCCTATTGGGTGCTAAGCTACACTAGGTACTATATGAGATATTAAGTATGAAAGAACTCTCTAATTAAACCTTTTATATCATCGATTACCATGCATGTATAGTCCTTCATCTGCACGAGACTCATGACTGACTTAAGGTATGGTCAACTGTCAAACCCTAATCAGTCACTCAAGTTAATACAGATTTATGTAAGAAATCGTGAAGAACTACTTCGATATTTCAATTACCTTGGCTAGGGATTTCATCGTATCTCATTCCTTGAATCGATCTCCTTAAATATTGAGGGTAGATGATCTTATCTTCACTACACAATTTTCTTCAGGGACTTTATGTCATATCCAATATATGACATTTTACATATCTCATGGCTAGCGATTCATAATCATAATCAAAATACGATCACAAGATGTTATTGGTGCCTCAAGTCAAAGGACCACATATACGAGAGTGACATGAATCAATCTAATTGATAATTAGATATAATTATCATTAAGAGATTCATATGGATCAATTCAGTGAACTTTTTCTCCAAAGAGCACTCATTATCTATCCTTAGTGTCTCTACACCAATGGCTATAGCATCAATCGTACTCATCAAATAAGTCAGATCAGAAAGTGTTATTCATTTTTGATAACACGATGTCCTTATTGAATATCTCATAAATAAGAATATTTAAGACAAATGTTTAAAGACTGGAGATCACTATATTATGATCTCATCATAATTGACTTAGTCATTGCATATGTTCAAGAATGACAATGAATAAATTGTATTTTAATGAACATAAATGAGATAAATGGAAATGTGATTGGCTTATAGGCCACATAATATCCATTAGAACAGTGTGGAGACAGCTTTACTAAAGGTTTACTTGTCGAGACCTTCTCTAAGCTCATCTTCAAGCTTAGAATGAAGAACATTCATTCTCACACTTGAGGGGGGGAGTGTAAGCAAATATAGTCATTCTATCACTTTTTAATTTTTTGGTTTATCTCTAAGTATATTGATGCCCCAAACTTATTCTTCTTCTTTCTCTTCTTATTTCTCTCGTTTCTTTTTCTCCTTCCTTTTTCCTCCTCTCTCTCTTCCATTTTCTTTCAAAGAAATTTTCCTTCGTACATGCCTCAAGACTTAAGAGAATTTACATGGGATGAGGATATGAAGGAGGTTTTTTATTTTTGAAAAGACTATGCAAAATGTGAAGCGAATGTGAAGGAGTATGTACACGGAGAGGATGGAGAGGAGAGGATGTGTGGAGTCATTTCGAAGTGTGATTATCATGAGTAAGGCTAGAAATAAGTGTAAACTAATTAATTAAAAAAGTAAACCTGGAATAAAATGCATAAAGGGTCAAAAATAGGTTAATCAATCATTATGGCTCATTGTACCCTTTAAGGGAAAGTTTGGAAGCTATGAATTCCCATAATGAGTAGGTTCAACTGATGTAAGGTAAGGGATATGAATTGTCTTAAACTTCTCTCAAAACCTCTCCATTTTTAATCTCATAGCATTCCAAATTACTGATAACTCATTTCCCCTCAAAGAAAAATTAATTGACTTGTAAAAATACATGTTATCACCACAACTAACATACATTTAGCACATTTACTCAGGCAAAATGAAGTAGGTTGGAAATCCATTTCAGAAAATAATTACTTGTCTAAAACTAAATATAAAAATTTAGAATTTAGATTGTAGCCTCTAGAAAATGGGAAATAGAATTTCTTTACAATTAAATTATCAAATTAGATATTTATGAATTTGAAATGTGATTTGTGTTTTTTGATTTTCAAAATATCATACATTAGAAATAGGATTTAGAAATCCATTTTTGAAGTACAATTAATCACATAACTAATTACAAAAAGTTGGGACTTCAAAAATAGATGCTACAAAATATAAATGAAAAAATTAGAGATTTGAAAAATTGAAATTCAATTTCTGATTCATAGTTTCAGAAGATCTGAAGTGAGAATTCAGGAATCAATTTTTGAAGTAATTTCTTTTAAAAACTAATTTTATTTCAAATCAATTGAGTTTTGCTTTCGGCAAGGATAACTTCCAATTGTGATTATTATATTTTTCACTTCCACTATGTATTCGTAGACCATAGATTGAGCCTTAAAGAAATACTTGGACAATATAGGAGAAATATCCAATTAGGAGGGTAAATCCATGTCTCATAGGTTAAAGGATGATCCATGTTTCAATGAGGGACTTAAAGGATGATATTTTGGTATTGAAAGACGTCACTTTAGATCTGGATTTTCTTGTCCAAGAGGCAGAAAAGCTTACAGAATTACCCTCTCTCAGAAAGAACATGGATGAGAGAATAGTGATCCTTAAAAAGGGAGAAGAAAGTGCCATGTAAAACTTTAGAAGGAAGAGATTAAACTTTAGAAGAAGGTTTCATCATCTATGGGGAATCTAACAGTTTACTTGTTTTCCAAATCTCCTTCCTTACACTCTCAATTGGCAATATTTGCTTTGTTGTAGAGAACGAGCACGTGAAAATGATAAAATGAATTGGAAGAGGAGAATGAAAAGAGAGCTGACATGGAAAAATTTGTGTTGTAAAAGAAAAATCTTGGAATACATGAAATCACCCCAACTCACATTCCGAGGAGAAAGAAGAAAGGATCACTGAGGCGCTTTTTACTAAAAAAATTTGCAAAAAATTCATGATTATTCCAAACCTTGTTGCATCCATTTCCCTCGATGAATTCACATCCGATGCACTCAAAATTCTATCCTCAAATCTATATATGAAAACATAGAATGTATGATAGAACTCTCACGTGCAGGATGAGCTTCGGGATAGGGCAGGGTTGACAAAGCTGATGTTCATTATAGGCGATATTTGTCTAGCTAATATGAGTTCTCACGTTCACAGCATGATTTTTCACACTGATTACCCATCAGCAACTCGTTCACCTCCTCTTGGGCCTGATATGACGAATCTTCTAGGCTACTTTCACTCAAACAGCATCACTTTTTCAGGTCACGGGCTTCTCTAACGCTGGGGAATGACAGTCATGATTGGTGACAAATATCCCAAAAGATTGTGACATGATAAATGGGATTTTGCTGACTACTATTGATGGACATTAATCTGCCTGATTGAGTATCACTAGTAAAGATGAAAGGATAGATTGCAATCTCCTAGTGTCATAGTCTAGACTTTAGATTCTGATCATCAGAGTAACTATAAAAGGAAATGGTTTCTCCCAACAGCAACTAAAAATAGAACTAAGATGAATTCTAAAATTTCATTTTTGTCTCATGTAAAACAATGCTTTCTCCATCCCCATCTCTTACTTGGCTACATGAACCAGACCTAACAAAAAGAAATAGACACATTCGGGCGAATCCTATTAGGCATGATGAAAAAACTAGAGAGCCCACTTTCTCATCAGCATTATCTCCTCCTAATGAGGCACTTCGAATGATGAATGATTCTCCAACTGCTTCTTCCCTTCCTCTCCTCTGCTGGATTTCCTAGACACCACTTCTTCCTTGGAGTCTCTTGCTACTTTTACGAGTCTCACAGCTCTTGATTGAGCTCATCGATCTTCCCGGGACACTAGAATTCCGGCGGGCATTTTCAAACCATTTACTCACCTGGAATGTTGACGATGGTTTTAATCTCTAAGTGCACACTTTCTTGCATGCTTCCTGCTCACAGCGGGAAAGAGGGAAAGTCAAACCTGCTGTAGAGTCAATCCTAGCTCCTTTACCAGGGCCTCTTTCTCCTCTTGACGGGGATACCGGTTTTCTCTAAAAGATTCCTGAAGCTTCTGAAGTATTTAAGATAAGGCAGACACCATTAGTGAACTAGAAAAGCTTGAAATACTCAACCGCAGTTTAAGAATATCAAAGACTATGCAAAGATCCAAAGATCACATAATTAAGTGTCCACTAGAAAAGTGACATACCTGATAAATGCCTGCACCAAACTTGGAGCGAGGTGAACAGGTGTCCTGCTTTACATTTGTATCAGATTGCCCACTGTCAGATTTCTTTCTAGACGCCAAATTTTTTTTCTGGAAAGTCTTCACCTCTATGGAGGTTTTCATCTTTTGGACAACATTTTTGTCAGAAGAAACAGGAGACGTGGACACGCTTATCCTGCCTAATTTCTTCTCTCTCTTGGAACCATTTTTCTTCGCAACCAACTGACAGCCATTATCTTTGAATCCGTCCGCGTTATTTTCATTTTCATCAGAAGTTGACTTCGCTGGTCTACTTCTTCTTGCAGTCCATTCTTCATCTTCACTCGAATCTGATGACATGTTGGCATAAGTTTCCTGGTAAATTTATCAAAAAAACAATAGAGTTCAATATCTAAGGAAGTAAAACATTATCTAAATATGTACACAGAACTTACATCATATAGCTTCTTGTAGTCCAGGCTTTCACGCAGTCTTTTACCTGATACTGGTTCAACAGTCTCTTTACCCAGCTCTGAATCACCAATAGATGGCCTTGAATGCTTGGTTAATGCTGGTGTTGATACTTCATTATCATCAGAGACTTTATTGCTCGGATCATCAAGATCATCTGTATCTGATGAGAAATCCGATTCATCTGTTTCCAACAAATCTTTTGGAGAGCTCTGATCGATTTCTGGATGGTCAGGGTCATAATCCTGGTCCTCAGAATCATCTGATGGGAGCCCAAGGTTTTCATTATGAACTTCATGTTTGGAAGTCTGCAAATCCTCAGACGAAGTTGCACTAAAATCTGATTCATTAGACATTGATTCTTCGTTTGATCCTTCATCCATTTCAAAGTTTTTGGCCTCATTGTCATTGGGATTATAGTCATGATCTTCAGAATCTTCAGATGGAAGCTCCAGATTATCATGCCCGCCCTCAGAAGAAACCAGAGAAGCCACCTCAGGGAATACTTTCTGGGATACACAACCAAATGTGCAGCTTATGAATGCCACACGAGATTTGTTGTGAAAAAAATAAAAGATAAAAATAAAGTGCATACGTACCACCCACTCATCTTCGACTGAAATATCAGTTCCTAACTGATCATTGATCAGCTCAATACAATCTACTTTACAATCACACGCAGGGCACAGCCAGCCTTGGTCGTCAGAAGGAACTGAATAAAAAGTAAATAAGAATTGAGTAACCTCCATAAGAGACGAAAAAGACACAAAAAAAAAAGCTAGTGTTTACTATCTTCTGTCGACAGAGCAGGATTTAAACAGTTTTGGTGAAACCCTCGATCACAAACACCGTCACAGAGAATGATGTCATTGTCTTCAGAGACATCCTTGGATTTGCATTTAGCACAAAATATCTGTAAATTTTCTCAGAGAGAAATTATATCAGACAATGATTTCTTTCTACTAAGGTCAGATATGTTCAAGTGATAAATAGTTTTACGATGTCAACTAGTAAGTGGTCACAAATTGATTTGTGCAAAACATAGGAAACATACATCTTCACTACCGATTTCTCCTTCAGCATCAAATAAAGTCTCATCCAGCTTTCCCTCGGAAATCAAAAGTTCCAGCTGTTGAAAGAAAGCACGAATTTTAAACTTGCAGCGTGCTATTTCAGACTTCGCTCTCTGAAGTTCCATCTCAGGCCTAATCTTCTCTGAGCTGCAAAGAAGATACAAAAATGGATGAATCTAATTTGAAAGAAATTGGAAATTCATGTATAAAAATGGTAAAATATTTCTAACAGTTAAACAGTATGTCGCAAGAAGGATTTCATTTTCAAATGAATTGATCATGTAATGATGAACATACCGCCATAAATCATTGAACTTCATATAACTGACCACTTAAAAAAGATTATTCAACGGTTAATCGACCAAGCAGTGAAAATATAATATCAATGAAGAAAAGATAAAGGCAAAATGTCTAACCTCTGTCCTCTCCAGCCTTCACCAGCATACGCATCAATAAGGCTTTGCTCATAACTAATGCGTTGAAGTAAATATCTCACTCTTTTCCTGATTCTCAAAATCTCATCAGTTGCTTCACTATCCGCTTTCCTCCTCTTTCTACGCCGACTTTTGACTGTTTTCACTGGGCTGTTACTTATTGGAGGTGGAGATTTGTCGGCAGGTTTTGACTTCGACCGAAGTACTCTAGAACTGCTAAATGAAGATCTTAGAGGGTATGTTCTGCCTTTCCTTGTTGCAACCTTCTTTCCAGAAAGAGACAATCTTCTGGTGCTCTTTTTCATTGTTTTTGGGTTCTCCGATGCTTCATGGATAGACTTAGTTTCGTCATGACATCCAACTGTTCCAGACTTTTCCGAAATATCTGGGCTTAAATTATTTACTAGATGGTTGACTTGATCCATGGATGAAGTTCAGATAAGGAATAAAAGGGATTACAGGGGTTTTGATCGAGGTAGAGAATCGAGGCAGATAGTTGAAAGCCAGCAGTTCACGCTAGCAATCACAAGGGCCTCCCTGCAAGAACCGATAACAAGAAACAAAAGATTAAAAATTGATAAATTTCTGAAGTCTACGGGAAGGAGAATCACATTAAGAGAAGATGTAGATCAAAGTTTACTAATATAGTAAATAAAACATATTAGTAAGAAAGTAATAATTTTATTCGTCTTGCACACTTGAAAGAAAGGGCTTAATGAGAACGCTCACAGATAACATAACATTAGAAGTGGTTTGATAATGGATTGATCACATCATTCTCGCCATTTATTAACAGTCTTATAAAGTTACATCAAAACGACTAACAGAAGAAATTCAAAATGATCTGCGATGAAAATGCGATTTTCTTAATCAAAAACGGATTTTCTGCCCAAAAACCAAATATCATCAAACAAAGCTTTAATTTTCAGGAGACATCAAAGCACCGACATCAAAGATCTTAAAGAGATACACTGTCCTATCTGAAACTTCCACAAAAACGCCGAACTCTGGTGTCACAGGTGGCTAAAGTTCTCACCTGCCAGCGTAGAAGAGATAGGTAAGTGCCACATTTCAAAGAAATTGAACCCGCGACTTTTTTCGAGAGAGACGAGCAACTTCTGTGACGACTCGTTTTCCGTTTAACTCTGGAGGCGCTGGAGAAGGGACACAGAAGACCCTGCAACGGGAGCTTGCAATCGCAGCTTTTTGATCCCGCCGGCACGACTCCCGCCTCTTCTCTCTACCGCTAAAAGTCGAATCCTTTCTTCCCGCTGTATTATGTATCAGAAAGAAACCTTTCTTTCTCATTGGCCCAGTCTAATACTCCGGATTGATGATTGGCCCAATAACAATAGGGTGATGGGCTTTTAGCCTTCTTTCTTAGGGGACACCGTTTTCAAGCCCACTGGAACTCTGACAGAGAATACCCTTCTTTCTGCCCAAGCCCACTAAAAGAAGGGTACTGAGGAAGAGCGAGAGAGATTCGTCACCCGAAGAAATGCGCCGATAACCAGAAAAGTCAACTATTTTGTCAAAATTCAACGCAAGAGAGAGAGAGATTCGTCACCCAAAGAAATGCGCCGATAACCAGAAAAGTCAACTATTTTGTCAAAATTCAACGCACGAGAGAGAGAGATTTAACCGGCGGGTTAGTAGGAGTAGGCCGCATCTGCAGAGGACAGAGCCGCCGTGAAACCGCATTCCTCGCACCTGCGCTGGACCACGCACGGTCCACGGCGGCCTGCATTAAAGCTCACAGCAAGCCGGCGACCAAGCCCCGTCCCTCCGCCACCGTAACCCCGTCCAGTAAATGTAAAACCTGGTCGGCTCGTCTCGCGAGAACACGTCAAAACGTCTCCTCACCACCAAATACCGCAGTTCCGGGACCAGCAGTCACTTCCCTGATTCACTGCCGCCCGCCCAGGAGTCTCCACGTGACCGGCTCAGCATCGGTCCACAAATCATGCGACCGGCCGGTCCCCGCTCGACTAGACTCCCCGCCCGCTTGCATGCATGATTGGAAGCGGTTGTGGCCACCGCCGCGCCGACCCATCCCGACCTTTCTGCGCCAGCTGCTCCGGATATCGATTCGGCATTCAGTGTCTGAATTTATCAGCATCCTCCATTCCTTCCTCTCTTTAGATAAAAACAGAAAGAGAAAATAGCTCCGCGCCCGCCACGTGGTAGGTGATAGGCTACATCCGGAGGTATCATATCGCAGGCGTGCTCAGATAATGCTGGCACTGTCCACATACGTCAGCTAAGTTTCCTTGTGCGTGTGGGATTCTCCCGGACTCCCACTTGGACTTCTGGGCCTGCGGACCATGCCCCCTTAATCTGCGATGAGCTTTTGTCGGGGTGAGCTGTTGACCGTGAAGCGGTCAGACTCATAATCATTCGACACGTGGCAAAAGGCTAATCAGTCTTTTTAACGGTCCAATAATGAGCTAACTGGCTCGTAATCTCAGTCGGCTTACCCGACGACAAAGCGCGGAAAGGAACGCTAAAAGGAATCGACCCCTTGGCCCGCTGGATTCAAGTCCGAGCAACGTGGCCCGTATCCTGACCAGACCATTGTTATCCCTGACACGTAGACTAAACATGGCGGACGAGGATCGATGAGTGGGGTCAACATGTCGGGAAAGATTCGACATTTACGAGAAGTAGGGTCCACCTGCTCCTTGCCAGTCCTACAGGGTAAACGGAGGCGGCGGTAGCCGCGACGTGCATGGGGTTGTCTAGCCGGGCACTGAACACCATTGTTCTAAATGGCCTCGCTCCCCCCCTTTCTTCCTATAAATCTGGATCTGATGCCTCTGCGGCTGAGGCATTCTCACCCTTCTCCTCCCCGCGCGTTCTACAAGTTGTTCTTCCTCGACATCGAAACTGAGGCCATGGCTGTGGACTCGAGCCTTCCTTCTCCTCTAGGACCGCCCGCTTGCGAGAGCGACGCTAAGAAGCTCCAGTTCATAGAAGAATTGACCAGAAACACTGACCAAGTACAGGAGACCGTGCTGGCGGAGATTTTGGCCCAGAACGCCGAAGCGGAGTACCTGAAGAGGTACGATCTCGCCGGTGCCACCGACCGGCAGATGTTCAAGTCCAAGCTCCCGGTGATCACTTATGAGGATCTACAGCCGGAGATCCAGCGCATCGCCAACGGCGACCGATCTCCCATCCTTTCCTCCCATCCCATCTCCGAGTTCCTCACCAGGTTCGAAATAACGATCGAAATTGGTAGTTCGAAATTATCGCTAACGATGTTCATGCGATCTCTGTCAGCTCGGGGACTTCAGCCGGGGAGCGGAAGCTCATGCCGACGATTAGAGAAGAACTGGATCGCCGGCAGCTCCTGTACAGCCTTCTGACGCCCGTCATAAACATGTATGTCAAATTCTTTCCCCCTAGATTTCAGCTGGGAAAGCGAGTGCTCACTTGAATCATGACGCCGCAGCTACGTTCCGGGATTGAACAAGGGCAAAGGTCTCTACTTCCTGTTCGTCAAGTCGGAGAGCAGGACGCCCGGGGGGCTCCTCGCCAGACCCGTACTCACCAGCTACTACAAGAGCGACCACTTCCGCACGCGCCCCTTTGACCCCTACAACGTCATCACGAGCCCCACTGAAGCCATCCTCTGCGCCGACTCCTTCCAGAGCATGTACGTTCAGATGCTCTGCGGGCTCTACCAGCGGGAAGAGGTTCTCCGCGTCGGCGCCGTCTTCGCCTCCGGCCTTCTCCGCGCTATCCGGTTCCTGCAGATCCACTGGGAGCAGCTCTCTCGGGACATCGCCGATGGAACGCTAAGCGAGAAGATCACGGACCAGGCCGTCAGGGCCTCCGTCTCTAGCCTTCTCAAGCCCAACCAGGAGCTGTCCCAATTCGTAATCCGGCAGTGCTCCGGCGGAGATTGGGCAGGAATCGTCCCGAGAATCTGGCCCAACACCAAGTACCTCGACGTCATCGTCACAGGAGCCATGGCCCAGTACATCCCCACGCTCGAATACCTCAGTGGAGGGTTACCCATGGCGTGTACCATGTACGCCTCGTCCGAGTGCTACTTCGGCATCAACCTCAAGCCCATGTGCAAGCCCTCCGAGGTCTCCTACACCATCATGCCTAACATGGCCTATTTCGAATTCCTCCCCTGGGAGCAGTCAAACGTCTCTTCAAGGGACCCGCCGCCGAAGCTCGTGGATCTGGCCGGCGTAGAGGTGGGCAAGGAGTACGAGCTCGTGGTCACCACCTACGCCGGGCTGTACCGCTACCGCGTTGGCGACATCCTACGTGTCACGGGCTTCCACAACGCAGCGCCGCAGTTCCACTTTGTGCGCCGGAAGAACGTTCTGCTCAGCATCGAGTCGGACAAGACCGACGAGGCCGAACTGCAGAAGGCGGTGGAGAACGCGGCGCAGCTTCTGAAGCCGTATGGTGGGACAGTCGTGGAGTACACGAGCCACGCGTATACGAAGGCCATTCCCGGGCATTACGTCATCTACTGGGAGTTAATGTTCAAGGACTCGGCGAACTGTCCGGCGGCGGAGATTCTTGAACGATGCTGCCTAGAGATGGAGGAGTCGCTGAACGCGGTGTATAGGCAGAGCAGAGTGGCGGACGGCTCAATCGGGCCGCTGGAGATCAGGGTAGTAAGAGGAGGCTCGTTCGAGGAGGTGATGGATTACGCGATCTCGCGGGGAGCGTCAATCAACCAGTACAAGGCTCCCCGTTGCGTCAGCGCTGTCCCCATTCTCGACTTGCTCGATTCGCGGGTGGTTTCGAAGCATTTCAGCCCATGTGCGCCGAAATGGAGCCCCCACCGCCGCTAGGCTGGTGTTCTCTCCCTCTAACTTCGTCGCGGAAAGCACATCTTCCAGGTCCTCTAACCCCGCCGATTTCTCGGGATGATCGATGAGACGGCGGCCCTCTCCCCCTCCCCCCAAGCAACCAACCATGTAACGTCTCATCGTTGTTTACTTGTTAAAAGTTTCCGTTCGATCTGCCCCTCTTTGCTGACTGATTCGCGTCTAATCAAAGAACAATACGGGGTAGCGTAATTCGTTTGACAGGGCATTCGTCTCGGGAAGAAACAACCAAAGGAAAAACGTCGGTTCGAGTCCGGATCCATGGAGACAGTTTCGTCTCTTTCTCTCTCTTTATCGATCTCTTTCCATAGTTCTCTTTCTCTCCCTTTATCGATCTCTACTCTCTGTCCATAGTTCTCTTTCTCTCTCTTAATCGATCTCTTTCCATCGTTCTCTTTCTCTCTCTTTATCGATCGCTTTGCACGGTTCTCTTGCTCTCTGTTTACGCTCTTCACTTTCGGAAATCACGTCGAAAGCATTGACGTACAACTCCCAAACAAATCCCCGGCAATGACGTTGCTTACGCCCGTCCCACTTGATGGCAAAATCTTCGCCGACAGATCAGAAGTCTCCGAGGCAGTTCATAAAGCGCCGCAGATGAAAACTTCAATACGCCGGAGATGGTGCGACAGGCATATTGTCGATGAAGAACAGATAACTCCATCTCAAGCGATTGGGGATGCTTCTTTGCAATTATCTAAATTAAATATAATATGATCCAGCTCCTTCATGGCAACGCTCCGCCAGCAGGAAGTGGCATTTGATTATGCACAAGAACAATGAAAGTCAGCGGGCCGCCATGTTCTTCCATATCTTCCGCTCCGGGTGGATCGGCGGCAACAGCCGCGGCGAGATTCCTCATGTCGACGTTGAAATCTTCCTTGGGGGAGATCGATTTCAATATCTGCTTTGCTCTGTCGGGAGCCGACATGCCAAATTTTCAGCAAAAATAAAGAATGACGATGAGGAGGCGGAGAAGAAAGAAGAATTATCAATGAAAGGGGAGAGTGCTTGACGCAGCATCTCTCTTCCACCTTCTTTTCTTCGTTAAGTGTTCTTTGGAAACCCACCCTGGTCATCACCTACTCTTCTGCGGCCTATGGTTAGTGAAATTTTCAGTAAGGATTTATACTTGAAAAGAGGAACTAGCTATACAAGAAGAATCTTCCAGCAAGACCATGCTTCAACTGGGCATGTCTCTTATTTTTAATCTTCATCCTACATCTATACAAAATCAACTGGCTAGATATTTGACTCCAAATGCGGTGCACCATCCCAATGGTGACCCCTTGAATGGTTCATCCTAATTCTTTAATTGGATAGATGAAGATAAGATAACGTCCACTTGATGGCTAGATAATGATAGGTGATAGCATCTTCAGCTATGGACCAGCCATCTTTGCGTCTTTCTCCCCTCTTTTCGTCGTCTAATTTGACTAAATTTGACCTAGTTTTTCGATCATTGAGTTAACCTAATTCCTTATGGATTCGACCCATATTTTTCTTTCTACATGATTTGAATTATAATTAGAGTAGATTCTATAATTTTTTATTAGACCTTTTAGAATATTGAAAAATTAGATGACAAAATGGGGTGAGAATTTAGAGAAGATTATATTTTAAAAATTTGGACAAATAGATCTTTCCAAGGAATCTAAAAGGACACAAATTATAGTTAAACTAAAGGAGGAACCAAATTTCTCACGAAGTGGGAGGAAATGATCAAAATCGATCAAATTCTATTAATGCTAAATAATGCAAGATTAATAAAATAATCAAAACGCCACGAGTGTGACTCAGTTAATTTATGGATCAAAGATTTTTGTATAGGTGTGTTCTTGGAGGAATTTGATGTTCATGCGACAAATTTTCATGATTCTCTCATCAAAATCTCGATTTAAAATGCTCCATAGATGTCGAAATGAATGTACAATACTTTTACATCAAGAGGTTCAACGAAAACACTTTCTGAAGGGCTCAATCTATATAGAATATCCAAGAATATCCATCCAAAAAGTGAAAAAGTGAGTAGAACGAGATTTGGGCCCAGCTATTTGATTGTCTTCTTAGATGCGAAGGATGGCTAGGATTAAAAGAAACTAGAAAAAATCAATGTAATTAAGTCACAATTGTTTGATTAGAGATGAAGCCACCTCATCTTGTTGTGACATCACAGGTTTATGATTTATCATTTCACATCCATTATTGGATCTTGATCGAACACTCCAAAACACGTCATGCGTTGAATGGGGAGTACATCGATCATGTGATGTTGCACATGTGCATGTTATTGCCACCTTGGCTTTGATGCCCTCAGTGAACCTTGTTTTGTGATTTTTAGCTTTAAAAAATTCAAAATCAAAGAAAAAAATTTCAAAAAAGTCCTTAAATTTAGAAAATTCGGGCCTTTCATAATAGAACTCTTTTTCATCCTAAATTGTTCTTCATTAAATGATAAAATATATAGTTTATCATTTCATGATATTTTAATATTATAAACAGATGGAGAAAAAATCATCATGCCTAAAAATTTATAATTTTGCTTTAAAGGCCAAAGAATATCACTTTTAAAATAATTTCTTTTATTCTTCAAATTATATTCATGTAAATATTTTTAATTCAAAATATAAAGAAAATACAACTAGAATTAAATGAAATTTAATGTTTGAAAAGTCAAACTTATGAACAACACAAAATCAGCCTTAACTAATGTGTATTGACAATTCAAGGTAAATTGAATAGAATTCATGAAACAGTACTGAAAGGGCCATTGTGCCTAGAAATGTTATCATTGCATTGTGGGTCTAACCTAGTCACTATTACACCTCCAAATGGCTAATGAGCGCGATCATGTGTTCTCTAAGCCTCCTTTAGAGTGTTTCCACTTAGTCATTACTCCATCACAATGCAACTAATCTAATCAACATATACCTTGTATAGCTAAAAATATGGTTCATTGGATGAGGCTTTGAGGATTTTCATATCGCCCATGATAGTTTAAATCATTTGATGGAGCCTTCGCCTACTTTAAGTGCTTTGAGCTATGATATGTGAAATCAATTTGACTTGCCATTTTGACGCGGATACACTAAAGCTTTTCTCTCATCATGGCCCTATTTGGATCTGAGGTTGATAAGCCTTCCGAGTTTCTGATCAAAACATTAAATGTAGTAGAATTCCTTGAATTGGATATTCAAAATGTTGAGACACCAAGAAAAAATGATATCACCATCTATTATGTATGAGAAAACAAACCTATAAGGTTTCCTTGAAAGAGTTCTTGAAGCTATTTGAGTATCTAGCCTCTATCAATATCCACATGTTCTCCAGATGATTAGATCTCCTCTTCAAAGCTCTTCACCAAGAGAGAAAGAGAAGAAAAGAAAGAATTCCCATAATGCTTGAATGGGCACCTTGAGTTGTGGTCGTTCTCCCCCTATTTATAGACATTTTTTATGTAGATTTTTCATAAAAACTATTCTAATTATGTATATATCCATTAACATCTATAAACCTTATGTGTGTGACCCTCTAGGTCCATATATCTTACTAGTTAATAACTCTATAAGCCAAATAACACTTGGTGGCGTACGACCCCCGTCGCCACCAAGACACGATACCACGGCGCCGGAGGAGCCCTTTTGCGCACGCGGATCTATCCGCTTATCTTTATTTCTTTATTTCTTTATTATGAACTTTTTGACCCGCACGTGTTTAAGCGGGTCCTCGCTTATTTCCCTCTTCCTTTTAGGCTTTCGGGTGGGTTCTTCCCTTTTTGGGATCCCATTCGTGAAGCCCTTTCTTTTGTGAACCTTTGTTTTCTATGAGTATTTTGGGTTTTGGGTTGTGGGCCTCAAGTGGGCCCTTTCCCCTCTCGGCCCATTATGGGCTCTATAAGAGGGGAAGGGACCCCCCCCCCACAAACCCTAGCCGTCATTTGAAGAAAGAAAGGAGTGCTCTCCCTCTCAAGTGGCTGCTCAAGGAAGGCCGGGGAAGGAGTCCAACCGCCGCCGCCGCCGCACGCCTCCGTGCCGCCGCCGCCGCCACCGCGACGACCGCCGCCACTCCTTGCCCCGACCACGGATTCTTCCCCACTGTTAACGCGACGCCGCCGTCCTCAAGCCGCCGCCGCCGCCGCCTCCGGACCACCACGCCGCCATCCCCTCCACCTCCAACTTCGTCTCCAGCTCCTCCACGAACCCCGATTTTCCCCATTCCGTTCATCCTCCCTGCCGAATGCGATTTCCCCCTCTGTTCTGCCATTTCCGAGATTCCTCACCATCTCCAATCCCGTCATCTCCATGAACTGCCCCTGCCCTTTCTCACCCCGCGATCGCGTCCCATTCTCGACCATCTCCCTGCAAATTCCCGTCGCGGGGCCACTGCCTATCCCCTCCATCACCGAAATTCCCTCCTCCTGCGTCAACGCCTTCTCCTTCCACCAACTTCCCGTTTTCCGTTCAGCGACCCATCCTCATCCCCTCCCGTCGCCCACCTCCGTCCACCGCCGACCATCCACCGAATTCCCTCACCAACCCTGCACAACACGCCCACATTTTCACCCTCTCCGTCCATCCTCGCCCACCAGAAATCCCTCACCTCAGCTTCTGCCTTCTTCCCCGCGAAGGTCGAACCGTCCCCCCTGTTGCTTCCCCTCCCCCCTGCGGAAAATTCAGACCCTGTCTGCTGAATTTTCTATCCCCGACCGCGTGATCATCTAGTCCTTCTTTCCCCCCCCTCTCGGCGTATTCCCCGATTCTCTCTTTCCCGAAATTCATCAACCGTCCGACTTCCCCCGGACCTTCCCTCACCCCCTTCCATCGATTCCCCTCAGTCGCCACCTCCCCTCCAAACCTCCCTTACCGCCGCTCGTCCGCCTGCAACCCCAAAATCCCGTGCTCACCTACCCGGCCTCGCCCAACGACCATCTCCACCCCATTTCCTCGCCCTGCCGCCGGACGACGACCTCCTCTCCGATCCGGAATTTCCGGTCTGACGACATTCCGCAAACTATTTTCCGCCCGACCGCCTTCTCCAACCACCTTCCCCACGCTCTACCCCTGTCCCGTCACCGACGTTTCGGCACGACCGTTCGTTGGTCATCAATTTCCATCCCTGGACCAATTCCGCATCCATGCCCTTGTTCTCCCCCCCTGTTGAACTACCCTGCTAGACGAATTCCCCCTTCCCTCTGTTGCGTTCGGAAATCGCTGCCCAATTCGTGAACTACTACGAACGGCATCCCACCCCGTTCTACCCGACTGAGGTACGCGCTTGACCCCTCCGACTGTCACCTTCTCGAACCGCCACCATCCCCCTCCATTCTCTCTCCCCGCAAGGTTCCTACCTTCCGAGCGACACCTTCCCTGACTTCCCCGTCCCTTCCTTCTTGTATCCATCTGCGAACGCGGCCCCCCATCCTCTCAGTAGCCGACGCCCTCGTCCGATTGTGACCGCCAGCAACCGGAAGTGCACACGCCCTGCGGTGCCACTTCCTTTTCCCTAGAAGGGGGCGAACTTCCACTCTCCCCTCGCCCACGGCGCACCCGCGACATCTACCCGGGTTGCACTTTGTGACCGCCCGGTCAGCGCACGCAGAACTGAGGTTGACCGTTATGCTTAGTCGTCAAGACCTGCCCTGCTCGCGTTGACCGTGACGCTCCCATCTTTGACCTTGCTCGTGGTAGCTGCGCAGTCCCCTGTTGGGTTTAATTCGTTACTCACGGGTGCCTGAGCATTTGCACTCTCTCGGCTGACGTCGGTGCCGTGTTCGATCGATCGCCCACATCTCGACCGGCCCAGTGCCCCACTACTCCCTTCCCGGCCTCTCCGCGCCCTAGACGTCACCGACTCGATCACCTTCTATCGATCTGTCCCGGGTGCCGCGGCGAACGATTCCCCAACGTGCCACGACCCACCGGGCACCCCGCCCCGCAGGTTAGCTTCAACCCCTCCTTCAAAGTTAATTACTTTTCGAAGCGTTTCCTTTACTCGTCTCCACCGCCGTCGGACGACAAAGATAGGGTAGTACGATTATAGGTTCGAGATTTCTGTCGCGTACATCAGGTCCAGCACCAGGCGTGGGCTGCAGCTTATGAGCTACTCCACGACGAGCGACTTCCACGCCTCCGGACGTGGACCGAGAGGATCTCACCCTATCCATCATCGCGAGTTTCCCTGGGTCACCCGAAGTCGACCCCGCTGATCGGCATGCCTGCCTGCCCTTAAGTTTAGGCTAGGTATCATACATAGGGTCTAGGACTCGCCTACCCGTTGGTTAGGTTTGACCGGCTATCTGCAGTCAGCCTCAGTCCCATTGATCAGGCACGAGGGTTTTCACAACCGCGTCCTGCATCAACACCTTATTGGTCAACATTAATTTATTACCTACATCAACATATAGATTAATTCATCAAGGATTAATTTAACCCAATGAATAGGGTGAGTTGCCAGCCCGTTGGGTGCCAAGCTACATCACGTACTCTAAGAGATATGGAGTATGTAAGAACTCTCTTATGGAACCTTTCCGTCATCAATTAACATGTATGTATAATCCTCTATCCACATGAGACTCATGAATGACTTAGGGTATGGTCAACTGTTAAACCCTAATTGGTCACTCAAGTTCGTCTGATGCATGTAGGAAATCATCAAGCACTCATTCTCTAATATTTCTACTACCTTGGCCAAGGATTTCATCGCATCTCATTCCTTGAGTCAATCTCCTCAAATAGTGAGGACGGATGATCACATCATGATCACACAATCATCTTTATGGACTTCATGTCATATCCAATATATGACGTTTTAGAGATCCTGTGGCAAGGGAATCATGAGTCATACTCAAAACACGATCATCCATCTACAAGATGTCTTTGGCATCTGAAGTCAAAGGACCACATACATAACCATGACTTTAATAAACTTGATTGATAGTTAGGTATAATTATCATTCAGGGATTCATTCGGATCAATTTAGTGAATTCTTTTTTCCAAAGAGCACCCACTATACATCCTTAGTGTCTCCACACTGATGGCTATAGGATCAGCCATACTCATCATATGAGCCCGATTAGATAGAGCTATTCTTTTCAAATAATTTGACGTCCCTTTCAAATATCCCACGAACATCAATGTTTAAAATATATGTTTAAAGACTGGTGATCATTGTATTAAGATCTCATCATAATTCTTTAGTCATTGCATATGCTCATATACTTTATTGCAATTATCACACATAATTGATAGTAAATAAATTTCATTTCAATGAACGTAAATGATATATATGAAAGTGTGATTGCCTTATAGGCCACATAATATCCATCAAGCCCAAACTCTTGTACAAATCAAGCATGCATATGAACTATGACACATGCTAGAGACTATGTATGCAAAGAAGACCAGTGATAACATGAACTATATGCTTGAAATTATATCACCATTTGTACATTTAAAGACATATTTCATACATTTATGATACATGTTATCATACTTTGAGTACAATGATAACATACAAATT
>CM044106.1:5222819-5381845 GCA_024174645.1 Lemna minuta
AAAATCTAATTTTAAATTAGAACAGTGGTGAGTCGAGGTCAAATCCACGAGAGGAGGGTTAAATGATTAAAATTAAAAAGATCGTTTTTGGAATTTTTAGATTTTAGAAAGTGGAAATGATCGATGGAAGGAAGAAGATGTTTACAAAAATGAGATAAACCGATCAAATGCTTCCAAACCCCTTTTGATGATTGAAAACTCTTGATCAATGATAAAAAAGAAATTTTAGGGTTTAAAAATGAGAAAGTGTTGATAAATAGATGATGAAATATAAGATATGGATAGAAGATGATCCTAATCTAAGTATTTATAATGAAAATACATCTAGTGATGCTCTCTGATCAAAACATATCTTTGAGAGCCTTTACATTTTACCCAGGCTAGGCATCTTGTAGCCACCATGAAGAATGAAAAGAGAAGATAAGAAACTCGCTAAAAATTGTGTTCCATGCATGAAGAATGATCGATCGATGTCTTCTTTCCTTATGGCTAGCCATGATAGAAGCAAATAAAGAGACATTCATCACCCTATTTTTTTCGTCTTAAAACTTAATTCAGCCCCAGTAGATTCGTAAAACTTGAAATGATGATCATGTCCACGAAATTTTATCCCCTAGCTCTATCAGGATCATGAGATATCGTTGTTGATGGCTGTTGATCTGGCCTCTCTCCTTTCTCTTCTCTACTCTCTCTCTCTCTCTCTGGGATGGTGAAAAAGAGCGAGAGGGCAAGCCTCGGCAGTTTTCTCTTGCGCGAGAGAGAGGGAGAAGAATGTAACATTTGTTAGAGAGAGAGGGAGGAGATATCCTCCTCCCTACGTGCGGGAGAGATAGACTAAGAGAGGAAGAGAATAAGAGAGGGGTGAGCTAGGGGGAGAGAGAGAGAGAGAAGGAGAGAGAAGAGAAGGGGGAAGATCTCCTCATCCACATTACGTCCACACTCGTGCGGGGGAAGGAGAGAAAGAGAGATGCCCTTCTTCCCCCTGCACGCACATACACGCGGGGTAGAGAAGGAGAGATGGAAGATGCAGTAAGGGGGAGAAGAAAATTTCTCTCCCTTGACGCGCTACACATGCACAGCGCTTGCAAGAGGGAGCTGGACCCAGGAAGGTGAGTCAGCGCAAGGAAGGGCTTACGCGCGACTGGGAAGTTTCGTCATGCGAGAAAGAGAAAGGAAGAGAGAAAAAGAAGAAAAGAGAGGGGAGAGGTTTCCCCCTCCGTCGTGAGAAGGAGGAAAGTGATGGAATTAGTTTCCATCACCATTATTTCTCCATCTCGCAGGGGGAAGAGAGGCACAAGAAAAAAATTCATGAACAAGAGTGAGACAGAGAGAGAGGAGAAATAGAGAGAGAGATCGGGAGAGAGAAGAAGAGAGAGAGAGAGAGAGAGAGAGAGAGAGAAGGAGAGTTATCGCGGGGGAGACAGATGTATCAAGACCGCGAGGTCGTTGAAAACACACGGTCAAGAGTCAAAATAATTACCAAACTCACCAATTTTATCAAAAATTCCCGAACTAAGGAGTATTGTGGTGAATAAGAGTCAAATCCACGGAGAATTAGGGTAACTTTGGATGATCTTTTAAAATTTGGTCAAATTGGACGATGAAATATAGAAAAACATTAGGGATTTTGATATTTTTGGAAATAAGGCTCAAAGACAAATCGACGAAATAAAAAATTACTGAATTTGGATCAAGATTCGCAGAGAAATTATCGAATGAACAAGAGAGAAATTTCCAAAAAATAAAATCACAAAAAACCAAAATTTAAATTGAAATTGACTTAAATTATGATCCAAAATTGAAATCTAATGTTATAGGAAGAAAGATTAGGATGAAAACATGATTTATAACCCAAGATAGCGCTCGAATTGATCCAATTGCTTTCCAGATCATACACTTTTTATTTCATGAATTCGAAGACAATCATTGGCGTTCAAGAATCGATTTCTTCCTACTCTCTTAACAAAATCTAACTTTCAAACACTCCTCGGATGAGGAAATGAGTCTAGAAGTGAAGGGAAGCAAGGATTGTGATGTCTAGATAGTTAAATTACTCAAAAAACCCAAGAATCTTTTACATCATCAAATAACATCTCAATTTATACGGAGAATTGGGCGTAACTGTCGAATCAGCATTTAATCTTCCATCAACGGCTCTAATGAAACATATATATGTGAATCATTATGCTTCAATCGTTTCTGATGGATCGGAGATGGACCGTTGAGATTTCTTCACGTCACTCGTGAAGAAGAAATGCGTGAAACGTTCGTCGTCTAACCTTGATCTAACCCTCCAGATGTGTTTTCTCGATTTTAATATCAACCATTATAACTCAGATGAACGACTGAGATTAAATTGTTTTAAAATAATTCACTGACGAACCAGAGTGTGCCACGTACCCCTTTACTTAAGTGACGATCGACAATCACGATTAAATCGTGTGATCGGACGTTCCATACGATGCCATGTCACTTGCGCACATAAAAAAGAAAAATAGTCCCACATGACAAAAAATCAGAAGAACGCGTGTGTATATAAGGTATGTGTACATAATGAGATAGCGAAAATCTTGAAAAGGGTGCTATCTCATTATTCATACACACACACACGTTCACACACGCGTGCGCACACGTTCGCGCACGTGCGCACACACGCACTCCTGCACGCGCACATGTACACGTTGTATGACATGTGGCATTCTCATACACTGCCACGTGGCACCGCTATTTTGTCTACGCCATATCAGCTTCCATGTCAGCACTTGATAAAAAATAATTTTTTATTCATTTTAATTCAAAATAAATTAAATTAAATTCTTTAAAAAATCATAAAATTCTAGAAAAATCACTAAAAATTAGAAAATTCATAAATTTTAAAATACAACGCCAAATTAATCTAAATATATTTCATTAGATCAAAAATTAAATTATCTATCATTCTAAAAATTCAAATTCAATAAATAACAAGAGAATAAATTTTATTTAAAAAATACACTCATTTGTTTTAGAATTTAAAACTTAAAAAAATAAATGACTGTATAAAAAGTATTTTCTCTTATTATTTAACATTAAAACCTAACTTTAATCTCAAATAAAAATGGGGATAATCTAATGTTAAAATATTACTCGTAATTTATCATACTATCCCTAAATTAGTGCATTTTGAGCTTATAAATTAATTTTTCATAGAATGATAGATAAACACTATATATAATAACATGCATTAGAATGGAAATGTTTTCTGCCTTAATTTGTATTATTAATAATTGTATATTTTCATGTATAATTTGCATGTTATTAGGGTGTCATCCCCAGTGGCACCTTATGTCCCTTAAATAATGATCTAGTCTTAATTAAAAAGGGGCTTCAATTAAGAGGGCTTGACCCCCTAACCCCTAATAGATATCATGTGGCTTGCAAGCCAATCACTCTTTCATCTTTCATTTATATTCGTTACAATGAAATTTTATTCATTCTCATTCTTGTATGATGTTAGTAATGAAGTCCATAAGCATATGCAATGACTAAGTGAATTATGAAGGCAAATCATAATATAAACGATCACTAGTCTTTAAACATATAGTTCCAAATATTTCCTGTTTGTGGGCTATTCGAGAAGGACATTAGAATTATTTGAAAAGAAAGAGCCCTACCTGGAAACTGACTCATCTGATGAGAATCGTTGATCCTACTGCCATTAGTGTAGAAACACAAAGGATAGAGTGGTAGGTACTCTTTGGAGAAAGAGAGTTCACTCTGGGTTATTCCATATGAGACCCTTGAATATTGATATTATCTTACACTAATTGTCAATTTGGTTGATTCATGTCACAATTATGTATGTGGTCCTTTAATCCTTGAATGACACCAAAGACATCTTGGGGATGGATGATTATGTTTTGATTATGACTTACAAATTATTAACCACCGGATCTTTAAAACATCATAGATTGGATAGATATGAAGTCCTTGATGGTGATTAAATAGTCAGTATGGGATCGCCTACCCCGGTATAAGAGGAGATTGACTCAAAGAATGAGATATGATTAAATCCTTCGTCAAGGTAGTGGAAATATCGTAGAAAGTGTTATAAATGATTTCGACTCTCCTCAATTCTAAATTGAGTGGCCAATTAGAGTTTGATAGTTAACCATAATATGAGAAAAATTACCGTGAGTTAAAAGCGCAAGTTCACAAATCAAAAGTTATACTCAACTCCTTTCAAATTGGTTTTGAAATTTAGAATACCGGAGAGTTGAGGCCGAATCCACATGGAGGAAGGCTAAAAGATTAAAAATAGATAAGATTTTTATATGATTGATAGAAAGTGGGAGATGATCGATAAAAGAGAAGAAGATGTTCATGAGAATTGAAATAAACCAATCAAATGCTTCCACACTCCTTTTGAAGAAAGAAATCCTTGATCAATAGTGGAAAAAGGATTTTAGGGTTTGAGAATATGAAAATATTGATGAAAAGAATGAGAAAATGGAAAAGCTTGGTGGAAAATGATTCTAATATAAGGATTTGGGATGAATATATATTGTAATCATGCTCTCTAATTAGAACATACTTTCGAGAGCCTGGACATCTCACCAGAATTGGCGTCTTGCATCCAACACGATGAATAAATAGAAAAGAGAATAAAATCACTAGAAATGATATTCGATAGATGAAGAATGATCAATCAGTGCCTTCTTTCCTCTTGGTGTGATTAATTCATTAAAATTAATTTTTTGATTTTAAATATTTCTAAAAATTTTAAAAAAATACGAAAATTGTTAGAAAAATCAGAAAAATTCATTAAAAAAATCCAAAAAAACTGAAAATTCTAGAATATTCAGGAAAAATTATATTTAAAAACCTCTAAGACCTAAAATATCTGTTCATAGAAAACTCTTTTGTGGTTGAAGTTTTCTACCTTTTAGACCTTGGTTTTGCCTCTTTTTGCATTGTATCCTATGAAATAAAATGTAAAATGATAGAAAAGAGAAATTTTGTGTTAAAATTGCTAATCCTCTTCATTTATCATCATTCCTCGTTCATGCCTACAATCACATACCTAATGTGCATACAATAAAATCACTTTTGTTCGACCATATGAAAGATCAAAACGTCAAACATGCATAAAATTAAAAGCAATTTAATGTAAATTTTGGCCTATGAATGATATGATATGATGCATGCAAAAATTTTATCAAATCATGATAACATGCATATTAATCATGTGAATTATGCTTAAAAATTATTAGAGAATAATAAATTAAATGCGTAAAAATGCATGTTATCTATACCTTAAGTCATTCATGAGTCTCGCGAGGATGAAAGATGTTACGTACATGATAATTAATGACGCCTAGGTTTCATGAAGGAGTTCCGATATACTCCATATCTCTTAGAGCACGTGGAGTAGTTTGACACCTACCACGCGGATGACTCAACTTGTCAATTGGGTTAAAGCAATCCTTAGTCAATTAGTCTATATATTGATATCGTTAATTAATAATATTAACTAATAAGCGTTATTAGGTTTATGGAGTTGTTAAATGATGAGATATATGGGCCCAGATGATCACACACATAAGGTCAATGGATGTTGGTAGATATAGATATAATAATAAGGGTTTTTTGAAAATTTTATATTTCAAAAGTTTATATAAATAGCGAGAGAATGACCATAACCATGATACCCATTTAAGCCTTGTGAAAAAGTCTCCCTTCTCTTCTCTTCCTCTTGCGGTGACGAGTATTCAAGAGGAGATCTAACGGTACAATGATCGTATGGATATCACTAGAGGTTGGATACTTGAACAACTTTAAGAACTCCTTCAAATGATCCGTGTATTAGATGATACAATTATTTAGAATAGATGATGGGATAACTTATTCTTGGTGCTGAAATTTTGTTGAATGTTTGTTTCATCATTTTTCATTGCATTTGATCCTATGATCGAAATTTTTGGATGGTTCATTAAGCCTCAAATCCTAGAACTTGAAATGTAAATTTTGAACTTATCCGCATTCTAGGGATCTAGAATCATTGGTGGTTACAATTAGTAGGGACATTGATCCGAGTGCTTCAAGATTAGAAGTAGACGAGTATCCCTAAACTATCGCATATCAACATGCATCACTAGTAAGAGTAATCAAGGATCTTAGTAACATTTTTTTCGTTTAGTGTGAAAATAGATTTTAAATTTTTATTAATACTAATATTAATCAAAATAATCATTTTCAAAATCAAAATAAATATTAAAATAAATATTAATCTTCGATCATTATTTTGGAAAATCATTTTCATTTTTATGTTTTCATTTTCAAACCATTTTATTCACAATGCCTAATTTAAATCATAGGATATATTTATCAAGGAATCTGTCGGTTGCCAAGTTCAGCGGAAACTTCTGAATTTGAAATCCACTGAATAAATTCGCAGTTGAGTCTTCGGATAGTTAATATTTTTCGTGCCACGGTGCAAGATCCATCCCGCCACCGTGACGACCGAGGAAACTGTGGTCTAATTCAGCCATTAGAAGAGCTCTGTTTCCATAGTCTTCTTCTTCCTCGTTCTTAAGCAAGCTCGGTTACCAAGTCACTTCACCATGTTTTTTCTTCAACAAAAACAAGAAGATAATTAGATGGCTCCACTTGCTACCTTCGTAATTGTCTGTTTTTACGAAAAGGCCATCGATAAAAGAGCGTCTGCTACTGCGGGGACGTGAAAGGCACACGTCTCTCAACGAGGGCCGCGCGAAATGCAGGACAGAGGGGGAGACCACGCAACGGCGAAGCCACGGAAGCAATTGAACGTCTTCTTGCTTGCATCCTCTTCTCGCTTCTCCGCTGGAATCCCGACTCTTGGTTGAGATCGCACATTCCATGGCAGAACTTCCCGCCGGTCCGTTCGACGAGGGATTGGAGGAACCGGAAGAGCTTTCTCTGGTAACGGACGCTTCCGTAGTATTTTTATTCGACTAGTTTATCCAATTCTGGCAATTTCGGCTGTGTCAGGTGGAAGATTCGGATGTGAGCGTTCCGCCGGAGCTAAAACGGAAGCTATCTGGGCTTGTGCGGAGTGGTAACCGGGCTTTCAGAGAGGGCAGGATGGACGAGGTTTTGGCTCATAAATTCTTTTATATCACTGTAAACTGATTTAGGTTCTAAACGCCTTAATTTCATTCCACCTCCAAACGCCTTAAACTGATGACGAGTTTATTGACGATTTCTCTCGCGCGACGTGCGTCATTAACGTCAACGATTTCCGCGCGATAACGTTCGTTCGGAATCTATGAACGAACGGCGGAAGAGTCTCGGATAGTTGTTTTTTCTTATCCGAGAGTGGTGACCCCAGGATCAGGTTTGCTAGGGCTCTTTTGTTACACAGTACGAGTGACCCAAATCATCGAAAAATTCACATTTCTTCCATCCAGAGCAAAATTGAGTGTCAGTTGCTAGTATTTTCTTTTGATTGCTTTTCGCCTTCTAGATGGAGGTCATAGCTACGTTTGGGATGTGAACGAAAACATGAGGATTCTCTGTAACGGTGATTGAGACGAAGGAATCGCAAGACGATGAATGGACTGTTTCCCTTTTTACTCCACCTGTGGAATTTTTTCTAGAGTAAAATACCCAATGTTTCTTTTGTAGAGAATGTCCTTTTATCTTATGATTGAAGCATTAATTTTATTCCAGTTTTATTCCAGTATTAATTTCAGAAAGAAATTTCTGCAAGCAGAAACTATTTTATCTTCAAATTGCTGATATTTTACCTCGATGACGCTACATGGTATCAAATTCTTGAATCTGTAGGCTATTAAATGCTATACCGAAGCACAAGGCATAAAACCTGGAGATCCTGCTATTTTAAGCAATCGTAGCATTTCTCTATGCCGGTAAATATCTTTTGTTTGAGACATATTTTACAGTTAATTATGATTTTTGAACTTCTTCATTCTTTCCATAGAATTAGCCGACTTCTGAGAAGCCGTCCTTCAAGAGAATCAGAATATCAACCTCTGAATGGCTTGGACCCAACGACACATGCTGAGGTTCGCCATGGGGAATGAAATGAAACTCTCGCTCAGCTATCACTTTCTTTTGATCGTGCTGATTATCCGTTGCATGGTGTTAGCTTGCACTCAAGGATGCTGAGAAGGTCTTGAGCTGTCGAAAAAATTCAGCAAAATCGTATTCTCTCAAAGCTGATGCCCTCCTCTTGGTAGGTTGTTTTGATCACTATCTGTTTAATTCTGTCTAATACTAGATGGCTATGATGGAAAATTTCAGCTTGAACGCTATGAGGAAGCACGAGAAGTGCTTATCTCGGGCCTTCATATAGATCCCCTCTGGTACTCTCCAACTTCAAACAATTTGCTCCTCTCGTCAAGACATCATTTTCTGATTTCTTTCATTTCTTTGATGCTAGCCGAATTCTGCAGAAAACTCTCCATAAGCTGGACGAATTTTCATCCAACTTAGTTAGATCCAAAAAGCACAGAGAGCTTGAACGGACTGATGATTTTGAATGCACTGTCTGTTTCAAGCTGTTATATGAACCGGTGACAACACCATGTGGGCATTCATTTTGTGGTTCTTGTCTTCATCAGTCTATGGACCATGGTAACTGACAATGTTATAATATTCACTGCATTGTTTTTCATGTCTAAAAATAACGTCTCCATTTCAGGCAACAAGTGCCCTATCTGTCGAACTGTTCTGTTCATTAGCCCTAGAACACATCCCGTGAGGTACACTTTACAATTTTGATTCTGAAAATTTCCGTGGAATTCATGCACTTTTAAATTGATCCATAATTTTTCAGCGTGACTTTGAAAAAAATATCATACTAAAGAGTTTCCCGGAGGAGTACGCAGAGAGAAAAGCTGAACATGAGACCTTGACAAACTTCGGAATCGATTTGATACCACTCTTCGTCATGGATGTTGTCCTTCCCTTTCAGAAGTTAAGCCTCAACATATTTGAACCTCGATACAGACTAATGGTGAGATCACATTTCTGGAGGGCAGTAATAATTTTCATTTCGATCTCATCAATATATCCTAACGATGTTCTCGAGAGAAACAGGTCAGGAGGCTGATGGAAGGAAACCGCCGGATGGGAATGGTAATGTAATTCAACCCATCTCACGAAACTGAATTGCATGTCATGCTCATTCTTTGCCTCGTCATCCACAGGTGGGATTCGATTCTTCGACTGGCACAATTGCTGATTTTGCTTGCGAAGCGGAAATATTAGAGTAATTTTTCCAGTATTTTCACCTTTTTTTTTAAATCATTATCTCCAGTAATTTTAGAATCATAGATTTGATTTTGTTTTTCAGGTGTGAACCTCTACCAGACGGGAGACTTTATTTAGAGGTAATTAACTTTGAATTCTAAGGTCAAATGCTTTTCGATCTTCTTTTTGCAAAGAAAAATACCGAGATTATGCTCGTAGGTGGAAGGCCGTCGCAGGTTCCGCATACGTAGATCCTGGGATCAGGATGGGTCAGTTCTTTATTCTTTTCATTTGTATGAATTAGTATGCGTTCAAAATAAATTAAAAAAATTTATCTGGATTCTCGCAGTTACCGCGTCGCAGAAGTGGATTGGATTCACGATATTCACCCACTTGAAGGAACAGCAGAAAGAGATATCGTGAGTGACTGTAAACTGGAAAATTTCTATCTATTTATTTTGATGTAGAAAAAATACCGATGGAATTTCACCTGTCGCACTTTAAAGTTGGAGCGAACGGTGAAGCAGGTAGCAGAGCAGGCTCAAGGTTTGATTGGTAGAGGGGGTGCGGCAACCGTGGGTACTGCTCTTCCCATTTTCAATTTAAAATTTACGAGCATTCTTATTCGACTCAGTGCAATTTTTTTCTCTCGTGGCAGGAAGAAGATTGGGTGGGGTTTCCCTACCCGGTCCAATGCCGAACCCACAGGATCCGGAGCGGTTCAGTTTCTGGGTTAGAGAACTCTTCGTTGACCGCGTAAGACTTTCATTTATGGACCTTTTCTGATCCAACGTGGCACTTGCAGCTCGCAAACCTGGCTGCCGTGCGGCCCCGCGAGAAGCTCGAGCTACTTCGCCTCAGTGACACACAGCAGGTAAGAGGACTCTTTCGCTTCTACAATTAGGGTTTTGGTTCTAGGGTTGAAATGTCATGTGTGTCTCTCTCTGCGTGCGCAGAGGATCAACCGGGTGCTCTCGTTCTTGGGGGCTGAGGAGCAGGGCTGTGTGATTCAATGACTGGCTGGGGTGATTTCCCTATGCCTGGCTTAGACTTTATTTATTTGTATCTGAAAAAAAATATTTTTTGTATATTTCTAATCAATACATGCTTGCTAAGTCATCCCTTGGTACAGCTGCCTCATTAATATATTTACCCTGGTAGGAAGAGAGAGAAACTTATAAAGTGAGTAAGAGAAAAGGGAAGGCCGACAGGAACTGAAGCAGCCGAGTAGAATCCAGCTCCAAAAGCTAAAGCCCCAGGGTCTACTGGAATTCCTCTGCCGCACAGTCCACGTACAGCAAATTATGACGTCATCCCGTCGACCGTTAAGAGAGAGATATAGACAGACAGAGAGAGAGAAAACGGGTGATCTGTAGAGGAGAGAGCGAGAGGGAAACGGAATTGCCGCGCCTCTCCCTCTCTCTCTTCTTCTCCTCGTCTTCCCTTCCTCACGCGTCCCCGAAAAGTCCTCCGGAACGCAGAAGGAGCTTCCGGATCAGATCCTCGCCATCTTCTCCGCACCAGAGCAGTTTCATTCCGCTCTTGCTTCTCTTCATGCCCTGTTCCAAAGGAGAAACGTTCCTTCCAATTCATTTCATGCTAACCTAAGCCTAAACAGGGTGCCCAAGAGCCACCATGCTCCGGAGGAGGAAATGGGGCGGGGGCAATACCAGCTTCTCTCATCCTCACCTCTGCCATATCTTTTTCCTCCTCTTCTAACGTTAATTTCTCCCCCGCCGTCAACTACCTTCTCGACTGCGGCGCCAGCAAGAGCCTTCAGCTCGACGATGGCCGCACCTTCCGCTCCGACCCGCAGTCCTCTTCCTTCCTCTCCACCTCCGAGGACATCCTCGTCACCAGCAACGACTCCTCCGCCGCCTCCTCCCCTCTCTTGCTCTCCGCCAGAGTCTTCTCCCGAGCGCTCCACCTACAGCTTCTTCCTCTCCCATCCAGGCTTCCACTGGCTCCGCCTCCACTTCTACCCTCTGCATCACCCAACCTACAATCTCTCCGGCGCCGTTTTTACCATCACCACTGACTCCGTCGTCCTCCTCCGAGACTTCTCAGCCCCGGAATCCACCCCTCTCGTCAAAGAATACCTCCTCCCTCTCAAAGGTGACCGAGCCTCCCTCATCTTCTCTCCCAAAAAGAACTCCGTCGCCTTCATCAACGCCATCGAGCTAATCTCCGCCCCCGACGCAATCATCCCTGACGGCGCCGCTGCCCTCTCTCCTCAGGGCGCCGCTGACTTCTCCGGACTTTCCAAGTTCTCCTTCGAGGTGGCCCACCGGGTCAACGTCGGCGGCCCCGCCATCGCATCCTCGGACGACACTCTCCGGCGAGCCTGGCTCCCTGGCGACGGCTTCCTCAAGGTCCCGGCGGCGGCTCAGAACGCGTCCGTTCCTACCAAGAGCATCAAGTACCCGGACGACGGCTTCGTGACGGCGCTCACCGCGCCGCCGACGGTCTACGCGACGGCGTCGCAGATGGCGGACGCCGACGTGGCAGAACCCAACTTCAACGTCGCGGGAGGTCACCGTAGAACGCGGCTTCTCCTACCTGGTGCGCACTCACTTCTGTGACATCGTCAGCAAGAGCCTCAACCAGCTTTACTTCAACCTCTACCTCAACGACCTCGTCGCCGTCTCCGGGCTCGACCTGTCAACGTTGACCTCCGCTCTAGCAGTCCCCTACTATAAGGACTTCCAGGTCAACGCCATCACTGGCAGTCTCCGCATCCAGGTGGGCCCCGCAGAGCGGGGCGCAGCCAACGCCCTGCTCAACGGGTTCGAGGTCATGAAGATGAGCAACGCGGCGGGGAGTCTCGATGGGTTCTTCTCCGTCGACGGGTCATACCACAACGACAGCGGCGGTGGTGGCGGCGCTGCCGCCAGAAAAGTCGTCAGCGCTGTCGGGCTATCCATGGCGGCGGCGGCGATGGCGCTTCTGGCGGTGGGCTTGTACCGGTGGAGAAGAAGGCCCGAAGGCTGGGAGCGCCGCAACAGTTTCTCCTCCTGGCTGCTGCCTCTTCACGCCAGCCACTCTACCTTCGGGTCCAACCGCCGGCAGAAATTCGGGTCCCACAAGAGCAAGAGCGGCTACTCGAGCCCTTCTTCTCCTCCGGCAACCTCGGCCTCGGCCGCAGCTTCACGTTCGCTGAGGCTACAAGACGCCACGCGCAACTTCGAGGACAAGGCGGTCATAGGCGTGGGCGGCTTCGGAAAAGTCTACCTCGGCGAGCTCGACGACGGGACCAAGGTTGCCGTCAAAAGAGGAAGCGCATCCTCGAGCAGGGCATGAACGAGTTCCAGACGGAAATCCAGATGCTCTCCAAGCTCCGGCACCGCCACCTGGTCTCTCTCATGGGCTACCGCGACGAGAACTCGGAGATGATCCTCGTCTGACGAGTACATGTCCAACGGGCCTCTCCGAGACCACCTTTACGGCTAACGCCGCCGCGAGGTTACACTCACGTGGAAGCAACGGTTGGGAGATCTGCATCGGGGCTGCCTGCGGGGCTGCATTATCTCTACACGGGCGCGGCGCAAGGGATCATCCACCGAGACGTGAAGACGACAAATATTCTCCTGGACGAGCACCTGGTGGCCAAAGTGGCCGACTTTGGGCTCTCGAAGACGGCGCCGACTGTGGAGCAGACCCACGTCAGCACTGCCGTGAAGGGCGTTTCGGGTACCTCGACCCCGGAGTACTTCCGGCGGCAGCAATTAACGGAGAAGTCAGACGTTTACTCCTTTGGCGTGGTCCTCTTCGAGGTGCTCTGTGTGCGGCCGGCAATTAATCCTGCGCTTACCAGAGAGCAGGTGAATCTCGCGGAATGGGCCTTGCAGTGTCACCGGAAGAACCAGCTTGAGAAGATCATTGACCCTACTTTGGTAGGTACGATAGCGGCCGCCTCGCTGAAGAAATTCGTCGAGGCGGCGGAGAAGTGCTTGGCTGACTGCGGCGTTGACCGCCCGTCCATGGGTGACTTGCTCTGGAACCTCGAGTACGCTTTACAGCTCCAGGAATCTTCTTCCTCGGCTGAGTCAGGTGCCGATGGGGCAGCGGAGAGTATCGAAGATTCCGGCAGCCTTGTCGCTCCTCCTCAGATGGTCGAAGGGAGGTAAGTTCCGTCGCGGCAGTTGCAATCGTCTGCTTGCCGGGAACTTCGCTCTGGCTGCCGTGTTATCTGAGAGAAGAGAAGGTTGAACGGGCACCGCGGTTTCCCTCGGATTCCTACAGGATCAAGGCAGCCAAGGCTCGAGCCTTTCTCTCTCGATTCGTACATCCATCCATCAACTGTATTTGGAGAATTTTCTGCGATCTCTGTTTCAACTTTTCTATATTTATTTACGGTGAGAAGTGGCCAAATCGGAACAGGGATGACGAATTTCAGTCTGCTTCTCTTTAATCAGACTCTGTTGTAAAAGAGGAAACACGGGCGGAAAACTTTTCTCCCTTCAATAAAAGGGTTAATATACTGGCATGTCATGACGTACCGGCTATTATTAGCCGCATGTCATGACCTTTTAAAAAATCAGGTCATGTTATGACCTTTTTAAAAAACGTCTTGGCATGTCATAGAATCCGACGTGGACGATGACTAGGTTGCCACGCAGGATTGGAGAGAGAGCTGCCAGCCACGTCATCGTCCACTTCGGATTCCATATAATCTATATTATATACATAATAGAATAGGGCCACGTCATCGTCCTCTTCTTTCTCTCTCTCCTCACTCTTTCTTTTTCTCTCTCCCCGACTTTCTCTCTCCTCGCAACCCCTCAAGAAGAAGGTCCTCGCAACCTCCTCAAGAAGAAGGTCCTCGCAACCTCATGAAGAAGAAGGTAGGTCTCTCTCTCTCTCTCTCTCCCCGACAGTCTATACATTTTCGTTTTTTTCCATTTTCCATTTTCTTCGATTTTCGTTTTTTCATTTCCGGTTTTGGTATTTTCGTTTTTGGTATTTCTCTCGGTATTTTCGTTTTTCGTTTTTCGTATTTTCCGGTTTTCGTTTTTCCGATTTTCTTTTTCAATTTTGTTTTCTGATTTTCCGGTTTTCCGATTCCGATTTCGATTCCGATTTCGTTTTCCGTTTTTTTCAAAATTATTTTCATTTTTCGAATTCTTGACACAACCTACACCCCTCCTTGAAAAGGAAGGATTGCTTTATAGACCCGGGAATGGGGGGAGAGCAAGTATTATCAACATCACCATTCACAACTGCCCCTTCTTAGGGCTTCTCTGGTTTTGTGTCTTACAGAAGGAGACAGAGCAGCTCGAAGGGTTTGAAGTCGGCTGCGATTTAAACTCGTCCTGCGTGACGGAGGCGACCTCCATGAAGCCCAACCTCGAGTTCACTCTCGGGCGCCCACGCTGATTCCGGCGCTCGTGTCTCTCCCAGCATTGAAGAACACAACAACTCCTGCGATGATAATGAAGGCGAGAGGAGAGATCGAGAGAGAATGTGAGGAGGGAAAGAGATAGATGGACTTACTGGTGCAGTGGGGCGGACCCGTCTCAAATTATACAGGAATGATTACTCCATGATGGGATTTTGTAATTTATTCCGCTTCTCCCCGCCCTCTTTATCCTCCTGTCATTCTTTATTTCTCACCTGTAAGCTGCAGATGCAGTGATGTAGATAGAGATGCAGTGATGTAATAATTTTGAAATGCAGATGCAGTGATGCAGTGATGTAAAATACGTCACTGCATCTCTATCTACATCACTGCATCTGCATTTTCATTTTGAAATGCAGATGCTGCAGATGCAGTGATGTAAAATACGAAAATACATCAAGAATTCGAAAAATGAAAATAATTTTGAAAAAAACGGAAAACGAAATCGGAATCGAAATCGGAATCGGAAAACCGGAAAATCAGAAAACAAAATTGAAAAAGAAAATCGGAAAAACGAAAACCGGAAAATACGAAAAACGAAAAACGAAAATACCGAGAGAAATACCAAAAACGAAAATACCAAAACCGGAAATGAAAAAACGAAAATCGGAGAAAATGGAAAATGGAAAAAAACGAAAATGTATAGACTGTCGGGGAGAGAGAGAGAGAGAGAGACCTACCTTCTTCTTCATGAGGTTGCGAGGACCTTCTTCTTGAGGAGGTTGCGAGGACCTTCTTCTTGAGGGGTTGCGAGGAGAGAGAAAGTCGGGGAGAGAGAAAAAGAAAGAGTGAGGGAGAGAGAAAAGAAGAGGACGATGACGTGGCCCTATTCTATTATGTATATAGATATAGATTATATGGAATCCGAAGTGGACGATGACGTGGCTGGCAGCTCTCTCTCCAATCCTGCGTGGCAACCTAGTCATTGTCCACGTCGGATTCTATGACATGCCAAGACGTTTTTTAAAAATGTCATAACATGACCTGATTTTTTAAAAGGTCATGACATGCGGCTAATAATAGCCGGTACGTCATGACATGCCAGTATATTAACCCTCAATAAAAATATATTTAACCTATTTTTTGTTAAATTAGCTAATTTTCTCGCGGTCTCTTTCAACTGCGATCTGGCTTTAATCGCCGATCGACTCTCCGTTTTTGGCAATTAGCGAGTGGAATCGCTCTCCCGGCTCCCGGCGATGATCCTTTCGGCGCTGTTTACGGCCGTCGGGATCAACCTCGGCCTCTGCGTTTTGTTCTTCGCTCTTTACTCGATACTCAAGACTCTGCCGGGGAACGCGAAAGTCTACGCTCCTCGGCTGGTGGCGGAAGGAAAGGCGCGGCTCGCTGCTGGCTTCCACGTCGAGAGGCTTCTTCCGTCGACTGGATGGGTGCGAACCGCGTGGAACCTATCCGACGAGGATCTCCTCTCCGTCGCCGGGCTGGACGCTCTCGTCTTTACGCGGATCTTCGTTTTCAGGTGATTCGAATCCTCTTATTTCGGTGTTCAAGAGAAACGGATTGTAGATAATTGAGATTTATAATGCGTTTATTTCGAAGCAGTTTGAAGGTGTTCTCCGTTGCTGGGATCATCGGGATTTTTATACTTCTTCCGATAAATTATGAAGGGAACCAGCTGCACTCCATTGACTTTTTCAATCTTCCGAACGAATCTTTGGACAAGTTCACCATTTCAAACGTGCAGGACGGTTCAAATTGGTACTCTCTTCATTTCTCGTGGTCTCCAATGCTCGAATATACTTTAAAATTATAATTTTACCGCCGAAGTTGAACTCCTTTCGACAGGCTGTGGGTTCATTTTTCTGCCGCATATGTCATGACTGCGTTTGTTTGTTATCTTCTTTACCTGGTAAGTGGACAAACATATTTCTCAGCAGATCAGTATTGCCCATTGATGATGACTGATACGATTAGGTTGTTCCAGGAATATGATTACATTTCTTGTAAGAGGCTTGCTTATTTTTATTCATCGAAACCACAACCGCATCATTTCACTGTTCTTGTTCGAGGAATTCCTAGAGACAGGACAGGCAGCCTTAGCGGGAGTGTGGATAGATTTTTCTCAGAAATCTATTCCTATGCATATTTAAGGCATATAATGGTTCGCCAGACGAGCAAACTACGGCGCCTCATTGTATGATCCTTTTCTGCTTACTATTTTCATGCAAATCTATTCACATCTTGCTTGGCGTCTTTAACTTTTCACTGTTCTTTTTAGTTTAGTCTTATAGATAGACTTTTGATAAATAAAATGTACTGGAAAATTTAGGCCTTGAATTCAGAAAAATGCATTTTGGAACGATACCATTAAACTTGAACATTACTCAAAGAGAGACGGGAAACTTGATGAGTGATTCATGCACGTATTCTGGTCATTACGTGTTGAGGGATAATTTGGTATATTTTAACAGTATGGATGCCATTTACTAGGCATACTGCGCTTGAATAAACTTGAGCAGCCCTAGGGAGAGGGGTTCTCCTTTCCCACCGTCCTATATTCAATGCTGCACCATTTTTGCTTTCTGTAAGGCAAAGAAATGATTTATTCTCTTTACTTCTGCTTCCTGTTTGCCTATTGTGAAACTGGAAGCAGACCTTCTCTCTGCACTTAATGATGTTTCAGTAATACTTCATTCAAATTGTCTTAATCTCTAAATAAATGTTAGAAACTTTTTTTTTTTTGAGAAGAGGGAGGGGAACACCCCAAACGGTGCCCTCAAAAATGTTAGAAACTTTAATGATTGGTAATAATGCCCTAGTGATTTATATGCACAACAAAGAAGCCCAATATATGCATTTTAGTAATTTTGTTCTTTTTGCCTTTAAGCTTTGCTGAAAGTATTCCAGAACGAAGGATAAACCTTGGTTCCTTGACAATTTTTCTGATGATATTTTTGAATTATCATCAATTATATACAAGATGCCTCAAAATCCATATGCTCTCTCCAGGTTGACTCTGAGAAAATGTATAGGAGACTTACTCATTTAAAATCAAAAAGGGATGCAGGACAAGTGGATCCATCCGGGGGCTTTCTAGGGTTTTTCAAGCAAGACTCCAGTTCAGTTGGAAAATGTGAAAAACAGTTGGAGGATCTGGAGGAAGATTTGAGAATCCAGCAGTCAGATGCTTCATCTGCTGGCCAGGTGCTTTCATCTATAGTGTTAATGCATTTACTTAGAGATCTAAGTTTCTGTTTGATCTCCTTTGCTATCATAGGAAGTTCCTGCTGCCTTCATTTTCTTCAGATCTCGTTACAGTGCGGCCATGGCTGTCCATATTCAGCAATCAACTAACCCAATAGAGTGGGTTACAGAGCAGGCACCTGAACCGCATGATGTGTACTGGCCCTTTTTCTCCACATCATTCACTAGAAGATGGATCTCCAAATTCGTGGTCATAATAGCATCAATTGTCCTGACTGTTATCTTCATCATTCCAGTGGCTTTTGTTCAGGGACTCGCCAATCTGGGCGAACTGCAGATACTGTTCCCTTTCTTGAAATCAGTTCTTTCCATGTATGCATTAGTTATGGTTCTATCTTTTTTTGTTCAAATTTTTAGAGCTACTGTTATTTTGTCATTAGGTTATATAGGGGTTTTTTGGAATTTTGTATTATCAAAGGCTCATCTCTTTAATAGATGTGTGCACTTATTTTCAAATTCCTCAAAACTAATTCCATCTAATTTACTCATTGCTTTCAGTAAATTTGTAAGCCAAGTGATCACAGGGTACCTGCCAAGTCTGATTCTATACTCATTCTTATCTCTGGTTCCTCCCGTCATGAAGTTGTTTTCGACCATGCAAGGTTATATTTCAAGTAGTGAAATAGAGAAGAGTGCATGCAGTAAAATGATACTGTTTACGGTATGGAATGCCTTTTTTGCTGTTGTCTTGAGCGGTTCAGTTGCAAGTCAGGCAGAAGTGTTCCTTGATCCTAGACATATTCCAGAGAGGCTCGCTGTTGCAGTTCCCGCTCAGGTGAGCGCACATCCTCTAGTGTTTTTCAGGGGTTTTTGTCAATGATGTTGCAAGGTTCCTCTTTGGAAACACTTACATTTTCATTCAGGCCTCATTTTTCATAACCTACGTGGTGACATCTGGATGGACAAATCTATCATCGGAGATAACTAGAATGAATATTCTTGTAAAGGATTTTGTAAGCCGACATTGGTGCAAGTGTCTTGGAGGAGAATTTGAATTGCCATCAGTTCCATATTACCGAGAAGTTCCGGCTATTCTCTTCTTTGGGCTCCTTGGTAGTACCTACTTTCTCTTGGCGCCGTTGATTCTTCCGTTTTTGATTGTTTATTTCTTCCTCGGGCTAATTGTTTATCGCAATCAGGTTATTTCTCCTTTTTTCCTTTTATGCAGTCATTGTAAGCATGAAAAATCAATTTACCCTAACTTATGTTGGTCTTTCAATAGCTACTGAATGTGTATGTACCAAAGTATGAGACTGCCGGAAAGTATTGGTCGACAGTTCATAATTCGGCAATATTCGCGTTGGTGTTGATGCAATTAATTGCAATTGGTATATTTGGGCTGAAGAAGCTTCCCACTGCGTCTACCTTGACTGTTCCTCTTCCTGTTCTCACTCTCCTGTTCAATGAGTACTGCAGGAAACGGTTTCTGCCAAATTTCCGTTCTTACTCAGCTGAGGTGCATAAATCATACCCTCTATTTTTTCTGTTTTTTTCCTCACAGTAAATGCAATTTATAAATTGATTTATAGACTTCATCAGCTGGTGATAAACCTTTTATGATAACTGATTTATATCATGCTGTTTTCCCATGTTTTGCTTTTAGACTCTTATAAAGAAAGATAGAGAGGAAGAGAATGACCCAGAAATGGTGGGTTTCCTGAATAGCCTTGCAAGTGCATACAGAGACCCAGCAATGAAGCCAGTGCGACGAGCTGTGGTGACTGAAGAAGCCCTTTCTACCCCGTTTCTTCCTGAAAGAGGTGCCGAAACTACACCATTCAACAGAAACTCCTCCAGACAAATGATCTCGTAATAATATTGGAGGTATAGATCTTGAGAATGGATACTGTCAGCAACTATAGATATTCTGTCGCCTTTTATTTTTCAGTTTATCTCTAATTACAGTTATGCCCTTTCCCATTGTGCCATTAGGTTAGGTACCTATTACATGTGTAATGGTCATATGCACTCTGTATAAAACTTCACTTTGTATCAATAATAAGAGTGTCTTTTTCTTCCTAATTTTTTTTTTTGAAAAAGAGAGAGGGACCCACGCTATGGGATACCCCCGCTGCCATTGAGATAATGACTTAATTACAGAAAGATCATGAGAGGGGTACAACCATCGAGGGGCCGAGGCCGACTCGATTCCATACGTAAACCAGACCCCCCGCTTCGTATTTGACTGCATCGGTGAACGGGGCAGTCCCCTTGAAGACGACCTCGTTTCGATGAGTCCATAGAGCCCAAAGGGTGGCATATATGCGCTGCCATTCGGCCCCGCTCCGGTACTGGCCGTCCGCGGCCGCTCTCCAGAAGGCCTCTAACGAAACAAAGGCGAGACGGTCCACCCGGGTGGACTCCCATACCGTCCGAGCGAACTGGCAAGTAATCTTTTTCTTCCTAATCTTTCTGCTCTGTGCGTACTTCTGTCCCCTTTCTTCCTAAACCCTAAAACACAATCGGGGAGCTCAAAGTGACATGGTATCAGAGCTAAGGTCATGACTAGGGTTTTCCTTCAGAGGCACAACTCTCTGCTAAGCTTCTTTTCTTTGTTCACGCCTTTCCACTTGTTGACATTTTTTTCTCTCCTCGTCACTACTCAACCACTTGGATGCTACCATCAATGGTGAATCTCCAGTCTCTCAAACTAACCAAGTAGAAGGGGTATTTGGCGGTAACAACAGCGTACCCGCTGCTTCCCTGGGGCTGTCTATTACCTCAAGTGATTGTTGGTTCACTCAACTGCTCATGGTAACTTCCAGGAGTCAGTGCACTGGTCCTAACATCCATCTTTGGACTCGCCATGTCTAGGCCATACTTGGGCCATGGAATCTCACCGATCATCTGACAAAATCCATGCCTCCAAAATCAGATTTAAACTACAAGTGTTGGATTGTGGAGAAAGTTCTATACACATGGATCCTCGACTCTATGACGATTGAATTGGCAAACCAGTCCATTGAATATGATACCATGAAAGATATTTGGAATGTTGTACACAAATATCACTCCAAGAACAATGATCGATCAAAAGTTGCTCTATTAGTCAGCCAAAGTTGTGCTTTTCAACAAGGTGAGAAATTTGTCCTCGCCTACACAAATGAATTAAATGTCATTTATAGATAACTAGATCACTATCTTCGCCCATCCATTATTCGGTAGAATGGGAGTATATCTTGATGGATAGTGTATCGTCTTCTCCCAGGCATTAGGCCTGAATTTGAGGGCATTTAAGTCAGCTCTTTAACAAGGAAAACCCAATGTCATTTGATGACATTGTCTCTCAACTATCTGAATGAGGAAAGTCGACGCAGCCTTAGCGCGAGAACAATGAAGAACAATGGCTTGAATCCACAAATCTTGATCTTCAAGAAGGGTTTGGTTCAGAATCCACGAACCAACCTCTTCAACCCTTGAATCCACAAGGGGTGTACTTGAATCCACAAGCACTGCAGCACTCTCTAACAGGAGAACACTCAAGAGAAGAAAGCGAGCTCTCAAAAAGGATAACTTTAAATTGTCATGTTCAAGTGTTACAATGGGGGCCTTATATAGCCCTCAAAAAGTGAAGGGTCGTCCAAGTGACAAGACCCATGAAAAGACAACACAAAAAGTCTTGAAAATATAACTCTTACAGACATACATGTGTTAGAGAGCAAGTGACAAAAGCAAAAGAGAATCTTCTAGGCCTTGTCAAGCCTCTCGTAAAAAGATATTTGTAGTTTCAAGGCATGTCATAAATATTTCTCGGTCCCAAGGAGATTTTCTCGACAAATGTGTCGAGTCCTAGGATGCTCCCTTGGCCCAATAAGCATTTAATGGGCCTCCAATCGAACTTGGCCATAATAGTGGAAAATGGGCTCCTGGGCTACATCTGGCCTACATCAAAAAGCATACTTCAATAACTAAAAGGGGGTGAGTGAATGCTCCGCTTTTGTAATACTGATCAAAATCTATTAGGCCTACTCATAATGGATAATCAAGCAGTCAACTACAACCAACTGAAAGTAAGAAAGGTCAACTTAGGAACAAGGAAAAATCAATAGTGCAACTACTCGCAGAAAAGAAGGGACACACTTGTTGGGTTCTAAGGTCAATAAGTCTTCCAATTTTTTTATCAAAACATCGAATGCAGCGGAATACATTGGATTGAATATTAGTCAAAAAGCCTTCTTAAGGCACCAAAAATAGATGATCCTATTAACTAGTGTGTATGAGAGAACATACAGGGTTTCCTTAAGGGAGTTTTTGAAGCTATTATAGTGTCTAACCTCTAGCAATATCTATACAATCTCTAGATGGTTGGATCTCCTCCTCAAAGTTCTTTACCAAGAGAGAGAGAATAAAACAAAAAAAATTTACAAGGCTTGGATGGGCACCTTTAGTTGTTGTCGTTCTCCCCCTATTTATAGATATTTGCTATGTAAATTTTTTATATAAGACCTTATATTTATATCTACTAACATCTATAGACCTTATGTGCATTACCCTCTATGTCCATATATCTCATTAGTTAATAAATCTATAGGCCCAATAACACCTTATTGGTCAACCTCACTCAATTATTCTACATCAACATATATAGAATAACTCAATTAAGAATTAATTTAACCCCAAACAACAAAGCTGAGTTGCTAGCCTATTGGGTGCCAAGCTACACTAGGTACTCTTATGAGATATTAAGTATGAAAGAACTCTCTAATTAAACCTTTTATATCATCGAGACACATGCATGTATAGTCCTTCATCTCGCACGAGACTCATGACTGACTAAGGTACGGTCACAACCTGTCAAACCCTAATCGGCCACTCAAGTTAATACAGATTTATGTAAGAACATCGTGAAGAACTACTGCGAGTATATTTCCACTCACCTTGGCTAGATTTCCATCGTATCTCATTCCTTGAATCGATCTCCTTAAATATTGAGGGTAGATGATCTTATCTTCACTGCACAATTTTCTTTTCAGTGACTTTATGTCATATCCAATATATGACATTTTACATATCTCATGGCTAGCGATTCATAATCATAATCAAAATACGATCACAAGATGTTATTGGTGCCTCAAGTCAAAGGACCACATATACGAGAGTGACATGAATCAATCTAATTGATAATTAGATATAATTATCATTAAGAGATTCATATGGATCAATTCAGTGAACTTTTTCTCCAAAGAGCACTCATTATCTATCCTTAGTGTCTCTACACCAATGGCTATAGCATCAATCGTACTCATCAAATAAGTCAGATCAGAAAGTGTTATTCTTTTTTGATAACACGATGTCCTTATTGAATATCTCATAAATAAGAATATTTAAGACAAATGTTTAAAGACTGGAGATCACTATATTATGATCTCATCATAATTGACTTAGTCATTGCATATGTTCATAGACTTTATTTTAAACATCATACAAGAATGACAATGAATAAATTGTATTTTAATGAACATAAATGAGATAAATGGAAATGTGATTGGCTTATAGGCCACATAATATCCATTAGAACAGTGTGGAGACAGCTTTACTAAAGGTTTACTTGTCGAGACCTTCTCTAAGCTCATCTTCAAGCTTAGAATGAAGAACATTCATTCTCACACTTGAGGGGGGGAGTGTAAGCAAATATAGTCATTCTATCACTAATGGCTTTATCTCTGGGCATATTGGATGCCCCAAACTTATTCTCTTCTTTCTTCTTTCTCTATCTATCTCTCAAGCTTTTCTCTCCTTCCTTTTTCTCCTCCTCTCTCTCTCTTCATTTTCTTTCAAAAGAAATTTTCCTTCGTATCATGCCTCAAGACTTAAGAGAATTCTACATGGGATGAGGATATGAAGGAGGTATTTTTGAAAAGACTATGCAAAATGTGAAGCGAATGTGAAGGAGTAGTGTACACGGAGAGGATGGAGAGGAGAGAATGCGTGGAGTCATTTCGAAGTGTGATTATCATGAGTAAGGCTAGAAATAAGTGTAAACTAATTACTCAAAAAGTAAACCTGGAATAAAATGCATAAAGGGTCAAAAATAGTTAATCAATCATTATGGCTCATTGTACCCTTTTTAAGGGAAAGTTTGGAAGCTATGAATTCTCATAATGAGTAGGTTCAACTGATGTAAGGTAAGGGATATGAACTGTCTTAAACTTCTCTCAAAACCTCTCCATTTTTAATCTCATAGCATTCCAAACATCATAACTCATTTCCCTCAAAGAAAAATTAATCTGACTTTGTAAAAATACATGTTATCACCACAACTAACATACATTTAGCACATTTACTCAGTGCAAAAATGAAGTAGGTTGGAAATCCATTTCAGAAAATAATTACTTGTCTAAAAACTAAATATAAAAATTTAGAATTTAGATTGTAGCCCTAGAAAATGGGAAATAGAATTTCTTTACAATTAAATTATCAAATTAGATATTTTATGAATTTGAAAATGCGATTTGTGTGTGGATTTTCAAAATATCATACATTAGAAATAGGATTTAGAAATCCATTTTTGAAGTACAATTAATCACATAACTAATTACAAAAAGTTGGGACTTCAAAAATAGATGCTACAAAATATAAATGAAAAAATTAGAGATTTGAAAAATTGAAATTCAATTTCTGATTCATAGTTTCAGAAGATCTGAAGTGAGAATTCAGGAATCAATTGAAATAATTTCTTTTCGAAAAACTAATTTTTATTTCAAATCAATTGAGTTTTGCTTTCGCAAGGATAACTCCAATTGTGATTATTATATTTTTCTACTTACACTATGTATTCGTCAGAGAGACCATAGATGTCTGTCTAAAGAAATACTTCGGACAATATAGGAGAAATATCCAATTAGGAGGGTAAATCCATGTCTCATAGGTTAAAGGATGATCCATGTTTCAATGAGGGACTTAAAGGATGATATTTTGGTATTGAAAGACGTCACTTTAGATCTGGATTTTCTTGTCCAAGAGGCAGAAAAGCTTACAGAATTACCCTCTCTCAGAAAGAACATGGATGAGAGAATAGTGATCCTTAAAAAGGGAGAAGAAAGTGCCATGTAAAACTTTAGAAGGAAGAGATTAAACTTTAGAAGAAGGTTTCATCATCTATGGGGAATCTAACAGTTTACTTGTTTTCCAAATCTCCTTCCTTACACTCTCAATTGGCAATATTTGCTTTGTTGTAGAGAACGAGCACGTGAAAATGATAAAATGAATTGGAAGAGGAGAATGAAAAGAGAGCTGACATGGAAAAATTTGTGTTGTAAAAGAAAAATCTTGGAATACATGAAATCACCCCAACTCACATTCCGGGGAGAAAGAAGAAAGGATCACTGAGGCGCTTTTTACTAAAAATTTGCAAAAATTCATGATTATTCCAAACCTTGTTGCATCCATTTTCCTCGATGAATTACACATCCGATGCACTCAAAATTCTATCCTCAAATCTATATATGAAAACATAGAATGTAGATAGAACTCTCACGTGCAGGATGAGCTTCGGGATAGGGCAGGGGTTGACAAAGCTGATGTTCATTATAGACGATATTTGTCTAGCTAATATGAGTTCTCACGTTCACAGCATGATTTTTCACACTGATTACCCATCAGCAACTCGTTCACTCCTCTGGGCCTGATACGACGAATCTTCTAGGCTACTTTCACTCAAACAGCATCACTTTTTCAGGTCACGGGCTTCTCTAACGCTGGCGGGAATGACAGTCATGATTGGTGACAAATATCCCAAAAAGATTGTGACATGATAGAGTGGGATTTTGCTGACTACTATTGATGGACATTAATCTGCCTGGATTGAGTATCACTAGTAAAGATGAAAGGATAGATTGCAATCTCCTAGTGTCATAGTCTAGTGATCTTCTTAGATTCTGATCATCAGAGTAACTATAAAAGGAAATGGTTTCTCCCAACAGCAACTAAAAATAGAACTAAGATGAATTCTAAAATTTCATTTTTGTCTCATGTAAAACAATGCTTTCTCCATCCCCATCTCTTACTTGGCTACATGAAACCAGCAATAACAGAAATAGACACATTCAAGTGATCCTATTAGGGCATGATGAAAAACTAGAGAGCCCACTTTCTCATCAGCATTATCTCCTCCTAATGAGGCACTTCGAATGATGAATGATTCTCCAACTGCTTCTTCCCTCTCCCTCTCCTCTCGCTGGACTTTCCTGTGACGCCACTTCCTCCTTGGAGTCTCTTGCTACTTTTTACGAGTCTCACAGCTCTTGATTGAGCTCATCGATCTTCCCGACACTAGTGAATTCCGCGGGCATTTTCAAACCATTTACTCACCTGGAATGCTGACGATGGTTTTAATCTCTAGCGCACACTTTCTTGCATGCTTCCTGCTCACAGCGGGAAAGAGAGGAAAGCTCAAACCTGCTGTGGTGAGTCAATCCCAGCTCCCTTTACCAGGGCCTCTTTCTCCTCTTGACGATACCGCTTTTCTCTAAAAGATTCCTGGAAGCTTCTGAAGCATTTAAGATAAGGCAGACACCATTAGTGAACTAGAAAAGCTTGAACCACTCAACCGCAGTTTAAGAATATCAAAGACTATGCAAAGATCCAAAGATCACATAATTAAGTGTCCACTAGAAAAAGTGACATACCTGATAAATGCCTGCACCAAACTTGGAGCGAGGTGAACAGGTGTCCTGCTTTACATTTGTATCAGATTGCCCACTGTCAGATTTCTTTCTAGACGCCAAATCTTCTTGGAAAGTCTTCACCTCTGGGCGGAGTGTTTTCATCTTTTTGACAACATTTTGTCAGAAGAAACAGGAGACGTGGACACGCTTATCCTGCCCAATTTCTTCTCTCTCTTGGAACCATTTCTTTTCTTCGCAACCAACTTCCGTACATACAGCCATTATCTTTGAATCCGTCCGCGTTATTTTCATTTATCACCAGCGTTGACTTCGCTGGTCTACTTCTCTTTGCAGTCCATTCTTCGTCTTCACTTCGAATCTGATGACATGTTGGCATAAGTTTCCCTGGTAAATTTATCACAATAGAGTTCAATATCTAAGGAAGTAAAACATTATCTAAATATGTACACAGAACTTACATCATATAGCTTCTTGTAGTCCAGGCTTTCACGCAGTCTTTTACCTGATACTGGTTCAACAGTCTCTTTACCCAGCTCTGAATCACCAATAGATGGCCTTGAATGCTTGGTTAATGCCGGTGTTGATACTTCATTATCATCAGAGACTTTATTGCTCGGATCATCAAGATCATCTGTATCTGATGAGAAATCCGATTCATCTGTTTCCAACAAATCTTTTGGAGAGCTCTGATCGATTTCTGGATGGTCAGGGTCATAATCCTGGTCCTCAGAATCATCTGATGGGAGCCCAAGGTTTTCATTATGAACTTCATGTTTGGAAGTCTGCAAATCCTCAGACGAAGTTGCACTAAAATCTGATTCATTAGACATTGTTTCTTCGTTTGATCCTTCATCCATTTCAAAGTTTTTGGCCTCATTGTCATTGGGATTATAGTCATGATCTTCAGAATCTTCAGATGGAAGCTCCAGATTATCATGCCCGCTCCTCAGAAGAAACCAGAGAAGCCACCTCAGGGAATACTTTTCTGGGATACACAACCAAATGTGCAGCTTATGAATGCCACACGAGATTTGTTGTGAAAAATAAAAGATAAAAATAAAGTGCATACGTACTCACCCACTCATCTTCGACTGAAATATCAGTTCCTAACTGATCATTGATCAGCTCAATACAATCTACTTTACAATCACACGCAGGGCACAGCCAGCCTTGGTCGTCAGAAGGAACTGAATAAAAAGTAAATAAGAATTGAGTAACCTCCATAAGAGACGAAAAAGACACAAAAAAAAAAGCTAGTGTTTACTATCTTCTGTCGACAGAGCAGGATTTAAACAGTTTTGGTGAAACCCTCGATCACAAACACCGTCACAGAGAATGATGTCATTGTCTTCAGAGACATCCTTGGATTTGCATTTAGCACTAAAAATATCTGTAAATTTTTCTCAGAGAGAAATTATATCAGACAATGATTTCTTTTCTACTAAGGTCAGATATGTTCAAGTGATAAATAGTTTTACGATGTCAACTAGTAAGTGGTCACAAATTGATTTGTGCAAAAACATAGGAAACATACATCTTCACTACCGATTTCTCCTTCAGCATCAAATAAAGTCTCATCCAGCTTTCCTCGGAAATCAAAAGTTCCAGCTGTTGAAAGAAAAGCACTGCAATTTTAAACTTGCAGCGTGCTATTTCAGACTTCGCTCTCTGAAGTTCCATTCAGGCCTAATCTTCTCGAGCTGCAAAGAAGATACAAAAATGGATGAATCTAATTTGAAAGAAATTGGAAATTCATGTATAAAAATGGTAAAATATTTCTAACAGTTAAACAGTATGTCGCAAGAAGGATTTCATTTTCAAATGAATTGATCATGCAATGATGAAACATGCGCCATGCAAATCATTGAACTTCATATAACTGACCACTTAAAAAGATTATTCAACGGCACTCGACCAAGCAGTGAAAATATAATAACAACAATGAAGAAAAGATAAAGGCAAAAATGTCTAACTCCTCTGTCCTCTCCAGCTCTCTGACACCAGCATACGCATCAATAAGGCTTTGCTCATAACTAATGCGTGCTGGAAGTAACATATCTCACTCTTTTCCTGATTCTCAAAATCTCATCAGCTGCTTCACTATCCGCTTTCCTCCTCTTTCTACGCCTCGACTTTTGACTGTTTTCACTGGGCTACTGTTACTGGAGGTGGAGATTTGTCGGCAGGTTTTGACTTCGACGAAGTACTCTAGAACTGCTAAATGAAGATCTTAGAGGGTATGTTCTGCCTTTCCTTGTTGCAACCTTCTTTCCAGAAAGAGACAATCTTCTGGTGCTCTTTTTCATTGTTTTTGGGTTCTCCGATGCTTCATGGATAGACTTAGTTTCGTCATGACATCCAACTGTTCCAGACTTTTCCGAAATATCTGGGCTTAAATTATTTACTAGATGGTTGACTTGATCCATGGATGAAGTTCAGATAAGGAATAAAAGGGATTACAGGGGTTTTGATCGAGGTAGAGAATCGAGGCAGATAGTTGAAAGCCAGCAATTCACGCTAGCAATCACAAGGGCCTCCCTGCAAGAACCGATAACAAGAAACAAAAGATTAAAATTGATAAATTTCTGAAGTCTACGGGAAGGAGAATCACATTAAGAGAAGATGTAGATCAAAGTTTACTAATATAGTAAATAAAACATATTAGTAAGAAAGTAATAATTTTATTCGTCTTGCACACTTGAAAGAAAGGGCTTAATGAGAACGCTCACAGATAACATAACATTAGAAGTGGTTTGATAATGGATTGATCACATCATTCTCGCCATTTATTAACAGTCTTATAAAGTTACATCAAAAACGACTAACAGAAGAAATTCAAAAATGATCTGCGATGAAAATGCGATTTTCTTAATCAAAACGAGATTTTCTGCCCAAAAACCAAATGTCATCAAACAAAGCTTTAATTTTCAGGAGACATCAAAGCACCGACATCAAAGATCTTAAAGAGATACACTGTCCTATCTGAAACTTCCACAAAAAAACGCCGAACTCTGGTGTCACAGGTGGCTAAAGTTCTCACCTGCCAGCGTAGAAGAGATAGGTAAGTGCCACATTTCAAAGAAATTGAACCCGCGACTTTTTCGAGAGAGACGAGCAACTTCTGTGACGACTCGTTTTCCGTTTAACTCTGGAGGCGCTGGAGAAGGGACACAGAAGACCCTGCAACGGGAGCTTGCAATCGCAGCTTTTTGATCCCGCCGGCACGACTCCCGCCTCTTCTCTCTACCGCTAAAAGTCGAATCCTTTCTTCCCGCTGTATTATGTATCAAGAAAGAAACCTTTCTTTCTCATTGGCCCAGTCTAATACTCCGGATTGATGATTGGCCCAATAACAATAGGGTGATGGGCTTTTAGCCTTCTTTCTTAGGGGACACCGTTTTCAAGCCCACTGGAACTCTGACAGAGAATACCCTTCTTTCTGCCCAAGCCCACTAAAAGAAGGGTACTGAGGAAGAGCGAGAGAGATTCGTCACCCGAAGAAATGCGCCGATAACCAGAAAAGTCAACTATTTTGTCAAAATTCAACGCAAGAGAGAGAGAGATTCGTCACCCAAAGAAATGCGCCGATAACCAGAAAAAGTCAACTATTTTGTCAAAATTCAACGCACGAGAGAGAGAGATTTTAACCGGCGGGTTAGTAGGAGTAGGCCGCATCTGCAGAGGACAGAGCCGCCGTGAAACCGCATTCCTCGCACCTGCGCTGGACCACGCACGGTCCACGGCGGCCTGCATTAAAGCTCACAGCAAGCCGGCGACCAAGCCCCGTCCCTCCGCCACCGTAACCCCGTCCAGTAAATGTAAAACCTGGTCGGCTCGTCTCGCGAGAACACGTCAAAACGTCTCCTCACCACCAAATACCGCAGTTCCGGGACCAGCAGTCACTTCCTGATTCACTGCCGCCCGCCCAGGAGTCTCCACGTGACCGGCTCAGCACCGGTCCACAAATCATGCGACCGGCCGGTCCCGCTCGACTAGACTCCCGCCCGCTTGCATGCATGATTGGAAGCGGTTGTGCGCCACCGCCGCGCCGACCCATCCCGACCTTTCTGCGCCAGCTGCTCGGATATCGATTCGGCATTCACTGTCTGAATTTATCAGCATCCTCCATTCCTTCCTCTCTTTAGATAAAAACAGAAAGAGAAAATAGCTCCGCGCCCGCCACGTGGTAGGTGATAGGCTACATCCGGAGGTATCATATCGCAGGCGTGCTCAGATAATGCTGGCACTGTCCACATACGTCAGCTAAGTTTCCTTGTGCGTGTGGGATTCTCCCGGACTCCCACTTGGACTTCTGGGCCTGCGGACCATGCCCCCTTAATCTGCGATGAGCTTTTGTCGGGGTGAGCTGTTGACCGTGAAGCGGTCAGACTCATAATCATTCGACACGTGGCAAAAGGCTAATCAGTCTTTTTAACGGTCCAATAATGAGCTAACTGGCTCGTAATCTCAGTCGGCTTACCCGACGACAAAGCGCGGAAAGGGACGCTAAAAGGAATCGACCCCTTGGCCCGCTGGATTCAAGTCCGAGCAACGTGGCCCGTATCCTGACCAGACCATTGTTATCCCTGACACGTAGACTAAACATGGCGGACGAGGATCGATGAGTGGGGTCAACATGTCGGGAAAAGATTCGACATTTACGAGAAGTAGGGTCCACCTGCTCCTTGCCAGTCCTACAGGGTAAACGGAGGCGGCGGTAGCCTGACGACGTGCATGGGGTTGTCTAGCCGGGCACTGAACACCATTGTTCTAAATGGCCTCGCTCCCCCCTTTCTTCCTATAAATCTGGATCTGATGCCTCTGCGTGGCTGAGGCATTCTCACCCTTCTCCTCCCCGCGCGTTCCACAAGTTGTTCTTCCTCGACATCGAAACTGAGGCCATGGCTGTGGACTCGAGCCTTCCTTCTCCTCTAGGACCGCCCGCTTGCGAGAGCGACGCTAAGAAGCTCCAGTTCATAGAAGAATTGACCAGAAACACTGACCAAGTACAGGAGACCGTGCTGGCGGAGATTTTGGCCCAGAACGCCGAAGCGGAGTACCTGAAGAGGTACGATCTCGCCGGTGCCACCGACCGGCAGATGTTCAAGTCCAAGCTCCCGGTGATCACTTATGAGGATCTACAGCCGGAGATCCAGCGCATCGCCAACGGCGACCGATCTCCCATCCTTTTTCCTCCCATCCCATCTCCGAGTTCCTCACCAGGTTCGAAATAACGATCGAAATTGGTAGTTCGAAATTATCGCTAACGATGTTCATGCGATCTCTGTCAGCTCGGGGACTTCAGCCGGGGAGCGGAAGCTCATGCCGACGATTAGAGAAGAACTGGATCGCCGGCAGCTCCTGTACAGCCTTCTGACGCCCGTCATAAACATGTATGTCAAATTCTTTTTCCCCCTAGATTTCAGCTGGGAAAGCGAGTGCTCACTTGAATCATGACGCCGCAGCTACGTTCCGGGATTGAACAAGGGCAAAGGTCTCTACTTCCTGTTCGTCAAGTCGGAGAGCAGGACGCCCGGGGGGCTCCTCGCCAGACCCGTACTCACCAGCTACTACAAGAGCGACCACTTCCGCACGCGCCCCTTTGACCCCTACAACGTCATCACGAGCCCCACTGAAGCCATCCTCTGCGCCGACTCCTTCCAGAGCATGTACGTTCAGATGCTCTGCGGGCTCTACCAGCGGGAAGAGGTTCTCCGCGTCGGCGCCGTCTTCGCCTCCGGCCTTCTCCGCGCTATCCGGTTCCTGCAGATCCACTGGGAGCAGCTCTCTCGGGACATCGCCGATGGAACGCTAAGCGAGAAGATCACGGACCAGGCCGTCAGGGCCTCCGTCTCTAGCCTTCTCAAGCCCAACCAGGAGCTGTCCCAATTCTGTAATCCGGCAGTGCCCGGCGGAGATTGGGCAGGAATCGTCCCGAGAATCTGGCCCAACACCAAGTACCTCGACGTCATCGTCACAGGAGCCATGGCCCAGTACATCCCCACGCTCGAATACCTCAGTGGAGGGTTACCCATGGCGTGTACCATGTACGCCTCGTCCGAGTGCTACTTCGGCATCAACCTCAAGCCCATGTGCAAGCCCTCCGAGGTCTCCTACACCATCATGCCTAACATGGCCTATTTCGAATTCCTCCCTGGGAGCAGTCAAACGTCTCTTCAAGGGACCCGCCGCCGAAGCTCGTGGATCTGGCCGGCGTAGAGGTGGGCAAGGAGTACGAGCTCGTGGTCACCACCTACGCCGGGCTGTACCGCTACCGCGTTGGCGACATCCTACGTGTCACGGGCTTCCACAACGCAGCGCCGCAGTTCCACTTTGTGCGCCGGAAGAACGTTCTGCTCAGCATCGAGTCGGACAAGACCGACGAGGCCGAACTGCAGAAGGCGGTGGAGAACGCGGCGCAGCTTCTGAAGCCGTATGGTGGGACAGTCGTGGAGTACACGAGCCACGCGTATACGAAGGCCATTCCCGGGCATTACGTCATCTACTGGGAGTTAATGTTCAAGGACTCGGCGAACTGTCCGGCGGCGGAGATTCTTGAACGATGCTGCCTAGAGATGGAGGAGTCGCTGAACGCGGTGTATAGGCAGAGCAGAGTGGCGGACGGCTCAATCGGGCCGCTGGAGATCAGGGTAGTAAGAGGAGGCTCGTTCGAGGAGGTGATGGATTACGCGATCTCGCGGGGAGCGTCAATCAACCAGTACAAGGCTCCCCGCCCGTTGCGTCAGCGCTGTCCCCATTCTCGACTTGCTCGATTCGCGGGTGGTTTCGAAGCATTTCAGCCCATGTGCGCCGAAATGGAGCCCCCACCGCCGCTAGGCTGGTGTTCTCTCCCTCTAACTTCGTCGCGGAAAGCACATCTTCCAGGTCCTCTAACCCCGCCGATTTCTCGGGATGATCGATGAGACGGCGGCCCTCTCCCCTCCCCCAAGCAACCAAACCATGTAACGTCTCATCGTTGTTTACTTGTTAAAAAGTTTCCGTTCGATCTGCCCCTCTTTGCTGACTGATTCGCGTCTAATCAAAGAACAATACGGGGTAGCGTAATTCGTTTGACAGGGCATTCGTCTCGGGAAGAAACAACCAAAGGAAAAACGTCGGTTCGAGTCCGGATCCATGGAGACAGTTTCGTCTCTTTCTCTCTCTTTATCGATCTCTTTCCATAGTTCTCTTTCTCTCCCTTTATCGATCTCTAACTCTCTGTCCATAGTTCTCTTTCTCTCTCTTAATCGATCTCTTTCCATCGTTCTCTTTCTCTCTCTTTATCGATCGCTTTGCACGGTTCTCTTGCTCTCTGTTTACGCTCTTCACTTTCGGAAATCACGTCGAAAGCATTGACGTACAACTCCCAAACAAATCCCCGGCAATGACGTTGCTTACGCCCGTCCCACTTGATGGCAAAATCTTCGCCGACAGATCAGAAGTCTCCGAGGCAGTTCATAAAGCGCCGCAGATGAAAACTTCAATACGCCGGAGATGGTGCGACAGGCATATTGTCGATGAAGAACAGATAACTCCATCTCAAGCGATTGGGGATGCTTCTTTGCAATTATCTAAATTAAATATAATATGATCCAGCTCCTTCATGGCAACGCTCCGCCAGCAGGAAGTGGCATTTGATTATGCACAAGAACAATGAAAGTCAGCGGGCCGCCATGTTCTTCCATATCTTCCGCTCCGGGTGGATCGGCGGCAACAGCCGCGGCGAGATTCCTCATGTCGACGTTGAAATCTTCCTTGGGGGAGATCGATTTCAATATCTGCTTTGCTCTGTCGGGAGCCGACATGCCAAATTTTCAGCAAAAAATAAAGAATGACGATGAGGAGGCGGGAGAAGAAAGAAGAATTATCACTGAAAAAGGGGAGAGTGCTTGACGCAGCATCTCTCTTCCACCTTCTTTTCTTCGTTAAGTGTTCTTTGGAAACCCACCCTGGTCATCACCTACTCTTCTGCGGCCTATGGTTAGTGAAATTTTCAGTAAGGATTTATACTTGAAAAGAGGAACTAGCTATACAAGAAGAATCTTCCAGCAAGACCATGCTTCAACTGGGCATGCCTCTTATTTTTAATCTTCATCCTACATCTATACAAAATCAACTGGCTAGATATTTGACTCCAAATGCTGTGCACCATCCCAATGGTGACCCCTTGAATGGTCCATCCTAATTCTTTAATTGGATAGATGAAGATAAGATAACGTCCACTTGATGGCTAGATATTGATAGGTGATAGCATCTTCAGCTATGGACCAGCCATCTTTGTGTCTTTCTCGCCTCTTTTCGTCGTCTAATTTGACTAAAATTGACCTAGTTTTTGTCATTATGTTTACCCAATTCCTTATGGATTCGACCCATATTTGGCTTTCTACATGATTTGAATTATAATTAAAGTAATTTTTTATTAGACCTTTTAGAATATTGAAAAATTAGATGACAAAATGGGGTGAGAATTTAGAGAAGATTATATTTTAAAAATTTGGACAAATAGATCTTTCCAAGGAATCAAAAAGGACACAAATTATAGTTAAACTAAAGGAGGAACCAAATTTCTCACGAAGTGGGAGGAAATGATCAAAATAGATCAAATTCTATTAATGCTAAATAGTGCAAGATTAATAAAATAATCAAAATGCCAAGAGTGTGACTCAGTTAATTTATGGATCAAAATTTTTTGTATAGGTGTGTTCTTGGAGGAATTTGATGTTCATGCGAAAAAATTTCATGATTCTCTCATCAAAATCTCGATTTAAAATGCTCCATAGATGTCGAAATGAATGTACAATACTTTTACATTAAGACGTTCAAGGAAAACACTCTCTGAAGGGCTCAATCTATATAGAATATCCATGAATATCCATCCACAAAGTGAAAAAGTGAGTAGAACGAGATTTGGGCCCAGCTATTTGATTGTCTTCTTAGATGCGAAGGATGGCTAGGATTAAAAGAAACTAGAAAAAATCAATGTAATTAAGTCACAATTGTTTGATTAGAGATGAAGCCACCTCATCTTGTTGTGACATCACAGGTTTATGAGTTATCATTTCACATCCATTATTAGATCTTGATCGGACACTCCAAAAAACATCATGCGTTGAATGGGGAGTACATCGATCATGTGATGTTGCATGACGAGACCGCGAGGTCGTCGATTTCACACGGTCTCGTGTCAAAAATTAAGCCTAACTTACCAATTTGGGGAATTAAGAGTGAATTGAAGGGTATAATGGTAAATAAGGGTCGAATCCACAGGGAATTTAGTTATTTTCGAGATATCTTTTAGAATTTGGTCAAATTGGACGATGAATTGAGGTGAGAAATTAGGGAAAATGGTGTTTTTAGAAAGATAACTCAAAGATCTATCTGTGGAATCAAAAATCGCTCGATTTGGATTAGTAATCACAGAGAAATCAAAGATGGAAGTGGGATGAAATTTTCGGAATCGCGAAGAACACAAATTGAAATTAAAATGAAATTAAACTTGAATTGAAATCCTAAACCTAAAATTGATGATACATGACAATAGATAAGAGGACAAACTTGTTTTCTAACCCGAGATAATGATCAAATCGATCCAATTGATCGCCAGATCGACAGCTATTCATTCCGCGAATTCAATCGTGAACATCGATGTTCAAGAGACAAATTCTCCTCGCACGATCGTCGAAATCTCTCTTATAAACACTCCGTGGACACGATTTCGAGTCTAGAAGAGATTACAAGAGAGAGATTCAAGAGGGAATGGGTTTAGATGCGTCGATTAGATCAAATCCCTCAAGAATGAGTATATACGACGAAGAACTCGTCAATTTATAGCCCAAATTGGGCGAAACCGTCCGATCGGTGTGTTAGGCTCCATCAACGATCCAGATTAAACGCCTCAATGGTGAAACGTTACAAATAAATCATGATCGTCAGATCTCAGATGGACGCTCCAGATTCATCCTCACGATGTGTGTTATAAAACGCCTTGAAACGGCGCCCGTTGGATCCCGATCTAACGCTCCATATGCGTTTGATCGAGTGAAATCGTGGCCGTTATAATTAGATTAATTAAGGCACGTGCTTGATGATCTCTGGTGCACCCCGTCTCCACATGATCGGTGCGTGTGATGCCGCCACGTCGCGTCAGATCCGACCGTTATAACGCCCTCTTTAAAGCACGTGGTCTTGATCTTGATCCATGGACCGGCGCTCACGCGATCGACGCGTGAGATCGACGCGCGCCCGTCGATCCGACGCTCCTCCTCGCGCCACATCACCTGAAATAGGTAAGACGTGTGGATTAGTCCCACACGGAAAAGAAAAAAGCAAATCGTCGGGTTTATAATACCCGACGGTCTAAAGGGTTAATAACCCTTCCCATCTAGGGAAGGCTGAAGACCCCTTTTACGTATATATGTAATAAATATATAATATATATATAAAACGCGCCACTTAGGCGCGGCTCGTGAGTCCCGCGTGGCTCACGCCACGTGGCCTTGCGTGCCACGTCGCACCCGCGTGGGACCCGCACGCTTTTTGCTTTTTTTATTTATTTATTTTAAACATTTTTTTAAATAGAAATTAAATCGGAAAAATCATGAAAAATCCCTAAAAATTGTAAAAATCATATCTTTTAAAATAGAACTCCAAATTAATCCAAATTTCTTTCATTTGATCTGAAATTTAATTATCTATCATTCTAAAAATTCAAAATATTTAAATGACAAGAGATTTAATTCTTATTTCAAAAATACATCCATTTCTTTAAGATTTTAACTTTAGAAAATTAAATGAATGTTTATAAAAATGATTTCTTTTATTATTTAACTTTAAAAACCATTTATAATCATTTATAAATGCACATAAATGATAGAAATGCACTCAAAGTATGATAACATGCACATAAATGTAATGTTTTATGCCTTAAATTGCATTAATAATCATGTTTTATCATGTTAAGATTGCATGTTATCATTGCGCATGTGCATGTTATTCCCACCTTGGCTTTGATGCCCTCAGTGAACCTTGTTTTGTGATTTTTAGCTTTAAAAAACTCAAAATCAAATCAAAAAATTTCAAAAAAGTCCTTAAATTTAGAAAATTTGGGCCTTTCATAATAGAACTCTTTTTCATCCTAAATTGTTCTTCATTAAATGATAAAATATATAGTTTATCATTTCATGATATTTTAATATTATAAACAGATAGAGAAAAAATCAGCATGCCTAAAATTGTATAACTTTTCTTTAAAGGCCAAAGAATATCACTTTTAAAATAATTTCTTTTATTCTTCAAAATTATATTCATGTAAATATTTTTAATTCAAAATATAAAGAAAATACAATTATAATTAAATGAACTTTAATGTTTGAAAATTCAAACTTATGAACAACACAAAATCAGCCTTAACAAATGTGTATTTACACTTCAAGGTAAATTGAATAGAATTCATGAAACTGTACTGAAAGGGCCATTGTGCCTAGAAATGTTATCATTGCATTGTGGGTCTAATCTAGTCACTATTACACCTCCAAATGGCTAATGAGCGCGATCATATGTTCTCTAAGCCTCCTTTAGAGTGTTGCCACTTAGTCATTACTCCATCACAATGCAACTAATCTAATCAACATATACCTTGGATAGCTAAAAATATGGTTCATTGGATGAGGCTTTGAGGATTTTCTTATCGCCAATGATAGTTTAAATCATTTGATGGAGCCTTCGCCTACTTTAAGTGCTTTGAGCTATGATATGTGAAATCAATTTGACTTGCCATTTTGGCGCGGATACACTAAAGCTTCTCTCTCATCATGGCCCTATTTAGATCTGAGGTCGATAAGTCTTTTGAGTTTCTGATCAAAACATTAAATGTAGTAGAATACATTAAATTGGATATTCAAAATGTTGAGACGCCAAGAAAAAAAGATCTCACCATCTATTATGTATGAGAAAACAAACCTATAAGGTTTCCTTGAAAGAGTTCTTGAAGCCATTTGAGTATCTAGCCTCTAGCAATATCCACATGGTCTCCAGATGATTAGATCTCCTCTTCAAAGCTCTTCACCAAGAGAGAAAGAGAAGAAAGGAAAGAATTCCCATAATGCTTGATTGGGCACCTTGAGTTGTGGTCGTTCTCCCCCTATTTATAGACATTTTCTATGTAGATTTTTTATAAAAACTGTTATAATTATGTATATATCCATTAACATCTATAAACCTTATGCGTGTGACCCTCTAGGTCCATATATCTCACTAGTTAATAACTCTATAAGCCAAATAACACCTTATTGGTCAACCTTACTTTATTACCTACATCAACATATAAATTAATTCATCAAGGATTAATTTAACCCAATCAATAGGTTGAGTTGCCAGCTCGTTGGGTGCGAAGCTATACCACGTACTCTAGGAGATATGGAGTATATAAGAACTCTCTTATGGAACCTTTCCGTCATCAATAAATATGTATGTATAATCCTCTATCCATATGAGACTCATGAATGACTTAGGGTATGGTCAACTGTTAAACCCTAATCAGTCACTCAAGTTCATCTGATGCATGTAGGAAATCATCAAGCACTCATTCTCCAATATTTCTACTACCTTGGCCAAGGATTTCATCGCATCTCATTCCTTGAGTCAATCTCCTCAAATACCAAGAACGGATGATCACATCTTGATCACACAATCATCTTTATGGACTTCATGTCGTATTCAATATATGATGTTTTTTAGATCATGTGGCAAGGGATTCATGAGTCATACTCAAAACACGAGCATCCATCTACAAGATGTCTTTGGCATCTCAAGTCAAAGGACCACATACATAACCATGACTTTAATCAACTTGATTGATAGTTAGGTATAATTATCATTTAGGGATTCATTCGGATAAATTTAGTGAATTCTTTTTCCAAAGAGCACCCACTATCCATCCTTAGTGTCTCCACACCGATGGATATAGGATCAACCATACTCATCATATGAGTCCGATTAAATAGAGCTCTTCTTTTCAAATAATTTGACATCCCTCTCAAATATCCCACGAACATAAATGTTTAAAATATATGTTTAAAGACTAGTGATCACTGTATTATGATATCATAATTCTTTTAGTCATTGCATATGCTCATATACTTTACTGCAATTATCACACATAATTGACGGTAAATAAATTTCATTTCAATGAACATAAATGATATATATGAAAGTGTGATTGCCTTATACGCCACATAATATCCATCAGGCCCAAACTCTTGTACAAATCAAGCATGCATATGAACTATGACACATGCTAGAGACTATATATGCAAAGAAGACCAGTGATAACATGAACTATATGCTTGAAATTATATCACCATTTGTACATTTAAAGACATATTTCATACATTTATGATACATGTTATCATACTTTGAGTACAATGATAACATACAAATTTATGACTTTAAACTATGCTTATTACATGAATACTTAGCCTAAAATGAACATATTTGCGAGTTATCATGATTAAAATTGCTTAATTTTGCCTTCATCATGATTTTGTGATAATTCCTGATTTTTTGTAAATTTGCAATATTTCTTTTAGATTATTAATTCACAACGAAATGAATTTTTAAGATAGAATACATTTTTTGGATTTTATAAATGATTTAAATGGATTTTAAAGGACTTTGGGGATGTATTTCTAATTATTCTACTACATTTTTGGATATTTATCAGCGCCAGGGGCATAAATGCAATTATCCGACATTATTAGATAAAATTTTTGGCATATCTTCCTAGTTTTCTAAAACTTCTATAGAAATCATTACCGCCAGGGAGTAAAATATAATTTTTATTACCTTTTAGAGGTTGTTGGGCATAAATGCAATATGCTTTTGTGGAAAGGTAAATTAGACAACGCCCACAAGATCGCGACACATGTCGCAATCTAGTTGCGCCGTCTTAATTGACTTTAAAGAGGCAAAAGAGAGCAACGTGGTGCTCTCTTATTCGCGCTAAGAAGGGAATCTACAGCGAAATTAATCGCCGAAGATCGTGGTTTTGTTTTTCTTTTTGTCGTTTTGTTTACTTACCTGCGCAGGTGATGTGGCAAAGATCTGGCGATTGACGTGAAGGGCGACGTGGCGCGATCTCATGGATCAGCCGATTAAAGAGGAAATCCAATCGTTGATGTGTAAGATCATCAGATCAACGGCCAGAAATGCTCTTAATTGAAACATTGATATCTTCTGATCTAGTTGTCTGATTGATCTGAAATTTTGATGGTAGATTAATCTCGATGTGCTCTTTTCATCCGTATAGTTGAATTTTCCACCAAAGCCCCGGAAGGCCCAGGAATCAATCTTATCAGTTGATTTTTTTGGAAACCCTAAACTCTTAAAGTCCTCCTCCTTCTATTTCAATTTACTTGTCTTTTGGCTCTCTCTTGACGCCAGGTCACCAGAAGGAAGAGGGGAGAAGCTTAGGCCCAAGCTGGGCATTGTGGATGCTCAAGCTTGCTCTAGAGAAGGAGATCAAGCGGAGCTCAACATCGTAGTGGATCAAGCACCACTCGGCCTCGGATTGGCACCAAAACGGGGTCTATGTGAGGATTCTAATGAGAGATCACCGTGTAAGCTTTTCCATGGATAATTTAGGTCATTTTACTTTGCTTAAATCATAGGGTAAGTCTTGTTGTCTTCATAAGTCCTATTAAAATCACCAACCCTTGTCTAAGCTCATAAAATCCCATTCCATTCCATTCCTCTCATCCCTTCATTTCATTATCATCCTATCTCTCTACCATCCATTCATCACCCTTCCTAAAAATAGAAATATCTCTATATAATTCTTACTTCCAAATCCATCATCTCACCTCTTCCTCTTCCACAAAACAAACCTTCTTCGATTCTACTCACCCACAAGGTGTTTGATGAAATGCCTCTATAAGATAAACTCCTCTACGAATCTTTTAAGATTCTTAAAAACACACTTATTCCCACCTAAATATAATTACAGTAGCCTCATCTATCTAGGTCAAGCCTCTAATTCTATAAAATCACTCTTCTAATCTCTAATATCCCTATTATAAGTATCCCCTCCTCCTTCTACCTTAGTCACCAAACCTCATTACCTAGTTTCCGTGAGGATGGACCCTTGCTTACTACTTTCCTAAGTGAGGTATTACAAATGTATTGCATGGACTCAAAACACAACAACGACGTACCTCACCGCAAATTTTGAACCCATCATAAAATTTCATGAATTCTATTCAATTTATCATGAAGTGTTTAGGGAAGGAAACCACAAAGCAAGGTGCTAGTGCACAAAATAGCATGCCTAGAAAAAGAAGCAAACTCAATCAAGGTCATTGGAGTCAACCTGATCAAATCTTGAGTCGATGTGTGGTCAATTATATGGCTCCTCGGGGCATCTCACGTTTTAGGGGGCCTAGGGCTAGGGCAACAACTTGGCAATGGGGTGCACCCAATAGGATGGTAGTAGCCCTCAATTGGAGGAGGATACCAAGAAGGGGATGATGACAAAGGGAATGTAGCGGCCTTCAATAAGGGCAACAACGGCCTCCCAAGGGGTGTCAATGGCCCTAAAGTGGGCAATGGCAACCTAAAGAGGGGACATCATATATGACCTGATGCTTAATAAGTTGTCAAAATTTTAATCAAAACATCGAACACAACAAAAGACATGGAAACAAGCATGCAAAGCACCAAGGCACCAAGAATCAACAATCCTATCATTTCTTATATACTAAAACCTTGTTTACTATATTTATTGAAGGAGTTCTCTAAGTTTTTCAAGTGTCTTGCCTCTAATAATATCCACACAATCACTATATAGTTAGATATCCTCTTAAAAACTCTTCACAAAGAGAGAAAGAGAAGAAATGACAAACATACTCCCAAAGTTCATATGGGCACAATAAGGTGTGGCCATTCTCCCCTTATTCATAGACTTTGGGTACGTAAACTTTTCATAAAACCTCATACTTATGTCTATATCTAGCAACATCAATATACCCTGTGTGTTACCCCTTAGGTCCATATATCTCTCTACTCGATAAATCCTTAAGCGTAATGATACTTATCTTTCTGTCATACATTCTAATTAATCAATGATTGATTTAACCCAATCAAAAAGTTGAGTTGCCAAATTTTTGTGTGCCAAGCTATGCAATGTGCTCTATGAGATATGAAGGGAATAAGAACTCTTGTATGAACCCTTGCCTTCATCAGATATCATATCCATATGATCTTTCATCCATGCAAGAATCATGAATGAGTTAGGGTACAATCATTTTTCAAACACTAATCATTATTAATTATCTATATCAACATTTAAATTAATCAATTAACAATCAATTTAACCTTATTGATTGGTCAAGTTTCCAACCCGTTGGGTGCCACAACTACACTAGTGCTTTAGAGATATGGAGTATATAAGAACTCCTAGTTGGAACCTTGTTGTCACCAGTTCCTGTGTACATATAATCCTTCATCCCTGCTGAAAACATGTAATCTTAACATGATAAAACATGATTATTAATGCAAATTAAGCCATAAAACATTACATTTATGTGCATGTTATCATACTTTGATTGCATTTCTATCATTCTATGCAATTTTATGTTATAATCTCAAAATGCGTTAATTTAGGGTTACTTATGATGAATTAAAGATTAAAGATTTTATAACCCCACTTTACTTGAGATTATTAATGGTTTTTAAAGTTAAATAATAGGAGAAATCATTTTTATAAACATTCATTTAATTTTCTAAAGTTAAAATCTTAAAGAAATGAATGTATTTTTGAAATAAGAATTAAATCTCTTGTTATTTAAATAATTTGACTTTTTAGAATGATAGATAATTAAATTTCAGATCAAATGAAAGAAATTTGGATTAATTTGGAGTTGTATTTTAAAAGATATGATTTTTACAATTTTAGGGATTTTTTTCTGGATTTTTTCCGATTTAATTTCGATTTAAATAGATTAAAATAAATAAAAAAATGCAAAAAGCGCGCGGGTCCCACGCGGATGCGACGTGGCACGCAAGGCCACGTGGCAGCGCCACGCGGACCTGCGCAGCACCTACGTGGCGCAGTATACATATTATATTTATATTTAATCTATATATAAAGGGTCTTCAGCCTTCCCTATATGGGAAGGGTTATTAACCCTTTATATCGTCGGGTCTTATAAACCCAACGATTTTCTTTTTTATTTTCCGTGTGGGACTAATCCACACGTCTTACCTATTATGCAGGTGACGTGGCTTAACGAGGAGCGTCGGATCTCCTGAACGATCGATTGACACGCGTCGATCAAATGGACGCACAATCTGTAAAGTCCCAATGGGGCGGTGAATTAACCTAAGAGGGGGGGTGAATTAGGTTAGATGTTAATTTTACTTATTATTCTCTACTTTTTCTGTTTACTAAGATTCGTTGGTTAATCACTCACTTCTTGTCCTCTCGATGCACCCGATATTATTATACTGGTTGGGGGACCTAATGTCCCTTAATCCCGATCCAAGTACTATAGACTCGGAGCCTCCTCCTCACCAAATGAAACCTAATCCTCTCACCACTCAAAGGGTGAAGGACAATGTTCAAATACAAGGGTTTAGATTTGCCCCCTACGGCAAACCTAACACTCACCTTTACCTGTCCCTACGGCACTACCCACTAGGCCTCGACCTCCTCGGCTCCCGGACGTCTTGACTACCTCAGGCCGATCTCCACGCGATCGCTCGTCCCTTCACGCCTTGTCGTGCCTCTTCCGCTAGCACCGCCGCCAGCTGCATAGCGAGACCTCGTCTTCCGGCTTCACTCGGTCTTCCTGCTCCCGAAGTCTTGACTCCTTCTCGTCTCAACAAATGAGACCTTCTCGTCCTCTGCGTGTGTGTGTGAATCTGAAAGATATGTATCTAAACACTGCTACCTAAAGGAGTGACTCTCCTCACTAATGATAACTTTATGCTAAAGTTGATCCTTGCTTAAACAGAGTTGACTTTCTTGATTCTAGTTGACTTTGATTAAACTTTGACCTAGAGTTGACTTTTTTGAGTTCTGATGACTCTGAGTTGACTACTAAACTAGAGTTGACTTTCTACTAAAGTTGACTTTTTCCGACAGAGTTGACTTTCTGACTTCTGTTGACTCAGGGTTGACTTTTGACCTAGAGTTGACTTTCTTGACTTCTGTTGACCGTTGACCCAGAGTTGACTTTCCTATAAAGTGTTGTCTTTGGGTTGACTTTTGGTCAACAGTTGACTTTCTCAAGAGGTTTGACTTTCTGACCTCTATTGACTGAGAGTTGACTTTTCTGTCTTATAGGGTTGACTTGACTAATCAGAGCTGACTTGGATTGACTCTAACTAACCAGGTTGACTTTAACTTGCTAGAGTTGACTTTCTGACTTCTAATGACTTAGGGTTGACTTTTGATCTAGAGTTGACTTTTTGACTTCTATTGACTTAGGGTTGACTTTTGACCTAGAGTTGACTTTCTGACTTCTGTTGACTTTCTATCAACGATTCACTTTCTATCTAAAGTGGACTTTCTGATAGAGTTGACTTTCTACCAATGATTGACTTTCTGTCTGAAGTAGAATTTCTGATAAAGTTGACTTTCTATGAACTCTGGGTTTGACTGATCAGGATTGACTTGACCTAAAGAGGACCTCTGGTTGACTCTCTTCTAAGATGTTCACGATTCAGAATAAATCAAATAATTTACTTAACTAACAGTAGAAGAGTGTTACTGATTGAGATGTGGTAAGTACTGAAATCAAATTAAATGTCTCACAAAGTAGGAATTAAAAAGCAGTTAAATTAATAGTCGAGCAAGGTAGAGTAGTACTTACTTGAACATCGTCAATCTATTTATACCGATTAAATCACAGTCAACTTCACAGGGTGAGATTTAATGCAATTAACTTAATAGATTAATCAAATAAATAAAGGCGAGTAAAGATATTTAATACTTACTTGAACTCGTCAAGTTATATAAATAGATTTAAATAACGACCAAGTTCACCGTGAGATTTAATTGCAATCCGTTTAATCACAGATTAACTAAGTAGACTGAATAATGAAAAAGTACGGTCGACACTACGGTAACCACAAATGGATCGAAACAGGTTGGCAGACAATAAATATCGAAAAACTGTGCAATATATTTGTGATAGATGATTATCAATGAAATTTACAAAACCATATAAAATCTAAATGAATTATATGAGTGAATATTAAATCTAAACAAACTACTACTTCAATGAGAATACTAAAATAAACCAACAAATGAATTGATGAACTTTCTAGACGTTAATCGGCTCGGTATAAATGCTCTAATTTTACCTAAAATGATAACGGGGTTTTGAGAATAAGCCTTACCAAGTGTCACGATACTGCAGATCGGAGAATATGAGTGCTATCAAGTATGTATGAAGATTTTCTAAATTGCTGGAAATGGTGAGAGTTTGAGAATGAGGATTACCGAGTATCTGTCACTACAGAACTGACAAATATGACTGTTTGAAGAGTAGCAATTACAGCAGAGAGTGAATTGAATAATTATTTTTAAGACAAAGACTAACAATGAAAGAAATATATATCTTTCAGTATGAACCAATTAGTTGACTGATAGCATATATGAAAAATGCAGAGAATTAATATCAATAGGTTTGTGAGAATCGCAACAGGAATCACAACCAATTTATATAATCACCTAAACAAGAAAAACTATCAACAACAGAGAATGGAATAGGAGCGACGAACAGATTTCAACTGTGTTACACAGATCTAAGAAAGTAGGTGGATGAAATAGGGAGAATGATTTCAATAGAGATTTGAGAGATGCTTGATGATGGTACGGAGGGTTATCAAGATTAAATCTATGAGTTCTGACGATTGATAATCGATTTCGATTGAAGGGGATAGAACAGAACACAAACGGAAAAAAATGATTGATGACTGAGTGAGGAAATCCGTCACGAAAACACCCGAGAGATGATGACCTAGATTTCTGAAGAGTAGATTACGCAAACCTGGGAGATAAGCTCAATGACTAGACAAGGACGATTTATGCTTTGAAGAACTTGATCGTCAACACCAGGCTTGAAAGAAAAAAATCGCCCTCTCTTCTCAAAGTGTTTGCAGAGCGTTCGTAGAGCGTTTGGAGAGCGTTTGGAGAGCGTTTGCTGAGTTTTCTGCAGAGTGATTTGGAGAGCGATTGCAGAGCGATTTGAAGATCGATTTGGAGAGCGATTGCTGAGCTCTTGCAAGACGAGAGAGATTTTTACTTTTTACCTGCACTTCACCCCCGTTTGAAAACGAAACCCTAATGCTCTTATTATACTTCAGTTTTGAAAGCAATGATAGATATTTACTATAATACCCTCAACGGTATTAATGCTATGTAGAGTAAGGCATGAGATAATAAACTAAAGATAATAGACTAGAGCTATTCACTAAAGAGTAAATATAGTTATAGTTAGCTGCATAGCTGCATAGTCTATGATATGATACCCTCAACGGGTAAGAGAGTAGATAGCTTAGAATTCCTGAAATTGAAATACACCCATGAACTGAAACAAACATTAGTGGGTAAGTCAAGATAATCATAGAGGGGATAAAATAATAATAATTCATCTTGATAATAAAAGAACAATTCTTGATTAATAGTAATCTTAGTGAGTCTTTAATGCCTTAATTCATAACACTAGCAATTCAAGAAAGATGACGTACATCAAAACTACTGCTCTAACACAATCCACCTATTAAGATCAACGCACGTGCTTGATTAGAAAGTTATAACGGTCGGATTTAGTGAGACGTGGCAGCATCACACGCCTCGATCGCGTGGATGCGCGGACCACCGGAGATCATCAAAGACACATGCTCTTAATACGGAGTTATGACGGCCAGGATTAAATCTTGGGGGGAGCATCTGACGCGTCGGATCAAGATCCAACGACGTGGATTTATGGCGTTTATAACGCCTGATTTGAAAGCTTCATCAAGACCGCCGGATCACGATCTAACGGTTACGAATCGATGCGTTTTTAAACGCATACGATCCAAGCCCATCTCACGCGTCAGATCGCGATCGGACAACTGGGATTTAATTATAACAGTTCGTGATGAACCGTTTCATCACGACCGTTAATCAAGGAGATCGGACGGTTTTCCCCATTTCGCCCTATAAATAGACGAGTTCTTCGTCGTTCTATGTATTCTTGAGGGATTTGATCTAATCGACGCATCTAAACCCATTCCCTCTTGAATCTCTCTCTTGTAATCTCTTCTAGACTCGAAATCGTGTCCACGGAGTGTTTATAAGAGAGATTTCGACGATCGTGCGAGGATAATTTGTCTCTTGAACACCGATGTTCACGATTGAATTCGCGGAATGAATAGCTGTCGATCCGGCGATCAATTGGATCGATTTGATCGTTATCTCGGGTTAGAAAACAAGTTTATCCTCTTATCTATCGTCATGTATCATCAATTTTAGGTTTAGGATTTTAATTTAAGTTTAATTTTGTTTTAATTTCAATTTGTGTTCTTCGCGATTCCGAAAATTTCATCCCACTTCCATCTTTGATTTCTCTGTGATTACTAATCCAAATCGAGTGATTTTTTATTCCACGGATAGATCTTTAAGTTATCTTTCTAAAAACACCATTTTCCCTAATTTCTCACCTCAATTCATCGTCCAATTTGACCAAATTCCAAAAGATATCTCAAAAATACCTTAATTCCCTGTGGATTTGACCCTTATTTACCATTATGTCATTCAATTCATGATTAATTCCCCAAATTTGTAAGTTCGGAATAATTTTTGACACAAGACCGTGTGAAATCGACGACCTCGCAGTCTCGTCTCATCACCTGCAAGACTCATGAATAATTTAGGGTATGTTTAATAGTCAAACCGTAATCGATGACTCAAGTTATTATTGATGCATTAAGAAAATCTTCAAGAACACTTTATCCAATATTTTTGCTACCTAGGCCAAAGATTTTATCACATCTCATTTCTTGAGTCAATCTCCTTAAAAATTGAGGATGAACAATCTCATCTTGACCACAAAATCACTTTCAAGGACTAGATGTCGTATAATAACTTGCATTTTGTGCATACAAATTCATGATTCTTTAAATTTTTAAAGGTCTTATTAGCATCATTAGTATATGGTATTGTATTTAATGAAATTTTGCACTCATCACGTCATATCACTTGTAAGCATATTTTGTGATATATCAGTTAATTTCATGCATGACTAATTTTTGAGCTTTAACCACATTTGTTTCACTTTCATATTTGAATTAAGTGTGAATTAACCACATTTGTTTCACTTTCATATTTTAAGATGTTGAACAAAGGACAATAGAGATGAACTGAGTTGAATGCAAATTTATCATTTTTATCTTTTTTAAATTTTTAGTTTCAAGTGTGCTAAGAATGGATATGAAAAACATCAAAATGGTGAAAATTTCATCCAAAAAGGATTTCCTATGAAAATATGTGAGCATTTAAATTTGATGAATTTTTATAGATTTTTAGTTAATTTTTCTCACATTTTCTAGATTTTTCATAAATTTTTCTGATTTTATTATTAATCTAGATTTTCAGGATTTTAAAAATTGGAATATTATTTTTTAGCATCGTTGACATGGCAACCTACACATGTAACGCAACAAGGCAATGGTGAAATATTTTAAAGATTGAATTTTCTTTAACTTTCCCAAGTGGGACTAATATTTTTTTCGCAAGTACACATGGCAACATTAGTCACCCGACCGCGTAGAACAAGTACAAGGGATCCTTTCTTTGTAGTGAACAAGACTGTGACTGATGAAGGGTATTTGTGCGATCGTTGAAAAAACACACATTTAGAAGTTAAAACACTTTCCAAAATTACTAATTTTATAATTTGATTGACAATTAATTAGGATAATGGTGAGTAAGGATCAAATCCACAAAGAAATTTGGGATTTTTTTAGATGTATTCAAAATTTGATCAAATTGGATAATAAATTGGGGTGAGAAATTAAGGAAATTGAGGATATTTTTAGATACATACACGTGTTCACATGAGTCTATCGGGCACAATTAATCTCATTTGTTATAACTCCTCAAATGAACGGCTGAAATTGCTCAAGATAAAATGAATTGGTGTCGAATCGTGATGTGTCACATATCTCTTGGCTTTAAGTGAAATTCAATGGCACTGAGTAAATGGCGAGATCAAACGCTTCTCATTGCGCCATGTTGCATACGTAAGTAAAGAAAAACATAGTCTCACATTATGAAAATGAAGAAAAATATCACATATAAATACATATGCAGTCTTTAGGGGTTAGCGTATACCCTTAAAGGGCACTTAACCACTAACTACATGCCCACACATGCCCATGCGTGCGCCATGTGGCACGCGCATACACTGCCACGTGGTAATATGCAAGCGTGCATGTCAAATCATCACCATGTCAACACACACATAAAGACCCCCTTTTAATGTTTTAAATTCTAACAAATTTAAAGAATTCAAGAAAAATCCCAAAAAATTAAAAAATTTATAACTTTCAAAATGCATCTATTTTTTAATATATTTTTTGTTCGATAAAAAAGTAAATAATATATCATTCTCTAAATTTAAATTTAAGAAATAACAAGAGATTAAATTTTTAACTCAAAAATATACTCATTTTGTTTGAAAAATAAATGAGCATGTATAAAAATAGTTTCTCTTACTATTTGCAATTAAAACTTAATTATAATCTCAAATAAAAAAATGAGAATAATCCACTCTAAAATTTCAACCTTTTAATTATGCATGATTATCCGTTAAAATGATGTATTTTTATTATAATTTAAATTGCATAGAATGATGAATATGCATGCAAAGTATGATAACATGCACAGAAATAGAATTTTTTATGCCTTAATTTGCATTAATAATAATGTAAATACAAGTATAAGTTACATGTTACCAATGACATGTGATAGTTTGTGGGGCATTGGCGTTCAGACCATCCATTCAGCAGCCAGATGTCTCTTGATTTTCTCTCTTCATGGTGACAAATGATTGACTAACGCATAGCACAACATCACAATAATGATGGGCATGAGTGGAGGGTCCACAATGATTTATATCTTCTTCTAAAGGCACAACTAATTATAGAAGCGTGATCGTGCAATCATTGAAAATATATGTCCACGTGTCAAAATAAATACCAAACTCACTGAATTAATGATTTAATCATGAATTAATTAGAATTATGGTGAGTCATGGTAAAATCCACAGAGAATTAAGAGAATTTTCAAGATATCTTCAAATTCGATCGAAGTGAACAAAGAATTGAGGTGAGAAATTATGCAAATTGATATTTTTGAAAGAGGGCTAAAAGCCAAATCCACAAAATAAAAAATCAATCGATTTGGACTTATATTTCGCGTAGAAATCAAAGAGTGAAGAGGGAGAAAATGATAAAATTATGTAAAATTAATTTAATCTACGAAATTGAAATCTAATGTTTTAGGACGAAATATTAGGAGGAAAACATGTAAGCTATCCAAAAATCGCGCTCAAAATGATCCAATTAGTCACTAGATCAAGGCTTTTCAATCCATATTTCAAAAAACAGATCTTCACAGTTCAAACGGTGAATTCTTCTTATTTCCTCGACGAAATATTGATTTCAAACACTCCTTGGACATGGAATTGAGTCTAGAAGAGGATCAACATAAGAGATTCAAGGACTGAGCTGTCCAAAAGGTTTGATTATCAAAACATTCAAGAATGCATACACCATTAAAGAGAAAGAGTTTGGCAAAGTTGTTTGATTGTCTATTCATCTTCAATCAACAAGGCGAATAGGTATCTTTAGGTCATGGTCATCGGATCTTCATATGAGAATCCAGATTGTGCCCAATGATTGTGTGTGCATGAAGTGTCGGAAAATGCTCACCGTTTGATCTTCATCAGATGCCCATAATGTTTTCACGTATTTTTGGAGTCCATCAGTCACGTTGAATCATAAACGTTATAACTCTCGTGATGAACGGCCAAGATTCATGGCAAGAGGTAAGTTAAATCGTTGCCTACTAATAAAAGACCACATAACCCCTCCATTTAAGTGAAAATGGAGGGTCACAATTAAATCAAGAGATCGCACACTCCACACTACGTCACGTCACTTGCACACAAAAAATATTTAATCTCACATTGAAAAATTAACATGAATATATCAAAATAAATAAGGTGATGCTAAGTTAAAATAAACTTGTGCGCCATACGTGTGCCACGTGATGACAACGCACATGTCGCCACATGATGACACACAATCACACGTGCCACGTCAATTGCTTCATTAGTATGCACTTTAAATTTTTTTACTATTTTTAATGAATATAATTTCCAAAAAATTCCAAAAAATTCTTTAAAATCCATAAAAATTAGAAAATTTATAACTTTCAAAATATAACTCCTTTTTATGCTAAATTTTTTTATCACATATTAAATCATTTATCATTCTATCCATTTAAACTAAAAAATTTTAGCCCAAACATACACTTATCTTCTTTGAAAAATAAAACTAGAAAAATAGATGCGTGTACATAAAAATATTCCCTCACTATTTACATGTGAAACTCAAATTAAATCTCAAATGTAGATGGGGATAATCTATTTCAAAATTTAAATTTATTAATAACACGATTAACCCTTAAAATAATGTATTTTGATATTTATAATATAAATTTTGAATAGAATGAAGAATATATAATTAAAATGTGATAACATGCATAAGAATTGAATGTTTTATGCCTTAAATTTTATTAATAATCATGCAATTGCAAGTATAAGTTACATGTTATCACTAATCATGGGTGGCCAAGTCACGTAATCGCAGCTATCGTGATCATGATCTAATCAATCAATAACTAGAAAATTAATCAAGCATCATTTAAGTGAAAATCAACAAATAAAAATACTCCTAATTGAACTCATATATCTCATGATCTTGATAGAGTGTGGAGAAGAAACTTTGTGGGTAGAATTATCATTTCATGCTTTATCTCCTCACAATAATAAATTAAAGAATGGAGCATAAGAACTAGGGTTTTGGTGTTTCTTTGGATGCTTCTAGTATTGGCTATCCAGAGGAAAGAGAGTGTTGATTGGTCATTTGTGACGTACTGAACATAATTTTTTTTCATATGTTTCTTCTCCTTCTATTCATTCTTTGTGTCGGATACAAACCGCCAAGTCTGGGCGAGATGTACGAACTCTCAAAGGATTGATTGGTGAAGGAGTATTTCTAGAGAGAGTCTTTTATCACAAATCTTTATATTAGGCCAATTTCCTTTTGATCTAGGTCCATTATTCCATCTTTTCAATTCCTTATCCGTGTTTTCAACCCTAAATCGCTATTATACCTATTGATAGTGAGAGCAAGAAAACCTAGAATTGCATGTGGAAAATAGATTACATAAGTCCTTATATAGAGAGTGAACATGAGGTGCCCTTACTGGGCCAAGAGTCCAATACCACTATCGAACACTCCCCCTCAAGCTGGAACATATAAATAAACATTCCCAGCTTGGTACACATGGCATCATAAGAGATACTGCCTAGACTCTTCGTGAAGACGTCTACAAGCTGATGAGCTGATGTCATATGAGGGGTGGAAATAACTCTAGTTATAACCTTGTCCCAAATGTAGTGGCAGTCAATCTCAATATGCTTCGTACACTCATTAAAAGTAGAATTGCTAGCGATAAAGATAGTAGTTTGATTATCACAATGTATAGGTATTGGAGAAGGAGATAAGATATCGAGATCTTTGAGAAATGATCAGAGCCAAGACTATCTCTCATGCGGTCTCAATCATACCTCGATACTCAGACTCCGTGCTAGATCATTATACCATCTTCTGTTTCCATGACCACTAAGTGAATAGATTACCTCAAATATATGTGTGATTTACAATCTCCCTTGTCACCTACATACTCGACATCAGAGTCAATAGATGAGCCCTCTTCCTAGGCTCGTTTGATGTATGTTAGGACTTGTAGATCTCCCTCCTAGTGGACTTGTTGAGGTTCTTGCGTGAATTGACTCAGAAAACTAATTGCTTACATGATGTCAAGGTGAGTGATGGTGAGATATCCTAGAACTGTGAGCGTGTGATGGTCAAACCTTTCCCAATAATTGCTGATAGAAATTATCATCCTTAAGGAATGGAGACGAATTATCCCAGAAACTTCGGTGATCTTCCATATGTGACGTCTTCGGATTGCACCCAAGAAGTCATGTATCCCAAATCATGTCAAGGGCATACTTCCGTTGACAAAGCTAGCTCCACATCCTGATGCGCAAACTCAGTCCTAAAAAAGTATCTAGGACTCACCAAGTCATTGATATTGAGGTGTTATTGTAAAGAAGTCTTGCTAGCATGAATACTAGTGTCATCATTGCCACTAAGAATAATACCATCGACATAGACTGCAAGAGTGACAAGATTGTTGTTAGTCTTCTTAGTGAGCATGATAGGATTGTTGGCACATGAGGTGAATCCAAATGCAGAGAGATGACCATTAAACTTCAAAAACCAAGCGCATAGATTCTATTGTAGTTAACGTGCTCCTTTAAGAGGTGTTGTGGGAGCCCTTTGATGGGTGGAAACTTGTTTACTTGGAAGCTAGGATTTCACAAAGATGTGTCTCATTAGGTTTTCTTCATGGTGTGGGGCCCACCTTTTAGGGTGGACCCTTTAGGAAGAAGGGCTCCCATTGTTGTCGACTCCATATTCCAAATTGACTATATTCTAAGTCAAAATATTTAGGGGGATTGGAAGAATGTTTACCCTTTGACTTGGATAATATTGATTCTTGTGATTCCTGGAGGTATAGTTGACCTTGTCAAAGGTGAAGGGATTTACTAGTCTTGATCTTCTATGATTTAGATGAAGGGACATTGACTGGCCCTTTGACCCTAATCCATCTTGAGTTTCCTAGTCTTGATCTTATATGATTTAGATGAAGGGACATTGAGTGGGCCATTGATCATAACACATTGATAATCATCAAATTTGAATATCATCATCAATCCAAGTTATTCTAGACTTTCCTTAGAAATCCTATGAACATAATTTGACAAATCTAGATATCATGGAATTCCAAAACATGCATAGAAGTAATCGATAAACTACGTATTTCATGAGTTAAGAATACCATAAAGATATTATATTTAGACGGTTTTATGTCAAAAAAATACATTGATACGAAAAAAGCGTAACCCCTCGGCATTTGAAATTCATCGGAGGCTTTACTCTTCTTCAAGTGGGAACTTGGGGGGTTTTAATGAAATAGCAGATATAAATTTACATTAGAAAGTGACATGTGTAAACATCCGATCAACTTCTTTAAACCCCTTTCCTGACCTACAATGAATCTAGGAAGAGATTAAATGATTTTCCTCCAAAGCCTCAAGGACTTGGAGGAATGACCTACAACGAATGCTGTGGTTATGGGCCAATTCCCTCGGCCCAGTATCGATCCCCTGCTGTCCACGTCAGATAAGCCCGTCCGTTCATAAGCCTGTGTAGTTGAGCCGCGTGTACGATCTGGTGGCTTGCAGCCCGGTCGCTTAATATCCGCGGGAATTAACTGCGTTACTGCTTTAGATCCACGAAGGCTCACCTCCATCAAGAAGTGGTGACCGGGTGAGAGAGAGCGCGCAGGACAACTGGGAAGACGGGCGGAGCGCCGGCATGCCGTCGCTCGCGTCCATCTCGCCCCTACTGAAGACTTGCTTTCTCTTGGGGCAAAGCCGCTCTCGAGGTTTGGTCATCTTCCCTCGCCAGACGTTGTCCGCTGGCCCGCGTTTCGGTTCTCGTCTTGTTGTGGCCTCGTCTTCTCTCTCCTCCGATGGGCACTTTACGCCGAATGAGCGACAGGCCGCCGGTTCCAAGGTCTGCTCTCTCTCCCCCTTTTTGTCGTTCGATTGCTTGTGCCTCCGTTAATCCTCCGGAACTGACAATTTTGACGGGTGTGTAAGCTGTCTTACTATGTAATTTTCGATTTTCCTCGTAGTTACTGTTTTTCAATTGTTGGCGGCCTGCTTCCGTTTGGGAATTGAGTTGGGGGCGGGTATTTTCAACGACTGCCAATGCTTGAATTGTATTTGATCCAACGCGGCTGGATATCTGAGAGAACACCTGATCATGTGTTATCGATAAAAAACTTTTAATTGACATTTGCTAATCTGGGTTGCTAGTTTCTCGCTTTACTTGTTTTCACATGTTTTCTGAGCGTCACAGAAAATTTCTTGCATAGCTGTGGCTAGGATTACTATCCAAGGTATTTTCTTATTTAGATTGATTCTGAAGCTTAAAAAATCGTCCACTTGCTTTTCAGAGATATTTATGAGCCGACGTGCTTTTCAGAAAACTTGAAGCTGTTCTCTAATTTCACTCTGATTTCCCCTAACACTATTTAGTTACTCTGAGATATAGCAATTAGTTGATACTGATAGATGATAGTGTTCTCGTACTTTCCTCCTCGCTATCATGATTGGGCGGCCTAAACATGCTCGTGCCTGAGCCTGAGGTTTAAGAATATCACTTATTAGTGTTTCTTAATTGCGTCTTTTACAAAGTGCATGATTATTGAATTGTGTTATCGGCAATGAATGATGAATCATACAAAATTTCATGCTGATTTAGTTTTATGTCCTTTAAGTTTAAAGTATCTCAATTCCAAGAATGTAAACTTACAACTGCAACCCTACATCAACAGACTGCATGAGAGAATTGCGTGTGTTTGGCCTCAAAACATTCTGATGAAGAACCTTGTCAATAAAATTACAAATAAATGGAAAAGCCTGATCTCCCAACTCTCTGGAGAAAACAAAAAAATTTGACGACACTTGTTATTGTTCTTTTCAAGTTCTTCGTAAATCACAGTTAGTGTTGATTTATCATGAGGATTCGATATAATTAGTTTGATATTGGAGTTTGTTATATGAATTCATGATGTTGACTATTGTATAATCCTTTAACCCAATTATTTGTCAGAATTCATTTTCGGCACCAACTATTCCCAAGTTCAAAGCGAATTGTAGCCATTCTGGTTAGAGTTCAATTATCATATACATGAGGGGCAATAGAACTTCTTTTGCAAGTCCTCCTAACTGAATGCACCATGCTGCCAGCTAAAAGATGATAATGGCGTGTTACCTTCTGAGTAACCATCTTAAGGGGAGCCTTATTGAGAAGAGACATTTGATGCAATCCTGCGAGGGATGTATTGGAATAGCCGGAGTAGGAGAGAGGAGGGGGTGAGAAGAGGGTATGCGAGATGGGAGAAAAAGGCAAAAATGATAGCTCCTCCGAACCCTACAGTCAAAGGTAGTCGCTTGTAACCCAGGAAAATGGTTAACTCTAGTTGGGTTCGCATCAACATTACATGGTGAGAAGCTAAATTGAGGAGAGCTCGGAAGAAAGTCTCTCAAATCTCTTTCCCAAATTTGTGAGGTTATTTCAATGCCTTCCAAACTACTGTACTTTCTTGCATTTTTTTGGAATAGAAAGTTCAAGTTTCCTCTCGAGTTTCCCGTCCAGAATCCTATAAGATCTTGAGCCGTTCCGCATTCATATTAAACCAATTGCTTAAAATTTCCGTAGGTTTATCTAGACTGCAATATCTAATCTCATAGAAATAAGTGTTACGGACCATTCAATATCACCAGAGCGTAGAAGAGTATTTTATAAGTTATTCCTCTTAGAAGGCTAGTTTCTTACTGGTTTTTTGTGAGTTACTCCTGTAGATTGTGATATAACCCTCGGTATCAAGATGCCAAAAGTAGAGAAACCTGTAGAGATCTATTGAATCAACAGTCCTTCCAAAAGGGAAAAGCCCTTTAAAAGACAAGAGAGAGGGAAAAGGAAAGAAGATACTCACCATAGCCTAGATCTCCAGCTGAGCAGAAGCTCTGCGATTATCCCCTCAGTAGCCCTGTTCAAGAGTGGCTCCTACTCTGCCTCTCTTACAAAAAAACCCTCCAAAAAAGTGCCCCATTACCTCCTTATTTGTAGGCCTTAAACCCTAACGCTCTTTCCCAAGGCCTTCCCTTAATCATCAATTGCCAGCTGTTCCTTCCTGAGCAGTTTGGGCCAAAATTAGCTTAGTTGCCTCCTCCTTCACCTCTGCCTTGCATAAACTCTGAGAGGTGTCCTATCAGAATACTAATGGGACTCTATTCATTTTTGTTGTAATTTATGCAGTGGATATAGAGATTGAGAGAAAGGATTACAGAGGCAAGATAAAGGGTGGCAGGGGAAGGATCCCCACCTCCTGGAAGACCAGCTTTTGCTGGAAAAGATCAAGTAATTTCACGATAAGAAGGCCCTTTAAATTGGGCTCGACAATGTTACCATTGTAATGGTAAATAGACAAAGTACATAAGATATAAAATTAGAAGTAACTTAAAATATAGTGATCACTTAAATATCATATTATGACAATTTTCTATTACATGATAGAGAGAAAATAAGTAGAGACGTCTCTGAGATAAGCCCTATTTATACGAGAATTTAAACAGGACCCAATAGGGAATGCTCAAGTGATGGCTCACTAGGCTGCATGATATTTTCTTAGTTTTTGCTCACAAGTATTTCTCTGCCCTTTCTTTGAAGATTTAAAGCTTCATTATTGACAAGTCTCTTTTTTTAGTTCCAGTTGGTTTTCTGTATGACTGAAGAGGGTTGCATATGGGTGTCGATGGGAAATTTCATTCAGACATTTAATTTTTTTAGGAAATTCGTTCATATATTTAATGCTTCATCGAATCAAGTATATCCAGTCTCTGTGGTCCAGGCCTGTCTTGATTGTTTTCAATAATATTGTCCTAGTGTTTTCTAATGGCAATACTCATTACTGCAAATTAGTTTTTATCATTTTAGTGTATTACTAAAAAATATTTGTGAAGATTTCTTTTTAAGTTTCAATGTGCTGTTGTGAATCACGAATATCATCACAGCTTTCTCCTGTTGTTCTATCATCAAGTTAAAAACACTTTTTTTCTCATTGCAGCATCGAAATGTTCTCTGTGAAAATGATCAACATCTTGTAAACTTTTGACTGCAATTTTTCAGTTGCCTTCATTTTTTTTAACTAGAAGATCGAGATATTTGGAGACTTTATTTCATGCTTCAATCTCTTGCAGAATTCTATTCTTTCAAATATGATACAAGAGATAGAACCTTTGGATATTAGCCTCATCCAGAAGGATGTTCCGATGGAGACAATAAATGCTATGAAGAGGACAATTTCTAGCATGCTTGGGTTACTCCCATCGGATCAATTTCATGTTCTTATCGAAGCTTTCTGGGGGCCTCTCTCAAAGTTACTGGTCTCTTCCATTATGACTGGGTATGGCTAGAAGTTAAATTTCATTCCGAAATGATCTCATTGCACTTGATAGGATAGTGTCATCTACATATTCTGGAAAGTTTTTTTGTCGAGAATCTCTTGCAGATACTTCAATTTGACCTTGTTTTCCTAAAGTCAAACAATAACGACTTTGGGTAGGAGTAACACTTGTGACCAAGTGTGATCTATGATTGACCGGGAACAGAGAAGCCATTCCACAATTGATCTCTTTTGACTTTTCTGGCTTTTATGTCGTTTTATTATCTCGACACATCCCGATTCACAATTCTCATCCTTTGCACGCTGTCTATAAAGAGGCACTCTTTTTATGTTGTCTACATGATTAAGTTTGCAGTATCTTTATTTCTTTCTTTTATTGCGTCTCTGTCAATTTCTTCCTTATTTAAAGTTGATTCTACTTGAAGCACAAAACCATCTCAACTTCCGCATACATTCCAACAGGATCGTGCCACCAAACTTTCTCTGAAACCATTGAAAAATTTGCTCTGGAAATCCAGAATTTGATGCTTCCCTCTTTATTAAACCATGGCTCTTGATTTAAGAGAAATTATAGAAATCCAGCTGACGTGGATTTATTTACTTTATTTAAATGGGCATTTAGACTGATGGTTACATCTGGGTTGACTGCAACTTCGCTTCTTTCACAACAGTTACATAGCGTTTTGTTATCTTGATTTCTCTTTAAAAATCCATTTACATTTTTCTGTTACTATGGTCTATCATTTTTTGCTTGAATGTAAGCCGTAATCTCTTTATGCCTTCTCTTCTTGTAGGTATACATTGCGCAATGTTGAATATAGGCTCTGTCTTGAAAGGAATACGGACATTCAAGACGAGTCTTCCGAGAAACGGGACTCAGGAAAGGTATTTCTCAATGGTACGTCCCCAATGTTCAGGCTTCAGAAGGATATTGTAGAGGAATCGAGCATTTCTGGGATGGATACTCAAGATCTAGGAGAGATGACTCCTAAAGTCCAGGAATATATTCTTCATCTGCAATCACGCTTATCATCCGTAAAGAAGGTATGCATCGGTTTTTACTATGCTATCCGCTGAAGGTATTTTTTGGGAATTTAGTGATTCTACAAATTCATCGTTTCATGACATCAGGACTTCAATTCACAAGAAGGGTTACTTTCTTTTGTGTTTTTTAAATGATCATTCGAAATTTCCGTTTTCATGTAACTTCTATCACCGCGATCAAATTTCTCTGTGCATTTTGTATTGTCCTGGGCTTATAGCTACTAGCCATTTTATATAGCATGGGAAAATCTTGATCTACTTCTCCTGTTAGACGTGCTGATTTCGCGTGCATTATCTGACAGGAACTGCATGAACTCAAAAGGGAACGCAGCGCTCTGCAAATGCAACATTTTGTTGGAGAAGAGAAGAACGATTTATTAGATTATCTCAGATCTCTTCAACCAGAAAAGGTCACTTCTCTTCGCTCTATTCTTCCTTCTGGATCCGCAAACGTGGTTTGAGATAGTGTCTGTGAATGTCGATGAATGTGGATTTGATATTGAGGAAAAAAACATGATCTGTGCATTCAGTGATGGATATCATTTTTCTCGCAATAAACACATGGGCACGCTTGCGTACAGCTTTCGAATTATCGGGAATGGATTCTGACATTATTTTCAACTCTTTCTCTCTCTCTCTCTCGATTCCCACTGAGTATGTTTATCCGTCTATATCATCATTTAACTCGTGCAGGTGGCAGAACTGTCTGAGCCCACGTGCCCGGAACTTCAAGAAACGGTCCACTCAATCGTGCATGGGATGTTGGCTACCCTCTCCCCGAAGATACAGACGAAGGCCTCTCCCCTCTCAGACAACACCGCCACCATCAACCTCACTGCCGCCGACTCAGACGACTGCGCCGAGCTCGTCGAGAACACCTCGCTCAACTTCCAGCCCCTTATCTCCGTCTCCCGCGACTACCTTGCGCGCCTCCTCTTCTGGTCGGCTCTTTGAGTTCACCCTAATCGTTGACCTTTCCTCTCGTCAACGGCGTTTGACTCTGTTTTACCTCTAATCAGGTGCATGCTGCTGGGTCACTACATCAGAGGGCTGGAGTATCGGCTGGAGCTGACGCAACTCCTCACTATCCGCGCTTGCGGCGAGCCCACAGAGTAGCTGCATTCGCTACCCGTAACTGACTTAGGTCAAAGTCGACCCCTTCAGCGAGCAATTTTATTTTCTATAAATATCTTATGCATAAATAAAATCTTGTAGAGAAAACTCCAGTCAAAATTAAATAATATATTATTTAATCGAAGTCGCCCAAAATGCGCTGAGAGAGAGACTGATAAATGTCCTTTCGTTGTTGAGTGCCCAGCCGGCGGCTTCTGGACCATGAGAAAAACCTTTCGCTGTAACGATGAGCTCACCGTAAGGTAGCTACCGGGAACGAGCGATCGAGAATTGGAAGGTCGAGGGAAGGAGTTAATCTCTCCGTCGGCTTTATAAATGGGGGAGGATATCAGATCGCCAACGACGGGATCCCCGGCCTTAGGCATGGGAATTCCGAGTGAAGATCGGAGAGAGGAGGAGAGCAGCCTGCTCCCAGTTCACCCTCCGGATGCCGAAGAAGAAGAACAAGACGATGAAGAAGAAGAGAAGGCGTACGGATCGAACGAGAAGATCGTGGTCCAGATTTCGGACTCCGACGAGGACGGGGACATTTCCCCGCTATTCTCTTGGAGAAAGCTATGGCTTTTCACCGGACCCGGATTCTTGATGAGCATAGCTTTCCTGGATCCGGGTAATCTGGAGGGCGATCTTCAGGCCGGCGCCGTTGCCGGGTATTCTCTGCTCTGGCTTCTGATGTGGGCGACGGGCATGGGGCTTCTGATCCAGCTTCTCTCCGCACGCCTCGGGGTGGCCACCGGACGTCATCTGGCGGAGCTCTGCAGGGAGGAGTACCCTCGGTGGACAAGATTGCTTCTCTGGGTTATGGCGGAGGTGGCGCTCATTGGCGCCGATATTCAAGAAGTGATTGGTAGCGCTATTGCAATCAAAATTCTGAGTAATGGCGTCGTTCCCCTCTGGATGGGCGTCATTATCACCGCTCTTGACTGGTTGGTGTTTGAAATTTTCTCTCTTTCTCTTCGATTCCAAGTCTGATTCAATGATTTACCCGCAACAATCTCTGTTGCAGCTTCATATTCCTGTTTCTGGAGAATTATGGAGTGAGGAAGCTGGAAGCGGTTTTCGCCGTTCTCATCTCAACCATGGCGATTTCGTTTGCATGGATGTTTGGGCAGACCCAACCTAGCGGAACAGAGCTCTTGATTGGTGCCCATTTATCGCTAACCATTGTTAACTTTTACTTTCTGGAAATTTCATCTCTTGAAATAAACGGTTTCTTTTGTTATTTTCAGGAATCTTTGTGCCAAAGCTCAGCTCAAGAACAATAAAACAGGCAGTAGGCGTGGTGGGTTGTGTGATAATGCCGCACAATGTCTATCTCCACTCTGCCCTGGTCCAATCGAGAAAGGTTGATATCAAGAAGAAGAGTCACGTTCAAGAAGCCATGAACTATTATTCCATAGAGTCTTCTATTGCTCTCCTTATCTCTTTTGTGATAAATATGTTCGTTATGACGGTTTTTGCGAAGGGATTTTATGGGACCAAAGAATCTGAAACAATCGGTCTTGCGAATGCTGGACAGTTTCTACAAGATAAGTACGGTGGAGGGCTGTTTCCCATCCTTTATATATGGGGAATTGGGTTATTGGCGGCCGGGCAGAGCAGCACAATAACAGGAACTTATGCAGGGCAGTTTATTATGGGTGGTTTCCTTGATATGCGGATGAAGAAATGGGTTAGATCTTTAATCACCAGGAGTTTTGCTATATTGCCAACAATTGTCGTTGCGCTGATTTTTGATGGCTCTGATTCCATGTTGGATGTGTTGAACGAGTGGTTGAATGTTCTTCAGTCAGTACAAATTCCATTTGCTCTCATTCCTCTTCTTTATCTGGTTTCAAAAGAGCAAATCATGGGGCCTTTCGCCGTTGGCCATACTCTCAAAGTAATTCATTATTTGTGATATATATAATTGTTCTTTTATGTTTTTTGGTTTAAAATATGTGCTAATGACTACTCTCTCATGTTCGTTCATACAGGTTGTGACATGGACCATTGCTACCTTTTTGATGTCGATAAATGCTTATCTCTTGCTGGATTTCTTCTCGTCTGAAGTTCGAGGCTTGTGGTGGACTTCGGTCACGGTTATCATCACATCAGCATATGCATCATTTGTAATTTATCTTGCATTCTATGGTACGAGCATGTCTGCTAAGGTTGAGTCAGCAATGTCAAATATTCGGCACGGGAATGGGAGATGATGCATCCCCACATCATACAGGTGAAGAAATTTCAGTCGCCCAAAGTAATCACTCTCTGAGATTTAAGACAATGTTTTTTTCCTGTTGGATTTCCCAAGGGAAATGCAGGAAACTTTTTTTCCAATGAGGAAAAAACAGATATAAACAGATATAAAGATATAATGAGTGCTGACATCTGGAGATAGAAATTTGACATATCACCCATTTATCTGTAAAAAGGCGGAGTATTTTTTTAGTTGAATTTGTCCTTGAAAGTGTATTGTTAATGCCCGAAAAGGGTGCAGAATTTCTATCAATTCAGTTATTTGTTGATTCGATGCCAGGAAAACTTAATATTTGATGGATTACTCTATGAGAAATACGTTGAAAACGGTGAATATTTTTAATAAACTATATATAATTTATTTTTCTTATTAAAAATAGAGATCAAGTGGTCAATGTTTGCATTGAATAATAAATACTAAAAATAATAATTGCCGCTACAATGGCCAGGGCCTTTTTTTGTGCGTGTAATGACACTTTTACCCCTCGAGGGGTTATATTCCATTGGAAAGGGGATCACCAATGTGTAACATGTAGTTACTTTGAATAAAATTTAATTCATGTTCTTTGTAAATTGAGAAAAATCTCAATGAAGACAAAATCAAGACTTGAAATTGGCAGACCGACGTCTACATTAATTAATAGGAATCAAACAAGCAAGGAGATTGAGGAGACGAAATCAAACTCAAACGAAGAACAAAGATGAGAGAAATCAAGAATCGACCCGATTGTTGTCTCCGGTAGTGGCTCTCATTTGATTACTATTGTGAAGAGAGAAAGGAGAGAGAGATGATGTAAGATAACTCCTTAATCCAAATCTTATAAGATGGAAATTCGCAGGTTTATATAGGGAGAAGAAGGTAAGCCGAGAGACACTAGAGGATATAGAGACACAAGATAGGAAGAGACAAGGACATGTAAGGATTTGAGGAGCACAAGCGATGAGGAGACATATAGATGGTGGGCCTATAGCATGGGCCAAGTGGGTTGGCCCAAGATGGAATTTGGCTCGTCTTAACTCTTCCCCTCTTGCTGGAGTGTAGACATATCCGACTTGCCACAAAGAGTTCGGAAGTGTTCTTGAGACCACTAGTGCTACACATAAGTCATGGGTACACATAAGTAGAGTTGTTAAAGGGCCTAGAGACACGAAAAGCTTCTAGAGCGATGAGGAGGCGCAAGAGGCGGGGAGACATAGAGAAAGATGGGCCTAGGGCATGGTTCAATTGGGTTGTCCCAAGATGGGCCTAGTGGATCACCGTGACAATTAGCATATCTCCATCACTTCTATTTTTTGGTGCTGCTAGAGACTCTATCATCTATGACATCTTCGTCACATCTAAATGCCACTCTCCAACCATAACCTCCACTGAATGACAATTCTAAGGTCAAATTCAATTTTTGGATCCTCATCCTCTATTTTTTGAAGTGTTTTCTTTTTGCATGGTAACAATTTGGTCACATGCCTTGCTCATTGTGCAATAGCTCTGGAGACATGCGAGCCAACACGCAGAGATGGTGGTCAGCCATGCATTTGTGTTAGACACAATAGTCGCCACTTCCACCTCAATATTGAGTTGCAAAATCCTCTACCATTGCATCATGGCTATGGCGCACAACCAGTGCAAGGAAGCAGAACGCCTCTCATTCATTTGCCGACTCCCTTTGGCCACCTCTAATACCACTGCTATCGATTGTCTCTTACTTGTGTGGTATTATTGATAACTATATTTTTAACATGAATTTCTAAAAAACTATAACATAATTTAAAATCTACGAGCATTAATTAGAACATGTTCTTTATTGATTTTGTGATTTCATGCAATTTTAATAAATGTGTGTTAAAATGCATCCATTATAGAAAACACATTTTAATGTGCCATATATAAGACTTATGGACTTTTATTTGTCGCTACCTTGGCTTCACTAAAGTCACGGTGCTAAATTAGCAATCACATTTTTGAGTTTTTATGATATGCAAGAAATTACAAAGAAGAGTTGAGAAAGGAAATCCATAATAAAAAGATGGGTTTGTGCCTTTTTGAGATGGCTGCCTTAACTAGTGGTCTCAACAAGAATAATCAAATAGAATGAACGTTTTTTCATATATCTTGAAGATATAATCTAAATTTTCATGTGGGAATAATTTTATTTGAAGTTTTTAAAATATATCCACAAAACGTCATGATAATCCCGAGATCCAAAAGTCATGGAGGCCCAACTCAGTTCAATAGCACTCTTGAAGTTTATTTACTTCATTTCATTATACTTTACCCATATGGTACTAAATTTTTTTTTTGGAAAAAATTAAAAATATGTGATTTGATCAAGTGGGAGAAATCATCAAAAGATGCAACAAACATAGGCTAAGGACACGACATTTGGTGGAGACAAGAGATGTTCTACACTAGTTTTAACCGCAATTAATTGTTGTTGATAAGAATAAAATCACAGTCATTGAAACAAAAGTTCACGTGTCATAAATTATACCAACTCTTCAAATTTCATCCTATTATTTAGAATAGTAGTGAGTCAAGGTCAAATCTACGAGGAGGACGTTTAAAAGATTCAAATGAAGGGTTTATTTTTGGTATTTTTTAAATTAAGAAAGTAGACATGATCGTTAAATAAGAGAAGATGTCAACAATGTGATAAATTGATCATGAACTCTTAAATATCCGATTGAAGATCAGAAATGAGTATTTGAATAATGGAATGATGATTTAGGTTGAAAATATGAGAATTTGGATGGAAAATATTAAGAAAAGATCGAAAAGAATAAACTCTAATATAAAGGTGCGTGATCAAAACTCACTCCAGCTATGCTATCCAATCACTCACTCACTTGAGAGCTTGTACATCTTTCATGGACTTAGCAACTTACATCCAACATGAGGAATGAATAAAAAATAATAATTCACTAAACACGATGATTAGTAAATGATAAAAAATCTATTGGCACTCTCTTTCCTCTTGCTAGCCAATACTAGAAGCCACCAAACAAACATAAAAAATGCCTAATTTTTTTGCCTCAAAATTTAAATCAATCAACTTGAGGAAAAAAAGCATGAAATGATTGTAATGCCCACATTTTTTCAGGTTCATGAGATATCATGCTTTCAATTTAGAACATTTATAGTCATTGATTTTTTTCTTAATAATCATCGGATTGATCGCCACCCATCCATTTAATCTTGATAAGGGTTGGAAGTCAGATGATTATGTCACCTATCATCTTCTTATTCCCCGAAAGAAGAGAGAAAGAGAAAAATCAATAGCAATCATTAGATCAAATCAATCTAAGTCAAGAGCTCTATGATTTTGTCATGTCTTGCACTGTGGTTTGCCACAAAGAGAGAGAAAATAAAGAAGCACTGAGCCCTTTATCACATGGTCCACAATTTGACACTCCATAGGTCGCCATCTGTCATTGGAAAAAAAACTTAAGTCTCACATGATATAAATTGATGAAATATTTCCCTTTAAAATATTGTCGCATTAAGGGCTATTAAAGATAAATAAAATGGTTTAAGAACTAATACTCCCCTTAACCACGCTATTAGACATTGATTGGGTGCCGCCTTCTCACGCCACATGTCCATGATGCCACTTTAGCATGCCACCTCAGTGCACGTAATTAAAATTGATTATTTAGTTTTAAAAATCTTAAAAAATGTCTTAAAAATTCCTTATAAAATTTTTTAAAAGGAAAAAAGAAGAAAAATGGAGAAATTCCAAAAAATTATCCAAACTTAAAATAATCATATTTTTTTCATAGAAAAACCATTTTTGAATGAAAAATTTAGTCATTTCGATCCTCGTTTTCTCTTATTTTTCATCATATTTTCTAAAATTAAAATACCAAAAATCTATAAAAATTAAATCTCTATTAAAAGCTACATGTTTTCTCCATGTCTTTGTTCATGGCGTCATTAGTTCATAACCTACGATCATGAAACTCATGCATATATGATTGATTCATCCTCTAACTATGTATTAAACTAATCACAATTTAATGTAAATTCAACTTATGAATGATATAATACGTTGAATACAAAAATTTCATCAAAACACGATAACATACTGACAAATCGAGACCGCGAGGTCGTTTAAAACACACAGTCAAGAGTCAAAATAATATCCAAACTCACCAATTTTAAGATTAAATCACAAATTGAGGGGTATGCTGGTAAATAAGGGTCAAATTCACAGGGAATTAGGGGAATTTTGAAAGATCTCTTCGAATTTGATCAAATCGGACGATAAAATGGAGATAGAAATTAGGCAATTTGATATTTTTAGACAGAGGACTCAAAGACGAATCCACGGAATCAAAAATCACTGAATTTGGATATGATTTTGCGGAGAAATCATCGAATGAACAGAGGTGAAATTTCCGAAAATAAAAATGATGAAAAACCAAAATTAAGAATGAAATTGACTCAAATTTTGATTCTAAAATAAAATCTAAAGCTATACGAAGATAGATTAGGGTGAAATACAATCTCTAACCCATATTGCGCTCGAATTGATCCAATTACTTGCCGGAATCAAGGCTATTCATCAAAATTTGGAAAAACGCGATCGTAGAGTTCAAGCGTCAATTTCTTCCTCGTCAATCGTCGAAATCTCACTTTCAAGCACTCTGTGGACGCGGAAATGAGTCTATAAGAGATTGGGAGCAAGAGATTCAAGAGATTTGGTGTCTAAACAGTTTGATTAAGTCGAATTGCCCTCGAATGCTTAACATAGTCGAAGAACATCTCAATTTATAGGCTAATTTGGGCGTAACGGTCCGATTGTCGATTCATCTTTGATCAACGACTCTGATGAAACACATCAGATGCGAATCGTTACGGTTAAGTCATGCCATTGGATCGAAGATGGACCGCAAAGATGATGCCACATCTTGAGCATTATAAATAACGCATGAAACGCTTGCCGTTGGATCTTGATCAGACGCTCATATGTGTTTTTCGTCGGTTTTAATCTCAACCGTTATAACTCTTTTTGATCAACGGATGATATTAAATCATTTAGAAAATGATTCACCGATAAATCAGGATGCGCCACATACCCCCCTGCCTTAAGTAACGATCAACGGTCATGATTCTTCGCGCGATCGGCCACATCACCTCTCGCTTTAACCGTTGATCGCGACGTGATCGGACGCTCCAAATTGTGCCACGTCACCTGCGCACTTGTAGATATCCAAAAATTAATTTTAATTAGAAAAATTGACTTTTAATTCCAAAAAATCTTGAAAAATTCATTTAAAATTCAGAAAAATTCAAAAAAAATCTGAAAAATCTCTAATAATTAGAAATTTTATAACTTTCAAAATATAACTCCAAATTAATCCAAATTTCTTTCATTTGACCAGAAATTAAATTATCTATCATTCCAAAAAGTCAAATTAAATAAATAACAAGAGATTTAATTTATATTTCAAAATACATTCATTTATTTAAGATTTTAAAACTTAGAAAATTAAGCGAATGTATATAAAATGATTTCTCTTATTATTTGACTTTAAAAACTAATTATAATCTCAAGTAGAGATGAGTTATGAAATTATTTATCTTTAACTCATCATAATTAACCCTAAATTAATGTATTTTGGGATTATAATGACTTTTTCATAGAATGATAGATAAACACTCATAAATATGATAACATGCATAGGAATAAAATATTTTATGCCTTAATATGCATAAATAATCATGTATTATCATGTCTAATTAGCATGTTATCACATACATAATAATGACTTGAATTATGCCTTAAAATCATAATAATGAATTAAACGTGAATAATGCACGTTGTCAAGAGTCATCAAAAATTGATGGATTTCATTTAAGATAAACCAATGGCAATGACATCAAGTTTTATTGAAGAAGAATTTTTTAGGAGAGCAAAATGAAAGGAATTGGAAGTTGATAAGGAGAACATTTCTACCAATGCTTGCTAATTCTAGCACTAGTAAAGGTCAATTCAACTTGTACACCAAAAAATAACTATTGATGGAATGCTCAAGTGGAGGTAAGGAGGGCGTCAGAACTGAAGCAGGTATTTGTAAAAAAAGTGGAATGAGTCCAACTCAAAACTCTATAAATGTATCTATCCCCTTTTATTTTATGATGGCTATTATGTGAGTGACCTATAAGTCAAATCATATTCCCATGTATCTTATTTATATTTGTTAAAATAAAACTTATTTATTATAATTAATGTGTGATGTTTGTAATGAATTCCATGAGCATATATAATGACTAAATGAATTATGATGAGATTATAATATAATGATCACTAATCGTTAATATTAGTCTATAAGTATTCCTATTTATAGGATATTCAAGAAAGACATCGAATTATCTAAAAAGAATAACACTATTTGGTCATACTCGTATGATGAATATGATTTATCTAATAGCTATCAATCCGAAGACTCATATGATGATGGGTACTCGTTGGATAAGGAGTCGACTGAATTGATATGTTTGAATCAATGAATGATATTATACTTAAATGTCAATGAGGTTAATTGTCAATGTGCTCTTTTGACTTAAGACACCAAAAACATCTTATGGATAAGTGAGTGTGTTTTGATTATGACTTACAAATTCCTAGCTATGAAGAGAATCTCCAGGAGCTGTCACCGTCTGAAGAGGATCTCCAAGGGACACCAAATACTCTTGACAATTGATAAAATGTGCAGAATATCTCTATTGAGACCTAACAAGGTCTAGAAGCATTACGTTTTCTTTTGTCAATTTTGTCTTTGACACATACATGTTGTGAGAGTTATATTTTCAATACTCTTGAGTTGTCTTTTCAAGGGTCACATCACTTTGACAACCCTTCACTTTTTGAGGCATACATAAGGCCCCCATTATAACTCTTAAGGGGAACTTTTAAAGTTATTCCTTTTTATAGAGCTTTGTGTTCTCCCCCTTAAGTGTTCTCTCTATCTGAGAGTGCTCATATGCTTATGAATTCAAGTACAACCCCTTGTGGATATAAGGGTTTAAGAGGTTAGTTATGTGCATTCATACACTAACTCTTCTTATAGAGCAAAGGCTTGTGGATTCAAGCATATGTTCTATATTGTTCTTACGATAAGGCTGCATCATCTATACAGGAGTTCTTACAAACTCCATATCTCTTAGAGCACAAGGTGTAGCTTGGCACCAACTAGACTGGCAACTTGACCTATCGAGTGGGTTAAATTAATGCTTAATTAATAAATTTATATGTTTATATCATTTAAAAGGTTGAGTAATAAGGTTTGATTGGGTCTATAGAATTATTAACTAGTGAGATATATAGACCCAGGGGATCACACACATATATAAATAATATAGACATAATTATGATGATTTTTTTAAAATTTCATATGCTCAATGTTTATAAAATAAGGGGAAAATTACCACAACTCAAGGTGCATATGCAAACCTTGTAGGAATTCTCTCATTCTCTTATTTTTTAGTAAAGAAACATTGAAGAGGAAATCCAATCATCCATCAATCATTTGGATACTACTAGAGGCTAGAAACTTTAATATCTTCGATAAATCCTTCAAGTGAACCCTGTAAGTATGAATTCTAATCTATACTAGATGATAGGATCATTGATTCTTGGTGCATTAGTGTTTTAAATATCTTATTCAATGTATTCCACTATGATTGATGTTTTGATTGAAGATTTAAAAGGATTATAGACCTTAGATCCCAACATGTCTAAGGTTATAGTCATGTGAATGACATGACAAAATGGAGCTAGAAAAATAATGAAGGCCAAAGAAGCAAGTATAGAGCTTGAGACAAGGGCTTAGACTTACTTAGGTTTGTCAAACTCTTTCCAACACTTATTGCAAGGTGATCAATATTTCTATAATTGCCACATGGAGGAAAAAACATTCTTGCCTCTCAGATGGCAACCCATGACTTGTTTCCCCTTTGATGAACATCCCTTTCAGCCTCATTAGTTAGAGGCACCAAGAGTTGATGGAACATGAGACATTGAAACACTCATAAGTTGACCAATGTTCACATAAAGAGAAAAAACAATATAGTGGTAACCTCATGTACCTTATCACTTGAGAGAACTTACTCAAGAATTTGTAAATTAATAGAAGGATGCAAGCCTGCAAGAAAAGCCTAAACATAAAGCTCTAACTTGTGGGACTCAAAAATGGTCAAATTATCATGGTGGCATAGTAGATAGACAGCTCCTCAATAATGGCATGGAATTTAAATAAATGCTTTTGTAGAGGCAGATTTACATGCATGCAAGAGAAGAGAGATTGAAAGATGATCACCATCCAAGAGATGTTGTTCTTATTTGCATAGAAAGTGTCAATGGTGGCTCAAAGGTGACAAATAGTGGTGATATTGGTTAGGCCCTTGATGAGGGATATCCCCAAACTCTAAAGTATCCAATGGAAGAGAGATAGAGATCGCTGCAATCAACCTTCATGTGATTGATGTGATGCTCAATGAGGAGATTCATAGAAGCAAAAAAAGTGCCACCATAATTTAAACAATAGAGTAAGCTAGCGCCAAATTTAAATTCAGATGGTGACTATTTAGTGGCAATTTTTTTAGACCACCATAATTTTTTTAGATGTTGCACATCATATTGGACAAAATTGATGCCCAAGTTAAACATGAGGGGGTGGTCCACCAATGATTTGACCCTTGAGAGAGTCCAAATTCTGCAATTGACAAGGAGGCACCGAGATTAGAAAAATGGAATTTATGAGTGCTACACAAAATGTGTACTTAACTAGCGCCAAAAACTCTATCGTTAATATGGTATCACCGATGATACCAACCAATTGTGGGGCATGCAAGTAATAGTGTCATCGCCGTCACAAGATAGAGCTAGGCCAAAATACAAATATAGATGGTGCGAAACCAAAATGATATATCCATTTTATAAAGACAAAAATAGAGAAAAGTGGAATACATTTATAAAAGAGAGGATAAGAGAGAGAAAGATATTGAACAAAGCCAATGAGCAAGATGAGAGAGAGAGAGTTGCTCCTAACATTCTCCATCTTCTTTCACACCTCTTTCTCTCTCTTCACTCTCTTGTGTAGGATTTACTTCACCACTAACATATCCAACATTTCTACTCAACATCTACGGTGTTTTGCCACCAACATCTCCGACGCATGGATGCTTACATCTATTATGAACCAGCCATGAAGACACCACCATCGTAAAGTAGTCATTTCTTTAAACCCATTTTAGGGACATGCCTTGTATCACATCTTATCTAGGAAAGTCTTTGTTGGGTTTTGAGATTGAGAAGCCTTCCGAATTTTGATCAAAGCATCGAATGCAATGGAATACATTGAATTAGATGTTCAAAATATTGAGACACCAAGAAAAGATGATCATATCATCTAGTATGTATGAGAAAACTTACTTACGGGGTTTCCTTGAAGGAGTTCTTGAAGCTATTCAAGTGTCTAGCCTCTAGCGGTATCCACACGATCTTTGGATGGTTGGATCTCCTCTTCAAAGCTCTTCACCAACAGAGAAAGAGAAGAAAGGAGAGAATTCCCACAAGGCTTGCATGGGCACATTGAGTTGTAGCACCGTGCATGGGCCCCTATTTACAGACATTTGGTATGAGGTTTTTTCATACAAACCCTCATAGATACCAATATCCATAGACCTTAAGTGTGTGACCTTCTAGGTCCATATATCTCACTAGTTAATAACTTTATAGACCAAATAAAATCTCATTGGTCAACCTTAATTAATTATCTACATCAACATATAGATTAATTAATCAAGGATCGATTTAACCCAATCTATAGGTTGAGTCGCAGCCCAGTGGGTGCCAAGCTACACAACGTACTCTAAGAGATACGGAGTATGTAAGGACTCACTTATAGAACCTTCCTGTTGTCGATTACCATGTATATATAATCATTCATCTGCATGAGACTCATGAATGACTTAGGCTACGGTCAACTATCAAATCCTAATTGGTCACTAAACTTAGAACTGATGTGCGTAGGAAATCATCGGGAACTCCTTCTCCGATATTTCTAATACCTTGGTGAAAGATTTCATTGCATCTCATTCCTCGAGTCAATCTCCTCAAATACGAGGGCGGATGATTCCCATCTTGATCATGATAACACATAAATCTATGACCTTTAACTCTGAATTTTCATGAACATTTGGCTTAAAAGGGAGATATTTATGTGTTATTATGATTAAATTGCTTAATTTTGCTTCATTATGCTTCTATGGTATTTCTTGGATTTTATAATATTTAAATATTTCTCTCAGATTATAAACTGACAAGGAAATGAATTTTGAAAGCAAAATATATCCGTTAGAATTTTAGAAATGATTTAAATGAATTTTAGTGCATCTTGAGGGCATATGTTTAATTACTCTAACTATTTCTGCCTATTATGAGAGTCAGGGGCATATCTACAATTTTCGAAACTACAGGGTAAATCTGGTAGTGGCGTTTTTAGTTAGTTTTATTACTATTTTATTATTATTATAACTGTTAGATGTTTGACGTTTACTCACCGTGCAGATGACGTGGATGGCCGCCGTCTTCGTTGACTCTAGGCAGAATAAGAGAGCGACGTGGCGCTCTCTTATTCGTGCGAAGAAAGGAGTCTGCGGCGAACTCATTTGCCGCAGATCGTAAGAGAATTTAATCTCTTTTGTCGTTTTGTCTCAATCGTTGTTTTTTGTCATTTTGTTTTATTCTTGTTTTGTCGTTTTATATTATCGTTTTTTTATTTCGTCGTTTAGCGCCCTTCACTTGTCGTTTTGTTTACTTACGTTTTGTCGTTTCTTCCTTTTTCTTTTGTCGTTTTCTCCTTAAACCTAATAAGAACTCACTTATAGAACCTTCCTGTTGTCGATTATCATGTATATAGAATCATTCATCTGCATGAGACTCATGAATGACTTAGGCTACGGTCAACTATCAAATCATAATTGGTCACTAAACTTAGTACTGATGTGCGTAGGAAATCATTGGGAACTCCTTCTCCGATATTTCTACTACCTTAGTGAAAGATTTCATCGCATCTCATTCCTCGAGTCAATCTCCTCAAATACCGAGGGCGGATGATCCCATCTTGATCACACTATCATCGGGAACATACAACATATGTTTAAAGACTAGTGATCAGTATATTATGATCTCATCATACTTTACGTAGTCATTACATATGCTCAAGTAGTTTATTGCAAACATCACACATGAATGACAATGAATAAATTCCATTTCAATGAACATAAACGAGATAAATGGAAGTGTGATTGGCTTATAGGCCGCATAATGTCTATCAATCTTCTCCTCGGCTCAGCACTTGCTTTTATTATTTTCTCGGTGGACCACTCATAATGCCACGCTACAACATCTAATATCTATATTACAAGGTATGCATTAATGTATTCATACTTCAGGATTAAGGGATATAAGAGCTCCCATTAGTGCCTAGAACCTCTCTATATGCAGATTTTCTCCATTCCACAACCATCAACCACTTCATTGGGCTTTTTTTTTTTATCTACAACATCTTTCTAAAAGTAAATTGAGGTGAGCATCAATTCCTCAGCATCCTTCTCAAGCTCCTCATTCTCCGTCAACCCCTAAGCCCACTAGTCTCATGAATCACATGACTCTTTGGGTAGGAAACCCCAAAAATCTCTCTAGAGGAATCCCAAGAGGAATACAAATATTTCCCCCAGACTACTTGTATTCTCCCTCAAACTTCCTCCCAGGATTTTTCATGATTGTGGTTGATAACATGCCTGCCATGAATATCCATGTCTCAACTTCAGTTGAATGAAATCGGTCTAGTCAAATGCAGTTATATGGGTCTAGTGGAATCGGTCTAGTCCATGATTTGAGACCTGAAATCTGCATCCCGACGTGATTTCTCCGTCAATTCCTGTATTGTTAATTGAGTTTTAAAATTTGGGGAAAATCAGGGAACACTGCTGAGCAGAGCAGAGCTTCACTCTGACTTCACCTGCAGGCGAAAAAGAGCGGGAGACGCCGCGAAAGATTTTCCTTCCTCGTTCTTCTATCCCCGTTTTCTCCCATCTCCAATTTCTCCGAGTTCGTTCCGCGGATCACCTTTTCTCGCTCTGCCGGACGCCATGAACGTCTCTATCATAGGTAAAACCTCCCCGTTCCTGGTGTTCCTTGCTCCTCAGTCGAGGCGCGCTGTCTCGCCGCTGTTTTCTATTATTTGATTAATATCCTGCTGCTTCGTTTCCACCAAGATCCGTTGCAGGGGGATTTCCCAGAAGTGATCGAAGAGTACCTTCAACACGGGGAAATGAAATGCATCGCGTTTAATCGCCGGGGGACTCTTCTTGCCGGTAAATTAAGTCTAGGGCACGTGAATTTTCCTTCTTCCCGTTCTTAACTAGAAGACGGAGTTCAATCTGATCATAGAAAATAAGCCCTAAAGAGAGTAGCCCGCAGGAACGATCTTCTTTTAGGATTTCATTCGTAAACTTTGCTGAATTCCTATTACCCAACTTGAGTTTCTAAACCCTAAATTTCAGGGATTGAGAAATGCCAGAAAATTGTTTTGTTTTATCTGGGTATCTGCTCCAGAATATAGAACACAATCAATCAAAGTTTTTTCAAACTTATAATTCATGGTTGCAGCCGGGTGTGCTGATGGTAGCTGCGTCATCTGGGACTTCGGCACGAGAGGCATAGCCAAAGAACTCCGAGACAAAGACTGCGTCGCGGCGGTGACCAGCGTCTGCTGGTCAAAGTACGGCCACTACATCCTCGCTTCCGCCGCCGACAAATCGTTGACTTTATGGGACGTCAAGGCCGGCGAAAAAATGGCGCGAATCACTCTTCAACAGACCCCCATGCACGTGCGCCTACATCCTGGCTCCTCTACTCCCTCTCTCTCACTGGCCTGCCCTCTCTCCTCCGCTCCTATTCTCGTTGACCTCAACACTGGAAGCTCCACGGTTCTCCCCGTGATAGCGCCCGAATCCAGCGCTTCACAATCTCGCAACAAGTTTGCGGACGCATCTCCGCCGTACACTCACACGGCCGCGACGTTCAACAAGTACGGGGATTTGATCTACCTGGGGAATTCTAAAGGGGAGATTCTCGTCGTGGATTCGCAGACGGTTCAGGTTCGAGCTCTGGTGATTGTGTCCGCTGGATCGGTGATCCGGAACATTGTGTTCAGCAGGAGCGGGAAGCATCTGTTGACCAATTCTAACGATCGGGTGATCAGAGTGTACGAGAATCTTCTTCCTTTGAAGGGCGCCGGGAAGTATTTGGAAGAAATTAGCGGCGAGGTCGAAGGGATCGAAAAGCTGAAAGCTGCGGGAGATAAAAGTTTGCAACTTTTCCGGGAGTTTTCAGATTCAATTACGAAGATACCCTGGAAGACGGCTTGCTTTAGCGGAGATGGAGAGTGGGTGGTGGGAGCTTCGGGCAACAAAGGGGAGCACAAGATTTACATCTGGGATAGGGCTGGTCGTTTGGTGAAGATCTTGGAAGGTCCGAAGGAAGCTCTGATGGATCTCTCTTGGCATCCCGTAAGGCCTCTGGTCGCTTCGGTTTCAATCTCTGGGTTGGTCTACATTTGGGCCAAGGATTACACGGAGAATTGGAGCGCATTCGCGCCAGATTTCAAGGAGCTGGAGGAGAACGAGGAGTATGTTGAGAGAGAGGACGAGTTTGACTTGATGCCCGAGATTGAGAAGGTGAGAGAAACATTACTTAGGAATTAAGTTTTAGGGTTTTTGCATGGATAATTAAATTTCTTGGTTTACAGACGAAGGAGGCAGACGTTAATGAGGACGATGAAGTGGATATCATGGCGGTGGAGAAGGAATCGTCGTTGAGCGAATCGGAGTTGGAGGAGGAGCTTTGCTTCTTACCGGCGGTTCCTTCGCCGGACGTGGAAGAGGAGATTCAGGAGAAGTGCCGTGGGAGCTCAACCAAGGCCGGCGAGAGTGCGCAGTCGATGTCGCCGTTATCGGTAGAGGCCGCTCAGAACGAGAACCCTGAGGCGAATTTGCTAGCATCGAGTCCCATGGAAGGTGAGCGGAGATCAGACGGTCAGTTAAAAGAGATGAATGGATGGATGGATGATTGACTGTTTTTAATGGTGGCAGCTGTGGGGAACAATTCGTCAGCGGAGAATGGCGGAACGGGGAGCATGAAGAGGAAGAGGAAGCCGTCGGCGAAGGGGCTGGAGTTGCAGGCGGAGAAGGGACGGAAGCCCAGCGCTAAGTCATCCTCGAAGGCGAAGAACAAGGCGGAGGGGAATGCTGCTCTTTTTGAAGATGGTCCGACAGACGAATGACTTTGAATTTCCAGCGTTCATTGGGGTTTTTACCCCCCAACTGTCTAACTGAATAGAGAAGAGCATTAACCTAGTAACCTTTCTCCAGAAAATATGGAGAAATTATTTTTTTGACAAAGTCCCCCAAAATGGACGGTCTAGATTCGACGAGCTCTTGCTCCCGAAACTAATTGGGCTGTCTAAACCTAAGAATCGCGTGAAACGATTCTCGGGCGAGCGATCTCGCTAGAGTCTAGACGCTTGATTTCAAAGACGTAACCTAGGGTTCCGTCGCACTCTCCGGATCGTGATCTCAGCCTCTGCTCTCGTTCTGCCATCTTCTGTTGCCCCCGGTGTTTCCTGATTTTTTTTTCCAGGTAACTCATTTATATTTCCTATTTTTGTCTGCGTCAAGACGAAAAAAATGCGCAGCATGGGATACCGATCGGACTGTTGTTTTCTACCTGTCACGGAAAGGCGAATTCATGATTGGATCAGGCTTTCTGATCTCGTACTATCATCCATCTGTAAAATTTGGGCGAAACGAATGCGTTTGAGTCCTGCTTTCGTAAATGTCAGTATGCGAACTTGCGGTCTGTGATGTTTAGAAAAGGAGTTTTTCGGATTCGGATATCGTTGAATTAACGTCTTGCACGAGCTAGTTTCTTCGTAAAAGAAGATATATCGCCGAGATCTGAGGTTTCCGACAGCATATCCGAAAGATTGCATAGCCTATAAGCCCCTTTAGGCATTTAACGAAAAATTTATTGCATAATTTTGACCTAGAGAATTATCCGAATATATTGATAAATTCGTTGAATATGTTCGGCTTTGCCTCGATAAATTCTCTTTTTAGTTTCAGAGATGCTCTTTTAATTGTATATTTGGGTATTCGATCACTTTCCAGCTTTGATGCAACGAAACCGCTACGACAACGGCCGAGGTGACTATAGACATGGAATCAGTCTCCGAGCTTCTACGTCAGCTTGGAGAAGCGTCCAATGAATTAGAATCAAACAAGGACGCATTTAGCAAATTTGTGATCCTAATCGCAGAAATAAAAGAGCACGCTCAGGACCTCGAGAACTCATTTAGGAAGAGATTCAAAGACCTAGAAGAGAGAGAAGAAGCTTTCGAAGAAAAAGCTTCTGCAACCCGGAGACTCATTGGTGAAAGAGAAGCGGACGTGGTCAGGAAAGAGCAAGAATCTATAGATCGCATTCAACAACTGAGAGATGCTGCCGTAGATGTCATTTCAGAAGCCCGCAAGAAATTCGATTTCACGAAATCTCCGGAGCCAGATTGTAAGGTGAGTTCACACTCTGACAATGGTCTTCCCAAGGAAGAGTCAATGATTTCAGGAGTCAAACTTCACCCAAAGTTGAAACAGCTGTGTGAAGAAACGGACGCCAAGGGCCTTCTGAGATTCCTCAGCGAGAACAAACGAAGTTGTATCAGCCTATGCGGTCAGATACCTATCATTTTGGAAAAAGCTGAAGACTTGGCTCGATTGGTGCTTGATTCCCTTGAAGTGTTTAATCCTCTGAGGGAGAATCGGAATGAAATGGGCGATGATATTTTGAGGAGAAATTGCCTGTTACTAATGGAAGCTATTGCTCCCTCGTTAAATGGGGAGAAGCCCTTGAGTCTTGAGATGAGAGAGAAAGTCAAGGCTATGGCTGATGATTGGAATTCAAAGCTGGATTCGCCAGAAGTAGACTCATTGGAAGCGCATGCTTTGTTACAACTGTTGACAACATTTAAAGTAGCTCAGGAGTTCGAAGAAGAGAAACTCTGTAAGCTTATTATCGCCGTTTGTGGCCGCAGACAAGCGGCCGAGCTCTGTCGTTCTCTCGGGCTTGACCACAAGATGCCAGGTCAGATCTCCTTGTTGAATTTCAATTTTCTGCCAGCTGAGTTTCTCGTGATCCATGAAAGATTTAACATTTATTTTATCCGAAGGCGTTATTGAAACCTTGATAAGAAGCGGCCGGCATTTAGAAGCCGTTCATCTTATATATGTCTTTCGTCTCACGGGGAAATTTCTTCCGGCACCTCTGCTGAGGGACTACCTGGCCTCGAACTGTTCATCATCTGGTCCGCAGGTAACTTTTTTAGTACAATTCACCGTGCATATATAATTATTTTTTGAAAGTTTTTCATGGATGATCTTAATTTCTTTATCAAGGATGATGGTGCGCACGAGCTAAGTACTTTGCGGGCAGTGATAAAGTGCATCGAGGAGTACTGCCTGCAGTCGGAGTTTCCGCTAGCCCCGTTGCAGAGACGCGTAGCTGATCTGAAGAGAGCCAGAGGAGAGAATATTTCTTATGGGTCGAGTAAAATCCGTTCGAAGAAGTCGCGTGGCAACAGCGGGGGATATTTCCCGCGTTATCTCCCCGCCGATTTCCGCGGCGGACATAGTAGTCCACGTTTTCCCGGCATCGACTCTCGCGATGACGGCAGATATGTGGAGATAATTAGGGGTTTTGGCGTTGACCAGAGACAGCCTCAGACGCCAGCGTATTATGATAGTAGCTCAAAAAGGTTCCATTTTTCCGGGGCGCAGATGCCTTATCATGCTCCGTATGAGCCTTCGTCGTTCGTGCCGCCGTCTTCTGCTCGCGGGCTTGCCTCGTATGGGCCCCAGACGAATTATTATCCTGAAGAAATGAGCCCAACTTCGTCCAATGTCCCGCCCGGTTACGGGAGTCCCGGCGCTTCTGCCTTCCCTCGCAACCGTGCGCCGTACATGTAAGAGCGAATTCGTTTAGTTTCCTGGGCTAAGCCCATTTCCCTTTCTCTAAACCCTTCAAAAAGCCCATTGGGCCGATAAATTCGAAACGGAGGGGAGTGATCGATCCCCGACATCTGTTTTATTGACGGAGCGATTGATTATTGTACAAGGAGTTGAGGTAGATAGTAAAAAAAGGGGAGCATGCGCCGAGAGGTAGGTCAAGGGCACTTGGGCTTCTTCCTGTTGGCGGTGAGTTTGTCTCTATAGCAGGGGCATTGGTCCTTGTTACCGTAGGTGCCGGGGGGCACGCAGCCGCAGTCTCGGCAGCAGATGCCGCAGTAGAAGAGGCACCGATCTTTCACGCTCGCCAGCGCGCATCTAGCTCCGCACCTTGCACTACAGAATCCTGCCATAAAAAACATCAAACTTGAGGAACAGAGAGAGAGAGAGAGAGAGAGCACTGTTAGGAGGGTAGGTACCCGGATCGACTGCGATGCTGCCATCGGCGCGGGAGAATGGCAAGAGGATTACGAGAATAGAAAGCACGACGCCGATCGGAAGCTTCATTTTCCCTCTCTCAAAAGAAGTAGACTCGGCGAATGGAGTGCGAACCAGGAGTGCAACATGCCGGTGAGGCGTCCCGCATATTTATACTGAGTCAGCGAGGGGAGGGGAGAGAGAGATCGAGAGGTTTTTACCTTTTAAACGGATGGAGATGTCATCTGCGCTGGCAGTCGATGAGGATGAGAAGAGAAGAGAGTTTGAAAGGAGAAGAAAGTTCCTGGGCACGCGGATTCTGACGTGCTCTAGTCTTTTTTATGCGCTTCACCGGAAGAAGAAGCAGGAACCGTATATATGGCGCCTTCACGCGCACTCTTTAGTCTATTCTTCCCTTTCCAGGGTCTGCGACTGCCAGCTAGCCCCCGCACTCTCTCTTCTTCAAGCCATTCAAGGCACTAAATCCTAGAGAACGAAAGACTTTCTAGACTGAGTGAGAGAGAGAGAGAGAGTGTGCGAGTGAGTGAGTGAATTAGCAGCGTAAAAAACGGCGCTGGGGGGGATTCCACTCGGTTGTGAAGTGTTGGAGTCCAGCTCACGTTTCTTTCTTTAAAAGAAGACTGCTTGAAAGCTCCGGCTTCCACTGACATCCTCAGTTCCGAAGAAACTAAACAAAGTCCTCTGACTTTCGTCACATCTGACGTCACGTGGAGCAGATCTGGAATTTTCAGGCATCTATCCGACTTGAGAAAGCACAAACAAGAAAGCAAATATCCAAGTGACTGAAGTCTGATTACCCAATCGCACTGATGAGGAATCCTATTTTTTTGCATTCTGATTTATATTGCTAAAATGGTGAAGCTGAGAGAGGGTATCCCCCATTGGGCTTTTTGTTCATGGGAAGTCAACCATGTTAAGCGTCAGAGACACATAAGAAGTTAAAGTCAAGTATATATTTCATAGCTATAGATGGTCTTGATGCCTATGACTTGGGAATAATGGACACAGATCAAACTAGTTGTGATAGAATCAGATCATCACGATTAATGTAAGAGATCTAATCAATGATCATAGAACCTCTGACAATTCAAATATATTTTTGAATTATTCAAAAAGGATGACATTCGTCTAATCTAACTCATATATGATTATAGCTAATCATGTGACCATCAAGGCAGAGACACCAAAAATAGAAGGTGGGTAGTCATTAGAGAAAGAGTTCACTTAATTTATCTATATAAATCTTTTAATGGTATTTCTACCCAACTTTTAATCTTGTTTATCTACATCACGGTTATATATGTAGTCTTTTGACTTGGATACCAAAGACATCTTCTAGATGGATGATTGTACTTTAACTATGACTTACAAAATCATTAGCCGTGAGATCTCTAAAACGTAATCATATATTAAATATAGTATGATGTCCTCAAGGGTGATTGTGTGGCTAAGATGGGGTCGTTCTCCCTTGGTATTTGAAGAAATTGACTCAAGGAATGAGATATGATTTAATCTTGTTGCATTCTGAGATCGATAAGCCTTCCGAATTTTGAACAAAACATCGAACACATTGAATTGAATGTTCAAAACATTGAGACACCAAGAACAGATGATTCTATCATCTAGTATGTATGAGAAAACATACTTACAAGGTTTCTTTGAAGGAGTTCTTAAAGCTATTCAAGTGTCTAGCCTCTAGTGATATCTATGATCTCCGGTTAGTTGGATCTCCTCTTTAAAGCTCTTCACCAAGAGAGAAAAAGAAGAGACGAGAGAATTCTCACAAGGCTTGCATGGGCCCCTTGATTTTTGGTTGTTCTTTGATAACATGTAATCCAAACATAAAAATATATGATAATTAATACAAATTTATGTATAAAATATTCCATTATAATGCATGTTATCATACTTTTTACTGTTTATCTATCATTCTATAAAAAAGTCATTAAAATCTCAAAATATATTAATTTAGGGTTAAATATGATAAATTGAGAAGAATATTTTTTATCCCTATTTTTACTTGAGATTATAATTAGTTTTTAAGGCTAAATAATAAGAGAAATCACTTTTTATGCACTCATATATTTTCTAAATTTTAAAATCTAAAAAAATGAGTATTTTTTAAATAGAAATTTATTCTCTTGTTATTTAATAAAATTGAATTTTTAGAATGATAGATGATGTAATTTCTGATCCAATGAAATAAATTTGGATTAATTTAGAGTTATATTTTAAAAGATATGAATTTTCTAATTTTAGAGATTTTTCTAGATTTTTTGATTTTTTTTCTGAATTTAAAATTGATTTATTCAAATTAAATTCATTAAAATATATATTTTTATATCGCGTGCTGATGTGGCAGCTGATGTGGGGCAGACAAAAAAGCACACTGCCACGTGGCGGTGTATGAACACGCCACGCGGCGTCGCGCATATGTGTACACGTGTGTGCGTGTGCGTGTGCGTGTGTGTGTTCGTGAGTGCGTGCGTGTGTGTGTGTGTGAAGAGAGAGATAAGCATCATTTTCAGGATAACACTATCTTCCTCTTAAGACATCACCTTATATATGCGTTGGAATTAATTTCTAAAGTCATGTGGGACTATGTTTCTTGTTTTAAGTACACATGTGACGTGGCAGCACGAGGAGCGTCCACCGCGCGCATTATAGATGAATCGTACATCTTCACTTACGATGGGGGATACACGGCGCAATCCTATTCATCAGCGAATGGTTTTTAAAATAATTTAATCTCAGCCATCCATCTAAGGAGTTATAACGGCTGAGATTAAAATCGACGAAACACATCTGGAGTGTTTGATCAAGATCAAACAACAAGCATTTGATGCGTTACTTATAACGCACGTGACGTGGCAAAATCTCGATGGTTCATCTGTGATCCAACAGCCATGACTTAACCATAACGATTTGCACTCCTGCGTTTCATCAGAGCCATTGATCGAAGATCAAGCATTTCATCCAACGGTTACGCCCAATTTTCCCTATAAATTGAGATGGTCCTCGACGTTGTAAATCATTCTTGGGTAATTTGAGTAATCGAACTATTTAGACACCAAATCCCTTGAATATCTTACTTCCAATCACTTCTAGATCAATTATTGCATCCACGAAGTGCTTGAAAGTGAGATTTCGTTGAGAGAATAGGAAGAAATTGGTTCTTGAACATCAACAATCATTTTTCAAATTTGGGAATGAAAAGCCTTTGATCAGGCGAGTAATTGGATCAATTCGAGCGTAACCTTGGGTTAGAGATCGAGTTTCATTCTAATCTTCCTTCGTATAGCTTTAGATTTTAATTTTGATTTATAATTTTAATCAATTTCAATTTAAATTTCAGTTTTTCACGATTTTAAAATTTGAAAATTTCTATCTCATTCACTCTACGATTTCTTTGCAAATCTTGATCCAAATTCTGTGATTTTTGATTCCATGGATTTGCCTTTGAGTCTTCTTGCCAAATATATCAATTTCCTTAATTTCTCACCACAATTCATCATCCAATTTTATCTAATTTGAAAAGATATCTCAAAATTCTCTTATTTATCCATAGACCTTACGTGTGTAACCCTCTAGGTCCATATATCTCACTAGTTAATAAGTTTATAGACTAAATAACACGTTATTGGTCAACCTTGATTAATTATCTTCATTAACATATAAATTAAATAATCAAGGATCGATTTAACCCAATCGATAGGTTGAGTTATGAGCATGTTGGGTGTCAAGCTGCACCACGTACTCTAGGAGATATAATGTAAGAACTCACTTATGAAACCTTTTTGTCATCGATTACCATGTATGTATAATCATGAATCTGCATGAGACACATGAATGACTTAGAGTATGGTCAACCGTCTAACCCTAATTGGTCACCCAACTTAGTACTGATGCTTATAGGAAATCATCTGGAATTCCGTCTCCAATATTTCGAATACCTTGGCCAATGAATTTTTCGCATCTCATTCCTTGAGCTAATCTCCTCAAATATTGAAGGCGGATGATCCCATCTTGATCACATAATCATCTTCGTGGACTTCATGTCATATCTAATATATGACGTTTTAGATATCCCATGGCTAGGGATTCTTAAGTCATAATCAAAACATGATCATCCATCCACAAGATGTCTTTGGTGTCTCAAGTCAAAGGTGATGGATATATTATAGCCTATAAGCCAATTACACTTCCATGTATCTTGTTTATGTTGATTGAAATAAAATTTATTTATGATCAATTATGTATCATAATTGTAATAAAGTCCATGAGCATATGCAATGACCAAGTGAATTATGATGAGATCATAATACAATGATCACTAGTCTTTAAACATATATTTTAGACATTCCTATTTGTGGGATATTTGAAAGGGACATCAAATTATCCTTAAAGAATAACACTATTTGATCCGACTCACATGATGAGTATGACTGATCTAGAAGACATTCGATGTGGAGACACTAAAGATGGATAGTGGGTTCTCTTTGGAGAAAGAGTTCACTGAATTGATCTGTATGAATCCCTAAATGGTATTATACTGAACTGTCAATCAATTTGATTCATGTCACGGTTGTGTCTGTGGTCCTTTGACTTGAGACACCAAAGACATCATGTGGATGGATGATCATGTTTTGATTATAACTTATAAATCCCTAACCACGGGATATCTAAAATGTTGTATATTAGATATGACATGAATTTGAGAAATACATCAAATTATCCAAAACGAAGAACACTATGTGATCTGACTCATATGATAAGCATGACTGATCCTGTAGACATCAATGTAGAGTGATAACATGTAATTATACATGTAATTATGTAATTATTAATGTAAAAACATTCAATTCTTATGCATGTTATCATACTTTTAAGTTATAATATCTATCATTTTATGCAATTTTAAGTTATAATCTCAAAATGTACTATTTTAGGGATAATTATATATTTTTAAAGAATATATTTTAGAGTAGATTATTCTCATCTAGATTTGAGATTATAATTAGGTTTTAATGTTAAATAGTAAGAGAAAATAATTTTTACACACTCATTTATTTTTCTAAGTTTTATTTTCTAGGAGAAATGAGTATATTTTTTAAGTAAAACTTTATTCTCTTGTTATTTATTAAATTTGACTTTTTAAAATGATAGATTATTTAATTTTTGATCCAAAAAAATAAATTTGGATTAATTTGGAGTGGTATTTTGAAAGATCTAAATTTTCTAATTTTTAGGCATTTTTTGGAATTTTTTTGATTTTTATATGAATTTAATTCAATTTATTTTGAATTAAAATGAATAAAAAACTGAATTTTTTATCGCGTGCTGACGTACCAGCTGACGTGGAGCATGCAAAAATATGGCACCACGTGGCGACATATGAGAACACCACGTGGCACACACGTGCGCATGTGCGAGCGTGTGTGTATGCGCCTGTGTGCATGTGTGTGCGTGTATGTGATTAATGAGAATAAGCACTCTTTTCAAGATTTTCGCTAATCTCATTAATCACTCACCTCTTATATACTCGCTCATTCCCTTTCATTTTTGTCATTTTGGATGATGTTTTTCTATTTTTGTGCGCAGGTGCCATGGCGAAATGTGGAGTGTACGATCGTGCGATAAAATCTCGATTGTCAATCTTCACTTAAGTGAAGGGGTATGCGGCGGAATCTGATTGAGCGACGAATTCATTTTAAAACATTTTAATCTCAGCCATTGATCTGAAGACTTATAACCGTTGAGATTTAAATGCGGCCGATGGACTTTGATGGACGCGTGGTGATATCTTAGACGTCGATTTCTGATTGGACGGACGCGATCACGTGCCGATTCTTCTTCACGCACGACATGTTGAAATCTGGACACTCCATCTTCGATCACACGGATGCGACTTAATGGCAACGATTCACATTCAAATGTTTCGGCTGAGCCGCTGATTGGAGATGAAGAGCCAAATCCAACGGCCATGTCAAATTTTGCCTATAAATTAACATGTTCATCGACAATGTAAAGCATTCGAAGGTTTTTTGAGTAATCGAACTGCTTAGACATCTCAATCCTTGAATCTCTTTTAAAATGATTGATTATTTAATTTTTGATCCAAAAAAATAAATTTAGAGTTCCGTTTTGAAAGATCTAAATTTTCTAATTTTTAGGCTTTTTTTGGAATTTTTTTTATTTTTTATGAATTTAATTCGATTTATTTTGAATTAAAATGAATAAAAAACTGATATTTTTTATCGCGTGCTGACGTGGCTCGTGCGAAAATATGACACCACATGGCGACATATGAGAACACCACGTGGCACACATGTGTGCATGTGCGTGCGTGTGTGTATGTGCGTGTGTGCGTGTGTGTGTGTGTATGTGATAATTCGATATCTCTCTCGAATATCCCACGAATATGAATGTTTAGAACATATGTTTGAAGACTAATGATCAGTGTATTATGATCTCATCATAATTTACTCAATCATTGCTCATGCTCATAGACCTAATTGAAAACATCATACAAGAATGATAATGAATAAATATTATTTTAATGAACATAAACAAGACACATCAGAGTGGGATTGGCTTATAGGCCACATAATATCCATCAAATCTTTACTTAAGACTGTAGAAATATAAGACAATGTGTTCTCAATTAAGGTTTCCTCCATACTTATGGATATTATGATAGATATTAACAGTTTGATCTAAGCGGGCTATATTTATCTATGTCCACTTAGATCCATGGATTCGTCCTTTCTAGAAATCTTGTATTAGACGTCCCCACCATTTTCTCAACCACACTTCACGTCACCATCGATACACCCTTTTCCTCTCAAAATTTTATTTCTCTAGGAAAGCTCTCTACCCCATCTGCTATGGTGGTCAGTGTTCCTCAAGTTCAAGAATTGCATACAAGATAAAAGATTAGTTTGTGTTGTGAGAAGGGTTGGGGAATCTACATGTTGATTTTTGATGCACCCTCTCCTAGCCTTTAAGCCCTTTTTATAGCCTCTATAACCACCTCCTTTATTTCTTTAGATCACCGTTATGCCATCCTTGTTTCAAAAAACTATAAAAAACTTTACCCTAGCTATCTCCCAAAACTTTGGTGTGCGAGTCATGTCAATTTGATAAATATCACTACTACACCTACTCGAGTCACGATAGGATCCCATCCTCAACCCTTAATCTCACTCATTGTATGTCTTAGGTCCCTCGCACTCTCCTTCCATCTCAAGCCATCTCTACTACATTGTTTTTGTTGACAACTTCACTCATGTGTGTTAGGTGCATCTCTTACATGACGGCTCCCAAGTCCTCTCCATAGTTGCTTCCTTTGTCATCGAGGTCATCACTTAGAATTTAATGTGCAAGATCCTCTAGACTCATAATGCTCTCAGCTTATCTTGATGGATATGTGACCTAAAAGCCAATCACACTTCTATGTATCTCGTTTATGTTCATTGAAATTGAAATTCCCAATAGGGCGGTAGTTTAACCTAAGAGGGTCGTGAATTAGGTTTAAGTGTTATTTTATAATTGTTAGTTTCTAATTTTCTGTTTACTATGATTCGTTAGTTAATCACTCACTTCTTGTCCTCTCGATACACCAAATATTATTATACTGGTTGGGGGACCTAATATCCCTTAATCCAGTCCCCAGTACTGTAGACTCGGAGCCTCAATCCTCACCAAATGAAACCTAATCCTCTCACCCCTCAAATAGGTGAAGGACAATGTTCAAATACAAGGATTTAGATTTGCCCCCTAAGGCAAACCTAACACTCACCTTTACATGTCCCTACGACACTACCCACTTGGCCTCGACCTCCTCGGCTCCCGGATGCCCTGACTCTCTCAAGCTGGTCTCCACGCGATTGCTCGTCCCTTCACGCCCGTCGTGCCTCTTTTTGTTGGTACTGTCGACCACTGGTAAAATGATACCTCATCTTCAGGCTTCACTCGGTCTTCTCGCTCTCGAGGTCTAGACTTCTCCTCGTCTCAACAAATGAGACACTCCTGTCCTCTAGGTGTGTGTGATTCTAAAATGGTGTGTCCGAATGCTACCTCCTAAATAAGTAACTCTTCTGACTAACAATGACTTTTTGCTAAAGTTGAGTTTGGTTGAATTTTGACCTATAGTTGACTTTCTGCTAAAGTTGACTTCTTCTGACTTGAGTTGACTTTCCTCACTTCTGTTGACTCTGGGTTGACTCTACCTAAACTACAGTGAATAGAGTGAACTTAAACACTAATAATTTAACCTGAGCTCAGTGAAGAAAATAGAGATAATGTTGCAGATATAATGAACTTCGTAAATGACTAAAATGAAATAAATTCAGTGTGAAGGACAAACTTTAACTCAAAACTGGGTAACCGAGGAGATGAAATAATTTAATGAGATAGATAACATACCACTGCTCCTTGTCTGTCAATATTTAGGCAACCAAATATTTAAGCAATCAAAATTATATAAATTATTGATACAAGAACTGATGATGACAATCTGTACCTTACTTTACCTCGGTCGATATCACGTTGACTGATACGAAAGTTTATTAAATAAGGTAATACCAATATTCAATTAAAATAATATAGAGTCACAGTGAAGAGCTGAGATTCATATTAATGTACCTCTGTCAAATGTGTGTTGCTGAGAGAATAATTCACTAATGTTAACTTATTGTTACGTGAAACTGAAGTGTAACCTAACTGATATGAATTACTAGAAATTGAATTAAAAATGACTTCGAGCGTAAAACAATTTATAAGACTAATTGAGGAACAAATACTGACAGCAGAACTCTAGGTGTAACACAATCTATATTATTACCTGAGAAATAGATAACTGACAATAGAAATTAGAAATACACAGTGTATATATCTAAATGATAAACAAACTAGAATCAAAATTAATTTACTTGGAAGAATCATATAGAGATTAATACTTGAAAAGTGATCAAATTGTATTAAAGGAAACAACAGTGATCAAGAGATAATTTTGGAAAGTATGACAGCGATTTGGGTAACACAAACGGGCACTTAACAACACCAATAAACAAATAGTTTATTATGTTTAAATATCGATGAAGATTGAGATATACGAATGCGTGAAAATGAGTTGAAATCGATTTCTTTAAAAGATCGTAATGTTAGTAGAATCAGAAATATAACCAATAAACAAGGTAAAAGATTCAGATGAGGAAAGGATCGATATCAAACTTATAACCATGATAGGGAAACCTCTACGATTCGAAAATAATATGCTGATTTACAGATTGAGATCTAAATCAACACAAGATGAAAATCTGAGAGATTCGAGTTTACCTAACGACAGATTTGAAAGAGATGAAAAACCAAAAATAGATAACACTGTCTGAAATGATCTCTATTCGCTGATCAGATTGTTGACAACGATTAGACAAACCGTGATCAGAATGTCGATGATGGCGTATCCCATACTGGTCGTCGCAACGGAATAAGATCAGAACACGAATGCCAGATGAAGATTTCTCTTCGCACCGTTCTTCTGTCTTCACACAAATCGCAGAGGAGAAGATGCTTTTGCGCCCAACACTCAAACTTGGCGTTTTTTTCTTCTATTCTCGGCAGTCTATCTTTCAAACCCTAACTCCCTTATAGTATATCGGGTTAGAGGGGAAGAAAAGAAAGACGATAAAGCCCTCAATGGAATTAGTAATGTATAGAATGAACTATTGGGTAAATATGATCAAAGTTAACTACATTGACTTAATATTAGTGAAAAGAAAAAAAACAAACTTATGAGTACACTCATGAACTTAACTAGATGGGAAAAATAATAATATGCCTGAAATCAACTTAAACTTCCTAATAGTCTACATGGATATATTTAAAGTTATAATCAGCTGCATAATCAATAATAACAAAGAGCTGACTGAGTGCATGCATGAGGAGATAAATGGTTATATTATTGCTGCTTTGCTTGAAATCAAACACATGCATTAACCTCAATAAAATCATAATTAGAAATATAAAATATTAATGTTTTTAATTAACATCATATAACAGTAGATTGCTTATTTAGAATGAAGTTAAATTCTCCATTCGATCAGTGGCAATTCAAGATTAATATTTATGTTAAAACTATCTCTCTAACAGAAATGAAATTTATTCATTGACATTCTTGTGTGATGTTTGTAATGAAGTCGATGAGCTTACGCAATAACTAAGTGAATTATGATGAGATCATAACACAGTGATCACTTGTCTTTAAACATATGTTTTAAACATTCACTTGTCTTATAAATCCCTAGGCACGGGACTCTAAAATATTATATATTAGATACTGCATGAAGTCCTCGAAGATGATTTAATGGTCAATATGAGATCGTTCACCCTCAATGCTTGAAGAGATTGACTCAAGCAATGAGATGCGATGAAATCATTGGCCAAGATAATGAAAATATTCAAGGAGTTCTCAATGATTTCCTAAATGCATCCATAATAACTTGAGTAACTGATTAGGGTTTGACAGTTGAATGTACCCTAAGTCATTCATGAGTATAGTACGGATGAAGGATTATATATATATGGTAACCGATGATGAAAAAGGTTCCATAAGTGAGTTCTTACAAACTCCATATCTCTTAGAGTACGTGGTGTAGCTTGGCACGCAACGGGCTGACAAATCAACCTATCGATTGGGTTAAATCGATCCTTGATTACTTAATCTATATGTTGATATAGATAATTAATTAAGTTTGACCAATGACGTGTTATTTGGTCTATAGATTTATTAACTAGTGAGATATATGGACCTAGAGGGTCACACACGTAAGGTCTATGGATATTGGTAGATATAGATATAATTATGAGGGTTTTTATAAAAAATTTACATACTAAATGTCTGTAAATAGGGGGAGAACAACAAAAAATCAAGGGACCCATGCAAGCGTTGCAAGAATTCTCTCCTTTCTTCTCTTTATCTCTTGGTGAAGAGCTTTAAAGAGGTGATTCAACTATCCAAAGATCGTCTGAATATCGCTAGACACTTAAATAGCTTCAAGAACTCCTTCAAGTGAACCTTGTAAGTATATTTTCTCATAATTTCTAGATGATAAGATCATCAGTTCTTGATATATTGTATTTTGATGCATTTAATGTTTTAATAAAAAATTTAGAAGGCTTATCGACCTCATAACCCAATACACATGATATCATTTCGAGCATTCAATGGTGATCAAATAGTAGCCATTACACTATGTTCAACCTTCACACGATGACATGGTTTCATTGCAGCACTCCGTCACAGATCCGACACTATGATGGAAGGATACAAATTTGCCTCGCATTTAATATCAGCCGTTGATTGCATGAGATGAGACGATCGACGGTTACACCCAATTCAAAGTCTATTTATACTCTCTCGCTTTGACGGTGTATACGTTCTTGGATATTTTAATTAGTCAATACTTTTGGACATCTCAATTCTTTAATCTTTTGCTTGAATCACGTTCTATACTCATTTTTGCGTGTTTGAAGTCAAGATTCAGATGAGTGTTTGAAGTCAAGATTTTGTCAAGACAATGGGAATAACTTATCTTTTAAAATTCGAATTTCTATTTTTGAAAGCACGGAATGAAAAGCCTTGATCCAGTGATTAATTGGAGTGTGATTTTAATTTAGCTTTTGTATTTTCCTCATAACTTTCGTCACTTAGTATTAGCTTTTAATTTTGACAAATTTTGTCACTTTCTCTCTCTTCACAAACAATTTTCTTTCTTTCACTTTGTTCTTTTATTTCTCCGTGGACACAAATCTAATTTCAGTAATTTATGATTTTGTGGATAGTATCTTTGAGTTTTCTTTCCAAATATCTATTTTTCCTTAATTTTTCATCTCAATTTGTTATCCAATTTGATCAAATTTGAAGAACATCTCAAGAATAAACACTAATTCTCCATGTATTCGACCCTTGCTCACCTCTACACTAATTCAATTCTAACTAATATTTAAATTACATGAGTCTGTTTTTTATTATGACATATGAACATGTGTTTTCGACGACCACACTATCAAACTTGGTCATTTGTCCAATTGGCATACATCATTTGCAGATTGCACTAGAGAAGGTGCACTAGTTTCATGCAAGAAAGAGGTTTGACAATACTCTGCTCAATAGTGCGAAGCACTCACAAGATAATGGCCAAGTCAAGGTGCAACCAGAAGACATAAGAAGCAGTCATGGAGGCTAGAGGGTTGTCTGTCAAGTGACCAAGAAGAGATTGACATTGAAGAAAAAGCTTATATCCATAAGCCCAAAATGCATAATCATTGTCGTGAAAGGCATATCCTGGCTAAGTGAGTTGTGTTGTGATTAGGGTTTGCCTACCGTCATCCGGACCGTCATCCGGTACTGATATCTCCCGACACCGTCATCCTCTTACCGATACCCAGTACCCGATACCGTCATCCAGTTCTAGATGACGATTATCAGATTTTTGTGGAGTTCTGGTGCGGTACTGGATGTTAACAGTACCGTTCCGGTACTGGATGACGGAGTCGAATTTTTAGACTCGCAGTCAGATAGTCATTCTTCCATATTCCAAAAGCTATGTCAATATTCCATATTCCATATTCCATAGCAGACCTGCCAGAGAACGGGAGAAAGCGCAGCCGCCACAAGAGCGGAGGGAGCCGACGGTGTCTGCGTGCTCATGATGTACTGCTCCGGCGCTGCGTACCTGCGAACAAGTGAATCAGGGATATTGTAATGACTATCTCAGAACTGAATCAAACAAAATTGTTCCATTATTCATCATCTCCAATTCTGCATCCATCAAAGTGAGCAGAAGAGAGACTAAATTACAGAAAATCGACGTTATAAGGGAAATCCTTGCTGTTGAGGAGGCCCGCGAGTGTCGCGTCCCCTTCGTAGTTCCACAAGAGCCAGTAATCATTGCTGCCCTTCCCCTTCGAGCTTTGCAGGCGGAGACCAACCAGCCAAGGAATATTCAGCTTTCAATCAATCAAGTGAGCCACGATAGGATCCATCATGAAGAGCGGGAACTTCAAAAGCTACATTTCCTTCTACTGGAAGAACTCGCACCTGCACTCCGTCTACCGCTTCAAATCCTTGTTTTCTCCTCCTAAACGCCGAACCACTTCCTCTTCTCCTCACCGTCACAAAGGAAACGCAAGAAACAATCTCCCGCCGACTTCATCTCTCTCTCTCTCTCTCTCTCTCTCTCTCTCCCCTCCCCCCCCCATCATTTTCCCTGCGCTTTACCGCATATTCTTTCTTAGTATATCGGATATCAATATCCGACATCCGATATCGGATATCGATATCCGATATCCGTATGTAATCCTCTACCGGTAGCGGATGACGGTATCGGATATCGATATCGGAGCCCGATACCGACACCCCAAAACAGACATCCGACACATGGATGTCGGTATCGGATACTGTAAGTACCGGGTACCGTTAGGTTCCTAACGGTACCCGATACCGTTACCGTTTAGATACCAGTATGCGATACCGGTATCTGAACGGGCGAACCCTAGTTGTGATGGAGTGTCGACATCCGAATCAAGAGGTGGCTGCGATTATGGAAAATATCCCGATGAAGCCATATCCTGCGATTATGGAAGTATCGACAAGGGATCACTACGAGAAAGTCGCCTGAGGGCAGCATTGGAGCAGATACAGATGGTTCGGGCAATGTAGTTGGGCAGTGCGTCAGACGATGGAAGGCAAGCGATGCACATGCAAGAGACATGCAAGTTGGTGTGTAGGCAAGCGCAGACTTACGGGCGGCGCAGGCGGGCGTCGCGCAAGAGGTGAGCAGCACACAAGCACTGGGCAGGTCGTGACAGCACCTTGTGGGGAGGCCCTCGGGCAGGGGCCCGAATCACCCTAACGGAGGAGCGGGTGGGTCTGCACATGAGGCAGGCACTGCATGGGAGCAGCAGAGGATGCCGCCACGAGGTCGGCTACAGATGGCGGCAGAGGTGATGGAGGTGGCGATCGACAGAGGTTGACCTCAATTAGGGCTAGAGCTGTTGCAGATGGCGATGGTGTTGTGGTGGAGGACAAGGAGAAGGAGAGGCTGGTGGAGAAGGAGACTATGACAGCGGCAAGATAGAAATTTATGGCTCTGATACCATATTGGCAATGTGGACTAGAGAGAGAGAGAGATAATGGGCCCTAATGGGCCAGGAGCGTGACAAAACTTTGGGACAGAGTTGCATGAAATGATTTCAACGTTCGTCTCAGAGTTTTTTGTGGAAGGAATTTGGTCTGGGGTCGTTGACGAAAGAGAAAGAGTTCCCTGATAGGCTGGACTCTTGCACCGACCTCTTGGATGGGGCCCAGCTAGCTGCCCCATCCTGGAAATGAGCTGTCCACAAAACAGATCCTATTCTTCCTACCTCTCGTCAACCCTTCGTCTTCGAGCAATTGCCCCCTATCAGATCACCTCCACGCTCCTGCCCACGCCATACATAGACAGACACCGCCAGATCTACCGTCGACGCAAGCAACCATGAGCTGGTGGTGGTCCGGCACGATCGGCGCCGCCAAGGTAGGATCCTCTGCTTATCCAGTTCCGATCCTCTTCTCTATTACGCGAGACGTTTTATTCCCCCGTTCCCTTTCTATCCATCGCAGAAGAAATTGGGCGAGAAAAACGGCAGCGCGGCGGCGGTGCCGCTAAAGCCCGAGAGCGTTGCCCTAATAATCGGCGTGACGGGAATCGTGGGCAACAGCCTAGCGGAAATTCTTCCTCTTCCGGACACTCCTGGCGGCCCCTGGAAAGTTTACGGCGTCGCCCGCCGCCCACGCCCTCCCTGGAACATTTCCTCCCATCCGATCCATTATATCCAGTGCGACGTGTCAGACGCCCAAGATGCCAACGCCAAGCTCTCCTCCCTCTCCGACGTCACCCATGTTTTCTACACCGCCTGGTCTCCCCGTCCGACCGAGATAGAAAACTGCAAAGTCAACGCCGAAATGCTCAAGAACGTCCTCTACTCTGTCACCCCCAACTGCCCCAACCTCCGCCACGTCTCTCTCCAAACCGGCCGCAAACACTATTTTCGTCTACCCGATTCTCCCGCCGCCCTGTTTGAAGCCCACGATTCGCCATTCCACGAGGAGCTCCCCCGCTGGTCAACCCCCAACTTCTACTACGACCAAGAGGATGTCCTAACAGAGGCGGCGCGAGAGGCTGACGGTTCCTGGTCGTGGTCGGTGCACCGGCCAGGTGTCATCTTCGGATTCGCTCCCTACAGTGTCATGAATATTGTCCCTACGCTCTGCACCTACGCCGCCATTTGCAAGCGCGAAGGAGTTCCTCTGAAGTTCCCGGGGAGCAAGGCCACTTGGGAAGGCTTCTCTGACGCGTCCGACGCTGACTTGATCGCCGAGCAGCACATCTGGGCGGCCGTTGACCCGTACGCCAGGAACGAAGCCTTCAACTGCAGCAACGGTGACGTTTTCAAATGGAAAGAGCTCTGGAAGATTTTGGCGGCGCAGTTCGAGGTGGAGTATGAAGGGTACGACGGAGAAGATGGGCGGTTCAGATTGGATGAGAAGATGAAGGGAAAGGACGAAATTTGGGAGGCCATTGTTAAGGAGAATGAGTTGGCTGAGAGCAAGATCGCTGACGTGGCACAATGGTGGTTCGCGGACATGATTTTGGGGTTAGAATTGAATCTCCTGGACAGTATGAACAAGAGCAAGGAGCACGGATTTTTAGGGTTTAGGAACTCGGCCATGTCCTTTACTTACTGGATCGACAGGGCGAAGTCGTACAAGATCGTGCCTTGACCTCGGTCAGACTAGATGTCTTGTTTTATGGCGTTGACGAAACCAAATAAACCCAATCTGGGAACATTATTTTCAAGCGCACTCTCTCTATCTCGCTCACAACAGAGACGGAGGATGATAATTCTAGAGCAAATGATGACGAAAATGCAGGTGTTTTCGAAAAATTTTAGAAGTTCAGGTCTATTACAGGAATCATGGAAAACGTAAAAACCGAGCCGGGCACAGGTCCAAGCCAAAGCGTTGTTCATACCTCCTGAACACTCAAACCTGAGATCAAACAAATGCAAAGTACTTTATTCATGATAAACGTTGGAATAACGAAACCCCACAACCAACAAATAGCCCATGATTTGGTCATGGGCAGGATAGGATCCAACTCACCGGGAGGAAGAGACTGCTTAAGCTTATCAGCCTTCTCTGAATCGAACACGCAGAGTGTGTACAGATACTTTGAGCATCGAACCTTGAACTTGACGACATTCTTGCTCCTCTTGATCTTTACAGCACGAGCATCCTTCCTTCTCGCCGTGAGCAGGAAATCCTTGATCTCGTGTATCTGCTTCGGCTGCACTCGAATTGACAGAGATCAGGCACAGAATATTGAAAAATGAATAAGGAATAAAAGAATTAGCTTCTCGAATTAATGAGAACAGTTTTTTTGCACCGAATAAGATACTTGAGCCAAAGATTAAGACAAAACATCATGCTGATTCCAATGCGGAAAAAACTGGCGGGAAGGGATCTCTCATACACTAGAAAATTTAACTAAAACTTGATGTTCGTGCGAGCTAAACGTGGTATTAAGCAATTGTGGCATAGAGAAATTTGGCAATTAAAACTGCTCGAATGCCCGGACCGCAACATGAAACTCACGAAGATATTGCAGGAACGAAGAGAAACGAAATCAAAAGGTATGAAGAGGACACGAGGAGGAATTTCGTCGATGCTAGATCGGAGTAATAAGGCATGTCGAAGAGAAAACACCAGAAGACGAAGGCAAAAAGATAAATTACCGGCGGGGAAATCTATTACCATTTTCGAGTAAGGCGGTGGGTGAACCCCTCACCAATCTTTCCGCCTCCAAACCCCGGCAACCAAAACCCAAACCCTAATATTCAAATCTCTTTAAATAGCGGCGGTATAATAGACCCGCGAGGCCGCGAGGGACCTGTAGCAATATTGGACTGCATCGTTGGAAAAGAACTTATATTTGGTGACGCAGTTCAGGCCCGATTTAGTTCAGCCCAAAAAGAGAACCGCGTTAGAAAACGGGCGAGTGTCCTCTTCATATCTCCTGATATTTCTTCTCTCGTAGTCTGCTACTCTCTCGGCCTCCTCGCTTCCGCCATGGTAGATAAGCTCTCTCTCCCGCTCCGAATCCCGGGGCCTCCCTCCAGCCGCAGCCTCCAGGAACCTTCCCTTCAACTACCGCAGCAGCAGAACCCGAACCAGAAGCAGCAATTTTCCTTACAATCTCCGCCGCCGTCGCCTTCTCCGATCGCTCCGCTCCTCCAGAAACTCCTCCGCGAGCCTCTACTCGACCTTGAATCTCCCGTTTCCTCCTCCCCGAATCGCCGCCGGAGATTTCATCCGTCTTCCCGCCGTCCGTACCTCGGCAAAAACTTCGATCCCAACAGAGGGAAGCCCTGGACGGTCGACGCACGCGTCTCCGCTAACGCCCGCCGCGTCCTCCACCTCGTCCTCAACGACTCCGTCGATCTTGTAGAGGCTCTCGAAGGCCTTGACTCTGACGACGAGATGGAGTCCCTGCGCGTCGACCTGTTGGGGATAATCGAAGCCCTGGAGTTCCACAAGAAGACAGACGCCGCGCTGTTCGTCTTCGAATGGGCCACAAAAAAGCATGGAATCGCCGAGCTCTTCGGATATTGCGAGGGAGGGTGCGGTCCGCTCGCTCCCGCCGTGATCAGCATTTTAGGCAAGGAGGGGCGCGTCTCCGATGCAGCTGCTCTTCTTCAGTCTCTCCGGAAAGAGGGTTGCCCTGTCGACGTTTACACTTACACTTCGCTCGTTTCGGCTTACGTGAGAAACGGGAGATACAGGGAAGCTCTCTCTGTCGTTCAAGAAATGGAGGAAGACGACTGCAAGCCCACCATCATCACCTACAACATCATCCTCAACGTCTACGGGAAGCTCTCCATGCCCTGGACGGAGATAGTTTCCGTGGTCGACTCCATGAAGAGAGAGGGTATCTCCCCTGATCGGTACACTTATAATACGCTGATTAGCTGCTGCAGACGAGGGTCTTTATACGAGGAAGCGAGATTGATTTTTGAGGAGATGAAGTCGCTGGGTTTTCGGCCGGATAAGGTGACCTACAATTCTCTGCTGGATGTGTACGGGAAATCGAGGAAGCACAAGGACGCTATGGCTGTGTTGCGGGAGATGGACGATGAAGGATTCTCTCCCACAATCGTGACGTACAATTCTTTGATCTCTGCGTACGCCAAGGACGGGATGCTCGACGAAGCCATGGAGCTCAAGGAGCAGATGAAATCCAAGGGAATAAACCCGGACGTCGTTTCCTACACCACTCTTCTCTCGGGCTTCGAGAAAGCCGGCAAGGACGCGCTGGCCATGGAGGTCTTCGAAGAGATGAAGGCCCAAGGCTGTAAGCCGAATCTCTGCACGTACAACGCGCTGATTAAAATGTACGGCAACCGGGGGAAATTCCCTGAAATGATGCAAGTCTTCCAGGAGCTGAGCTCCGGGGGGTTCGTCCCCGATATCGTCACTTGGAACACTCTCCTCGCCGTCTTCGGTCTAAATGGAATGGACGACGAAGTCTCCGGGGTCTTTAAGGAGATGAAGAAGGCAGGGTTCATCCCGGAGAGAGACACGTACAACACGCTGATCAGCGCTTATAGTCGCTGCGGCGCGTTCGATCAAGCTATGGTGGTCTACAAAAGAATGATCGCCGCGGGAATTACGCCGGATCTCTCCACCTACAACGCCGTTCTCGCTGCTCTTGCTCGAGGAGGACTCTGGGAGCAAGCGGAGAAGATAATTTCGGAAATGAAGAGCAGGAACTGCAAAACCAACGAACTTACTTACTGCTCTCTCCTACACGCCTATGCCAACGGAAAAGAGCTCGATCGAATGACAGCCCTGGCGGACAAAATCTACTCCGGCGAGATAGAGCCCCACGCCGTCCTCTTAAAGACTCTGGTTTTGGTTTACAGCAAGAGCAACTTGATGCCCGAAACGGAGAGCGCATTCCAGGAGCTGAGGAAGAGAGGCTCCTCCCCGGACATCACCACTCTAAATGCCATGGTTTCGATCTACGGCAAGAGACAGTTGACTGCTAAAGTCAACGAGATACTCAACTTCATGAAGGAGTCGGGATTCAGCCCTAGTTTGACCACTTACAACAGCCTCATCAACATGTACAGCAGGGGGGGTGACCCAGAGAGAGGGGAAGAAATCCTCAGAGAGATCAAAGCCAAAGGTAGACGACCAGATCTCTTCTCGTACAACACTCTCATTTACGCCTACAGCAGGTTAGGAAGGATGAAGGATGCAACCAGGATCTTCCTGGAGTTGAAGGACGCCGGACTAAATCCTGACGCCGTAACTTACAACACGTTTATTGCGAGCTACGCCGCGAATTCCATGTTCGCGGAGGCTACCGGTGTTGTCAAGTACATGATCAAGAACGGGTGCAAGCCGAATGAGAACACGTATAACTCGATCATCGATGGATATTGTAAGGCGGGATTGAGGGAAGAGGCCAGCGCATTCGTGCAGAATCTACCGCAGATTGATGCAAGAATCACGGGCGAGGATCAGCGTAAGCTGGGTACGAGACTGGCGGGAAGGTGAAAATGATAATCGTTTTATAGTTTTCCGACTTCTGACAATCATGATTAAAAACTGTAGCATTATTTGAATGCACATGAGGGTCAAAAATCATGAATGGATATTTATTATAGAGATTAATTGCCTGGGCGTGATGTTTCATGCCAGGAAACCGCCTAATCATCCTGTGTAAAAAACTCGGAGCATCAAAGCAATGTCGAAATGGCACGTGAATGATGTAAATGATTAGAGAGTAGCATAAATAGTCTTCACAATCAGGCGGTCCCTCTCGCTACCGGTGGCGAAAAATGAATGCATAGTGGAACAAGAAAGAAGCGGGACAAAGCGCAAGTCTAGAGAGAGAAACGTTTTGTTCTACGCAACGATAGCGATCGCCACCATAAACGCCCATCCCGCCGCGCCCAACACTCCCGTCCGCGCCGCAGCAGCACCCTGAAACAAAGATTCATCACTGAGCCGGCCATACTCTCGGATCTAGGGCTAAGGAAAATCCATGAAGAAGCAAGAGAAGGAAGGTTATTGGAAATCGATGACGCGCTGACGTCAAGGCAAGAATATTAAAAGAAAGTAGTCAGGGAAGGGGCTCCATAAAGGACTACCGACAAGACTACGGCGCGCCGTGCTGCTTCAGGAGAAGAAATATTAAAGTGACCGCAGAAAAATCGACGGCCCGGATTCATCCCACATCCCAATACGATATCAGGCCTCCACGAAATCTTTTAGAAGAGACGGATTTTAAAAAAAAGAACTAGCCAGATTTTAAATTTGGTGAAAGTCCGCCATTACCACGTGTGTTATCGCATTAAGAACAAACCCTTCGGTTCGTATCTACGACTTTGAAAAAGCACGAGATATCCGAGGTATGGTTCTATCACTAAGAAGCTGTTCTGAGATAATGATTCCGCCACAACGGAAGCTGCATTGCAGATCTGCCGATTTGAGGCCAGATCGGCAGATCTACGCGCAACAGCACAGAAAATCTTAACAAAGTTGACGAGGAAGGGAGTGCGCGTACCGTGTCGTCCGCAGACGGAGCAGTAGCCTCCTGAGATGGTCCAGGGGTCTCGGCGGGCGGGGCCGGCGGGCTAGCAATAGCCGGTTCAGGCGCGGGACCCTTCTTCTTCTTGGGTTTCTTGCTAGGAGCAGGTGCAGACTCAACCGGCGGGGCGGCGGATGGTACGGGAGAGGAGGAAATGGTCGGAGTGGGGGCCTCCGGCGCTGCAGCCGGAGGCAATGTCGGCGCAGCCACCGGCGGACTAACCGGGGAAGCGACGGGTGGGGTGACTGGAGCGACGGGTTTAGTAGGCGGTGCCGCTTTGGGTGCTACGTGCGGTGGAGTAGCTTTCGGGGATTCGGCGGGCGGAGAGCTCGGAGGTTCCACCGGGGGAGTTGGTTTCGCCGGCGGCGCGGCAGGAGGAGTAGCGGTCGGCTTAGGAGGCGAGGCGGCAGGTGTGACTGGAGTGGCGGTCGGCGCACCTGATGGCGCTTGCCCGCCGACGCACGCCACGGCGACGAATGCCACCAGCACTATAGTAGCCAAACTCCCGCGCTCCATTCGTCCTTGATGGGTAGGGAAGAGGAGCGAGAGTGACGTTAAAGATGGTGCTTGTACTGTTCTGCCATGGCTGCATCGAGTATTTATAGCAAGGGTTTGTAAATGGGATCTGGTCACCTTCTGAGGTGGGCCCAATGCCGGTCCTATAGTAAAGAGTTGGTCATTTATGCCCCGCTGGAGACGAAAGAAAATAAACGACAGAGGGAGGACTCATAGCTGGCAGTTCACCGGACCAACGCCGACGAATCCAACTGTCCCAGAGCGAGTGGTCCTCCCAGTAACTTATGGCAACTCGTGCACGACGAATCCACGATCTGACCGTTGTTTGTAACGGGCACTTTTCTGTGGGCCCCACCTGTCGTTGTGGGCCGAGACCGGTGAACCGTCAGGTTGGCCACGGCTCGTTATCAGCCCATTAGTGGAGGCGGATTAAAAATATCCGATTCAGTTAGCGGAAAGTCTTTTTATTTTCTCCGCCAAATTTATCCACAGCGCCGCTCCCTCGAGCGGTCTCGTTCCTTCTTTCAGCAGGGACTCAACCAACCGAGAAGATGGCGGCAGAGCTTTCCCTCTTCGGCGCCTCCACCATTGCGGCTGTCGGGGCTCGCCCATTAATTGCCTCTCGTGGGAGGGTAGTTTTTGCTCTCTCCACGAGGAAACAGGCTGTGCCTATCTGCGCCGCATCCAAGACAGCTTCGGGGACGAAACAGGAGAAGAGACCGCCTCGGGGCATCACGAAAGCGAGGCCAGTCTCTCCCGCAATGCAAAATCTTCTCGGCGTCTCGGAGATACCACGCACACAGGCTGTCAAGCAGATTTGGGACTACATCAAGCAGCATGGACTCCAGGTCTCGCAATTAATGAAATGCTTCGCGTGCGAATTTTCTTTCGGGGAATACGCTCGATATGCCTGAACTCTGTTCCTGGGTCTATTTCACCCAATATTGAACGCGATTTCTACCTCGAGTTCTCCGAATTCGTTTAAATCCAGCGCTTTCCGAGTTTCCGGCCGAACTTCCCGCTCAATGGCAGTTGAAATTCCATGTATTCCTCGATTTAAATCCTTTTTCGTGAATTATGTGTTGAAGAAATCCGAGCGCTAAAAGGCACAAGGTTCCATCCTTCAGTAGTTATCTCCCTTTCTCTCTTCAATTTTCCGTTTATGACGCTTCAACGTAGAACTGGGATATGCACTATAGTTTGAATCGACGCAAATATCCGTGCAAACGAAAAACTGGTTTTGTTTCGATACATCTTGGATATCCCAGTTGAAAGAATCTAAGCCTTGTCAATTTCTCCTCTGTGATATTCATCGTCATCTTCTTCTGATTTTGTTATAGCGATACATCTTCGCCAAACGAAAAACTGGTTTGTTTCGATACATCTTGGATATCCCAGTTGAAAGAATCTAAGCCTTGTCAATTTCTCCTCTGTGATATTCATCGTCATCTTCTTCTATTTATCAACTCAAGGGCCCTTAACAGTTAATACATATTGACTGTTCTTGTATTAATGGGTTTTGCTCGTTTTTTTGCTCTGGTCCCGCCTTTCTACGCCATCTGCATTGAATTTAGGTCAACGATATCGTCAGACAATGCTTTCATCATCTGGGATAAACCTGGATTTTTACCCTAGATTTTCTCCAATGATCCGAAGAACTAGTCCTCCATAACTCTTTCATACCCTGCATATTTTTATGGACTCCAACGCCAGGATATCCGTTCCGTACAAGTATCCATGTACCCTAGGGATATTGCATCGTTGTCGGCTTTTAGGGGTATGGATGTTTATTGATGATCGATCATAATGGGAGATGATTCACTCATGGTGCAGGACCCAGAAGATAAGAAGGTGATCATCTGTGACGAAAAGCTAAAACCCATTTTGGGCGGTCGCGATCGCGTCGGATTCCTCGAAATTTCCGGGTTAATTAATCCGCACTTCATTAAATGATAAGATCAATTTTACTTCGTAAATGAACATCTCTCTTTTTCTTCGAACTGGCTCATGCATGGTCTTTGATGTTCATCTGACGATTGGGAGGCCCCCATTTAATGTAGTGAGAGAAAATCATTCTTCCGCGTTTCCCTCATCTCCACGCAAAATCCATTCATTCTTCGTGCAGTGGATCACGCTACCCTCACGTGCCTGCGGCTAAAGCGGGAATATTTTCCCAAGGACTGATGCGGGGGGGGAGAGAGAGAGAGAGAGAGCACGAAAACCCTGAAGCCTGGTGCGGCAGTGAGCCAGTGAGGCGCCGAACTGCTGGTCAAAAAGGACCGTTCTTTACAACGGGCAACAAACCCTAGGAGGTTCTCTCACATCCCACGAAAAAAGTAAAAGAGAGAGAAGGCAAAGCTCGAGGAGAGAGTGAAATATTGATCTTCCAACGAGCGCAGGGTAAAATCCCAATGAAAGTCCTCATCTTTTAGGGTTTCCACTGACGAGAAACTGCAAGCTGGCCTAGAAACATTCTCAAAACACATCCTCGACGCTACCCGTCATCGTCGTAATTGAAAAGTTCAGACGGGTCGAGAAAAAGAAACAGATCCCCGCCCTTTTCTGGTTTACATTACCACAAGGCACAGAGAAAAAGAACAGAAAAAACCCACAAGCCTCTTCCTCTACAGAGTTGAAAAGGACGAAGCGAGAAGAAAGACAGAAGGAGAGAGGGAGAGAAATCAGGAGTCAGAGAATAAGAGATTCAACAAGGCCGGGGAGACGACGGACCTGTGAACAATTATGCTCCTATTTACAGAAGACACCAGACCTTCAAAAAACCAGCACAGATCCGCCTTCTTCTACCTTCATCTCCCTCTAACCTAACTCTCCTCCTTCCAACGTCAGCCAAATTAAGAGACTCAATCTCCTACCAGTATAAACACTTCATCTCAGACTCAGAAATAACCATAACAACAACCCTAACCCTAAACCTCCACCCTCCAAACGATATTATCGACCGCATTCTGCCGCTTACCCACTGCAGCTACTTTTGATCGGTGAGCACCCATTTTTCCCTTCTCTCCATGCCCTGTCGTCAACTCACAAGCCTCCCCGATCGACCCACATGGTATGTCTGCGGGAGGAATGAAGCAGTCCAAAGACAAACCTGGCACGTTAAACGCCACCTCTTCAATCGTCCACGCCTCCTCCATCCTCGTCTTCGAGTGACTCATCGCCATTTCCCCAAATCTGTAGAGAGTCCCCACCGACCGCCCGGAATGCGCTATCATAATCCCTTCTACGCAGCGGTAATCCTCCAAGAAGGAATTAATGGTCGTCTCCCAGTAGACGGCATCACCCCCAACGTTCGGCTGGATTCTGGTGAGGTGAGAATCTTCGATGTGGACGAGGAGCCCCGTTCTCTGGCTGAAGTAGCCGAACAGCACGTGGCGGATAATTTCCGCGGGACCTTCGCTTCTGGATTTCAGCGTTAAGGGATCCGCGCATAGCTTCAGGATAAAGCAATCCTCCCCGTTAAGCTTCTTCTCCCCGATGCACCTCGCATTCGCGAACATCGCAGCGGTCGTTCTCGGATCCAAACCCTAATTTCGCCGGAAATATCATAATCAAGCGACAAAAAATAAGGAAAAAGGGAGGCATTGAATATTTGTTACGCACCTGGAGAGCACGGCGGAGAGGACGAACGGGGCCTTTGGCGGCACGAGCGCCGGACCAGGGAGTGTGGCGCCAGACGAGCTTCCCGTTACAGCCGGCGTGGACTTTGCTCCCGCCGACGGCCAGTTCGACGTACCACATGTCGGGGTTCATCTGCCAGAGCACGAACCCTCCCGACTCCGCGGCGCGAGCGGAGTTTCGATTCTTCATCACTTTGGTAGCCGTCTCGAATTCCGACGCCAGCATCCTCACTTTCCCCATGGCGTACGCGTTCCGGATCGAACTCTGAGCCTCTGGCCGCCGGAGGCGGCTGTGTACTGCTGGAGAATGTACTGCGCCGACGACGTCTCCTGCATTCGAGAAAATCGAAATCGAAGTTAAAGATTTGAGGAAGCGTCAGATCCTGCGACATGCAGAAACCCTAGACTATAAGTCGAATAAGGGGAAAAGGGATGATGCTTACAATGGGGGTATCCTTGATGCTAAGATGAGGGAGCGGATCTGCGGAGCAAACGTGGATGGGAGCTAGAGGAGCTCCCATGATGCCGAGGAGGAGACGGAGATCAGATCGGCGGTAGGAAGACGGAACTGTAGAAGACATTGAAGGAGCTCGAGAGAACTGACCCTTCATCCAAAGGCCCCACTTTTTCCTTCCTGTAGTCGCCGTCCCCGGAAGCTTGATCGTGGGGACCTTCCATGAGAGGAGCGAGAGCTTCTCCGGCGGGGCGAAGGCTCCCGGATCTTGATATCAGAGGCTCAGGGTAGCTCTGGACGAGCGTCTGCTGAGCGCTGCTCTTTCGAGTGCGGCGGCGAAGGAGACCCCTCATGGGGCGAGGCGCTCCTGGCCGGGCTCCTTGCCCTAGATCTCGCCGGCGAGAGTCCTCTCACCACTTCATCCTTCAACGCCGAGAAGAAACCTTGTTTTTTCTCCATCTCTAAAGATGAGATCTGAGAATCTGGGTACAGGGGAAAACTGGAGGAGAGAAGAGGATGTGGGCTAGAAAGAGAGAACGACGGGAGGCCTGGGGTCAAGGTCTACAGGGATGGGTTCTCGGGACGGCCGACTCTTTCCTTTCCCTACTGCTGCTCTTCCCTTGAGCCTCTTTTTCCCTTCTTCTCCGGTTTTGTTAATAGGGACCCCTACCCTCTGCCCTCGTGGTACGAGTGGAGAGAGAAACAGGAGAAAGAGATAAAGAGGTAGAGAGAGAAAAAGAGAGGAGGGATCGGCAGACCGCAGACGCCAAAGGACAGGATATAGCGGCAAACTGTTCAGTGCGAACGAGATAGAGAGAGAATCGGAATGATGGAGAAAGGCGGAGAACTGGAGAGTGAGAGTGGAGAGAGAACCGTTGGGGAGAAAGACTGCGAGAACGTGCGGGGCCACGAGGCCAGTGGGCCCTTACCACCGACATAGACACGTAGCACCGGAGAAGAGGGCATGGAAAAGAAAATTAATCATTTTAGGATATTCTACAGACTCGCCAATATTTATTTCTTGACTCTTAAAATATTCGTCCACGTTCGCACGTTTCGCAAAATCCGCTCGATATTCTTCGCCAGTAGACCCGCAACGGCAGTTCTCCTCCGGATTCCCTTGCATTCATTGCTGACGTGGCGGGCTGCGAGTGCACAACGAACGCCGCCCAGCCGCCCAATAACCCCATGAGCTCCTCTCGGGAATCTTCTCCCGGAAGCTACTTTCCGGCAAAGAGGAAACGCTTCTTGCCGCTCACGAGAGCGAGAGCGAGGAGAGTTGGTGCCGTAGAGCTGGCGCCATGGCCCGCGAAACTTCTATAATAATCTTCGGGAAGTCGATCTTTTTCCTCGCTCTCGTATTCCCTTTGTCTTGCCTTTCACCCCACGGCAACATGCTCTTTCTCCCCGCCATTAAACCCGATTCAATGCGCGATGGGTTTAATGGAGTTCCCTCTGCTTCCCGGCAACTGTGGCAGTAAATTTCCTGCTCCGGAAAAACTGGCCTTTCCTCGTACATTTCACGTCCGTGGAAGATGAGGTGGAGAATTAGGGTTTCCGGGAGTTCATGGACGAATATGGGCGTCATTTAAAATGGTCAGCTCACCCGCTTTCGAGCCATGACAGATGACAACGAGATCGCTTTGTTCTTTAGCGCCTGCAATTATCTCTTTGGTCTTATAAAATCTGCATCTAAAGCCAGTCGCTTTGACTGTGCAACTCAGTCCAACCCTAAAGAAAAGTGTCCGCCGTTGCATCAATCAACGCCGTCTCATGTTAAAAATGAGTAACCGTCCAGGTCATCCCCACCGCATCACATCATTCCCATGAGAGAGAGATGGAGCCCGAGAGAAAAGCACATAGAAAGAGAAAATGAGAGGAGACAGGAGGGATTCGGCGTGGATTACAGGACGACGGCTGTCGCACTCACGGGATGCCTCGTCTTCCCGCCTCCCACATGAGTCGCGGATAAACTACTCTCAGGCGGATCAAGTTGCAGGGTTTCCTGTTTTCTTTCAGAATCGCGACAAGAACCTCGCTGTCTCCTCCGTGCCGTCGCTCAGGCGATGACAATTGACTCTCTCTTCTGTGCCAACAACCCGGAGACCGATAGACCAGCCGCAAGACAGAGAAAGAGAGATAGAGAGAGAAAGGAAGCTTCCTCTCGGTTATTCGAGGAAGACAAACGCTCGTCACACCAGCGAGCAATATGCAGTACCTTCGCGAGTAGTTGGGTGGGTGAGATCTTCGTCTGGATGTAGCCTCCTCCATTAATTCTGAAACATGAACTGTCGGCAGCGGCCGAAAAACATGGAAGCACATGCAATTAATCTTTTATAATCCTCCTCCCGACGAGTAAGATCCACCCGACTCTGACTTCCCCATCTCCGGTCAACAGTCGACCTTGGTCCACTCTGTAGCAGGAGTTGTAGGCAAATGACGAGTTCACTTTGGTCCACGCTATTCTCCTCTATTGAACTATCTTCCCACGTCATGATGGCGACAGGGTAACTGAGCGCCTACATTGAATTCCAAAACGGGTAAAAATCAGATCTTTGAATTCACGTCAGGCTCGATTGTTTCCGATTTGTTCCTTCACGTGAGAAAGAAACTGGCAGGGAGAGAGTCCCGGACTCTTCCATTAAAAGAGTTCAAATTTTCATCAAGAACAGACCTACAACGAAGAAGAGGTCCCCCGCCCAACTGTTCCTGACTGTTTAAACTCTGGATTGCTCGACCTGATCCGACAATGAACCCGAATAAAATCGCGATTTATCATCTGAAAAAGCCAGGATAATTCCCATAATAGCTCATAAAATATTACTATTTCTGTTCATGACCAATTAATGCTGCAGTGGACGTCCGGATGACATACATGGGTCAACCCGCGAGGGAGGGAGGGATAGAGAAAGAGAGATTGAGAGAGAGACAGAGACAGAGAGAGAGGGAGTGAGAGAGAGAGAGAGAGAGACCAATTGGTTAACTTCCAGAAAACACGAAAATCATTTCGTAAATGAGTAGCGAATTTAATTTAATTTCGATGGAATGAGTGGTCCAGTAAACCGCAAATTTAATTTTTGCGAATTAAAGCTCGATCACGACGATTTCATCGATCGATCATCGATCGATCACAAAATGAAGTTTTCGCTGATCGCCGATCGATCGATCGATCGATCGATGAGCGACGATCAGATCGGCGACTCGATCATGATCGCGCAACCCTGCCAGTCGGTGACTGATTCCGTTCGCTATACGTTACCCTTTTGGGGACTTGAGCTGAGGCTCTCTCTCTCTCCGGTTTGAGGAGAGAAAGGTAAGCCGGAAAAGTTGACCTGAAGCTTTGGCCAGAGCAAGAGCCATAATGGAGTCAGCGAGCCTTGACCTGGTCGATCGGTCGAAACCGGCGCATGAGCGGGTCGGAGAGAAGTGTCCAACTTTCAATGAATCACTGGAGATGCATTTATACGGTTGGAGATGCAGAGGTTCTCGGAGGATCTGGAGAATTTAAAATAGTTTGAAAGCTTTTATTGATCGAAAACTTTTCCTGCGAAATTCGGACACTCCGGAGCTTGCAATGGAAACGACAAAAATCACAGGAACCGCGGCCTCGACACGTTCGACCAAACGTCTGCATTTGTCTAGCTTGTCTTGGGTAAGCTCCCTCGATTTGTTGGGCATTTTATCGTTCGGAGTTTTTTTTTTCTGTGTTTGCTTTGTTCAAAAAGAAATGACTCGCAACGGAAGAACTTTCGTCTGTTTATTAGTTTTCACTGAATCAGGGGTTTGATTCGCTCTTCATGTCTACAATTCCTTCACTTCCTCGAACGTGAGATGCCTCTGCCGCGCACCCACCGCGATTGTCCCCCCCGTCGATCCGCCCTCTCGCAACGTCCTATCCAGCAACCCCACCTCGTCTCTTTCCTTCCACTGCCCCTCGTGGGGCCGTCCAGAGCCCTCACCGCCTCCACCATCGACGGCCTCCTCTCCTCCTCGCTCGTGCACCTGAGACCGATCTCCAAAACCAACAAAATCTCCTTGTCGTTCTCCTCTCCGACACTCCCCAAATCCACCGCTCTCCTCGGCTCCCCTCTTTCCTTGTCATACGATCTTGCTGACAATAAATTCATTATTTTTTTCTCTTTATTGCTTCTCAATAATATCAATCGCGTCAGATCCATTTTTCTCTTGCTCAGAATGCTCGTTTGGATATGGAACCTGAGCCACAGAATCCCAATGGGCCAATCATGGAGCCAACAAGATGGAATCACGGGTTTGCAGTCACTTGTAAGTTGTAAAATCAACAAGATTGAATCACACTAAACAAGGGTATGATTATTTTCTTCTTGCTTTCCTTATCCATTTTGTTCAAAGTGTCCATTTCTACTTGTTGATTCTCTACACACTTTGCTATGATACCATTATCAGATCCAAGAGCATATCACCACCCTAAAAGCTATAGCTGATAGCAATTGTGCTACTCCCATGCCTAACTTGAAAAACCATGTCAAGAGAGTTGCAACCTTGAGATCACTATCAATGATTATGCCTGAAATGATGAAGTTTACTTGTATCATTAAAAGCATGAAAATATGTTTGATGGGGAATGAGTTCATGGTTAGTTGATGATGCCAAGAAAACCACATGTTTGCTTAAATCAATACATTCAAGGAAGATTTTTCATTGCGTTGAGTTCGTGGAGAACTTAAAGGTAGTTCATTTGGTTGTAGGGTAATATTTTAAGGGATTGCAACCATATTTTTTAATTTCAATGTTAAGTTTTTGTTAGGTTGTGATGTCGATAAACTTTCAAAATTTTAATCAAAACATAAAATGCAGCAGAATGAATTATATATTTAAAATCATAGATTGAATCGGATATCCAAAACATCAAGCTATTAAGAACAGATGATATAATCATCTAGTATGTATAAGAAAATATACTTACAGGGTTTCCTTGAAGGAGTTCTTGAAGCTATTGAAGTGTCTAGTTTCTAGCAGTATCCAGATAGTTGGATCTCCTCTTCAAAACTCTTCACCAAGAGAGAAAAATAAGAAATTAGAGAATTTTCATAAGACTTGCATGGGCACCTTGAGTCTATATCTACCAACATCTATAGACCTTATGTGTATGACCCTCTAAGTACATATATCTCACTAGTTAATAAATTTATACATCAAATAACATCTTATTAGTCAATGATTGATTTAACCCAATCGATAGGTTGAGTTGTCATACTGTTGGGCCCCAAGCTATATCACGTACACTAGGAGATATAGATTATGTAATAACTCACTTATGAAACCTTCCCCTCATCAATTATCTTGTATATATAATATTTCATCCCCACAAGACTCATGAATAACTTAGTATACGGTCAACTGTTAAACCCTTATCGGTCACTCAAGTTAGTACTGATTGTTAGAACGCTAGTTTTGACGTAATCATTTTATCTTGAATTGCCATCATCACAAATGGAGGAATTAATTTTCATAGATTGTTTCTTGTATGTTATTATTAATTTTAATCATTACTACATTATATCTCCCTTGATTATCTTCCACTAACCTACTAATATATCCATGAAAATTATTTTGTTTCAAGAATTCATTGTGTAATTGTATTCATCATATTAGTATGAGTTTTTCATTTGGAATTCATATGCAGTTTATAACTCATCCATGTGTGCTCTTAGTTGAATATAAATACATCATGCATAACTTTTCTTCCAAGCTATATAATGTCATTCACACACACACACACACACACACACACACACATATATATATATATACATATCCCTCATTATGAATAATATTATTTACTTGTATTATTATTACTATCATATATAGATAGATATCTATCCTTGGTGTTATTTATTAGATATCTATAAGGGTAGTAAGGTAATTTTTATTTAGAAAACTTGGTTTTCGTTTTCCTTCTCTCTCTCGAATATTTTGCTAAGTGAGCGTGAAAGTTTGGCTTTGCTCTTGCGGTGAAATCGCTCTCCAAATTGCTAGGAAATCGATCTCCAAACATTCTGCAATCTCTCTGCAAAGAATCTGCAAACGCTTTGCAAATGATTGAAGAAGAGAGGGCTATTTTCTCAATCTGGTGTTCTGGATTGATAACATACAATCTTAACATGATAAAACATGATTATTAATGCAAAATGAGGCATAAAACATTCCATTTATATGCATGTTATCATACTTTGAGTGCATATCTATCATTCTATGCAATTTTATGTTATAATATCAAAATGTATTAATTTAGGGTTAATTATGATGAATTAAATATTAAATATTTTATAACCCATCTTTACTTGAGATTATAAATGGTTTTTAAAATTAAATAATAAGAGAAATCATTTTTATGAACATTCATTTCATTTTCTAAAATTAAAATCTTAAAGAAATGAATGTATTTTAAAATAAGAATGAAATCTCTTGTTATTTAAATAATTTGACTTTTTAGAATGATAGATAATTAAATTTCAGATCAAATGAAAGAAATTTGGATCAATTTGGAGTTCTATTTTGAAAGTTATGATTTTTATAATTTTTAGGGCTTTCTTTGGATTTTTTTGATTTTATTTTTGATTTAAAACGTTTAAAATAATTAAAAAATGACAAAAATGTTTTTGTTTTTCGCGCGGGTCCCACATGGATGCGACGTGGCACTTAGGGCCACGTGGCAGCGCCATGCGGGCCCAAGCGGCGCATATACATTATATTCATATACTATACATATTTTATATAGAGGAATTCAGCCTTTCGTAGCCCGGAAGGGTATTCGAACCCTCTTATCTGTCGGGCCTTATAAACCCGACGGGTTTCACTAATTTTAGCCGTGTGGGACTAATCTACACAGTGTTTTAAATACAGGCCACGTGGAGCAATGTGAGGCGTCGGATCGGCAGCGCATCAGAAGATCGGCGCGTCGATCGCGTGGACGCGGACCACCGATCGATCAATCATGACACGTGCCTATTTAAAGAATTATAACGGTCAGATGTTTGGCGACATGGCAGCATCACACGCGCCGATCGAGTGGACGCGCGATCCACATATCAGAGATCAACGCACGTGTCATTTAAGTGGAGTTATGACGGCCGTGATTTAATCGGGCACTACGCATCCTGATCGTTGGATCGTGATCCAACGGGCGCGATTCATGGCGTTTTTAAATGCATATGATCCAAGCTCATCTCACGCGTCAGATCGCGATCGAACGGCCGGGACTTAACTATAACGGTTTGTGATGAACCGTTTCATCACGACCGTTAATCAAGGAGATCGGACAGTTTCGCCCATTTTTGCCTATAAAACGAAGAGTTCTTCGTGATTGTAAAGCATTCGAGGAGGATTTCTCTTAATCGACCCATCTACACCCTTCCTCTCTTGAATCTCTCACTTGTAATCATTTCTAGACTTGATTTCGCGTCCACGGAATGTTTATAAGTGAGATTTCGTCGATCGAGCGAGGAGAATTTGTCTCTTGAACACCGATGTTCACGATTGAATTCGCGGAATGAATAGCTGTCGATCCGGCGATCATTTGGATCGATTTGATCGTTATCTCGGGTTAGAAAACAAGTTATTCCTCTTATCTATCGTCATGTATCATCAATTTTAGGTTTACGATTTCAATTTAGTTCAATTTCGTTTTTAATTTCAATTTGTGTTCTTCGCGATTCCGAAAATTTCCTCCCACTTCGATCTTTGATTTCTCCGTAATTACTAATCCAAATCGAGCGATTTTTATTCCACCGGATAGATCTTTGAGTTATCTTTCTAAAACCACCATTTTCCCTAATTTCTCACCTCAATTCCAAAAGATCTCTCGAAAATACCTTAATTCCCTGTAGATTCGACCTTTATTTACCATTATGCCACTCAATTCGTTATAAATTCCCAAAATTGGTAAGTTAGGCTTAATTTTTGACACGAGACCGTGTGAAATCGATGATCTCGCGGTCTCGTCTCGTCATGGATCAAGTTCATCATAGAGTAAATCATCATTATCTATTCTTTGACCTTGTCACCCAGGTTTGAATATATTTTTTAAAAGCCTTTGTCATCTTCTCTCACATGTTCTCGTGCTGATTTCCTCACTTTATCATCAGTTATCTTCCATTTCACTTGTTTCATCTCTTCCTATTTGAATCGATCATCAGTCATCGGTTTTCAGTCATTTAATCTTGTTAACCCTTCGTATTATCTTCAAACACTCGTTTGATCTTCCGTGAAATCATTCCTCTTACTTCTTCTATCTACTTCATTAGATCTGATTATATAATTGATATCTATTCATTTCTTGTGTTTCAATTTTATAGTGTTGCTAGTCTATATCGAAGTTATTTAACTAAGACTGTTGTGATATCTGTTGAGTTTTTCACAAACATAGATGTATTTAGTTTCTGGTTTTTAGTTCTGTTCTCTCTGTCATCTAATTGGTTCGTAACGAGTCACTTAATTGATCCGTAACGAGGTTAGATATTTCCTTCACAGTGATGTTCACAAGTTATTAAATTCATTCCCTACTGTGATTGTTAATCTTTGAATAGTCATAGTTTTCAAGTTGCAAGTGGCAGACGCTCGGTAATTCTCATTCTCAAACTCTATCATCATTTCCAGTAATTTAGAATATAGCATATACATATAGTAATAGGTTCCTATCTACCTAGATCTCTGTTTGTCAGATTTGTTTCAATAATACAGATTATATAAAGTCTTCATATCGTAGTGTCAACTTCATAATGGCAATGGTAAGCACCTATTAATTTAGATCTCAGTTTGCTGCTCTTAATGTTTGTAGTCATCAGTTTCATCTTTGAATGTTTGCATAGACTTTTCTATAATTAATATATGCTGCTCTAACCTCATTCTTTGCAGTGGATCTACATTCAAATTGGTGAGTTCCTTTAATATACGTATATATATACACAGTGAAGTTTCATTTGTTCCATTCAACTATTTTATATAATAACATATTAAATTTGGATAAAAATCGAACTTTATTTGTTGTGTTAGATTTAGTGTTTGGACTAAGTTTATTTTCAGATTGATTTGGTGCTTGGACTGAGCTTATTTTTAGATTGGTTAGTTCCCTTAATACATACAGTGAAGTGTCATTCATCTTATTAAATTGTTTCATATCATTGTTTATTTAATTTAGTTTAAATCTAACTCTATCTAGTGTTGTTAATGTTATAATTTCACTAAAGTTTATCTTAACTTGGTTAGTTGTGATGTTTTGTGTTGAAAAATTAGACAGCAAGCTGATTGTAGAAGAGTGATTCTTACGATTCAAGTTTATCCTTAGAAGTCAACTCAGACAAATAGAGTGAACCCGCTCATTCAGAAAGTCAACAGTAGCTCAGAAAGTCAACCCTAATTAGTCAGAGTCAGCCCAAGTCATACTAAGTCAACTTGATTGGTCAAACTCAATCCTTAGTAGTCAAGGTCAACCATAATCATCAAAGTCAACCTTCACAGTCCAAGTCAACTCTAATTAGTCAAGTAAACCCTATTAAGTAAAAAGTCAACCCTAAGTCAAAAAGTCAACTATTATCAAAAGTAAATGAAAAAGTCAACTCTAGTCAAAAGTCAATCAGAAGTAAAAAAAGTCAACGATGGTCAAAAGTCAACTATTATAAGAAAATCAACTCTAGACGTTATTGTCTTGTGGGTCTCACTTATTCGTGATTTTAGTCTCACTTATTTGCTATCATCATCTCATATAGCCATCAACATTTAGACAAATGGATTCTTGCATTTATACATACGGAGGTCGGGGAGTGTCTCTTTCGTTAAGACGAGAAGGAGTCAAGCCTTTGGAGCGGGAAGGCCAAGTGGAGCCTAAAGATGAAGTCTCACTTTACCGGTGGTCGACAGTACTAGCGGAAGAGGTACGACAGGGCGTGAAGGGACGAGCAATTGTGTGGAGATCGGCCTGAGGGAGTCAGGGCGTCCAGGAGCCGAGGAGGTCGAGGCCTAGAGGGTAGTGCCGCAGGGTCAGGTAAAGGTGAGTGTTAGGGTTGTTGTTGGGGGCAAAACTAAATCCTTGTATTGAACATTGTCCTTCACCCATTTGAAGGGTGAGAGGATTAGGTTTCTTTTGGTGAGTATTGAGGCTCGAGTCAACAAGTACTCGGGATTGGATTAAGGGACATTAGGTCCCCCAACCAATATAATAATATTTGGTGCATCGAGAGGACGAGACGAGAGTGTTTAACCAACGAATCTTAGAAAACATAAAAGTAGAGAATAACAATTAAAATTAACATATAAACCTAATTCACCCCCCCTCTTAGGTTAAACCACCACCCTATTGGGACTTTCATTGATGCGTACAGGAAATCATCAGGGAACTCATTCTCTGATATTTTTACTATATTGGCCAAAGATTTCATCGTATCTTATTCTTTGAGTCAATCTCCTCAAATACCAAAGGCTGATGATCTCGTCTTGATCACACAATCATCTTCATGGACTTCATGTCGTATCTAATATACGACGTTTTAGATATCCCGTGGTTAGAGATTCACAAGTCATAATCAAAATACGATCATCCATCGACAAGATGTCTTTGGCGTCTCAAGTCAAAGGACCATATACACAACCATGACATGAATTAACCTGATTGACATGTATAATAACATTTAAGAATTCATAAAGATTAATTCAATGAACTCTTTCCCTAAATAAGTCTGATTTCATGAGAATTTGGTTTCATGTAACAGGTAAAGTAAATTGATATTTATTTTGCTCGATTTAATTGGCAACGTGAAAAAAATTTAGCAATATAAAAAGTGGCATATTGAAAACATAGACGACTATATTACTTTTTTTGGGGGAATATAAATATTTCAATTGTTTCCCATAGTTAGTTAAACAAGTGACACAAGTAAATTTGTCTAATTTTCCTAGTCTATCTACAACATATGAATACTTTTTCTATAAATAAATCTAACGTTTTAGAGTCAATTTCCATATTTAAAAAGACTAAGATGGCAAAACTCAAGAGACATTCAAGGGAGATTGTAGACAAATAAACTTAACTATGTCATAGATTAGGTTTTTGGTTAGATGGTCTATATCAACATCGATGAAAGCAAGATTTGTGCTCTACATGGGGTAACAGATCCTCTCATAAGGTTCATATAGAGAGGTGAACATAAGAGAAATCTCAACATTTTGAGACTAGATACATTATGTAGATTTATCGAGAGGTGAGTCACTTAGGAGAGTGAAGGACTACTTGTGGTTAACGATTTGTGTGAGATCAAAGATAAAAAAGATAAGAACCTTGCAAGTGTAACGATCAATTCTAACTTAGTTTCTGCAAACATTGACTTCTTGATATAAGTAATTGGAAATATTCATTTTGAGACAGGGTATTATATCAGAAACTTCAAGTGTTACCCATTTAAAATATCTTCCATATTGTTTGTATAAAGGCGAGAAATATGATCTAGCCTTGAGTCAAATTCTTCCAATATCACACATCCAATCAATCAAGGTTTCATCTCCTCCTTGTCAAGTAATAACATTAAGGGTGAACGATTGATGTAGAAGCCACAAAAGGCTTTCTTAGCCACTAACACAATTACTTTTATATCTTTGAATTATCAAAGATGGGAGTAAAACACTTTTTTTATGAAATAAAGACCTTTTCTATCTCATAAAAGAAAAAAAGTGTTTTACTCCCTTCTTTGACAATTCATAAAAGAGATTACAATTATGTGGATTTCAGAAATCGAGTATGTGAATAATACCAGAAGTGAGGAAGACAATCTTTTTAGATGACTCCAAGACTTTATGGTGAATGCAAATTTTCCCTTCATCAACTTAAGAAAGAGATTGCAAGCAAAACATAATAACCTTCATATTATACTTAAAATTAATTCAACAATCACGAAATTCAACATATCAATGGAAACTCGTTCATAAATGAGACAATTTAAAGGACGAGATCATGATAAATAACATCATTAAGAAATCTCATAAAAAAAACTGAAAAACTAGGTAGAAGGGCCATTAAATCCCACATCAAAAAAATCTCAGAAGATTCAATCAAGAAGCTTAATTTCAAGTTTTTTAGGGGGGTGGGGGGCAAGATAAAAAGTTTTCTAATTGAGATACAACAACAAATATCAATTTTAGCATCGACCAAGCATATTTCAATAAAAAAAAGAAATTATTTATGTAAAAATTCACATATCGAGGAAAATAAAGAATGGTGACTATTCTAAAAGTAGCAGTTACCAAGTAAAACATTGGAGGTTTTTTTATCATAAATCAAAGAAAATATCTTGCAAATAAACCAAAGTTACATCTTATAAAGTTATCTCTTGGAATCTCATTGTAATCATAGTCTAATTATTTTCTGCCCATCATAGTCTAACATCACAAAAATAATAGAAGGATCAACTTTTTTAGAGCATGCCTTAGTATGAATTTAAGTGCTAGTGGTCTACAAGAACTAGAGGAACTACACAGTGGTGATCAACAAATCTCCTATTCTTGCTACTAATCACCTACACTAATGAACCTTATTTTGAGATACTTGTCAACTTGTTACCATATATATTAGGAGCTTATTCCATTTTATAGTTTTAATTAGTTGACATTATAGTCACAGTTAAGACCAAGCTAAAATCTTATCTTTTGTTCTCATCTTAATTTTTAAGTGTTTCTTATTAAAGAAAACTATTTTATTCATATAGCAATGATACTTTATATGCTCCCCAAACTTCTCAACTGTCATTTTCTACTTGTATTAACTTTATATGTTCCAAATTAAAATATTTTTTAAAACATATATTCTTGGGATTCCACTATATCTTACTCTTTTCTAAGGTGATTTTGAAAAATTATAAATATTCTCGTAGACATTAAATTTCTCCCATTGATGAAAAGTTTTGACATCTTCAAGTTTATAAATTGGTACAATTGTTGGGAAAGTAAGGCATCTTTGGGAAAATAACTCATGTGACAAGAGAGGATGAGGGAAATTGAGGGTTTATATCCTCTAAAAGAGATATCTATCTATCTATCTATATATATATTAAATAATTATTAGTTTCAATAAGGGATACAAGAGCATTGTTCTCTAACCGAAATAAAAGAGATAATACACACACATATATTCACTCTTCCGCTCAAACTGGAGTATAGATGATGATTATACCAAGCTTATTACAAAGAAAATCATAAGATTTTTCCTTGAGACTATTGGGGAAGATATATGCTAGCTCCAAAGTAGAGGTATGAGGAGAACACATTAGGCGTCAAGACCTTATCTCAAATCAAACAACAATCCACCTTAACATGTTTGGTGCACTCACAAAAAATTTGATTGTTCACGATGAAAATGGCAAGCTGATTATCACAATACATCTTTATGGGAGCTTCAATAAAAAAACCAAGCTCTTAAATTAGAGATCATTGTCACATCATCTTAGAAGTTGTGTGAGCCATCAATGGATTATCCTTCTAGCATAGATGTGGAAATAACATTCTACTTATTGATCACTGACGAGATTAAATCATATGGTCGTTGAATGCACACGACTTAGTGTAAAAAGTCCTAATCTTACCAATTTATGATTAATCAAAGTAATTAATTAGTATAATGGCAATTAAGGGTCGAATCCACGGAGAATTAGGGAAATTTGAGATATAACTTTGAAATTTGGTCAAATCGAACGACGAATTGAGATTAGAAATTGGGCGTTTTAGTATATTAAGAAAGATAACTCAATTGCGATTCCACGGAATAAAAAATCAGGTGATTTGGATAAGAATTCGTTGAGTAATCGAAGTTTGAAGTTAGGAGAAAATTCGTATCGCGAAAATGATTAAAAACCAAAATTAAAATGAAATTAAACTTAATCTACTATTCGAAATGTAAAATTAACACTAAATGATGAAAGATTAAGATGAAATCACACAACCTAACCCAAATTAGCCTTCAAAATGATCCAATTAATCGCCGGATGCAAGGTTTTTCATTCCAAATTGACGAAGACGAAAATTAGAGTTCAAGATGTGATTTCTTCCTTCTCCTTCGATCAAACTTTGATTTCAAGCATTCATTGGATGCGGAAATGCATCAAGAGTACTCAGAATCAAGCGGCACGCGAATTGATGCTCTAAACACAGAGAATTTGATGGATGATCGCGGGCAGTTCTTTCCGTCGCGAAGAACGTCTTTTAAAAGAACCAAAATGATCTTCAACCGTCCGATGAAGAATCCATCGCGATCAACGGTCACGATCACGTGTCCGTTGATTGAATCATCGTGTCTTGTGATGATCGTCGGATCTTAATCGTGTGTTTTAGATTTGATTGGATGTCCATCTGATGCTAATAATCTGGAACGTTATAACTCTCGATCGGACGGCTGTGATTTATTCACTTAAGTGAATATATAAGCACGTGCTTGATTCGTGATTGCGTGGACCTTGTGTCCACCACATCCACGCATGCGATTGATCGTGCTTTCCATCCGACGCTCCATGTCGCGCCACGCAGCCTGCGATCAAAGAAATCAATGGGACTTTAGTCCCACACAGAAAAGGTTAAGAAGAATCGCGTGTATTTAAGGTGACCTGAAATGGAAGGTTTAATCATTTGTCTTCCGATAATCGTAAGACCTATATACTTTATAAAATAAATATATATAGTAAATATAAATACGCGTCCACGTCACATCCATGCCACGCAGGAAAGCACGCGCGTCCACGTGGCAGAGCCAAGTGGCCTTGCGTGCCACGTCGCATCCACGTGGGCCCGCACGTAAAATACCCCATTTTTGCGCTTTTTTTTATTGATTTAAACATTTAAAAATCGAAATAAAACTTAAATAAAATCAGAAAAATTCTAGGAAATTCTATACAATTGTAAAAATCATAACTTTCAAAATACAACTCCAAATTAATTCAAATTTGTTTTGTTGGATCAGAAATTGAATAATCTATCATTATAAAAAGTCAAATTATTAAAATAATAAGAGAATAAATTTTAACTAATTTAATACATTTATATATCTTATAAAATAACTTTATAAAAATACATAAATGTTAATAAATATCTTTTCTCTTATATTTTCATTCTCAAAACATGATTATGATCTCAATTATAATTTAGGATTAAATATTATAATGTTTAATTATGTATAATAATCCATAAATGAGTATATTTTAAGATCATAACATGAAATAATACAAAATGATAGAAATATGCTTAAAACATGATAACATGCATATATTTGGAATAATTAATGCCTTAAATTGCATTAATAATCATGTAAATTAGTGTATAAATAGCATGTTATCAATCACCGTGTAAATTACTGCCAAGATAAGCACAATATCCCAACATATAATTTTATATCACCCTGATCTCCAACACATTTAGCATAAAAATAAGCATCAATATGCAAATGAATGAGTATAAATATTTTGCCCTTGAGATTTCTTCAAATAGGGAAGAACTTTTGGTGCATCAATCCAATGAATCTATCTAGATTTATGCATAAACTGGCTCAATAGCTCAACTATAGAAGAAATATATGTATGAGTCAAGTATATCACATTACCAATAAGCATATAATATTTATTAGCATCAAGTATTACTTAATATCCCAAAAAATTAGCCTTGATTCGAGTAGATCCCAAAAAAATTTACTCTAGAAATTTGAATAAAAAGCGGATAGGGCTTGGATCCAAAGGGTCAACTCTTACTTTCAAATGAAAAAGTGGACTAATAACTAACCACTAGAAAAAGTCAGATCTGATATACCTAGTGATGCATGATGGTAATCATCACCTCTACCAAATAATCATTCAAGCCACGGTTAAGGATCTCTTATCATGGAAAAAAATTGACGGAAAATTTAAAAATAATGATTAGCTCCCAAAAATTAATGTGATGAGACATATAATCATGGAAAAGGATGTTGAAAAAGATGATTTAATGCTTTGCCAAAACGAAAATCACTAGCATACATTAAGTAGGAACAAAAAGTAGCCAAAATGCATATCTCAAGATATACTTGACAATTATCTAAGGCAAAAAAGTTAGAGATTGAAACAAAATTTGATCAAATATCAGTTATAGACATTAAGGAGTTATCGAAATGAGGATTACTATGGTGGTTTGTAGAAAGAGAAAAAGGCACAAATAAAAACAAACCCTAGGAAAACCCTAGTGTTTTGATACCATGTGAGAGGAGAGATTGAGGGAAAAATGAGGGTGTAACTCTTGTGTGAGAGAGAGAGAGAGAGAGAGAGAGAGAGATAAAGAGAGAGAGAGATAGGAACTTCTATATAAAGACATGAAATGGACACACCTGATACATGAATGTTAGTCATGTTATGCTTTTAATTACATAAAAACGATTATAAATGCATGTTATCATGGTTTAAATTGATTAATGGAAACAAAATGATATTTTTTAGGTGTGATAATGACATGAAAAAGATATAAATTAGACAATGCTGATAGGAAGGGAGAGAAATGAGAGAATAGAAATGCAATTGGTTTAAGGCGTGATATCTAATGATCTAGAAAGAGTTTTGTGCTGAAATTTTTTAGGATAGATTTATCTTTCTATTCTCTACACCTCATCATAAAAAAGTACAAGAAAATATCATTTTATTATTATTATTTTTGCACACATCTAGCATTGTCTAACTAGAGGAAAGAGGGCATTGGCATGCCCTCATTCGTGTATTAAACATCATTCTCGCTGAGTTTCTTCATTTTTCTTCTTATTCATCATGTTAGATGTTAGATGCCTAGCTTAGGCGAAGCTTAAGGACTCTTAAACAAATGATCAAAAGAAGCATTTCTAGAGTGAAACTTTGATCACACAATAATAAAAATTAGATTAGAGTCATTGCTCAATCTTAACGTCTTGTTGTCTAATCATTAGTCTTTGAATCATCATTTAAATATTCTTATCTTCAAAAGATGATTTGGATATTCTAGATCATCTCATTGCATTCATTTCATTCTCTGTGTTGATTTCATTCATTTTGTCTTCCTCTACGTGTTTGAGCCCTTTATTCACTTTGTATGTGGTTGCTTGTGATACGCTCGTAGTCTAAAGATGGATGTATGACATAAAGTTCTGAAAGGCGATCATGTGGTTTAGAAGGTATCATTTGCGATCACTATATGAGGGGATTGCCTAAAATAATGGTATGATGTGAAATTCTTAGCAAAGGTATTATAAATATTAGAAAACGTATTCTCGACAATTTCCTTCATGCACCAGTACTAACTAGAATGCCTGATTAGAGTTTGATAGTTGACTATACCTATCTTCAAGAGTTTCGTATTATTTAAAGATTATACAAAGACGATGACTAATGATGGTAAATATTATGTAAGAGAGTTCTTATAAAGTCTATATCTTCGAGAACATGAGGTGTAAATTGGTAGCAAATGTGTTGACAAAATGTGTTGATTGAGTCCTTGATTAATTCATTTATATGTTGATATAGTTATTCAATAAGGTTGAACAATTAATGTAATCGAGTCAATTTAATCATTGATCAAATAAATAAAAAAAGGTTAAGAGGGTTACATACATAAGGTTAATAGACATGGACAGATAAAGAGATCTTTATAAAGGTTTTGTGGAGAAAGTTTTATAAAGAGATCTTTATAAATCTTAATAAATATTTTTAAAACTATGAATCGATAAAGTAGGGGTGAGCGTCCACCCCTAAGGGTGCCTAGGCAAGTTGTGGTGAGTGCAAAACCCTCTCTTTAATGGACATTATGTGACTTATAAGCCAAATTCTAATTTCATATCTTGTTCATATTTATTGAAATAAAAATTCTTCTTTGTCATTTTTATATGATGTTTATAATGAAGTGCATGAGCATATATAATGACTAAGTGAATAATGATGAGAGTATAGAAATACTTCCGTCCATAATTCCTCCTTCTCCTCTCTTCCGCCATTCTTCTCCCCCTCTTAGAGCTCTCCCCGCTCTTCGTCTCTCTCTTCCGCGCAGGCATGGAAGAGAGTTTTTGTCCCTCTCGTCGTCCTCTTCTTCTTCTTGTCTTCTCCATATATGCTTCTTCTCTGTTTAAGGTACTTCGCATGCATGTGCGCGTTGATGGGAGATAAAATTCTTTCGTCGTGGAAGAATTTTATCTCGCTCATCTCTCTTGCGTCAGTTGTGTGGCAAGAGAGAGGGGATTAATCCACTCTCACTGCAATGTCTGTCCCCTCTCTCCTCCATCTCTTCTTCTCTTTCTCTGGTCTCTTCTTCTCTTCCGCGCAAGCGACACGAGGAATAACAAGTATTAATATGTTGTGTGGCTGCTGATTGGGGTATTTCATATACCTCTTTGACTTATCATTGAAGGTTATGTTTTTATAAACTTTTTTGAACCTCTTTCTAGAATAATTTTTTTCATTGATTTTTCCTTTTAAGCACAGGTTTTTGCTTTGAAGGTTGATTTTTGTTTCTTCAGAGGTTTTGAGAAAGGTCTTGGATGACGGCAACTTAAAGGAGGACCCAAAAGCTTAGATTCCACATCCAATATTTATTCTAACCTTTCGAGGCCGGCGCCTCGTAAAATGTGGGCCTTCACGGATCCCTTTCCTGTTTGTCCTAGAGAAAGGGAGGCCAGATCCAAGCAAGAAGGAGGCCCAAATTTGTAGAAATGTACGAGGTAGGCCCAATAAAAGTAGCCCAAGAAGATTACAAACTACCAGAACATCCATTCATACATGGTAATCAGGCCTTCTCATTTCTTATTGACACGAACTTAAATAAATCCAAGTTACTTTCAATTTATATTTCTTTTCCAGAGAACACGGCTCTGAAACAAATCTCTCTCTCTCTCTCTCTCTCTCTCTCGCTCTCTCTTCCCCCTTTTGAAATCTGAATGCACTTTGTGTCGTCTTCTTTCTTCTGATTTCATTCGATGTTTCGTCAACTCCAACGATGACTTCGAGATCTTCGGCCCTTCAATATTTCAAGTCAGGACACTTTCACAGTTTTTAGGTCCCTAATGGCTAATCTTAGTTTAATGACGCGTTTCCGGTTAATCTTTCTTAGAAGGAACTCAGAGCCGCGACCACAGAACCGGTGGTTAGGAACGTTGACCCCACGTCAGGGAACTCCTTCCACGCCGCGTTGACTTTCATGGAAGGGTCGAGCCAGGGCTTCACCGACTTCAAGAAAGCCTTGGGATTTGAGGAGAGAATAGCCTCCCAGTCCAGTTGAAACCCCGGAGGGAAGCTCCCCTGTCACCTCCATGTTTGCAGCGAGCAGCAGGCCCAGGACGACCACGTAACCCACTACGGCAGTCCCTTCAGAAAGGGGCATGAAGTTGTACCTGCATATGACGTCAAACCCGTTGACTTTTGACTTGTTGACCTTAATTCGATTATTTTACCAGTAGTACGCCATCTTGAGGGTTGCGTCTCTCACGGTCTCCAGAGCGTCCAGATCAGTTGACCCGTATGCCTCACCGGAATAAGCGTTGCAAACAGACTGCAAGTGTAGTAAATGCTCGAGTTAAAGACTGTTGACTTTGCGCAGGCCGTTTGAAAATGTCAAACCTCCCAGGCGATCGTCATTTCCCTCTCATACTCGTTCCACCTGCCCTGCGTGAACGGCGTTCTAATGGCAAAGTCAAACCCTCTCGTGTCCCTGGAACTAACATCAGTCATTAAATCTTTTTAAAAAATGAGAGAGTTAGGAATTCGATTTTTCCCCCTACATTTTTTGGAGGGTGATTCTCGTCCCATCCAGCCGCTTGCTGAAATGTTTCCAACTCGATTGAAGATCACGGTTTATGATATGTCGATTGAGAATAAACAAATTTACCCCTCAACTGCGGAGCTTTCGCAAGTCATTGCCACCCAAAAGCTCTCCCCCACGACATCATAAATATCCGAGCAAGACCTGGCAACTTCAATCTGCAAAGCGTATTGTCTTTTGAGATATTGAAGTCCAAGGCCCATGAAATTTATTTGCCAAGCATGAACACCAAACTAACTCCAACTGAACTTCAAGCTAAAGAAGGTTCAAGATCTTAATCGTTCCTCTTTTTCCCGTAATTCCAAAATTTGAATTAAAGAGTAGCAGCAGATAAACCTTTTGCAAATCCGTTTCTGACAGACGGAAAAGTTTGTCCTCTGAAATGAACACGCACATTCTCTCCTTCATAGCTGCTTTTAAATTTTCAAAAACTCTGCGATCTCACACACATTCAGCAACTTATTCTCCCGCAAAGAAACATAATCAATGGCTTTAAAAAAATCAGCTTTCCAAACCTGTGAAAATTTGGATAGTGGCGAACCACTTTTGCTTGCCCAATGAGCAAGGGAATGTGGGAACCAAAACCTGAGTTAACCTCCTCGCTGAACACCCAGAAATCAAAAGACGTTATTATCCGAACAAAGAATTAAGAGACAGAAAAGGTTAGTTACCTTAATTTGTTGACCCAAACAACGGGATCGCAAGGTTCGGAAATCTGTCTCCATTTAACAGCGACGGAATAGAGTTCTTGCCAGGAAATAAATCTGTCTTCAGATAAACTCTTAGAAGAGATGCACGATTCAGGAGAATTCGTGCTGCTGGAGCAAGCGCCGCCTCGGTTCTGGGAGCGGCCCCCAGATAAATTAGCTCTATTAATTTCTTTTCTCCTCATTTTTCTACCATTTTGTTTTTGATGCGGTCGTTGGAGCCGCCGCCAGATCTTTGACACCTTCTGAGCTATCTCTATAGCAGCTAATCCTGCCATTCGGTGCTGATCACCGATTTCCACAAAACTAAAATATTAGAATGGATGCTGTAAATTAATGATGCACGTGCGCAGAAAGCTTGGAGCACATTACCTGACGCTGATTGGGCAAGAAACCAGGGCAGCTGTATTGAATTTTCTGACCAATTAAATCAGCCGCTCGTAGAAGAACATTTTTCTGCTTTGTAATGGTGAAATCTTGTTTTCGGAGACGACCTTTTTTCAAAGATTCGGAAAGTGGGGTTTGTCTGAAAACTCTCTCGCACACATACTTGGGGTGTAGTCTCTTGCACCAGTACTCCTGAAAATTGGGAAAAAAACAAATTAATAAAAGACATTAGGGGAGTAATGATTTCATGAAGTTTCATAAATTACCTTGAATAGAGGGTCGATGTCACCATCAATATTGAACCAACAAAATTCAGCATTGACCCTGGATGCAGTGTACAGAGCAATTTCCTTCTGGATCAAATGTCAGATTTTAACCATGTTAGTGCCTGATGCCTGAAGATTTTCTCTGGTGCAGAATAAAGCTTACACGACAGGAAAAAGAAGAAATTTAGAGCAACACATGAAAATATCGGTGTCAACGATACATGAAATTCGATGCCCACAATTTATTAATTACAATCATCAACCCAGCTCAAAGAAAAATCCTACACCCTCGGGTCTGACTGAGTAACCATCCATGAAGAGGATTCCATTTGCCGTTCCGGCAATCCCAAACCATTGCCCTAGGATTCTGTGCCAGGGTGACCAGACGTGGGAACTCCTCTTGAAGAACTAAAAGGGAAGACAGTAAAGTGGGTGTATCTGGATATTATGATTGTTATCGGAAACGATAAAAAAGGTAAATTACCAAAGACACTAAAATGTGACTCAACTCCCTACTTTTATTGATGGAAATAGAGCCCACAACAAAAGCCATGGGAGCAGAAATTTGGGCATCGATAACAGAAGAAGAGAAGAGCCAGGAAAGTAAGAAATCCCTTGAAATCAAGAATAAGATTGAGGTCCAGAGTCTCATAGTCGCTAAAAAGAAAGAGACTTTGACATCAAAGTCCTTTTCTGAACTGAACACAAAATGCAGTTGGGTAGAATCATGCTATAAATCAGTGAGTACTTGGCATGTAGTTCAGTGCTCAAGAGGGATACCCATATCATTTGTGAAAACTAATTTTTCCTTGTCTCGCCTTGGGCATGAAATCTCACTAAATTTACCAAAAGGGTGGCTATATCCTATGATAAGAACTTTGAGAAATGAAAAGAAAGATTCAAAGGCAAGAAAAACCAGGGAAAATTCAAATCAAAATAAAGTAACTGAAACAGAAACTGAGGCTAACTGAGGGAGACTTTCAAAAAGCAAAGGGAAGGCTTTGTGCCATCATTGCAAAGAGAAATTCAGTCCTCATCATTGGTGCAAGAATACTAACTGTGAGTTTGAGTTCCCGACTGTGTTCTAGGGTTTAGAAGAGACAGAGGTATGAACAGTGAGAAAGGATCAAGGGAAAGAACATTACATTATTTTATTTTTTAATAATACAAGGGGAACACCCGGAACGGTGTCCCCTGAACATTACATTATTATTGATACTGAGTGGGTTTTATACAGAGTACATATGACCGTTATACACGCAACGGTCACTTAGCCTGACGGTAAAGCGAGTAAGGGCACAGACATAATTAGAGACAGTATCACCAAAGAAAGGGAAAAAATGACAGTATGTATATTTTTGCTAACACCCCCCCTCAAGTGCAGGAATGAATATGTTTTATTCCCAGCTTAGAGATCAGCTTGGAGAAGGCTTTGGTAGGGAGTCCTTTAGTAAATATATCAGCACACTGTTCAGTAGAGCTGACATAAATGTTCGCCAAAATCTTAGCATCCAGTTTCTCTTTAATATAAAAGCGATCAATATTAACATGTTTGATCTGATTATGATAGACAGGATCATGAGCAATGCTTATAGAAAATTGATTATCATAGAATACTCTGATAGGCTCTTCAAAAGGAATCTGCAGCTCCTAGAGAATTCCTTGAATCCAGAGGACTTCATCAATCCTGCTAGACAGCTCTAAAATCTGCTTTGGTGCTCGACTTTGACACTAGACTTTGCTTTTTACTCCACATTACTAGATTTCCTCCTAGCATTGTATAATAACCGGTTGTGGATCTGGGATCAACCAAAGAGCTAGCTTAGTCAGAATCGGTATACAAAGTGAGATCTATTTTACCTATCTTCATGAAGGAGAGGCCGAGTCCAGAAGTGCCTTTGAGGTACCTCAGTGATACTGAGTGGGTTTTATACAGAGTACATATGACTGTTATACACACAATGGTCACTTAGCCCAACGGGAAAGTGAGTACGGGCACATACATAATTAGAGACAGTATCACCAAAGAAAGGGAAACAACGGCAGCATGTATATTTTTGCTGACACTAACAAATCATTATAGTACACGATGTTGATCAGGAAATCAGCGAATCAAACACTGACGTGAAGTCAACAATCAACACCCCACACGATCCCCTTCAGCATGACAAGGTAGAACAGATCAAAGTTCATGATCGTTTCATCATATAAAGATAAATTTACGATTGTATTGTACTCCTTGCATCCAGTCAGTTGATTGACACATATTTATTCACAAAAGAATTGCATGATCTAGTATTTCAGAAGTTGACAATCAAGATGGAAATAAATATTGAAATCAATTAAGACATGTAAGCTGTGAGAAACCAAACAATCACATGGAACTAAATGTCATACATGATGTCTCTCAGCTTACAGTAAACCATATCACATCAGTCACGACATCAGCATTAAAGGCATCTAGAAATCAAATTTAAACTACATGGCTCCTATTCTATTACTGGCATTGTATACTAAATCAGAATCTAAAAATAACAGTCAAATGCCAGAAATAAATTCTGCACATACTTCCCACAAATGGGGCACAAATGATCACATAAATCGAGAATAAATAGAGAATGTCATAATGACCTGAATTCCCCCATAATAAAATATTAATTCTCCAAGATATTATTCTCGAGCTCCACACAAATTTACCTGATAAAATGCCATGCATTGCAGCATAAACTTATCCATAGAGTCAAGTTCTAGATCCAGGACAGTGTCATAGTCTTTCACCTGCCCAAGATGGCTAGTAAGATATTAGGTGAATTTTTCTATTGGGTAAACTTTTCAGAAATGACTATTGATTTACATAATGTAGGATCAGTAGAATTTCTACATTTTTTCATGGAGCGCATTCCAAGGTAAAAAGAGCTTAAGTTCATCGCAAACTTATCAAATAAAACTCCTACGAAAGACGGTGCTTGGAATAGTGACAGAGCATAGATTTCCTTTATCAAAATAATTTTTTGAGAATAAACTATTTTTAAGCAACGGATCACTGCTTGATTAGAAATTAACACTGAACGATAGACATTAATTATTTATCTATACAAAATTACAATGCAAACTGCAGTCAGATAAAACAGATAAATAAAGCATACAAAATACCGCATTTCTATATTCCCCGATGGCGTGGTAGCAAGAGGCACGCAAGTACAAACATTCAATGTTTGAACTTTCTATGCTTAATGCAGCAGAGAGATCATTAATGGCATTCCTGCATGACATAACTAAGATAAACGCCCAAAAGTGGTGAAACTATAAAGCTAAAAAAGAGATTAATCCAAAACCTTTCAAAATTTTAGAGAAAAAATAAAGCACAAAAGAAGAGATTGAATTCACTAAAAACAGATAAAATCTGGCGCTTGAAATATCAGGTAATGTTGTCAGCAGATGTGCATGTTATATTATGCAGAACATAAGATAATATTTCTGAAAAACAAAACTTAACCTGTTTCAAAAAGAGAATACTTGAAAAATTGAAGATCATGACTGTTAGAAGTTCAAGGTTACCTTTAATATTATAATTGGAAATAGGACTTTTGTATAATTCAATACTCTCATAGTAAGCCTATTTATGACATTACTTTGAATGTATGAAATGAGTTTGTTTGCCCTAATGAGCTGCCATGACAATGGCCTCCTCCCGTTGCCCTGCCCCTCCCTTCCTTAAGCTTCTCCATTGAGTTTCACAATAACCAGAGAAGAAGGTAAACCACCAGAGAAGAACATTTAAGGTGTCAGTTTAGCAAGTCTAAAACCCTAGGTCAATCCTCATGGAAAATATCCAAGAAGCAACATGTATAGTTTGATGAAGAGAAACAACAAAAATGCATCAGCTCTTGTGGAAGTTTGTCTCATGAGTAACTATAATGTTACCTATGCTGGCCAAGTCCATGGAGAAGCAATCCACGGAGATGATAGGCTTTGAAAAACCTGAAGATGATGGAATAAACTAGAATAAATTAGGCAAATAAATTAAACACAAATAAATTTAAAAACACAAATAAATTAGACAGTGAATCCCCCTTACATAAGCAGAATAAAAATGCCCAGGAATTACCTTCCATCAAATTTCAGGGCTTGTTTAAGGCACTGCATTGCCTTAGTTGAATTTGCTAGATCATGGTAAAACTACAACATGCGCATTTCAGAAATTAGTCAGATTTCCAGGAAGTCAACAGAAAAATGATGTATGAAAATATTATTAGAAGATTACACTTCAACAGTAAATTAAATTAGGTTATGCTTTGTACTCATTCTGAGTGCCCATATATTGAGTCAAATTTTTTTTGATATAATTAAAAAAACATGATATTGCAAACCAGACTAGATAATCAAGAGGTATAAAATTATGATAAGATGAACTTTAGGAAAAATGAAACCTCAATGAGAGAAAACCTACATATATTTTTTTTGTTCTTTGATGACTGTATTACCATTAATAGGAACAGAAGATTTTGCAAACGTAGGTGGATAAATTATGGAGAGCTATTATACAAAAATTCCATGCACAAGATAACAAGAGCAATGCATAAAGTAAAACCCTTTGCAGGAAACAGGTAAGATTCCCCATTTGACCAAGGACGAACAGCAGCATAGAAAGGAAAATGAAGATTTCATTTCCAGATTGATGAACAATACAAAATATGAAGCAACAGGAATGTCACTCCCTGGAAGTTGGTAATTTGGAACTCAGGAGTTCCATCCCCGTGCTCTCCACAATAGACCAAACTCTTGGTTGCCTTCTTGCTTGTCTCTTAGACTGCCCTCAGGCTTCCCAACATGAGGTGGCCTCTAGTGATTGGCCACATCAAATGAAGGTGCCTTTTTTGTATTTACTTCATGAACATAGGTAATAACTGGAGCCTTACCAAAAAACTTTTACTAAAACATTCAACTACTGATAAGAACTCCAGAAGAAGCGACCAGACATAAAGATATCAAAAGGAATAGAAGCACAAAGAAAGTTGATACGAAAATGACAATAAAACAAAAAGGTACATGCGACAAACTGTATTACACTGTTCTTAATTAACAATGTGAGAATATATATGACACGAAAAGTATTTTGAAAGCATGTATTCTGGCAGGACATCATTGTTGTTGTCAGCATTTCACAGCAATACCTGTGCGAAGTGAGCCCATCCTTCAAGGAACGACTCATCAATACTTATAGCTTTAAAATATGCTTCTTCTGCTCTACTATACTCTCCAATTGCTGCCAGTGACAAACCCTACAATGAATCAGAGTTTTCTTCAACTTAATTTTTATCACCAAAAACATAAATACATATTCCAATAAAATAAAATAAAAGCTGAAAATAAATCCTGATTTCAATTACCAAGTAGGTGAAAGCAAACTTGTTGTGCTTATCGTGAGACACACATGAAGATAGATCTTCTATTGCCGCTTTGTAATCCTTAAATTTAAAATTGATAATACCTGAAAGTATAAGATTGGTTCATCATCTTGAAAATAGTTGACTATCACAAATATGTTAACAGATGATGACTGTTAAATTGTCATTCACTCGGTATATGCATTAACGAGTTATCTAGATAATCGCTAGGATATTCATAGCTACTCAGAAAGGACTTGAAATGTGACTATTTTCGAGCTCCAGGGGTAGAATTCCCACAGTGCGGAGTGAAAAGGGAGACAATGAGCGGGAGAGAAGGTTTAAAAGGAGAATTTCAATATTCTTGATATTATGGGAATGAGATTTGTCAAGAACCCAAATCAGACAAGAGATTCACAGCAGGACTAGGAGCAGAAAACCCTAGAACCCATACCTAAACCCCAAGGGTCTAGGTTCCACTATTCCTCACAACCTCCAAGGTGCCAACTTCGACACAACATTAAAAAAAATATAAGGCTTGCAATGGGCTGACCTATTATGCACCCAACATAGACCAAATATAGAAGGTTTCCAAAAGGGGTTTTCAACTTCATACAGCGTTATGGGAATTTTGGAGAGACAAAGCTCAATGATGAATAGTACATAGTACCAATAAAAACACCTGTGGTAAAATAAGCTAAACTAATTAGTAAGATACGATTCAGGAGAAGCATGTATTTGGATGGGATAATTAATACCAAAACAATAACCCAACATCCGCAAGGTACAGTCAAAGATTGCTGGGATGGAGGGTGGAGCCCGTCTCTTGCGGTTCAGTTATCAGATCAGAGGTTGGAGGAGTTTTTGAGTATGCAGCAGATGTTGGAGGGGTGGAGGCCTAGGGAGGGGGCCAGGGATGGATGGATTTGGAAGAAGGACAACTTTTCAGTCCGAGGGTTGTATCAGCAGTTGAAGACGGCCCAACATGTCGACCCTACAGTTCTAAATGCGTGTCGCGCGGTGTGGAAGCAACGGTTACCTCATAAGGTAGCGGTGTTCGCATGGATGATCGCTAGACAGCGGGTATTGACTCGGGTGAGACATAGACATTTATTCTCAACCGGTTCAACCCTATGCATGCTGTGTAGAGAACAGGAGGAAGATTGTGAACATTTGTTCTTCAAATGTCCCATTGCTATAAGGATTTGGGCCAGTCAAGGACTTTCGGATATTACGTCCAGTTCTGTTTTCTGGGCTACATTACCGAGGTGGGGGCGAGGTCAGGAAGCAAATCGGGGGAAAAGGTTTGCGGTGGTATGGGCTATATGGTTGCATCGCAACGAGGTGGTTTTTGAGGAGAAAATGGTATCGAGTGAATGTCTCATCCAGGAGGTTGAGAAGTTTGTTGGTTTCTGGTTTGGGAATGTGTGAGTTGGAAGGCAGGGAGGGCACGATGGGCCATCCTATTGGTCTCGTTACCCTCTACTTTCGTTGTATGGCGGTTCACCAGTATGGGTGATCTGCTTTCTTATTAAAAAAATACCAAAACAATAAGAATAGAGGAATTTCTTCTAAAAAAAATAAGAATAGAGGAATAGGGCACAAGAAACAAAATATAATATAGGTCAATAATAAAGAAAAGGATTTGTTGGATTCCATAATACAAATTATTTCTTAATAATTAATATTATGAAAATATCTCTAAAATACGTTCATCAAGCATTTGTGTTTCAATGGTACTAGTATTATGACAAAAATGAGAATAGTTGAATCGATCACAATATATGAAAGATAACGGATGAAAGGATTCTTTAGATCCTCTTTCATCTCACAAGGATTTTCCCGCAATATTCACCTCAACCTTCGATGATGCTCACAACCTACTTTAACACTTTCCAAGATATCAAATAAATTTAAAAAACGTCAGGAACAAATTTGAGACTATCTTAATGTCGCTTAGTTTTAACATTCAGTTCTATCTCTTAAGTTTGAAGCTAGTTTTCTTTTTTGGAAAAATTTAAGGGACGATCACCCGAAAGGATCGGTGACCAACCCACAAGTTTGAAGCTAGTTAGATGCTCTTGCACCACAAAACTGGGAAAATTTCCATACTCCCCAAAACGATTACCTTTTCTCAAATCCCCATCATTCTAGGGTTTACACAATTGGTGAATGTTGGCCAGACTAGAGTAATTATCTCAAAAAAGTAAGGATTAGCTATTAAAAGGTGAATAAATTGCAATTTTTTGTTAATTTAGAAAGAAATTTATTTCAAATATAACAGTGGTAGATGATTATAAAACAGGACAAAGGTAGTTCCCACCTCAACATGCACAGTTGTCCAATACTTTATAGCATCCCAGGATAAAAACTAAGTTAGCCCAAACCCAGTCATATGAAGAAGCGCTATTATTTATAAACCAGGTAAGATCAGATATGCCATCTAAGAAAAGAAAACACTAAACAGTAGATGTCTCAAACTAACCCCTTTCTTGCAAGATATCCGATGGATTTGACTCAAACTCCAATGCTTTTGACAAGTCTTGAATAGCCTGATGAATAGACAAAGAGATATCAGACCTTGTGGACCTCACTAACTAGGCTAAGACATGCGTGACCACTTTAATGGACATGCGTTTGGAATAGGACTCTTGAAGACAACCTAGACCTCTTAAATGGAAATGGGTTTAGCATAGGGTTCTTGAAGACTAGAGGCCATGGTTAAGAAAATAAAGAAGATAAGAAAAGATAGTATGAGAATAAAATCTCAGAAGATTTTAAAATGTTTTTTCATACAAGAATTGTGAAGAGAGAAGGACGGAGAGAGTAGAAGAGATAAAATCCTTAATCAATGATTCAAATGGTTGAATTATTTGGGTATTTATAAAAGGATGTAAGTAGGAGATGACTCATGAGAATATGAAGAGGAGGCACATAAGGGGATGAGGAGACATGAGAGATATGTAAGTAGGAGAGGGAGAGGGAGAGAGATATTGGCCCTTTGGATGGGCCTTCTGAGTAAGATAATTGGGTTGGGTCATGATAAGCCTAATAGACCCAACAAACAGAAAGATAAAACATAAACCTCCAAATATTCTCCCAATGCAGCACGGGCCTGGCCTCGCCGCTTCCATGCCTCCCCAGCCAGTGAGTTTGCCTCTATAGCCTAAATGAGAAAACATTTTTTGATACATAAAGACAAAGTAAGAACTATGACTGTATTTCATTATATTTGTAAGCCTACTTTACCTTTGTAAAATCAGAAATGGCCAAATCAAGCTTTCTCTCAAATGCATATGATGTACCCCTTCCAATTAATGCTTCAGGTGACGCAGGATCATCCTTCAATATCTGAAATACCATAATGACAGTACTGCAATGTCAAAGAGGATATTGCAATGTAGAACTAGCAAAAAGCAAAAAATGAACCAACATTACCTCATTAAAGATGGATACAGCATCTTCATACTTACCCGCATTTACCTGCAAAACAAAATTGAACATAAAATTTAAAATAAACGCCAGTGCTTTTCCATGGATTGAAGTTGTCTTTTTTCTCAACATTACCATTTTGGACATATTTTTGCTCTTAAGATGCTTGAATTAATTCTTCTTTTAAAAAACAGTAATAATTAACGCTTCATCCAGTTTTTTCTCTTCGGGTTCCCAAAATGAAAACCTAATATATCCTTCTACACATTTTTTTTGCTCTTCAAGTGCTATTTTTTTTGTTCTAGAAAAAATAGCCATATCCAGATCTTCAGACTCAGTTATTTCCACTTCAGTTTCACAAACTGTATACATAATATATCCTTCCCCACATCAATAGTTCACAGATCCTCATTATGAGGCCCAAAATAAAACGATTGTCTTCTGAATTTCCCAAAAGATAATAGTACACAATTTCTGGAAGTTTTCATCAACAATTAGAAAACACACATCATATATTGCAATAGATCCAAGATTTAAACAAGATGGATTTTAAGTGAAACTTTATGACGTCAAAGCCACATATTTGAATATTTATTATCTGGAAAAAGGAAAAATTAAGCTCTGTACCTGAGAGATTCCTCGCGATAGCCGAAAATCCAAACTTATTGACTTGCTCCTCTGGAGACCACTAATAAAGACTTTCTTACTGAATTTGGCTGAATCATTCAGGACGTTGCATATTTCAGACAGACTACCTGGTTTCCAGTCGACTGCAGCCATCTCTTTTGATTCACCACTTCCCAAAGCACTATCTTTTGACAAAGTGATGGAAGCAGAGTCCAGAGGTGCAAAATCAGAGGTAGATGATGTCGATTCAAAAAAATTTGAATTGGGAAGAGTTGAAGCTGAAGATGATTCAACATGGGGAACCAAGTCTGAAGCAGATGGAATGGGGTCTACGACATGATGGCTACAATGTGATTTTATATTCCTTCCAGAAGACAGGAGCTCCTCTAGTTCTAGAAACTGCTTGAAGTCAGCAGACTGGAAGGCAGCCTTCTGATAGCCTTGCTCCCAAACAAGTAGTCCTTCCTCTTTTCTTCCTAAGGCTGAGAGTGCGTGACCTGAATATGATAAATATAACTTAAAATTATACATAGATCTATCAGATTATAGCAAAGAGCTACACTTCAAAACCAAGATGAAACCTGAGTAGCAGTCAAAAGTTTAAAACTGGGAAACGTTTGTCATCTGCCTTTTGTGAATAAATCACAAAGGAGATGAATATTTTTAATCTCCTCGAATAGAGAATCTAGACTCTCCTAGTTCAATGGTTCTCTACAGTGAGAACCTTCGCGCGACAAGGAGAATACAACTGAGGCAAACCTATCTTTGAAATCGTTCAACACTTAATGGATGCGAAACCAGATACAAGAATGTTTCTCATAAATTTCACGGCAGAGAGAAAATGCTTCATATTCCCATTTTCTCGAAGAAACACAGGTTCATGTTGCCATCTTACAATCTACAGAAGATAGACTAATTACAATAAGGATATAAGACCGCACAAAAATCCATATTTTGTAAGCAATAAACCAATTTCCTCGCCAGGATATGGTGATTATGGTATATGTGAGGGGAAACCCCCTCTCTTTCGAGGTAATCCTTGCGACTCAAAATGACTTATACACCCATCTACAGCCAAATTATGTCTGGTTCATCTCACCAGAAGGAAAAAGGGAGGGCGAGCTAGAGTGCAGTCAATTTAGAAATTCTTCGCGATCATTCTCCACTTACAATAAGTGGAAGAACTCGGGAATTTATTAATATGCCTGCTTGAATAATTATCATAGTACCTTTTAGAATATAAGGTTGAAGAAGGTTGGCATCAATCTGCAGCGCCTTGTCGCAGTCCTTTATCACGTGCTTGTGCAACTCTAGCTGGCTATAGCAGAAGGCTCTATTACTGAGGAAACCAACAAAAGAAAGCCAACCGTTAATGCACAAAAAGGAATGAACCACCACGGTAAACTCCGCGAAACAAAATTAGGACGGCCAGATGATACTGAGAGCGCACAATATTGGAGAGACGTGCACTTACCAGATATCCTGAATGGCGCAGGTCCTTTCAAGGATTTTGTCGAGGATACGGATCGCCTTGGACCAATCCTTGACGCTGCAGAGATTTGCCAGCTCCTGCCTCTCTTTCAATGAATCCATATCTCGCGCTCAATTACGGTCTACTTCAAAGGGAAGATAATCAGCTGCATCGGCACATATGTCGCTGCAACTCAACGTCGATCCGCCATTGAGAACCCGATACAGCTGACGGACACCGCGGAACCGCCATCCAGCCACCTGTTGGCCATACCAATGAAGTTCACCAACGAATCGAGATCCTAGAGCTATTCCTACTCCTTTATCTGCTCTTACACCTCCACCTGTCAGATCGGACGGCCAAGAGTGCTTCTCTCCTTCTATCTGATGACGTGGTAAGTAAGTAGTATGGAAGTCGTGCCTAGTCTTGCATTCCTGCGCGATTATTAAATGTTCATTGATGGAATGCTGAGGTGCGAGTTTTCGGAGCAAAGTCGATGGAATTGGATCACTGATCGGACGGCTGAGGATTAAGGGCAAAAAAGGGGACGATTTGGAAAATTCGATTCGATCACGTGACTGGGGGGGCGGGGGATAAAGGTCCACTGGTCGACGCCTCAACCGGTCCCCACGCGTCACTAGATTGTATGGTCGTTTGATCGTCGTTTATTATCGGGAGAATTCAATTGGAGATCATGGGTGTCGAATAATTAATCATGATCAATACCACCATGAATACTTGATTGATTTTCCTCTGGGCCTCTCTCTGCAACTTTCTGAGTAGAAGTCTGTAGTCTCCCATCGCCGTGATCCTTGATCATCTATCATGTTCAGTGAAGAACTGAGATCATGCTCTCGATTGCAGACCTGTTTGACCGGCGGAGAGAGAGAGAAAGATGAATACGATGATGTTTGATGATGACGAAGGAAAACGCCTTCAATTTCCGGGCGTAATCGGGAGGAATAGGATCAATCTCAAACTTTTCGGAGAATTTCATCAAACTTAACCTAAGCACTAAGCCCAAGTGTAATTCTTAAAAACTGCTTACAATGCTCCGAGAGGGAAATTAATCATTCACGCAGTTTTATCATGCCAATGTGCTTGAGAAGAACGGGGATAACGACGTCAGGAGCGCTGAGCTGAGGGAGATGGCCTTCGGAGCCCATGACCTCGACAATATTCTTGCATACGAGATGCCGGTGTAGGAACTCAGACACACCGACGGGAACGGCAAGATCCTTGGTACTCTGAAGTATATGGCAAGGGACCGTGACCATTCCAAGGTACTGCCTTAGATCGCTGGAGAAGATCGTCTGCGCAACGCTCAAAGCGATGTCCGGCCTGATGTTGAACAGCGACCGGCTAAATTCTTGCACCGCGACGGAGTCCATGTCGTCGCCGATGGCTTGCGGCGCGAACCCGGATACCCAGTCTCGGTAGTTCGATTTCATGGCGTCGAACAGCTGGTTTAGATCTGCCTGCTCGAAACCCCCGTAGTAATCCACGTCGTTCAAGTACCTGGAGCGAAACCCATACATAAAGGTATAATTTTTTAGATAAAGGAAGATAATTAGGATTAATTACAGGTCAAACCTGGGTGAAGCGGATATGGTGACGATCTTGGCGAAGAGATCTGGGCGAGAGATGGAGGCGATGAGGCCGATGATGGCGGAAAAGGAGTGTCCAACGAAGATGCAAGAGCTGATCCGGAGTGCCTCGAGGATGGCGAGGAGATCGTAAGCGTAGCCCTCGATCGTGGCGTATCGTGTGAAGTCGAAATAATCGGGATTCGTCGTGCCGGCGCCCATGTTATCGTAGAGCACAACTCGATGCGTCGACACCAGGTGCGGCACGAGATGTTTCCAGACCGACTGGTCGGTCCCGAATCCATGGGCGAGCACCACGGTCGGCGCTCCGCTTCCCAGGACCCTCACGTTGTGAGCTTCTAGGAGAATTCCCTTCCTCATTCTTCTCTCCGGCGAGGTTTCCTGCTGGACAGATGTTTCTATTTCCCTAATTCCCTGCCGCCCGGGCCCATTATTTTAATTCTCCCTGGAGAAATGAGAACCCGGACGAGCGGTGACGTGGAGAGCTGGTTACCGTGGGCTGTGATCGAACGACACCTTAACCGGCAGATTTTTTGGTTTATTATTCATGACTATTTTTAAGATATTCGTTCCATGATCAGGATTCACGGTTTGTCAAAGCCCAATGGAAAGCCTCCGATTTTCGATCTCAGAGTCGCCAGAGAAAGAAGGGCACCGTTGACGGCGACGTCCATCTCCAATGTCGTCCTCTCCCCCGGAAGTCGGCAGGCTTCGATATCCGCGTGTGAAATCGGATATGCTCAGAGACATTTGAACTCCCAAACGACACGAGGGCATTAAATGGAGACGAAGTATGACGTCTACGACACTTCGTGTTGTCCGGATAAGCAAGTATACAGGCTCGATTCAGAGGATTCAATCCTCGATAGTCAACCTCAGATACCGTGTCGGGACTCGGTTTAAAGCTCCCCCGGTCATCCACAGATGCGGCCATTAAAGTGAGCAGAGGAGAACGGAAGAAGCAGCGGCAGCGAGGAAAAAGAAAGGACGAGTCTTTCACGGGAGAAGAGACACCAGATCGATCGCCTGGCATCCTTCCTGTCTCTCGGGAGGTCCGTGATCGCACTTAAACACCCCAGTTCGAACTCGAGACTTCAACTTAAAGTTGCCTGTATCGTTGTATTAAAAGACGTTCCTGGAGAGAAGATAAATTAACTCTCCTCTTCGGTCATGGCGGTCCAAATATCTATAAAGAGTTCCGGCAACTGCCAGCCCGGAAGACTTTAACTTCAAGGGAGTACCTCCTTCTGTAGGAGTGGGAGCGATCTGCGGAGAATGGAGCAAGACGAAGAGGCCTTGTCCCTGAACGATCTCCCCCTGGCAGAATTCGTCGCGGAGACGAGAAAAGCGCCACAGGGAGACGAATTCGAGTTCAAGGCGTTCGCAGCCGGCGAGCTTGAAGCAGCAGATGCAGGCATGTGCGCGGCAGACGAGGTCTTCTTCCAAGGCCAGATCCTCCCTCTCCGTCCGTCTTTCAGCTCGGACATGAACTCCGTCTCGAGGTCGGAATCCATGGAACGCTTTTCCTCGTCGGGTGGAAGCTTGGGCTCCGAGAGCAGCAGCAGAAGCAGCAGCATCAGCGCGCGTTCGTCCTCCTGCCCCAAACCCTACTCTTCTTTCAGCTTCTTCTCCTACCCTAGCCCAAAACCTCACGTCTCTTCCCTGGGGAGGAAAATCATTGTATCGCCCAGGAAGAGCACGTCATCTGAAGTTTCAGGCTGGGGTTTTCTTCGTCTGAGCCTGGTTAAAACCCCTGAGATTGACGTCAATGATCTGAGGTTGCGGAACTCGGGCTCCGGCAGAAGGGTTGCGGAGAAGAAGGAACAGTCGTGGAGGTCACTTGGGAGCCGTTTACGGTGCAAGGGCTCCCCGGATGATGTCGTAGTCGAACCAGTTCCAAGACCAAGTCCAAGCTCCAGGTTAAACCACGCATGGAAGATTACGTGTTCTAGACGGAATTTTCGATGGCTGGAAGAGCAGGAACTAAAGTGATCTTCACCGTTTCTTTTCCTTTCTTTTTCGTGAAATCCAGATTTTCTCCACGCTCTGTAATTTTCTTGTTCCCTGCCGTGAATGAGCTTGAAACTTCAAACGACCTTTTCCCCTCTTCCATCTGCAGTCCCGCAATGAAAAATGAAGAGTCAGGGTCCGCAAATAGCTCGATTCCTCCTATCGGAAGAAGAAGCATTATCGGGAAAGAAGGCGTAGATGATGACGACCTGACAGCAACTGTCATCTCTCTCTCTCTCTCGCTCTCTGATGAGCATTCCACGCCGGCCAGGTTTCTTTTAAAAGGAAGGTGCGCCATGTTCTCCGCTTTTGAAGCAAAAGTGAAAGTACTGCCTGTACTCCCAAGATTTGAAATTCACAGCCAGGTCGTTTCGAACCAGAGTAAAGGCATCAAGCTTATGTCAGCATTGTTATTAAGCGATAAAAAATTCCGTCAGGCCTGATTGAGAGAAAAAAGATCCGATCAAGAGCTTTTTTTAATGTATGACGTAAGCATCAAAATCGCGAATCATCTGTTAAAATTTTACACTCGCGAGAAAAATCATATGGAACTCCGCGCATGCTTGATTATTTTTCTTGGAAGGGCCTATTAAAATCTAAACCTCAACCTAAGATAAACAAATCTACCCTTCGGTTTGGGGAAAATTAGAGCATCGTCCTTGTCGAGTGTGTGCGGTGCAACTGGTTCGCTGTTTCGTTTGGGAGAACACTACCCTTCTGCCACAGATGAGGATCGAACGGTCAACACGGCGTGAACTCGAGCACGTGAGGATCTTGCCATAGCCTGGGGACTGTCCATGAAAAAAAAATGTCTCCTCTTTTATAAACTTCATCGCAATCCCCGTCGACAACTCACGATCAACCAATCAGTCAAAGGAACGAATTATCCCTCTACGAACAGAAGGAGATACAGAGAGAATGATAGAAATGAATATGTATTTAATATATGTGTATATATATATGTATAGAGAGATAGAAAGAGAGAGAGAGAGAGATGGAGAAAGAGAGAGAGAAAATGTTCTATACAAGTGATTCTACATATACACCTATCCAAAATACCCGGTTGCAGTGAACAAGAGGTTGCTTTTGACCTGGTTGATCCGCAGTTGGATGCTCCAAGGCAATCAAAAGGGTACCCATTTTGGGCACGAACTGATATCCAGTTTACAAGTGAAGAAGAAGACGACGTCTTTGGATCCTTCAGAATGCTTTGATCGTGAAAATAACTGAGAAAATAAAGACAGAGTACCTTGAAGATGTAAGTATTCAACGTGGGCAGAGATTTTTCAGAGAGCTGCAAGGCATTATAAAGAGAATCTCGAAAATATATGGCAGTTTTGTTGAATTTGTCCTAGCTTGAGCTATTAATCAAAGTAAGAGAATTACGCAACAAAATCCGGGATAAAAAGGGACTCATAATTGGTCGGCATTCATCGACGCACATGGCAGGAATGCATGCATTCTTCTACTGAAAATCGACAAAATAAGAATTCACTCCAATACTTCAGTAATGAGAAATTCTTCATAAAGGTTAAATACTCAATTACCATGAATATATTCAACCAAGAAAGAGTAGAGGAGAGAAAAAAATAGCCACCAGACACGTGATTCACGAAATTTAAAGAAGTAGGAAAAAGTAAAAGACTCACCAATCAAAAGAAAAGCGAGTAACAGCCAGAAAATCACTTGAATCGGACGCCGATACTTAATCTTATACTGAGACCTCTGAAGTTGCCTCTGGAAATTTCCAAGGCAACCATAAAGGTGCTTGTTATATGATTCATCGCCACAGTCACTTAGACAACTCTTACTCCTTTCGTAGAACGTCTTCAGACCCTTCAATTGAAAAGCTCACAGCATGAGATATCATCAATCGCCACCACCTTATCTCTAATGATCAAGATAAATAGACATGGACCTACCCGACTGAAACGATCAGATTTTAAGGGAATGGAATCAGAAGGGTGATGTTGATCACTGAGTTTCCATTTTCGGAAGCCGTTTTTCATCCACTTGACCTTCCAAGTTGACTCTGCAGCCGTCGACAATCCGGAGAAACTAATAACTCTAGGGAGTGGCGAACCAGGTTGCGGTATCGGCGATTTTATCTGGAAATATTCATCCGAAACTAAATTCTTCCACGTCCCCAAATCTGCACCCACACTCGCTGACCTGCGATGCCCAGTTTTTCTATCCTCTCGGGAATAACTAGCGCCAGTCTCATTTACGTCAAAGGAGTTCTGAGGAACATGAATTCTGAAGTCTCTGGCGATATTGTTCATATCCGTTCGACCAATGCCGCCCTTTGGGGGAAGAGGAGGCAATCTAACAGCCGGCTGCTCAACTACGGGCAGTGGACCTGACAAGAACATGGCGAGTTCATCGCGTTCTTCTTCGTCTAAGTTTACCCAAACTAGTGGCGTTCGCCCGTCTTCGATTTCCAAGTTTCTCAAGGCGTCCTCCACAACTAGTATTTGATTCCCAATTGATTCAACGAATTGGCCGTGTCGTATCATCTTATCGTCCTCTGTTTCATTTGGAGGATTACTCGTCGACAGAGATGCTCGATCAAATTCTTCGAGCTGAAAAATGACGAGGTGCATCAAATCGACAATCCCTACTCTATACGCTCCGTAGATTTATGGAAAAATCTACCTGCCACTTGGTCGTCCCCAGCGCGGCGTGAAGCTCTCTACGGAGCTCTGGTCCGCCGGCGGCGTCATCTTTACCATCGGGGGCGGGATTCCTATTCTTCTCTCGGATCCATCTCCTGTATGTGGATTCCATCCTATAGAGTAACCGCACAAAATTAACACACAAAAAAACATACAACAAAAATGCCAGATGAAGATAAAAAATTAGCTGAGATCGATTGAAAGGAATCCCCAAACCTGTCGGCGGATTCCTGCACTTCCTCCGCCGCGGAGAAGAGGGGATCCTTCTCCCAGCGCTCGAACGTCGTAATTGACGCCATCAGAGGGCTCAAAATTAAATCAACAGCCACGAAACCCGTTCAATCGTTTTACGTCTCGCCAGAACCCTAAAGCATAGATACAGAAACAGGGGTACAGGAAAGAACAATCCCTTCGATTGTCCAGCGGGGACAAAAAGGTGGAGACGGAAGTCAGACGGCACAGACCCAAGTCGGACTTTGCGATCTGACCAGGCCACTCACAGAGATGGGGAACTTCCCACGGCGCACGTCCCTTCGTCTCTGCCGGAGGAAAACCCAAGACGAACAATAACGGGGAAATTAAAAACAGGCCCATCATATACCGTTTCCATTTTTTCACATTTTTTCCGTGGCGAAATTGATTATACTCCACATTAATAAAACGACTTTATTTCACGAAAATAGTTTTAACACAGATCAGCTCTGCGGTTTCCATCAGACAAAACTATTTTTTCTGTCCGGATACGTCGACAGAAGATCAAGTGGCGGGGAGGGAAGAGAAACCAGTTGCCGACTGGACTTCCCGTGCGCGATATGACGCGTGTAAGTCAAATTTGACGGCTCAAGGTGAAGCGCTCGTCACTCGCCAGTCGCGCCGTTCTCAACGTCCACGTCAGCGCGTGGTCATCCCATTTGCTTGCGAGTCCACTGAATCTCCGCAATCTTCCAAATTATCAAGTAAAGGTGAGGTATAAAGATGCCGGAGGAGTGCTGTCATCTTTATGAGCAAGAGGCACGTTGCCATTATTTCATGGAGAGCAGCTCATTTGCATGAATATCGCGGACGCAACTTCAAGCCTTCAACTGCCATGGCTAACAACCGTCATGGACCATAATTAAAATTGCAGGTGCAAGTCGCGCGTTATTAAGGTCGAGCAAATTCTTTCATTCAGAGAGGTTTTAGGAGCCACGTTACTCTGAAGATTCTCCGAAGAACCATCTCACTGAGTGGATCTTGGGTATTTGTCTGTCTCTCTCTCTCCCCGAAAATGATAGCTAATGTTCGAAACAAAGCGAATCACCATTCGACTACAATTCACCTTGGCCACCTTCCCTCGGACCCTTCGAGATCTTGTAAAAGGACAGGGAAAGTAAGCAGTCACGGGACGCACAGAGCCGCCGCCACCACCTCTACACCCTCGGTCCTTTCCGCTGGTGTAGCCCCCCCCTCTTCAATTTCAGACGTGAAAGTTAAGTCCACGTAAAGGAGATTGGGCTCGCCACCTTGTGCTTCCCGTCCTCCCACACTAGTCTACCAAAGCTCGCCGTCCCCGACGGCTGCGCCGGCGCGGAAAAGCTCACGCTGTACGTCTTCTTCTCCCCCAGCTTCTCGAAACTCAGCTCCGCTGGCTCCACCACCGCCTTCACTTCACCACTGTCCGTTGTAAACACTGGTTTGTAGATCCCCGCCGTCCCCGTGTTAGTAAGAGTTCTCGTGTGCTTCGCCGTCGTCGTTACGCCGCTACCGGTCGTCACCCCCTGGAACAGCACCGAGAAGGAAGGGTAGTTAAATTTCTCGAGCGAGTACTTCTCCCCGGAGGCCTCGCAGGAGAAGTTCTTGCTGCTCATGGCGGCGATCTGGAGCGGCGTGTAGCCGAGCGCGCAGAGGAATCCGAGATAATCCTCCGCCGCGAGATCGTAGACGAGACCCGGGTCCATGGCGCGGACAGGGTCCACGTGTCCGGCTCCGATAACGAATGGGCTCGCGGGCTTCCCAGTTGCGACGTCGAGCAGCTGCTCCCCGCCCTTGTAAGTGTCGTAGGCGGTGGTCATGAGAGCGGACTTGATGGCGGCCGGGCTCCAGTCCCAGTGAAACCCTTTGAGCAGCGCCGCCAGCCCGCTGACGTGCGGGCAAGACATGGAGGTGCCGGAGATGATGTTGAATTCCGTCCGACGAGTGTCCACCGGGAGGCCCGTCGGCCCGGAAGCGCCCGACCAGCCCGCCAGTATGTTCACCCCTGGGGCGATCAGGTCGGGCTTTAGAATTCCCGGTGTTATCCCGTTGGGTCCCCGCGAAGAAAACGCTGCGGCAACGGGCGACGGCTGTACTCCCAGCTTGGTGCCAGCGAATAAAATGGACGCAGTTGGCGACGGTTCGGACAACACGTAAGACCTGATGACGTTTCCTGTCTTCTCTCCGACTGCCGCCGCCGGTATGATGTGCGTGTCCGCCACCAGTTCTTCTCCGCTCGCCGCGGTGTTTGCCAGGATCATCCCCACTCCGCCAGCGTCTTTCACGACGAAGCCCTTCTGCACTCTCGGGTTCAACCCTCGGTCACAAAGGACGATCTTTCCGGCTACCTTCTCCGGGATTAGAGTACCCGGAAGACAGAGATTTCCTTTGGCCGTTGCGTTGGTAGCGTTCGCGGCGTAGACGACGGGGATACCCTCGCCGGAGAGCGGTTTCCCGCTGTACAGCGACACGCCGGGGTATTTCTTGCCGTCACCGAGAGACACAAAGGCTGGGAAATCGCGGTCGATGGTTCCTGCGCCGACGGTGGTGATCCAGGGCGCGACGTTGGACAGAGTGGCCTCGCCCGGGCCAGAGTTTCCGGCGGAGCACGAGACCAAAATGCCCTTCTCCATGGCAGCGAAAGCTCCGATGGCGACGCTATCGCGGTAGTAGTCGGACTGTCCCCCGCCAAGCGAGAGGGACAACACGTCGACGCCGTCCTCCACCGCCTGGTCCAAGGCAGCGAGAATGTCGGAGCTGAAGCAACCGCCTGTCCAGCAGACCTTGTAAACAGCCACCCGCGCCCTGGACGCCATCCCGCGGGCCGTGCCGGCGGCGAACCCGAAGAGGCTCGCGTCCGACACGACGGACCCGGCGGCGGTCGAAGACGTGTGTGTGCCATGCCCATCGTCGTCTCTCGGGGACTTGGACTCTTTCGTCTCGTCGATGGGCCCGTTGCTCGCCTCGTACCCCTTGGAGAAGAAGCGCGCTCCGATCAGCTTTCTGTTGCAGACGACCACCGCATTGAAGTCCTTGGAATTGTCGCACCCGCCCTTCCACCCAGCCGGCACGGGCCCAAACCCGCTATCGTCGTAGCTCCGTATCTCCGGCCACACGCCAGTGTCGAGGACGCCGACGATGACGTCAGAAGCAGAGTCCGACTCCGGATGCAAACTCGCCTGGTTGGAGAGGCCAAGGAACTCCGGAGTCCGAGTCGTGTGGAGCTCGTACCTGGTCTCCGGCAGCACCGCCACCACGCCCGGTCGGGCGCCCAGCGCTTCTGCCTCGGCGGCCGTCAGCCTGGCGGAGAACCCGTGCGTGACGGTGCCGTAAGTGTACAGCATCTCGGCCGAATCGGAAACCGCTTGCAGGGACGCGTCATACCAGTCCCGGTGCTCGGTGTACGCCGCCGGGATTTCCGATCTCGCGAAACGGACGATATATGTCGCCTTCTCTGCGTTCACTGCAACGCAGAGGAGGAAGAAGAAGAGGGTTCGGTGTTTGAAGGAACCCTCCATTTTCGCAATGTAAACTCCTCTTCTTCGCCGTCCGCGAACTTAAAAGTAGCTACAGAGAGATTTTCTTTATCGAAAGGATGATTGCTTCTGCGAATACAACAAAACCGCGGAGATATAGACGTCCGGAGTGAGAGACCTTGAGATAAGGGAGCGGAAGAGCGAGAGTGTCAGACTGAAGAAGGAATTCTCGCCTTTGCCCTTGAGACCGTCAAGAATTCAGAATTTTTCTGAAAAGATTCTCTCTCTAACGCGCGATTAGTAAGGAATACTCATTTAAAAAGATGTTGCTAGGATTTTTTAAAACGTTAGCCGGCGACGTGTGCAGGGGATCCATGTCCGTGGGAACGTGGGAAAGCTTGACTCGTCAGTCCCGAGATGAACAAAGCAGCCATAAAAAAGTGCGACGACAGATGATCTTCCCCCGTCCGCAACTGATCCAACGGCGCCCCATGCCCTGCGGAGACGTGGGTATTTTTTCCCTGCGGAGGTTACACGGAGAGTAGTCCGTGAGCATGGTAGATCTGCCGATACATGAAAGATCATACGTCTCGTGGCCGGTGGCACGTCGCCGTCCTTCGCCGGATAGACAGCGTGGTCACATTTACCTTCTTTAATGGCGTTGATGAGCACTTAGAAATTAGAATTACCCACTTTACCGGCAAGGGTCTGTGAGATGTGGCGCGATCGAACTGGGTCGGTTGCGAAATAACTTCCCAGCGGTGCCATGATAATGTATCGTTAGTACGAATTTCCCGGCAGAAAGGAGCGAGACAATCTTTATTAAAGCCGGTGGGGACGGCGGCATCGCTGGCGACTCTAGCCGTCCGACGAGAATTGGTCTGTATGGAGTTCTGATTTTCTTCAATTCCATGTTTCCCAGAGTTGCCCTCCATCTATCCATCTTCCATGAAAGGAATGAAGACTGTGATAAGGTAGGTCCGTCTGCAATAGGCGGAGAGTTGCATGCATTGGACCTACTTCCCCACGAGTTTTACATTATTGCGGCACTCACATGGAGGCGAGTGCTGCCTCCAAAGCTCACAGCCCCGTAAACGGCGCGGTTGTCGGCAGAGAGCTCGTTTTCTAGCTATACTCCTATTTGCCGAAAAGGAAGAACAGATGGATGCCAGTTACTTGCTGGTCCCATCTATATTACTTGCCGACGAGTTTCGGAGGAGGAGAATATCAGAAGCGGAGCTGGCCTCCGTCGCATCCGCCGGTGATCGACAAAAAACGGCGTGTTCTCGGGGCAGACGTTCAGAGTGAGTCAGTGACAGACGGAGCCACATTCCGCCTGGCGCCACACTGCAGATTGGAGAGGACAAGATTGCCATTCGAGGATTATATATCAATATCTCACCTTGTCTTAAATCTGCGGTGAGGATGTGAAGCGGGGATATTTATGGGCTTTAACAGACTGGGCTTCTTTGGTCCACGGTCCAGCGGCCCATCACTTCTTCGTCTCCCGCATCTCTTCTTCTTTGAGCTCTTTCACGTTCTCCTAACCATGGACGGGATACGCATGGCTGATGTGTTTTCTGGGCGGAGCGCCTACGAGGTGCTCAGTGTGCCGGAGACCAGCTCCCCCGCCGAGATCAAGGCGTCATTCCGGAAACTTGCCAAGGAGACGCATCCCGACATCTGCTCCGCCTGCGAGCCGTCGGTCGCGTCCCGTCGATTCCTTCAGATCCTCGCAGCCTACGAGGTTGGTTCTGGACCAAAAGGTTTGTCCTTTGAGGCGAGATCGCTCGTGAAGACGACGGAAATTACGAATTCTACTCTTTGACGGATGATACTCTTCGATCGCAGATTCTCTCCGATTCAGAGAAGAGGGCAGAATACGATAACTTTCTCTTCTCTCGGCGCCAGCTTCTCCAGAAGCAAACGGCATTCGGGAATTCCTCGATACACACCTTCAAATACGGCACCGTCATAAAAGTACCAAAAGAACCAGAAGTTGCTGAGTGGCTGCAGTGGTACCGACGCGCCGTACAGGACATAATTTCAGAGAGGAAAGTTGCTTCGGGGACGGGTTATTGGGGGAACTCGAGAACGACCTTTTATTCAGCTGTTCGAGCAGCTTACTACGGTCCTGAGATAGAGTCGTCGGCTTTTCTTCCTGATTGCTTCGAGGCAGAGGAGAGATCTATCGAACAAACCCCGGAAGTGTTGCACTTGGTCTCCGGTCGGGATCTCCTTGGAATTGTCTGTGTTTCAGATGATGTCTCGATGCTGCCCCACGGCTCTGTCGGAAAGTTAAACCCTAACGTTTCCCAATTTTGTGAAAATAAGGATACCGTAATAATGCCCATGCCCGCTTCTCCTGATGGTTCTGGTGATAGAGAATTCTCCGGTATAAATTCCGGTGATTATGTTCCTGATGCTTACAGAGATTTGGAAGTGCACATATCTGGTCAACTAATTGCAACGGCCTCGAGGGATCCACCCGGTTGTTCTGAAGATTGCATACACGTTCGTCTTGGTAGTCATCGACAAGAATTGTCTGCAGAGAGAAAAGATTCGTCATCAACTTCGGCTGAATTTAGTAATCTGCTTGGAACAATTAGAGGACTTGGAACCACCTCGGAGGAAGGGTCTTGCGATGTATTTGACAGAAATGGGTCAAGAACTCATGTCATTATGATACATAGAACATTACTGGTATAGGCCGTGGTCAAGATAACCATGATCATATCTCCACTTTTTGTTCTTGAAAGTTCTACACATTCCATTTCTCTCAGGTAAAACATATGCACTGGTATTCGATTGGGGACAAAATCGCAACATGTGAATGTAGATGCAGTCGTGCTCGATTACCTCCGAGCAGGTTAGTGTTTTCATTAGATGTATAGTTTCACTCATCTTTCACAACCATGAATCATGTATCATGAAAACTATATTTTTAAAGGAACCCAGTTTCATATTTACTGAATTTCCGTGACCCATGCTTTCTACCTGACGAAGTTCAAGTTAATTAAACCTACAATGAAATCTTGAGATTTCAGATCTCAAGATCTGATTTTTTGGTTTGCCTTGCTTTTTTTCAGATTTTGGTTATTTGAGCCGCGCAGCAGCATGCATGATACTGGAGGCTGGTATGTTGAAACATTTCGGAGAGATAGAAAAGGCGTGACCATCCCATCGCAAAGGGAATGGCATGGCCCGATTGAGCATCATGATAGGTAAGTTTCTTCATCATGATAATTATGATATGAAATGACATGGTGCTCTGAAACGTGGACGCTAACAGAAACCGCGTAATTCACTTAATTATGTGAAATTTTTTTTCCGAATATTATTTTAATAGGAAACTTAAAATTTGCGCAGGAGATTGCATCCTGCGATGTATTTCGCGGCACTCGCATATAAAACATTGGATATTGAGGCAGCTAATAGGCAGAAGAGGCCCATTAGAGATATTATTGGATCATCTGTCTCAAGTTTAGTCCACTGGTGTAAGAGGCTACTTTAAAGGTCGAAACATAGTTTATTTTGCGAATTTTAAATTAATCAAAGGATCTTGATTTTTTTATAAAAGACGTATACGGCCTTGACATCCTGTATATTTTCTGTTTTGCCTTCTTGGAGAATCTACGTGAAGGAAATGATGTTTTTGCCTCCCGTCCACACCATGTAAGAACCGTTTGACCCGACCTGACAAAATGGGCTTAGTGTTGGTAATCGGGGTGGGACATCATGTCTGGGCGGCCCATTTTGGTGGATCTCTCTCTCTTTGAAGAGCAGGGTGCTGAGAAGAGGATTAAAGTCCAATATGGAGGGGAAGAACATAACCATTGAAGGCCATCGAGAGTCCAATACTGAACACGTTGATAATGGATTTTCAACCCGTGACATAGGTAAATGGACTGGCGCCCTTGAATTGATTTCCAAGTATTATTTTCCTTCCTATGTTTAAATCCTTCAATCATAAAAAAGGATGTATAGAATTTATTTATATGGCAAGCGTGGTCTCACCTTTTTTTTCACATTTCATGCTTCCATAACCAAACCCCTTTACCGGGCGCCCCTCCTTTTTTCAGACGCTTCCTTCTCCAACTTATAGAAAATACTTCCATCGTAAACCGCCCTCATATTCTCCTTCGACAGTAGCCCATCCTTGTCCTTGCAGAGAGAATACAGCAGCTTCCACTCAAGCAGAGCAGTTGTCCTGAAAGTGTTTTGAATTCAGAACAGACATGACTGCTAAATAAAGAAGTTGTATTCATTTGACCATCGTATAATCCATTCTAAGTCATTCAACGTTGAAAAATTCAGTAGAAACTCTTACCATCCAACATAGTTCTTGGGAATTCTGTTGGCTTTCAGCATGTCCATCAACTCACTTGAAGTGAGAGCATTAGGGTTAGTCTTCGCGTGTTTCTCGAAAATGGCCTCGAACTTTTCCGGCACAAACCTAAAAGTAAAAATAGACACCCAATAGAGCAAATAGATGAATCTGAAGCAGATACTGTAGTTCTCTCATCATGAATTGATAGCCAATTCGTTCACTGTGATCCCCCGGTTTTACCTTCCTTCGGAGTCGTAGGCGCCCGTATCGCTCCCATGCTTCCCTTTCTGGATGTTACTGACGTAGACGGCAGGAATAAGTGACGACCGATTCCCCTGCACAAGGATCTCAATTTCCACCGATCACAAAGAAACCAGATTGACAAGGAAAGGGAAGAAGAATGCCCTACGAGTTGAGTCATTGGGCCGAGAAGGACATTGATCAACACGGCTACTGTAGAAGACACCGTAATTCCAAAGCCGAGCGCTCGCATCCCTGCAAAATCCCTAATTTTCTCATTTCCATTCTATGTCCACAGTAGGGTAAAGCTCTTCTCCTTCTTCCTCTCTCTCGGCTAATGTAAAAGGGACCAAGAGGAAGAGTAACCTTCATACGTCTCTGAAACGTAAATTACGCCGTCCTTGTTGCGATCGAAGAAGGCTGCGTGTTTTTGAAGGGGCGTCATTTCTTCCGCAAGGGCTCTTTCACCAGCTTCCCCCATACCTGCCGTCCGCGGCACAAGTTCGGGGAAATAAAAAGTTATGGGAAGTAGAGGCTCGCTATTAGAGGTCGAGAGAGAGCGAGAGAGAGTGCGTGATCAGTTTATGAATGTATGAAGCAAGAGGGGTCAACAGAAGGGAAGGGTGGTTGCAGGTCGATCTAATCACATTTCTTTTTAAAGATAAGGCTTCGGCCGGAGAAACCTTCTCTCTCACGCAAGGATCAACGTCGACGCTGGCAACTGAAGCATCCGCTGGCAATATGGCGGTAGCCAGCTCCTTCCATGTGCAATGAAAAAGACTTCAGGAAGAGAGTCACGCAGAAGACGTGCACGCGGCAACTAAACACGGCGGGTGATTTTACTCCTGTCATCGCCGGGAACGTCTCTCGGGTAGTGGGCGGCGTGGCAGGAGCCAATGGCCACGACGCCCTAGTCTCTCAGGGGTACGAGAGCTTTTCCGACATTGCAGATATTGAAAGCGGAATCCGGCCTTTTATTTCTACCGACCTGATTTAAAATACTCGGTGTGCATGAAATTGCGGTTCCAGCCCCAGGAGTCGCCGACGGTGAGCCTATTGACGGAGACGGCAGCGGGGATCTGCAGCAGGGAGAAGCAGGCGAGCAGCGCTGCTGCCGCAAGCCTTGGAAAACCCCTCATTATCTCTCTCTCTCCCCCTCTCCAGCCCCGATTGATTTCACCGGGAGGGGAAGTGGGTGTTTCTTTTCTTTATTTATTATTACCATCGGAGAGGAATATCGACAAAAATAATTTTAAACTCCACAAAATAATTTTAAGTTAGTCCATGAGAGGAACTTAGTCCCACAAGGGCCATATCTTTGTTTCTCTCATACTTACATCCATTTATATAGATGCTTCTCATATCTCTTAAGCATCTATTAAAAGGCTATGTTATTCATATAATATAAGATTCAAAAATATTTTACCCTAAAAGCTTGGGTTCTTCTTGCCGCTGCTGCCTAGGTGGGCTAGACTATTGCACCCTCCCACCCGTTCTTTCTCTTCTAGCCACCCCTGAGTTCCTACTGCCACCCCTCGGTTTGCATTGCCTAGGCTGCAGCCTCTATTGCCTCTGTACAAGGCCGTCGTCGTAGTTCCTGGCGGATGTCTGATGCCGTCATTGCATATCGGCGACCAATCCACATGTCTGACCTAATCTCTATTATAACCCTTCATGGTTGGTAAGCAAGCCTCAACATCATCAACCTTTCCCCAATGACTCCTAATAAGCTGATTTTTAGGGCTAATTATATCATTTTGATGAATCAAACTTATATAATAATATTTATAAGATTTTCACCATAATCACAAATACCCAAGTATAAAGTGAGAAATGGGTCAAACTTAAAGAGGCTATTCACTAGACCTAAGTAAATATATGATATTTTATGATGAGAAATGCATGAAGAGCAAATGCAATGTGAGCGACAATCCAAAACACTTGAATCTCTTATAAAAAATCTAGAATATTTTAGATAAGAGATAATGATAATGTTTTTGGAAGTTTTTAATGACAAATAATGCTCAAAGATTAAGAGAAATGAAACCCTAATCTATTCCTGATCAAGATCTTACCCTCAAAAATGATCTTATTTCAATCACTCATTTGAGAGCCCCTACATTTCACCCAGACTTAGTGTGTCTTGCATCTAACAAGAGGAACGACAAAAACAAGGAAGAAACTCACTAGAAATGGTGTTTTCGTCACAAATGGCAACATGTTAGAACATTCTTTCCTTCAACTTGAGGCATAAAATGAAAATAAATTAAAACTAAACTTTTCGTCCCCTTTATACAATCTGAGGGTACAAATGCATAGAGCATGAAAAGACAAAGCTGCCCACAAAATTTCATCTCAAAACTACATCAGCATCATTGAATATTGGGCTTTCAATTTAGAGTAATCTAGACTAGTGATCACTTTCTCTCTCCTCTTCAATTCCATTGAATCACCTCAAATTCTGAGTTTTCATGTCTCTATGATCTCTCATGCCTTTATGCAGAGTAATCGAGGTCAACCCTTAAAAAAACATTTATATTCACTCTCTCTTCTCTCTCCTCTAAAAAAAGGTATTTACCATTGCCATTCCTAATGAGGTGATTTATTTTCCACATCAACCTCAACGTTAGATGATGCGAGAGTTATTTCACTAGACGAGAGAGAGAGAGAGAGAGAGAGAGAGAGAGAACAAAGAAAAAGAGGGAGCACAATCTTGACGTATGATGAACTTGATCACATATGCTTTTTGTCATTGTTGTGAGTCAATTTCATGAAATAAAATTATAATTCTTTACTTAGTATAGTTCCAGCAATGGTCGAATCCATGAGGAGTTGAAGTAATGACATTAAGTGTTCAAATTAAAGACATGGGCAGGGGAATATGTGCGAGTGAGAATGAAGCATGTGGAGGTGAGTGTGAACGACAATTTTGAGTTTCTTTTAGAATTAAGATATAAATTAGAATCTAAAATGAAATTTCAGCTGAGGAGAGATGAAATGTAAATGAGAATATGACAAGGCGAGAATATGATGGGTGAGAGTGATGGATCGATGTGCGACGACGAAAAGAGGGACTGATGCACGTGTGACATGATGTCAAAACTAATACATTAAAATAAGAAAATAAAAATAAAACATATATCTACTATTTATGGAGATGTTCACACGCCAAAATCCACTTTGGTTCATTAACGTGCCCAAGCCCCATTAGCATGCCCATCCTAGGCCTTGATGCTCGATCTGCTCTGATCACAATATTCTATTGCTTCCCTATCCTCGACAAGATTAAGAATCTAACAAATGCTCATCCTTAGGCCTTGACCTCCTCTCACTTTCCTTCTAGTAGCTTGATTGATGTGAGACAAAATAAGAGAATCAAAATTTTGCAAGAGGAGGTGTAAGGGATGGTGTTTTGATAGAGAGATGTTAATTTTTTTTAATATTTGTGACCTTGAACTCCCTAGGTTTAATCCCACAATTATAAGGGAGAGAGATCATTTTTAATAACGTTAAAGTGGAGCTTCTATTAAATTAACTATACTAAATTTTATAACCAATGTGCATGAATACTGACGAAGCGTTTTCGTGAGTCGTTAAAACACAAAAACGCTGGTCAAATAAAATTTATAAAAACTGAACTCACAAAGATAAGATATAAAATCAACTAATATGTAAGTATCGGGTCGATCCACAGAGAGCAGGGTTGACTTTAATTGAAAAGTTGACTTGGTCAAACTTAGGTTTAAAAGGGGTTTTAAATAAGTAAAAATAAGAAGTAATGAGTGAAAATGATATAAATAAGCTAAATAAGAAGTTTTAAGAATTTGATTCTCGGGTTTGACAGAGAAAAGTCAAAAGTCAAAGTCAAAGCATTGACTTTGACCAACAGTAGGTGTTCTATAAAATCAGAGAATAAAAAAGAGTCAACATATTAAAAAAATTATATATTTGGAAACTAGAGAGCAAATGGAATTTATTGATATATAATTCGTGATTTTTGGATAAGAAATGGATTTACTATGAATTATTGAAAATCAAATATCAGAAAATCCCTGAAATGAACACCTCTGAGGAAATCTTCAAATCGACCAGTCAAATGGAATCCAAATATTGAAATTTATATGTCAATAGAAATAGAATAACCATAAGAATCTAATAAGACCAAAATTATCAAATTCTAATTTGTGAATTAAAAGTAATTGACCCTGAAAGTCAACATTTGACTTCTGATAAAAGATGAACAGTCCTCGGTCAAACATCAAATTGGAGGGCCAAATGAACTGGGAATTTGATGAATTTGCTATCCACGGAAAGCTGATGAAAAGAGAAATTCAATGAAACCAAAATAAAGTTATTTGGAATTATAATCAGAGAGATATCCTATTTTCAAAATCAGCAATTTTTGGAACTCGAATTTGGGAAAAATGAAGAACACTAAGAACTAATTTGCAAAATTAAACTTCTAAATCTAATAAAAACTCAAATTACCTCCTGATAATCAATCGAATCTCACTACTAACCCAATTTTTGAAAGAATGGGGCTTCAATTCTCGTGGATTGAAGCGAATTTTCTCGGATTCTTCCTCGTGGACTTTCGGAATTTAAGGGGACAATTCGATGAAATCAAGGAGAAATTTGTGATCAATCCCGCTCCAATTGCTTCGCAATCGAGTCTAAACGCGGGGGGATCACAATGAACATGAGATCTTCCTCGAAATTTGCTTGATTTTGCTTCACGAATCGATCAAAAGTTGAAGAACAAAAGGGATAATACATCGCTTTTTAAAGGAAAAATAAGCTAGAAGATCGTGTGCAATTGACGCGGTCGTGGGGGTTGATTTGAGGCATCGTGGGGACGATTCCCTTGGGCGGCTTCGTGGCTCCCGAATTGGCCATGAATTTTGCTTCAAAAGAAGCCACGATCAAGCGGCGATCGGGCCTCGATCGTGGCCTTTTCTCTTGCCGTCTTCAGTTGGAATCGTGTCCCGAGATCATGGCATTGAATCCACGATCGCGGCTCGATCACGCCGCGATCGCGGTTCGATCGGACCGCGATCATGGAGTTCTTCCACGAATCTTTCCCGTCGTCCGATGGAGCTTCAAGTGAGTGGACGATCGCGATTCACCTGATACAGTATGCCACGATCATAAGGAGGGTCCACCGCCAGCCGTCCAATCGGTGAAGATCGCGATGAAGATCGTGACCGTCCGATGAAGCCACATCCGATGAATCCTTGATCAAACCCCGATGAAGATCGGGCGCTCCTCGTGGCGCCACGTTGCGATCGGTGAGCTCTACGATCGCGGTCACTTAAGGTAGAAATTACGCACGTGCTTGATTTACTATCTCGTGGACTCGGGTCCACGCGATCTCTGCCATCTTGATGGAATCCGACGCCCGCTGTGTCGCCACGTGTCTTGCATAAGATAAGATACATGTGGGACATTGTGAACATTGTTAAGTATAAATTGTGGGGCCTCAGCGCCCGTCGCATCCGCGCGGTGGTCCCGCGCGCCACGTGTCAGCTCGCCGCCTGGCCCGCTCGCCACGTCAGCACCTGTAGGTAAGTACACCCTTTTTGCGATTTTTGATAGAAAATATATAAAAATTCGTTAGAAATTCAGTATAAATCCAAATTAAAATCTGAAAAAGGATAGAAATTTCAGAAATTCATAACTTTAAATATACAACTTTTAATCCAAATTTTCTCCATTGGATCACAAATTCTTTTCTTTTTAATATCATGTCATATAAAATATATTTTCAAAGAAGAAATCAAGATGAATTAGAATTTACTTAACTCATTTCTTAATAAATCTTCTTGATCATAAATTCATCTTAAAATTATCCTTCAAAACATTCACTAAAGTCAAAATCCTTCAAGAAAGGGGATTAACTTCTATTAGTTTAAACTTAACAAAAGACTAATCATCTATCAAGAATGAAATTATCCCTAATTTATGCATAAATATCAACTTTAGTGAAATGACATACCAATGGAGAAAATTCCTAAAAAGTATGATAACATGAATCATATTCTCATGAAATAAGCATGAATATGAGTTAATTAGGATAATAATTTAAGTTATAAATGCATGTTATCAAATACACAAATGTAGGATTAGAGGCTATCCTAGGGCTCACACAA
>CM044106.1:5382345-5404553 GCA_024174645.1 Lemna minuta
GTGTAGAGGATCTTACACATCAAATTGTAAGTGATGACCTCGATGACAAAGGAAGCAATTATGGCAAAGACGTGGGAGCGGTCATTGTAAGAGATAGACCTAACACACATGAGTGAAGTTTTCAAAAAAAAAACAATGTAGTAGAAATGGCTTGAGATGGAAGGAGAGTGCGAGGGACCTAAGACATACATTGAGTGAGATTAAAAGGTTTGAGGCTAGGATCCTATCGCGACTCGAGTAGGTGGAGTAGTGATATTTATCAAATTGACATGACTCGCACACCAAGGTTTTGGAAGTTTTTTTTAGTTTTTTGAAACAAGGATGACATAACGGTGATCTAAAAAAATAAAGGAGGTGGTTATAGAGGCTATAAAATGAGCTTAAAGGCTAGGAGAGGGTGCATAAAAAATCACCATGTAGATTCCTCAACCCTTCTCACAGCCCAAACTAATCTTTTTATTGTGTATGCAATTCTTGAACTTGAGGAACACTGACCACCATAGCACATTTGAGAGATTTCCTAGAGAAATAAAATTTTGAGAGGAAAAGGGTGTATCGATTGTGACGTGAAGTGTGGTTGAGAAAATGGCGGGGTCATTGATAACATGCAATCTTAACATACAATTACATGATTATTAATACAAATTAAGGCATAAAACATTCTATTTTATGCATGTTATCATACTTTGAGTGCATATCTATCATTTCATGCAAATTTAAGTTATAATTTCAAAATGCACAATTTTAGGGATAATTATACATTTTAAGAATATATTTTGAAATTCGATTATTCACATCTATATTTGAGATTATAATTAGGTTTTAATGCTAAATAATAAGAGAAAATACTTTTATATACTCATTTATTTTTCCAAGATTTAATTTTTAAGAGAAGTGAGTGTATTTTTAAATAAAAATTTATTATCTAGTTATTTAAATAATTTGAATTTTTAGAATGATAGTTAATTTAATTTTTGATCCAATGAAAGAAATTTGGATTAATGTGGAGTTGTATTTTAAAAGTTATGAATTTTATAATTTTAGAGATTTTTATGAATTTTTATGAATTTAAAATTGATTTATTTAGTTTAAAATTGATTTTATAATCGCGTAGGTGATGTGACAAAATCTGTAGCGTCCGATTGCACGATTAATCGTGATCGTGGATCGTCACTTAAGGCAGGGAGGTATGTGGCCCAATCATATTCGTCAGTAAATCATTTTTAAAGAGATTTAATCTTAATTTTCGATCTGAGGAGTTATAACGGCTGTGATTAAAACAGGACAAAACACATCCAAAGTGTTAGATCAAGATCGGATGGATGACGTTTCAAACGTTACTTCAAACGCCCGCGACGTGGCAAAATCTCAACGGTCCATCTCCGATCTAACGGGCACGACTTAAGCGTAATGATTCGTATCTTTGCATTTCATCAAAGCCGTTGATCGAAAATTAAACGCTCTATCCGATGGCTATGCCCAAATTTGCTATAAATTGAGATGTTCTTCGACATTATAATGCATAATTGGATGTTTTCGAGTAATCAAACTATTTAGACACCACCATCCTTGAATATCTTGCTTTCAATCGCTTCTAAACTTATTTCTGTGTTGACGAAGTGGTTAGAAGTGAGATTTTGTCGATAGAATAGGGAGAATTTGCCTCTTGAACGCTGATAATCGTCTTCGAAATCGCGAAATGAAAAGCCTTGAATCTGACGACTAATTGGATTATTTCGATCGTTATCTCGGATTAGATTATGTGTTATCCTCCTAATCTTTCATCTTATATCATTAAATTTTAATTAAGGATCGTAGATTTAGTTAATATTGTTTTGAATTTCGAGTTTCTTTCCCTTTGCGTTCGGAAATTTCTATCTAATTCGTTCTTTGATTTCTCCGCGAATCTTGATCCAAATCAAGTGATTTTTGATTCTGTAGATTCATTTTTGAGTTCTCTTTCCAAATCTATCACTTTCCCTAATTTCTCACCTCAATTCATTGTTCGATTTAATCAAATTTCAAAAGATGTCTCAAAATTCCTTTATTTCTCCATGGATTCTACCCTTATTCATCACTATATTATTCAAATCATGATTTAATCTTAAAATTAGTGAGTTAGGTATTATTTTTGACACGAATCGATGTGCAATTAACGACCGCATCGATTCTTTATATTAAACATCTAATATAAGATTTCTAGAAAGGACGAATCCATAGATCTAAGAGGACATAGATAAATATAGCTAGCTTATATCAAACTGTTAATCTCCATCATAATATCTATCAATATGAAGGAAACCTTAATTGAGAACACATTGTCTTATATTTCTACCGTCTTAAGTAAAGATTTGATGGATATTATGTGGCCTATATGATGGGTATTATGTGGCCTGCAAGCCAATCACACTTTCATCTTTTGTTTATATTCATTGAAATGAACTTTTCTTTATTGTCATTCTTGTGTGATGTTTGCAATGAAGTCCATGAACATATACAATGATCAAGTGAATTATGATGAGATCATAATACATTGATCGCTAGTCTTTAAACATATGTTCTAAATATTCTTATTCGTGGGATATTCGAGAAGGACATCGAATTATCCAGAAAGAATAACACTATCTGATCTGACGCATATGATAGGATCTGAGGTTGATAAACTTTCCAAAATTTCATCAAAACATCGAATACAGCGGAATCCATTGAATCGGACATTCAAAATACCAAGCCACCAAGAATAGATGATCATATCATCTAGTATGTATGAGAAAACATACTTATAGGTTTCCTTGAAAGAGTTCTTGAAGCTATTCAAGTGTCTAGCCTCTAGCGGTATCCACACGTTCTCCGGATGGTTAGATCTCCTCTTCAAAGCTCTTCACTAAGAGAGAAAGAGAAGAAAGGAGAGAATTCTCACAAGGCTTGCATGGGCACCTTTAGTTGTGGTCGTTCTCCCCTTATTTATAGATATTTGGAATGAGATTTTTTCATAAAAACCTTCATAATTATGTCTATATCCACCAACATTCATAAACCTTATGTGTGTGACCCTCTAGGTCCATATATCTCACTAGTTAATAACTCTATAGACCAAATAACACGTTATTGGTCAACCTTAATTAATTATCCACATCCACATATAGATTAATTAATTAAGGATCAATTTAACCCAATCGATAGGTCAAGTTGCCTGCCCGTTGGGTGCCAAGCTACACCACGTACTCTAGGAGATATGGAGTATGTAAGAACTCACACATGGAACCTTCCCGTCATTGATTTCCATGTATGCATAATCCTTCATCCACATTAGACTCATGAATGACTTAGGGTATGGTTAACTATCAACCCCTAATCGGTCACTCAAGTTAGTACTGATGCGTGTAGAAATCATCGAGAACTCCTTCGATATTTCTACTACCTTGGCCAAGGAATTCATCGCATCTCATTCCTTTGAGTTAATCTCCTCAAATACCGAGGGTGGATGATCCTATCTTGACCACACAATCATCTTCGTGGACTTCATGTCGTATCCAATATATGACGTTTTAGATATCCCGTTGCTAGGGATTCGTAAGTCATAATCAAAACACGATCATCCATCCACAAGATGTCTTTGGTGTCCCAAGTCAAAGGACCACATACACAATAATGACATGAATCAACCTGATTGACAGTTAGGTATAATACCATTCAGTTATTCATACGGATCAATTCAGTGAACTCTTTCTCCAAAGAGCACCCACTATCTATCCTTAGAGTCTCCACACCGATAGCTATAGGATCGGCCATACTCATCATATGAGATGGATTAGATAGTGCTATTCTTTCTGGATAATTCGATGTCCTTCTCGAATATCCCACGAATAGGAATATTTAGAACATATGTTTAAAGACTAGTGATCACTATATTATGATCTCATCATAATTCACATAGTCATTGCACATGCTCATGGACTTCATTGCAAACATCACACAAGAATGACAATGAATGAATGAATTTCAATGAACATAAACAAGATACATGAAAGTGTGATTGGCTTATAGGCCACATAATATCCATCAGTTGAGACACCAAGGATTGATAGCGGGTATTCTTTGGAGAAAGAGTTCATTAAATTAATCTATATGAATCCCTAAATGGTATTATGCCAAATTGTCAATCAGGTTGATTTATGTCACAATTGTGTACGTGGTCCTTTGACTTGAGACACCAAAGACATCTTGTGAATAGATGATCGTGTTTTGACTATGACTTACATATCCCTAGCCTCGGGATCTCCAAAACGTCATAGATTAGATATGACATGAAGTCCTCAAATGTGATTAAGTGGTTAAGATGGGATCATCCGCCCTCGGTATATGAGGAGATCAACTCAAGGAATGAGATGTGGTTAAATCCTTGGCCAAGGTAGTGGCAATATCAAAGAATTTGTTCTTAATGATTTCCTACTTGCATCAGTACTAAATTGAGTGATCGATTAGGGTTTGACAATTAACGATACCCTAAGTGATTCATGAGTCTCGTGTGCACCAATGACGTACACGACAACCAATGATGATAGGGTTCCATGAAAGAGTTCTAATATACTCCGTATCTCCTAGAGCACGTGGTGTAGCTTGGCACTCATCGGGTTGGTGACTTGATAACATGCATTTATAACATGAATTCTTATCTTTATTAACTCATATTCATGCTTATTTTATGTGAATATGATGCATGTTATCATACTTTTTAGGAATTTTCTACATTGGCATGTCATTTCACTAAAGTTGATATTTATGCATAAATTAGAGATAATTTCATGTTTAATAGATGATTAATCTTTTGTTTAAATTAATAAAAGTTAATCTCTGTTATGGAATGAGTTTTGACTTTAGTAAATGTTTGGAAGGATGATTTTAGGATGAATTTATGATTTAAAATGTAATGAGAAATGATTTAAGTAAATTATAAGTCATTTTGATTTCTTCTTTCTAAATATGTTTTTAATGGCATAATATTAAAAAAGAAAAGAATTTATGATCAAATGGAGAAAATTTCGATTAAAAAGGAGTTGTATTTTGAGAAATATGAATTTATGAAGTTTTATACTCTTTTTCTAATTTTTATTTGATTTTTAAATGAATTTTAAGCCCTTTTTTCTATTAAAAAAATCGAAAAAGGATGTAGACTTACCGCAGGTGATGACGTGGCCAGCGGGCTCAGGCAGAGCTGACGTGGCGAGCGGGCCTCAGGCAGAGCTGACGTGGCGAGCGGGTCCACCGCGCCGTTACGACGTGGCACTGAGGCCACGTGGCAAGACGCGTGTGGCCCACGCGTGACGCATGCGTGACACGTGTCACATATATTATATATAATACATAGGGTTATCGTACATATAAGCCAATCCACTATGGATTGGCTAATATATGTAATCCGCTCCCCTATTTATGCGTGAATTTCTCCTTGATTTTCTCTGTGTGGGACTATGTTCCCTCACGGTTTTCTTTTGCAGGCTACGTGGACGCACGGCGGGCGTCGGATCTGATCACGGCGGCTGAGATCGCGTGAACCTCGGTCCACGCGATCACCAAATCCACCACGTGCTAAATTCGAGGAGTAAGTGAAGATGATCGAACGACTTACCTCGCGCCACGTGGCATCCTGAGAAGCTCCCGATCGGCATCAACAGAAGGCTTTGAGTTGATCGCGATCGGACCGCTGATCTTCATCGAGAGACGATCTCGATCGGATGGCTGGCGGGGGACTCGCATCAAATCATCGAACGGCTGATTTACATCGCGATCGCGGCGCACGGGATCAGATAATCGCGATCGTCCATCCAGCGAGAGCGCAATCGTACGGCGGTTGAACATCGTGGAAGAACTCCACGATCGCGGCGCGATCGAGCCGCGAGCGAGGAGATTGTGGCGCAGAATCGGCGGGGATTCGCCTCTCATCGATCGGCCGGTGATCGACGAAGCCCTAACACCACGATCGACGCCCGATCGCGACCCGATCGTGGCAAAAATCGCAGCGAAAACGTGGCAAATCTGAAGCGAAATTGAAGCTAAACACAAGCCGATTCGTCGCGGAATTGAAGCCACAACCCAGGCCCAAGGAATCGCCTCCACGACGACAGCAAACCGCATCCACAATCGTCTCCATCACCCACGATTTCGAGCCCAATTTCCTCTTTAAAAGCATCTATTCCCTTCTTTTGTTCTTCAACTTTTGATCGATTTGTGAAGGAATTAAGCAAATTTCGAGGAAGATCTTTAGTTCATCATGATCCCCCGCGTTTAGACTCGATTCCGAAGGGATTGGAGCGGGATTGATCGCGAATTCCTCCTTGATTTCATCGAATTTTCCCCTTGAATTCCGAAAGTCCGTGAGAAAGGATCCGAGCAAATTCACTCCAATTCGAGCAAATTGGAGCTTAATTCTTGTGGAAATCGGGTTAGTAGTGAGATTCGATCGATTATCAAGAGGTAATTTGAGTTTTTATTAGATTTAGAAGTTTAATTTTGCAAATTAGTTCATAGTGTTCTTCATTTTCCCCAAATTTTGGTATGAAATTTTGCTGATTTTGAAAATAGGATATCTCTCTGATTATAATTTCAAATCACTTGATTTTGGTTTCATTGGATTCCTCTGTTCATCAGCTTTCCGTGGATAGCAAATTCATCAAATTTAGAGTTCATTTGACCCTTCAATTAAACGTTTGACCACGGACTGTTCATCTTTCATCAGAAGTCAAATGTTGACTTTCGGGGTCAATTACTTTTTATTGACAAATCAGAATTTGATAATTTTGGTCTTGTGGGATTCCTCTGGTTCTTAGCTTTCCATTGACATATAAATTGGAAGATTTGGATTTTATTTGGGCATTCAATTTGAAGATTTCCTCTGAGGTGTTCATTTCGGAGATTTTCTGATCATTGATTTTCAATAATTCATAATAAATCCATTTCTTCTCCAAAAATTACGAAATATATATCAATAAATTCCATTTTCTCTCTAGTTTCTAAATACTTTTCGTAATCTTCTGACTCTATTTGGTTCTCTGATTTTGCAGAACATCTACTGTTGGTCAAAGTCAACGCTTTGACTTTGACTTTTGACTTTTCTCTGTCAAATCCGAGATTTCAATTCTTAAAACTTTTTATTTACCTTATTTATATTATTTCCATATCTTAAATCTTATTTTCTCTTATTTAAAACTTCTTTTAAACCTAAGTTTGACCAAGTCAACTCTGCTATTAAAGTCAACCCTGCTCTCTGTGGATCGACCCGATACTTACCCAATACTTGATTATTATATCTTGTCTTTGTGAGTTCAATTTTATAAATTTTGTTTGACCATCGTCTTTGTGTTTTAACGACGCACAAAAACGCCACGTTATGACTCAACTTGTCAATTGGGTTAAATCGATCCTTAGTTAATTAATTTATAGGTTGATATAGTTAATTGATAAGTAGGACCAATAAATTTTATTAGGTTGATAAAGTCATTAACTGGTGAGATATATGGACCTGGAGGGTCACACACATAAGGTCAATAGACGTCGGTGAATATAGACATAATAATAAGGGTTTTGTGAAAATTTCACATTCCTAAAGTCTATAAATAGGGGGAGAATAACCATAATAGTGGTGCCCATGCAAGCCTAGTGGAATTTCTACTCTCTCTTCTCTTCCTCTCATAGTGACAAGTGTTCAAGAGGAGATCCAATCGTCTGGAGACTGTGTGAATGCCGCTAGAGGCCGGACGCTTGAACGGTTGAAGAACTCTTTCAAATGATCCATGTAAGTATGAATTTTATTCTATACTAGATGATAGGATCACCTAGAATGGATGATGAGTTCATCTTTTCTGGGTGCTTCAACTTTGTTGAATGTTTTGATTCAACACCTTTCGCTGCAATCATTTTTTTGGTCAAAAACTTGGAGAGTTTTTTATGCAAGACCGGGGAGGGAAGCCAAACTCCTACTAATGTTGACAAGCAGAGTACCATCTGGAACGTCGCCTCCGGAGATCCTGGGATGCGCCGCGTAGTGTCGGTCCGGGAATCCTTCCGGCCCATGTCCACGGGGCGGGGGAAAACCGTGGGTCGTCGAGGGTAGCTTGACGATCAACCCGACAGATTGGACCACGGCCTCAATCCTATCGAGTCACCTAATCACTCGTCCAAAGTTAAATACCGACGACAACGAAGACAGGTGTTGGGAAATCTGAAGAAGATATAGAACGTCAACATAAAGGGAGGGGATGAGTGCCTTAACCTGCAGGGCACGAGCTTGGTCGGTCGTGATGATAGAGGCCATTCGTACGCAACATAGACGGTCGGCAGGGGAATCCTCGTCAGCGGTGTCTCGGTCGAGTCAGAACTTTCCCAGATCAAGTAGGGAGGATGGTAATCTCAGGTCGCGCGAGCGAGCGGTGGTGCATGACGTGTCGCTTTCGTGCGTCGTTAAAACACAAAGACGATAGTCAAACAAAATTTATAAAACCGAACTCACAAAGATAAGATATAATAATCAAGTATTGTGTAAGTATCGAGTCGATCCACAGAGAGCAGGGTTGATTTTAATCGTAGAGTTGACTTGATCAAACTTAGGTTTAAAAGGAGTTTTAAATAAGAGAAAATAAGATGTAAGGAATGGAAATGATATAAATAATCTAAATAAGAAGTTTTAAGAATTGAAATCTCGGATTTGACAGAGAAAAGTCAAAAGTCAAAGTCAAAGCATTGACTTTGACCAATAGTAGGTATTCTGCAAAATCATATAATCAAAAAGAGTCAGAAGATTATGAAAATTAGATATTTGGAAACTAGAGAGAAAATGAAATTTATTGATATATATTTCCTAATTTTTGGATAAGAATTGGATTTATTATGATTTATTGAAAATCAACTATCTGAAATTCCCCGAAATTAACACCTCACAGGAAATCTTCAAATTGAATGGTCAAATGAAATCATAATCTTGAAATTTCTATGTCAATAGAAATCTAAGAACTAGAGAAATCTAAAAAGACCAAAATTATCAAATTCTGATTTGTAAATCAAAAGTAATTGACCCTGAAAGTCAACGTTTGACCTCTGATGAAAGATGAACATTCCTTGGTCAAACGTTAAATTGGAGGATCAAATGAACTCGGAATTTGATGATTTTGCTATTTACGGAAAGCTGATGAAAATAGGAATCCAATGAAACCAAAATAAAGTGATTTGAAATTATAATCAAAGAGATATCCTATTTTCAAAATCAGCGACTTTTCGGACCTAAAATTGGGGAAAATGAAGAACACTATGAACTAATTTTCAAAATTAAACTTCTAAATCTAATAAAAACACAAATTACCTCTTGATAATCGATCGAATATCACTACTAACCCGATTGCCGCAAGAATGGGGCTTCAATTCTCGTGGATTGAAGCGAATTTGCTCGGATTCTTCCTCGCGGACGTTCGGAATTCAAGGGGAAAATTCGATAAAATCAAAGAGGAATTTGCGATCAATCCCGCTCCAATTGCGTAGCAATCAAGTATAAACGCGGGGGGATCACAATGAACTAGAGATCTTCCTTGAAATTCGCTTAATTCCCTTCACAAATCGATCAAAAGTTTAAGAACAAAGGAGGGAAATACATCGGTTTTAAAGAGAAAATTGGCCCGAGGATCGTGGCCAATTGAAGCGGTCGTGGCAGTTGATTCATGGCTTCGTGGGAGCGGTTCCTTGGGACGATGTCGTGGCTTCAATTCCCCGTTGAATTGGCTTCAATTTCGCTTCCAAATAGCCATCATTTTAGCCACGATCAAGCCACGATCGGGCCACGATCAGGCCACGATCGCGCCGCGATCAGGCCACGATCGTGGTCCAGATCTTTCGTCGATCGCCGTCCGCTCGAATGGCAGCGATTCCACCACGTATACTCCCCGATCGCGGCTTGATCGCGCCACGATCGCGGTTCGATCGGACCGCGATCGTGGAGTTCTTCCACGAAACCTTTGAGCCGTCCGATGAAACATTAGAATGGACGGTCCGATCGCGATCAAGCGGCATCCATTTTGATGACGATCCGATGCTCCTCGTGTCGCCACGTGGCGTCAGGTAAGTGCTCCGATCACGTCCACTTAAAACGATATTAACGCACGTGCTGATTTGCTGATCGCGTGGACCCGACGCTCGCCACACGTCCACGTCGCTTGCAAGGTAAAACCGTGTGGGAACATAGTCCCACACGGAGCAAATAAAGGGAGATTTTGTGGTTAAATAGGGGAGCTCCCTTGCATAATCATAGCGTTACCGTCCCCCCATGTTACCAGAGCCCACTATACCCGTGGGCCCTCCACTTGCGAACCCTCCTGCCACGTGGCGCCCCACACGGGCGCCCACGTGGACCCGTCTGCTTGGCCTCCTGCCACGCGAGTCAACGCAACCTGCGCCCTGCGTGGGCCAGCCGTGGCTCTGCCACATGGCCTCAGTGCCACGTCGCATCCACGCGCTGACCTGCGCGCCACGTCAGCTTGCCGCCTGGGCCCTCTCGCCACGTCATCACCTGCTGTAAGTGACGAGACTAAATCGTATGGTCGTTGATTACACACAATTTAGTGTCAAAATAAAGTTCCAGACTTACCAATTTAAGATTAATCAAAGTAATTAATTAGTATAATGGTAATTAAGGGTCGAATCCACGGAGAATTAGGGAAATTTGAGAGATATCTTTGAAACTCAGTCAAATCGGACGATGAATTGAGATTAGAAATTGGGCGTTTTAGTATATTAAGAAAGATAACTCAAAATTGAATCCACGGAATCAAAAATCAGGTGATTTGGTGGAGAATTCGAAGAGAAATCGAAATTTGAAGAGAGGAGAAAAATTCGTTTCGAAAAACGATTTAAAACTGAAATTAAATCTAAATTAAACTAAATCTATGATTCTAAAACTAAAATTAATGCTAAATGATGAAATATTATGAAGAATTCACCCAACCTAACCCAAAGTAGCCTTCGAAATGATCCAATTAATCGCCGGATGCAAGGCTATTCATTCCGAAATTTTCGAAGACGAAGATGGAGTTCAAGATGCAAATTCTTCCTTCTCTCTCGATCAAAGTTTGATTTCAAGTGTTCATTGAAAGCGGAAATCACTTAAGAACACAAGGAAACAAACGGCACGCGATTTAATGGAGTATACAAGGAGTATTTTAGGATTGAACGCGAACCTGTTCTTCGTCGCGAAGAACGGTTCTTAAAAAAAACGAAAAAGATTATCAGCCGTCCGATGAAGCGTCGTATCAGATCAACGATCACGATCGCACGTGATTCAATGGAAACGATGCGTCATTTGTTGAACGTCAGATCGTGATCTTGTGGCTGAGATTCAATCGTAGATCGATCGCGATAAACGGCGGTGATTAATTCACTTAAAATCCTCATTGTGCACGTGCTGAATTTTTGATCGCGTAGACCACGCGTCCACGCGATCAACGTGCGCGATCAACCACGCGTTTGATCCAACGCTTTTTGGCACGCCACGTGTCCTGCATAAATCAAACCGGTGGAATTTTAGTCCCACAAGGAGAAACTAGAGGAGATTATTGCGCATAAATAGGATGACGAATAGTGGATATTAGTTGTCTGCCCCCATATACAGGGGGGCCCCTATAAACTATATTCACATTAAATTAAATGCCACGCATCACCTCTGCCTGCCACGCAGGCTATCGCGCGCGTCCACGTGGCAAAACCACGTGGCCTTGCGTGCCACGTCGCATCCACGTGGGCCCGCGCGATAAAATCCCTTGTTTTTGGCATTTATTTTATTATTTTAAACATTAAAAAAAATCGAAAATAAATCAATATAAATTCAGAAAAATTCCAGAAAAATATATAAATTTGTAAAATTCATAACTTTCAAAATATAACTCCAAATTAAGTCAAATTTATTTTGTTGGATTCAGAATTGAATAATCTATCATTTTAAAAATTCAAATTATTAAAATAACAAGAGAATTAATTTATATTAATTTTATACATTTATGTATTATATAAAATAAATTCATATAAATACATAAATGTTGATAAATGTGTTTTCTCTTCTATTTTCAACTTTAAAACATGATTATGATCATAAATATAATTAGGATTAAAGATTGAAATGTTTAATTATGCATAATAATCCATAAATTGATGTATTTTAAGATCATAACATTAATTTACACAAAATGATAGAAATGTGCTAAAAAGATGATAACATGCATAGATTTATGATGATTAATGCATTAATTTGCATTAATATCTATGTAATTACATGCATAAATAGCATGTTATCAGTAAGCTCACCCCCTTTTCTCGATTTAAATAAGGAAAAAACACTTAAAAATTGATTTAAAAATTAAATAAAAAATCGGAAAAAGGCATAAACTTCCTAAATTCATAACTTTCAATATACAACTCCTTTTAATCCAAATTTTATCCATTGGATCACAAATTCTTTTCTTTTTAATATCATGTCATTTAAAATATATTTTGAAAGAAGAAATCAAGATGAATTAGACTTTACTTAAATCATTTCTCATTAAATATTCTAAATCATAAATTCATCCTGAAATTATCTTTCCAAACATTTACTAAAGTCAAAAATCATTCAATAACAGAGATTAACTTCTCTTTAATTAAACAAAAAATTAATCATCTATTAAGCATGAAATTATCCCTAATTAATGCATAAATATCAACTTTAATGAAATGACATGCCAATGGAGAAAATTCGTAAAAAGTATGATAACATGCATCATATTCACATAAAATAAGCATGAATATAAGTTAATTAGGATAAGAATTCAAGTTATAAATGCATGTTATTAGTGCCTAGTTGGGACACTCACTGGGCAGCATGAAGGGGAACAGGAATCACGAAGGGGGTGTGCGGGAAGAGGTACAAGACACTGGGACTGGTCGGGCGGACGAGAGCTCCAGGCCTGCAGAGGTCAGCGTGGTGCGGAGGCACACGAGTTCAGGCGTGTGGTTCAAGCGAATTGCTCGGAGATGGCGCTCAAGCTGGTCGCGCGTTGGTGTCCCGGCTGGGCGTATAGGCGTAGGGGCGATGAACTCTCGATGGGGGGTAAAGGGGAAAATATCATTAATCGGTAGAGAGAGAGAGAGAGAGAGAGAGAGAGAGAGAGAGAGACACTCACTGGGCAGCATGAAGGGGAACAGCAATCACCAAGGGGGCGTGCGGGAAGAGGTACAAGACACTGGGACTGGTCGGGCGGACGAGAGCTCCAGGCCTGCAGAGGTTAGCGTGGTGCGGAGGCACACGAGTTCAGGCGTGTGGTTCAAGCGAATTGCTCGGAGATGGCGCTCAAGCTGGTCGCGCGTTGGTGTCCCGGCTGGGCGTATAGGCGTAGGGGCGATGAACTCTCGATGGAGGGTAAAGGGGAAAATATCGTTAATCGGTAGAGAGAGAGAGAGAGAGAGAGAGAGAGAGAGAGAGAGAGAGAGAGAGAGAGAGAGAGAGAGAAGAGTTGGAGGATGAGCGGGTGGAATCCGGGTGAATGGATGTTGATTTTTGATAGGTGAGAATGGGTTCATGTTGGCTTCGGTCAGGCTGGGAATTCCGGGTGGAGGTTGGAGACGTCGTCACGCGGTTGGAACAAGGAAGGGGAAGGAAAGCACAAGATTGTTGGGGGTGAAGGGAGATGGATGCGTGATTGGGAGGCGGATCGGGAAATGCACGTAACCGGCGGAGTGGGGACATGAATGCTGAAAATTCAGGCGAAGTAGTGAAAATTGGGCAGGCGTTGCTGGAGAAGGGGGGGGGGAGGGAGGTGGTGGAGAGTCGAGGTCGGTGGAAAGGCTGAGTGGGGGGAGGGGAAAAGGTGAGTTCAGGAAATCGAGAAGGTGAGGGAGGGGTCGAGACGGACGATGGTGGGGAGGGGCTGGGAGGAGGATGACCGGGAAAATGGAAATGGTGGAGGGGAGGTATGCGGAGAGGTCCGTGGAGGGGATAGAGTGGTGATACAGCAATTCAGCGGCGGCGGCAGCGGCGGCGGCAGCGGCGTAGGGATGACTGTGTGAGGTGATAGATATTATGTGGCCTATAAGCCAATCACACTTTCATGTATCTTGTTTATGTTCATTGAAATTCATTCATTCATTGTCATTCTTGTGTGATGTTTGCAATGAAGTCCATGAGCATGTGCAATGACTATGTGAATTATGATGAGATCATAATATAGTGATCACTAGTCTTTAAACATATGTTCTAAATATTCCTATTCGTGGGATATTCGAGAAGGACATCGAATTATCCGGAAAGAATAGCACTATCTAATCCATCTCATATGATGAGTATGGCCGATCCTATAGCTATCGGTGTGGAGACTCTAAGGATAGATAGTGGGTGCTCTTTGGAGAAAGAGTTCACTGAATTGATCCGTATGAATCCCTGAATGGTATTATACCTAACTGTCAATCAGGTTGATTCATGTCATTATTGTGTATGTGGTCCTTTGACTTGAGACACCAAAGACATCTTGTGGATGGATGATCATGTTTTGATTATGACTTACAAATCCCTAGCAACGGGATATCTAAAACGTCATATATTGGATACGACATGAAGTCCACGAAGATGATTGTGTGGTCAAGATGAGATCATCCACCCTCGGTATTTGAGGAGATTGACTCAAAGGAATGAGATGTGATGAAATCCTTGGCCAAGGTAGAAGAAATATCGATGAAGGAGTTCTCGATGATTTCTACACGCATCAGTACTAACTTGAGTGACCGATTAGGGTTTGATAGTTGACCATACCCTAAGTCATTCATGAGTCTAATGTGGATGAAGGATTATGCATACATGGAAATCAATGACGGGAAGGTTCCATGTGTGAGTTCTTACATACTCCATATCTGCTAGAGTACGTGGTGTAGCTTGGCACCCAACGGGCTGGCAACTCAACCTATCGATTGGGTTAAATCGATCCTTGATTAATTGATTTATATGTGGATGTGGATAATTAATTAAGGTTGACCAATAAGGTGTTATTTGGTCTATAGAGTTATTAACTAGTGAGATATATGGACCTAGAGGGTCACACACATAAGGTTTATGGATGTTGGTGGATATAGACATAATTATGAGGGTTTTTATGAAAAAACCTCATTCCAAATGTCTTTAAATAGGGGGAGGACGACCATAACTGAAGGCGCCCATGCAAGACTTGTGGGAATTCTCTCCTTTCTTCTCTTTCTCTCTTGGTGAAGAGCTTTGAAGAGGAGATCCAACGATTCGGAGACCATGTGGATACCGCTAGAGGCTAGACACTTGAATAGCTTCAAGAACTCCTTCAAGGAAACCTATAAGTATGTTTTTCTCATTCATACTAGATGATAGGATCATCTATTCTTGGTGGCTCGGTATTTTGAATGTCCGATTCAATGTTTTCCGCTGCATCCGATGTTTTGATCGAAATTTCGGAAAGTTATCGACCTTAGATCCCATCATGAGGTACTCGTGATCAAGGCAAGGGGAGGCGGTCTCGGCGGCAGCACTTGTTGTGCGGCGGCGGTGGCGGAAGCGACGGTCTCGGCGGCGGGCACGACAGTAGCACTTGTTGTGCGGCGGCGGTGGCGGCGGCGGAAGCGGTGGTTGGTCTCCTACCTCGATCTTCCTTGAGCAGCCACTTGAGAGGGAGATCACTCCTTTCTTTCTTCAAATGACGGCTAGGGTTTGTGTTCCCTTCCCCTCTTTATAGAGCCCATAGTGGGCCGAGAGAGGAAAGGGCTCACTTGAGGCCCACAACCCATACCTAAACATAATCATAGAAAATTAAAGGGTTCACAAAGGAAAGGGCCTTACGACTGGGATCCTGAAAAGGAGGGAACTGATACCATGCAATCTTAACATGATAAAACATGATTATTACTGCAAAATAAGGCATAAAACATTCCATTTATGTGCATGTTATCATACTTTGAGTGCATTTCTATCATTCTATGCAATTTTATGTTATAATCTCAAAATACGTTAATTTAGGGTTAATTATGATGAATTAAAGATTAAATATTTTATAAACTATCTTTACTTGAGATTATAAGTGGTTTTTAACGTTAAATAATGAGAGAAATCATTTTTATGAACATTCATTTCATTTTCTAAAATTAAAATCTTAAAGAAATGAATGTATTTTTGAAATAAGAATTAAATCTCTTGTTATTTAAATAATTTGACTTTTTAGAATGATAGATAATTAAATTTCAGATCAAATGAAAGAAATTTGGATTAATTTAGAGTTGTATTTTGAAAGTTATGATTTTTACAATTTTTAGGGATTTTTTTAGAATTTTTCGATTTTATTTTTGATTTAAAACGTTAAAATTAAATTAAAAAATTACAAAAAGGGTTCAATATTTCACGCAGGTCCCACGTGGATGCAACGTGGCACTTGGGGCCACGTGGCAGCGCCACGCGGGCCCACGCGGCACCTACGTGGAGTATATATATTTATATTTATATTATATACTCTATATATAGGGGTTTTCAGCCTTCCGTAGACCGGAAGGGTATTCGAACCCTCTAATCCATAGGGCGTTATAACCCGACGGGTTTCACTAACCTTTTACTCCCACACAGTTGTCTTAAGTGCATGCCACGTGGAGCGATGTAGAGCGTTGGATTGGGCGAAGCGCAGAAGATCCGCGTGTCGATCGCGTGGACGCGGACCACCGATCTTTGATCAAACACGTGCCCTATTAAAACGAGTTATAACGGCCACGATTTCACGCGATCAAACGCATCTGAAGCGTTAGATCGCGATCCGACGGGCGCCATTTGATGCGTTTTATAACGCATATCGCGAGATCAAATCTGGAGCGTCCATTCAATATCAGAAGGCCTATCTTTAATCGTAACGGTTCACCATTACGAACGCATCTGGACCGTTGATGAAGCTTGTAACGCACCGATCGGACGGTTTCGCCCAAATTAGCCTATAAAATGAAGTGTTCTTCGTGATTGTAAGACATTCGAGAAGGAATTCGCTTAATCGACACATCTAAACCCCTCCTCTCTTGAATCTCTCACTTGTAATCATTTCTAGACTCGATTTCGCGTCCACGGAATGTTTATAAGTGAGATTTCGTCGATCGATCATGGAGAATTTGTCTCTTGAACACCGATGTTCACGTTTGAATTCACGGAATGAATAGCCGTCGATCCGGCGATCAATTGGATCGATTAGATTGTTATCTCGGGTTAGAAAACAAGTTCTTTCTCTAATCTATCGTCATGTATCATCAATTTTTAGTTTAGGATCTCAATTTAGTTTAATTTGTTTTTAATTTCAATTTGTGTTCTTCACGATTCCAAAAATTTCATCCCACTTCACTCTTTGATTTCTCCACGATTACTCATCCAAATCAAGCGACTTTTGATTCCGTGGATAGATCTTTGAGTTATCTTTCTAAATCTACCATTTTCCCTAATTTTTCACCTCAATTCATCGTCCAATTTGATCAATTTCCAAAAGATATCTCGAAAATACCTTAATTCCCTTTGGATTCGACCCTTATTTACCATTATGCCACTCAATTCAAGTTAATTTCTTAAAATTGGTAAGTTAGGAATAATTTTTTACGCGATACCATGTGAAATCGACGACCTCGCGGTCTCGTCTCGTTAGGAACCTACCCAAAGGCCTAAAAGAGAAAGAAGAAGATATGCAAAGGCCCCCTTAAACACGTGCAGGCTAAGAAAGTTCATAATAAAAGGAAAGATAGAAAAGATAACTCCACGCGCGCGCGAGCCCGGTGAGATGTGTCGTGGCGAGATGAAGTCCTCACTTGGTGTAGTGAAAATCGGCATCCTTCGTCTTCGCCTGTCGAGGGGGCTGGACGCACGCGGGTGTCGACTCCTCTGGCGCCGTAGTGTCATGCCTTGGTGGCGACGGGGGTCGTACGCCACCAGTTTTTCAAGCCTTATATCCCAACACTATAAGCCAGTCACACTTCCATGTGTCTTATTTATGTTCATTAAAATTATATTTATTCATTATCATTCTTGTGTGATGTTTGCAATGAGATCTATAAGCATATGCAATGATTAAATAAATTATGATGAGATCATAATACAATGATCATTAGTTTTTAAACATATGTTCTAAACATTCATATTCGTGGGATATTCGAGAGAGATCGAATTATCTAGAAAGAATAGTACTATCTGATCCAACTCATATGATGAGTATGACTGATTCTATAGCTATAGTTGTGGAGACACTAAGGATACATAGTTTGTGCTTTTAGGAGAAAGAGTTCAATGAATTGATCCGTATGAATCCCTGAGTGGTAATTATACCTATTTGTTAATCAGGTTGATTCATGTCACAATTGTATATGTGGTCCTTTTGTTGGGTTCTGAGGTCAATAAACTTTTGAAATTTTGATCAAAAGTTTGAATGTAGCGGAATGGATTGAATTAGATATTAAAAAACATTAAAGGAACAAGAAAGACGATCCTATCATCTAGTATGTATGAGAAGACATACTTACCGAATAATTCAATGTCCTTCTTGAATATCTATTGTCGTAATCAAAACACGATCATTCATTCATAAGATGTCTTTGGTGTGTCAAGTCAAAGGTCCACATACACAACCATGACATGAATAAACCTGATTAATAGTTAGGTATAATTACCATTAAAGGTTTCATATGGATAATTTCAATGAACTATTTCTCCAAAGACTACCCCCTATCTATCCTTAGTGTCTCTATGACGAGATGCATCTACAAGGTAGTTGAAAACACATGGACATGTGTCAAAATAAGTTCCAAACTCACGATTTTGATAAATAATCATGAATTAGATAGTATAAATGTGAATAAGGTATTTTCGAATCTACAGATAATTAAGGTATTTTAGAAGAATATAAAATTTGATCAAATCAAACAATTGATTGAGGTGAAAAATAAGGGATTTTGATATTTTTATAAAGATAACTCAAAGAAAAATCCACGGAATAAAAAAAATCACAGAATTTGGATCAAGATTCGCAGAGAAATCAACAAGCAAAAATTAGGCAAAAAATCTAAACATGAAGAGAGAAAAAACCAAAATTAAATCTAAAATTTAACTAATCTATGATTCAAAATTGAAATCTAATGTTATAGGAAGAAAGATTAGGATGAAAACACAAATTATAAGCCAAGATAACGCTCGAATTGATCCTATTGATTGTCGGATCAAAGGCAAATTCTAAGATGATTGTCGGCATTCAAGAAGCAATATCTCCCTATTCTCTCAACAAAATCTCATTTTCAAACACTCCTCGGACGCGGAAATGAGTCTAGAGGCAAAGGGAAGCAACATATTTAAGGATTAAGATGTCTAAACAGTTAGATTACTCAAAATACCCCTGAATGCTTTACATTATCGAAGAACATGTTAATTTATAGGCAAAATTTTGTGTGGCCATTGGTTTTAGCTCTTCATCTTCAATCAATGGCTTAGATGAAATGCTTGGATGCGAATCATTGCCATTAATTTGCGTGCGTTCGATCAAAGGTGGAGTGTCCAGATTTTGACTGGTTGCACATGAAGAAGAATCGTCGTGTGATCACGTCTATTCGATCGAAAATCGATGTCTGAGATATCACCACGCTTCCATCAAAGTCCATCGGCCGCATTTAATCTCAACTGTTATAAGTCTTCAAATGGACGGCTGAGATTAAAATATTTTAAAATGAATTCTTTGCTCAATCAAATTCCGCCACATACCCCTTCACTTAAGTGAAAATCGACGATCGTGATTTAATCACTCAATCGTACACTCCACATTTCTCTATGTCACTTGCGCACAAAAACATAAAAACATAATCTAACACGAAGAAAATTAAAGGGAATGAGCAGGTATATAAGAGGTGAGTGATTAATGAGATTAGCAAAAATCTTGAAAATGATGCTTATTCTCATTAATCACACACACGCACACGCATGCCCACACGCGCATACACACATGTGCACACATGCACACGTGTGTGCCACGTGGTGTTCTCGTATGTCGCCACATGGTGCTGCATTTTCACACGCGCCATATCAGCTGCTACGTCAACACGCGATAAAAAATACAAGTGTTTTTATTCATTTTAATTCAAAATAAATCGAATTAAATTCATAAAAAGTTCTGAAAAATTCTATAAAAATTTCTAAAAATTAAAAATTTTATATCTTTCAAATACAACTACAAATTAATCCAAATTTGTCTTTTTGGATAAAAAATTAAATAATCTATCATTTTAAAAAGTCAAATTTAATAAATAACAAGATAATAAAGTTTTACTTGAAAAATATACTCATTTCTCTTAGAAAATAAAAATTAGAAAAATAAATGAGTGTATAAAAATTATTTTATCTTATTATTTAACATTAAAACCTAATTATAATCTCAAATCTCTATGAGAATAATCTACTCTAAAATATATAATTTAAAAATACATAATTATCCCAAAAATAATGCATTTTGATATTATAACTTAAAATTTTATAAAATGATAGATATACACTCAAAGTATGATAACATGCATAAGAATTGAATGTTTTACGCCAAAATTTGTATTAATAATTACATAATTACATGTATAAATTTTATGTTATCACTCTACATCGATGTCTACATGATCAGTCATGCTTATCATATGAGTCAAATCAGATAGTGTTATTATTTTTGGATAATTTGATATCTTTCTCGAATTCATGTCGTATCCAATTTATGACATTTTAGATATCCTGTGGTTTGGGATTCCTAAGTTATAATCAAAACACGATTATCCATCCACGTGATGTCTTTAGTGTCTCAAGTCAAAGGACCACATATATAACTGTTACATGATTTAAATTGATTGACAGTTCAGTAATACCATTTAGGGATTCATAAGGATCAATTTAGTGAACTCTTTCTCTAAAGAGAACTCGATATCTATGGTTAGTGTTTTCACATTGAATGTCTACTAGATCAGTCATACTCATCATATGAGTCGGATCAGATAGTGCTATTCTTTCCAGATAATTCGATGTCCCTCTCAAATATCCCACAAATAGGAATGTCTAAAACATATGTTTTAAAACTAGTAATCATTGTATTATGATTTCATCATAATTCACTTAGTCATTGCATATACTCATGGACTTTATTATAATTATCATATATAATTGATAATGAATAAATTTCATTTCAATGAATATAAACAAGATACATGAAAGTGTGATTGGCTTATAGGTTACATAATATCTATCACGTTTGACTTGAGACACCAAAGACATCTTGTGGATAGATGATCGTGTTTTAATTATGACTTACGAATCCCTAGCCACAGGATATCTAAAATGTCATATATTAGATATGAGATGAAGTCCACGAAGATGATTGTGTGATCAAAGATGAGATCATCCGCCTTCGATATTTGAGGAGATTGACTCAAGGAATGAGATTCGATGAATTCATTAACCAAGGTATTAGAAATATGAGATAAGGAGTTCCAGATAATTTCATGTAGGCATCGTGTAGGTATCAGATAATCGAGATAATTCATTAGGTGACCGATTAGGGTTAGACGATTGACCATACTATAATTCATTCATGGGTCTCATGCGGATGCAGGATTATACATATATTATAATCGATGACAAAAATATTTCATAAGTGAGTTCTTATATACTCCATATCTCCTAGAGTATGTGGTGTAGCTTGGCACCCAACGGGTTGACAACTCAATCTATCGATTGGGTTAAATCGATCCTTGATTAATTAATCTATATGTTGATATAGATAATTAATTAAGTTTTATCAATAAGGTGTTATTTGGTCTATATAGTTATTAACTAGTGAGATATATGGACCTTGAGGGTTACACAAATAAGGTCTATGGATATTGGTGGATATAGATACAATTATAAGGGTTTTTATGAAAAATCTACATACCAAATGTCTAAAAATAGGGGGAGAATGACAAACTGATATCATGTGGTCGTTGAATTCACACAAAATTATGTCAAAACTAATATAAACCTCACCAATTTTCTGAAATTAATACAAAAATTATGTGAGAAATTAAGGAAATTGATATTTTTATAAAGAAGACTCAAAAGCGAATCCACGGAATCAAAAATCATATAATTTAGATCAAGATTCGTCGAGAAATCAATGAGTGAA
>CM044106.1:5405053-5658169 GCA_024174645.1 Lemna minuta
GAAGTGTAGGAAGAACTTGATGACGATCGGGAAGAAGGTAAACCCAGGAGACTCGAGAGTATTCATCAATAAACACTATATAATAGCAAAATTTTGTAATAGATGAAGTACGCGATGGTCCCCAAACATCACAATGCACTAGATCAAAAGGATGCTTGCTCGGAATTGAGTCAAGGCGAGGGTAGGAGGAACGAATATGCTTGCCCAACTGACATGACTCACAAGTAAAATGAGAGAGGGAAATCCAAGGTAAGGCACTGCTCAATTTTGGTAATACTCAGGATGGCCCAACGACGATGCCATTGAAGAGAAGTATCCGGCGGGAGAGAAGGCAGCGTAAGCGATACGAGGGAGATCAGAACGAGCTCGTAAATACCCCTGCCGGTCTCACGCCCCAAACCAATCCTCGCACCCGTCCGCAGGTCTGAAAAAGGCATGATAAGGATAAAAATGACACTGAGCGTGAAAGAGTGTTTTTGGTGATTGCATTGATGGAGATAAGGTTGACGGGAAAATTGGGTACGTAGAGGACGTCAGACAATGGAAGGGATGATGTAGGTGTAGCCAGGTCTTTGCCTCAAACTGGGCATGCACGCCCGTCGGCAATGGTGACGAATTGTGGAGTAGGTAGGTTGGAGAGGTGAGAAAGAAGGGATGAGGTACCTGACATGTGTGCTGAGGCTCCCGAGTCGATAATCCAGTTCCCTGGAGAAGAGGCAGTAAGAGCGGTACCTGAGGAGGATGTCGATGGTACAACCATGTGAGATACATGAGTGAGGCTCGCTGGACCACCGATAGGTGCAGGAGTAGGCGCAGGTGCCGTCGTGCTGGAGTTTGCCACTTGATTGGGTTTGCCAAACTTTTGCCAGCAGCGATCCGAGTGATGTCCATATCGCTGACAATGAATGCACGGCGGATATAGCTGACCATCGCGTCCACGACCCCGACCCTGACCGCGTCCTTCGCCGTCAGGCCCACGTCCACGTGGGCGTGGTGCCGATGAAAGAAGAGCAGATCGATATCGTCGGCGAGAAGTGATAGTCGACGTAGCCGGCCTGGAGGTGCTGACACGTAATGCCGTGGAGAATGCCTCGCCCAACGTCGGAAGGATAGCATCACTCAAAATCGGACCGCAGATTTGCGAGCCAAGAGTGGGGTTGCCGCCCAAGAGAAAGAGTCCGACGGCAAGTTCCTCGCGGTAGCGACGTTGAGTTGCGAGATCGGCGGTGTACGGCTGATAGATGTCCAATTGGTTGAGGAGGGAGCAGAGCTCAGCATAAAACTCCTGAAGTGGACGATCGCCCTGTCGTGCATGAAAGAGTCCCTCAACAACCTCCACCGTCCGACCAATGTTGGATCGGTAACCGTACATTCGAGCCCATTCATCCCAAATGGCCTTTGATGGGGAGATGAGCTGCATTGGTTCGGGAATGACCAGAATTTCCATCTTAAGTAACCAGGCGGTGACGGCCTGATCTTGAACCGTCCATGTAAAAAAATTGGGGTCTTCAAAAGGGGGCGGGTCATCAGTGAGGAAGGATGCCCGTCCATGTATCTCAAGAAACCGCCGAAATCCCGTGGACCACGTAACGTAGTTGGTCCCGTCAAGGAGTGTCGTCGGGGTTTGAAGACCCGCAATGAAGCTTGGAGAGGTAGCGGAGGGTTCCGGGCGCACGACCGGACCAATAGGAGCAACCGGAGTAGAAGTCGACCCGGGAGCCGACATATTTTCTTCACCTGCCATGGAATTGTAGAAATGGGTGAAGTTAGGGCTAACCGAGCGTCGGGGTAGGGCACGAAGACGTTGAGGCCCGGTCAAGTATCATGCAAGTCGGCGTTGGGCGGCGCCGCCGAAGGTAGGGGAAGATGCCGATGTCACCGCAGCAAGTAGATCGGTCGCCAGCGGGGTAAATCGAATCTTTGGAGCGGATCAACGCACGGTCGTGCACGCCATTGGAGAGGGGGACTTGCCGGAGTGGTAAGGAGATGGCGGCGGCGCCGCCATGGTTACGGAAAACCATGCTCTGATACCATGTTGAAAGAGTAAGTCTAATTTGATTAATTAGAGATGAGGGGCTCCACTCCTATATATAGGAGAAGGAAACCCTAATAGGAAGAGAGAGAAAACATCAAGAGAATTACAGAAATGCCACTTGTAGTGATATCCACTAACACAGTGTAATCGAGGTCAACCCTTGAAAAACATTTATATTCACTCTCTCTTCTCTCTTCTCTCTCCTCTAGAAAAGGTCTTTAGCATTGCCATTCCTCACGAGGTGATTTATTTTCCACATCAATCTCAACGTTAGATGATGCGAGAGTTATTTTACTAGACGAGAGAGAGAGAGAGAGAGAGAGAGAGAGAGAGAGAGAGAGAGAGAGAGAGCAAAGAAAAAGGAGTACAATTTTGACGTATGATGAACTCGATCACATTTGCTTTTTGTCATTGTTGTGAGTCAATTTCATGCAATAAAATTATAATTCTTTACTTAGTATAGTTCTAGCAATGGTCGAATCCATGAGGAGCTGAAGTATTGATGTTACGTGTTCAAAATAAAGACATGGGCAGGGGAATATGTGCAAGTGAGAATGAAGCATGTGGAGGTGAGTGTGAATGAAATTAAGATCTAAAATGAAATTTCAGCCGTGGAGAGATGAAATGTAAATGAGAATATGACAAGGAAAGAATATGATGGGTGAGAGTGATGGATCAATGTGTGACGACGACAAGAGGGAGTGATGCATGTGTGCTATTGTGTCAAAGTTAATACATTAAAATAAGAAGATAATAAAAATAAAACATATATCTACTATTTGTGGAGATATTCACATGCCAAAATCCACTATGGATCATTAAAGTGCCCATACCCCATTAGTGTTCCCATCCTAGGCCTTGATGCTCGATCTGCTCCAATCATAATATTCTATTGCTTCCCTATCCACAACAAGATTAAGCATAAAAAAATTCTCCTCCTTAGGCCTTGACATCCTCTCACTTTCCTTCTAGTAGCTTGATTGATGTGAGACATAATAAGATAATAAAAATTTCTCAAGAGGAGGTGTAAGGGATGATGTTTTGATAGAGAGATGTGAGACCTTTAAAGATTTGCGACCTTGAACTCCCTAGGTTTAATCTCACAATTAGAAGGGAGATAGATCATTTTTAATAACCTTAAAGTGGAGCTTCTATTAAATTAACGATACTAAATTTTATAACCAATGTGAATGAATACCCAAATGTAGGATTAGAAGCTATCCTAGGGCTCAAAAAAATCCTAAGAGCAAGAGATTTTTTAGGGACAAATGATCTATCATTTTAAATGAGCGGAATGAGAGTACCTTTATGGAGACTCTTGACTGATGTGATCTTGTTAGAGCAAAAATCAAAATCTCCTTCTTGATCACTCCTCGCGTTGAGAGAAAAGAGAGAAGGGAACAAAGAGGAATGATGGAACGAGAGAAGAGGGGAAATAATGAGAAGAGAGAATTGAGAGATGGTAGGTGTGTGCGGTGGAGAGGAAATTGAAGAGGTATGGAGAGGGGAAAGTTGTGAATTGGTGTGTGGATGAGAGAAAATGAGGGGGGAATTCATGGAGGATGAGAGAAAAAGATTGGGGAAACAACCAAACTTCAATAAATTGGAGAATTTATATAATATTTTAAACCTTAAAGGGGTGTGTCTCTTCAAGGGATGCCTTAAAAAGTCACTTGTCAAGATGTGAGGGCTCCATGTCGAGGGTTTTAATTGGTGCACATTTTAGGGGCGATTTAGGTCTAGCTATTTGTCCTAAAATCATGGGTTGGGGTTGACTTGGTCAAAGAAGGAACTAGGATAGAAATAACTTGAATTTTGAGAATATAAAAATGGTTCTCGTAGTTTATGAAGATGGTTTGACTTAGTTAAAGGGTTCCTAAAATTTAGGAAAGTGGTTTGAATTGGTCAAAGGTAGTGGAAATAATGTAGCCTGCAAGCTAATCATACTTTCATCTTTTATTGGTAGTCATTGAAATAAAATTGTATTCATTATTATTGTGTGATATTTGTAATGAAATGACCAAGTGAATTATGATATGATCATAATATAATGGTAATTGGTCTTTAAACATATGGTCTGAATATTCCTATTCATGGGATATTTGAGAAAGACATAATTATCTAGAAAGAATATCATTATTTGCTATGACTCATATGATGCAATGATTAACTTGATTTGAGAGTATTTTTAATCGGTGTTTTAAATTTATTATATGTAACAACATTTATAATTTATCACTTTTTATAATGGTAAAGTAAGGGTCGAATCCTAAGGGGGCATATGTAATGAGATTAGTGTTTTAGGGAAGAAGAGATACTATTATAGGGGAAAATAATGATAGAAGGGGGTTTTGGAGAAATATGGAAGGACAAAGAAATAGAATTTGGTATGAACGAAATTATAAATAGATATATTGATATTCTATGATAAATAATGATAAAAATATTGAAAATGGAATGAAAGAAAAGAGAGATGAGAATGATAGAATAGAAGATGATAGAGGAATGGTTAAAAATCGAGAAATTGGGTACCCGGGAAATTGAGTAATGATGAGAGATTGTTTAAAGAAAAGAGAAAAAATCTAAAATATAAAAAAAAGAAATAGGGTTTACATTATCCACTGAGGAGATTACAAGAGAAAATCAGATTCAAATTAACCTATGAATGTTTGACACCTATGAATGTTGTGTCCTTGACGAGGCTATTTAAATTGCAGGGAGAGTGAGAACACGTTGATATTGAATTTTCAACCCGTGACATAGGCAAATGGATTCGTGCCCTTGAATTGATTTCCAAGTATTATTTTCCTTCCTATGGTTATTCGGTAATAAATGCTATCTGATGGGTCCCGTGAAGGCGCAACGGCCAACGACCTGACGACGATTCCCGCAGAACCAGACACGGTGGACGAAGGCAAAGGCGCAACGGCCAACGACCTGACGACGATTCCCACAGGACCAGACATGGTGGACGAAGGAGGAAGAGGACGTACGGAGCGACCCCGACGTTCTGCAAAGCCGACAACGCGCGTAACGGAATTCGTCTATTTCTAGAATGAGCAGTAAGGAGTCGTCGAGTAGAGAGAGAGAAGAGAGTCGATAAATAGGAGTCCCCGATAGTCGGGAAGCAGGAACCTATCCTTTGAGTTTTTATCTCTTGAATTCGTTTCCTCAGATCTGTATTCTCCGGAATACTAGTCGGAAGAGAGTGCCGTCCCACGGGATAAACACTCCGCCCGCGGTCGATACTCGACGTCACGCCACCGAGAAGGTGATCCCACGGAACCTCTTATAATTCCTCTCCACTTTCATTCCCACCCCTTCCCCCCCGAACCAGCGAAGAAACACGCGGAGGTTACATCACTATCTCTTATTTAAATCCTTCAATCATAAAAAAGGATGTATAGAATTTATTTATATGGCAAACGTGTTCTCACCTTTTTTTCACATTTCATGCTTCCATAACCAAACCCCTTCGCCAGGCGCCTCTCCTTTTTTCAGACGTTTTCTTCTCCAACCTATAGAAAATACTTCCATCGTAAACCGCCCTCATATTCTCCTTCGACAGTAGCCCATCCTTGTCCTTGCAGAGAGAATACAGCAGCTTCCACTCAAGCTGAGCACTTGTCCTAAATAAAGAAGTTGTATTCATTTGACCACCGTATAATCCATTCTAAGTCATTTAAGGTTGAAACATTCAGTAGAAACTCTTACCATCCAACATCGTCCTCAGGAATTCTGTTGGCTTTCAGCATGTCCATCAGCTCGCTTGAAGTGAGAGCTTTAGGGTTAGTCTTCGCGTGTTTCTCGAAAATGGCCTCAAACTTTTCCGGCACAAACCTGAAAAGTAAAAATAGACACACTTGACGTGAGTTTCAATTTAGGTAACCCTAAATTGACCCAATAGAGCAAATAGATGAATCTGAAGCAGATACTGTAGTTCTCTCATCATGAATTGATAGCCAATTCGTTCACTGTGATCTCCCGGTTTTACCTTCCTTCGGAGTCGTAGGCGCCCGTATCGCTCCCATGCTTCCCTTTCTGGATGTTACTGACGTAGACGGCAGGAATAAGTGACGACCGATTCCCCTGCACAAGGATCTCAATTTCCATCGATCACAAAGAAACCAGAATGACAAGGAAAGGGAAGAAGAATGCCCTACGAGTCGAGTCAATGGGCCGAGAAGGCCATTGATCAACACGGCTACTGTAGAAGACACCGTAATTCCAAAGCCGAGGGCTCGCATCCCTGCAAAAACCCTAATGTTCTCATTTCCATTCTCTGTCCACAGTAGGTAAAGTTCTTCTCTTTCTTCCTCTCTCTCGGCTAATGTAAAAGGGACCAAGAGGAAGAGTAACCTTCATACGTCTCTGAAACGTAAATTACGCCGTCCTTGTTGCGATCGAAGAAGGCTGCGTGTTTTTGAAGGGGCGTCATTTCTTCCGCAAGGGCTCTTTCACTAGCTTCCTCCATACCTGCCGTCCGCAGCACAAGTTCGGGGAAATAAAAAGTTATGGGAAGTAGAAGCTCGCTATTAGAGGTCGAGAGAGAGCGAGAGAGAATGCGTGATCAGTTTATGAATGTATGACGCAAGAGGGGTCAACAGAAGGGAAGGGTGGTTGCAGAGTCGATCTAATCACATTTCTTTTAAGGATAAGGCTTCGGCCGGAGAAACCCTCTCTCTCACGCATGGATCAGCGTCGGCGCTGGCAACTGAAGCATCCGCCGAAAGCAATATGGCGGTAGCCAGCTACTTTCATGTGCAATGAAAAAGACTTCAGGAAGAGAGTCACGCAGAAGACGTGCACGCGGGAACTAAATAAAAAAAAGAATTAAATAAAAAAAAAACACGGCCGGTGATTTTACTCCTGTCATCGCCGGGAACGTCTCTCGGGTTGTGGGTGGCGCTGCAGGAGCCTATGGCCACGACGCCCTAGTCTCTCAGAGGGGTGCGAGAGCTTTTCCGATATTTCAGATATTGAAAGCGTAATCCGGCCTTTTATTTCTACCGACCTGATTTAAAATACTCGGTGTGCATGAAGTTGGGGTTCCAGCCCCAGGAGTCGCCGACGGTGAACCTATTGACGGAGACGGCGGCGGGGATCTGCAGCAGGGAGAAGCAGGCAAGTAGCGCTGCGGCCGCAAGGCTTGGAAAACCCCTCATTATCTCTCTCTCTCTCTCTCTCTCTCTCTCTCCAGCGCCGATTGATTTCACCGGGAGGGGAAGTGGGTGTTTCTTTTCTTTATTTATTATTACCATCGGATAGGAATATCGACAAAAATAATTTTAAAGTAGAGAGTCCTTCTAAGGTACGGAAGGTCGGAAGACCGGTCCAAACCGAGGTCGGTCCCGCAAAATAGGCCGGACCAGTCTCGGTCCAGTTTTCAGTCTGGTCCATCTCAGTGCTTCGGTCTTGGACCGAATAAGTCTCTTCTCTCTCCTCAATCCTCGTTCCCGCATCTGACATACCCTTCTGGCCTCTCCTCAATCCTCATTCCTGCACCTATTCTATACCCTTCTGGCCTTCTCTGTCTTCCCGCCAGGCAAGAAGAGGACGAAATCCAACCGCATCTAAGTTTATCTTCTGAAGTCTTCTTCCATTCCGCATCTAGGTTGATCTTTCGGTATGTTTTTCAATTCAAATTTTTTTTTTGTCAGTGTTTAATTTTTCATTCTGCTCTAGGTTTAATTTTTCATTCATGTCGTTAGCTTCATACATCCTATCCGACATAAGACTTGATCAGATAAGAATCAAGGGAATTTCGGTAAAAACCGAATGAGAGGGGAGAGGGAGAACACCGAGGGAAATAACCATTCATAGAAGAGAGATGAGAGGGAGAGAGAAATGAATATTCATCAAAGATGAGAGAGGGAGAGCCGAAGAGAGATACGTCGGGAGAGAGATGAGAGAGGGAGAGAGGGATTTTTTGAGCTCGCTCAAATATCTCGAGTAAATCTATAAATGGGACGCAGAGCCGCAGAGGGAATCAGGGATAAATTGTCGCGAGACCCAACCTTGAGGAGGGAAATCCGGATAATCTCAGCCATTTGTCGCTGCTTCGAGTCGTCTCTTTCGCCCCACTTGCTGCAATCCGTACTCTCAGTTTCCACATTGAAAAGTGGCACCGAATCCCTATTTAACTCATATTCATGCTTATTTTATGTGAATATGATGCATGTTATCGTAGTTTTTAAGAATTTTTTCCATTGGTATGTCATTTCACTAAAGTATATATATATGCATAATTTAGGGTTCATTTTATGCTTGATTGATGATGAATCTTTTGCAAAGTTGAAATTAATAGAAGTTAATCTCTTTTCTTGAATTACTTTGACTTTTAGTGCATGTTTTTGAAAAATAAATTTCAAGATGAAAATATGATGATATTAAGAAGATTTTTTAAGAAATGATTCAAGTTGATTTTTAATTCATCTTATATTCTTCTTTGAAATTATATTTTAGATGACATGATGTTAAAAAGGAAGAAATTTGTGATCCAATGGAGAAAATTTGGATTAAAAAGGAGTTGTATTTCTTAAGTTATGAAATTTTGAATTTTTATATCTTTTTCAGATTTTTATCTGATTTTTAATTAATTTTTACTGAATTATTTAATGTTGTTTCTTATTTAAAATCAAAAAATGGGGTTTTTATTCCACAGACCCCGCGGAGCTGATGTGGCACGGACGTTGACGTGGCGCGCGGAGCGAACGTGGCGCGCGGGACTAGCACGTATGCGACGTGGCGTTGAGGCCACGTGGCAGGGCTGCGCATGGCCTCAGGCGAGGCGCAGGTGGCGCGGACACGTGGCAGGAGGCCACGCAGGTCCACACGGACGCCCATGAGGAGCGTCATGTGGCGAAGGGGGGGGTTGACGTGTGAAGGGCCCACAGTTTAGTGGGCCTTGGTAAGAGTATTGGGGCAGTAACGCAAGTGCTTACCACCCCTCTGCATTTTATACTTAGAGTTTCCAATTTTTTCTTCCGTGCGGGATTAAGTTCCCGCAGATTCTTCTTTTGCAAGTGATGTGGACGAATCACAGGCGTCGGCTCTGATCGCTAAGCGTCGATCATGTGGACCCGAGTCCACGCGATCTTCATCAAGACACGTGCGTTAAAAAAATCATAAGTGAAGCTTTAGATGGGCGACACGTGGCTTCGTGATAAAGAGTCAATCTTCATCGGACGGTCGCGATCCATCGCAACTTCGACACATCAGAAGGAGACACGTGGACTCATCTTAGTTGGCAATGGAGATCGTACAACGACGATGATTTGTGGCTCATGATCGTGGCTCATGATCGCGGCTCGATCGTGGCCCGATCGCCGCACGATCGTGGCTAAATTACCTTGCGATTCGGGCCATGATCATCGTGCGATCGTGGCCATCAGATCTCTCTTCCGACTGGATCAAATGGCCCTAAAATCGAGCAAAAATTCTTTTTTAAAAATTGATGTATCCCCTCTTGTTTTTCTTAACTCTTGATTGAATCGTGATGGAATTAAGCAATTTGAAAGAAAGATATTGAGTTCTTCGTGATCCCCCCCACGTTTAGACTCGATTTTGATCAAAATCGGAGAGGGATTGATCACGAATTCCACCAGATTTCATTGGATTTTCCCCTTGAACGCCGAACGTCCGCGAGGAAGAAATCAAGCCAAATCCGCTTCAATCGGAGTGAATTGAAGCCCCATCTTTGCGGAAATCGGGTTAGTAGTGAGATTCGATCGATTATCAGGTGGTAATTTGAATTTTAATTAGATTTAGATCGTTAATTTTGAGTTTTAGTTCTTCGTGTTCTTCAATTTTTCCTAATTTTAGTCCGAAATTTTGCTGATTTTGAAAATAGGATATCTCTCTGATTATAATTTCGAATCACCTTATTTAGTTTCATTGGATTCCTTATTTCATTAGCTTTCCGTGGATAGAAAATTCATCGAATTCCGAGATCATTTGACCCCTTAATTTAACGTTTGACCAAACATTGTTCATTTTCAATACGAATTTGAACGTTGACTTTCGAGGTCAATTACTTTCAAAATATAAATCAGAATTTGATCATTTTGGTCTCTTTAGAATTCTCTGGTTCTTAGCTTTATATTGATATATAAATTTCAAGATTTGGATATCATTTGACGAGTCAATTTGAAGATTTTCTTTGAAGTGTTCATTTTGAGAATTTTCTGATCTTTGATTTTCAATAAGTCATAGTAAATCCATTTCTTATAAAAAAATCACAAATTCTATATCAATAAATTTTATTTTCTCTCTAGTTTCCAAATATATAATTTTCGTAATCTTCTGACATCTTTTGGTTCTTTGATTTTACAGAACTTCGACTGTTGGTCAAAATCAGCGCTTTGACTTTGACTTTTGACTTTTCTGTGTCAAATACGAGATCTTAAATCTTAAAATTTCTTATTTAGTATATTTATATCATTTCTATTCATAAAATTTTATTTCTACTTCTTTATAATCTCTTTTAAACCTAAGTTTGACCAAGTTAACTCTGCAATTAAAGTCAACCTTGTTCTTTGTGGATCGACCCGATACTTACTCTTTACTTGATTTTATATCTTTGTCATTGTGAGTTCGGTATTATAAATTTTGTTTGACCGACGTTTATGTGTTTTAAACGACCGCACAAAACGCTTCGTCACCTATCTACCCATATCTATCTGTTCCAAGAAACTATTTTTCATCTAACATTTAGCACTCTACACGCCCATAATAGGATTCTTACTAGATAAGTCAATTTTTAATACTAGTTTGCAAGACAATCCTTTTTTTTATAGATGTATTGAAATGCTGCACCTGAAATCTCCCAAAAATAAATATTTGAATAATTCAGTAAAGATTTATATGAGACAAACAATGATCAACATCATTATGAAAATGGAAATTCAGAGAATTTATGAGTTATGAAATAAGATATTTTGATATTGTCTCTCCTATAAACTTGAAGAGTTATCATTGAGTAATTTTTAATTTTATCTATAGATACAATATTTTACAAAAAATGGAATTTGAAGACCAATATTTTACAACTTTTATATCTAGATACAGTATTTTACAATATTATTTTTAATGAGTAATTTTTGAAGAGTTATCAATGAGTAATTTTTAATTTTATCTATCGATACAGTATTTTACAATAAATGGAATTTGAAGACCAGTATTTTACAACTTTTATCTCTAGATACAATATTTTACAATATTATTTTTTTGCTATTGTGATCATTATGATTGATCAATTCAGTATCTTGTTTCTATTCCTAAGTATTCAATATCATTTAATTTTGATTTTTATTATGGTTTAGATATTATATTCCATTATATTGATATGCATTATACCAATATCCATTATGGATGGCCCACATTAGTTTCTAATTATTTTTTCCTTTTAAATCTAATTTTTAATCTAATTTTTAGCCTGCGTTTTAGATTATCATCAATGGAATCAATTGGAGATGAGGTACATTTTATTTTACATTGATCTCAAAAAATATATGATCATAGCTTACTAATGCTATATTTTTTTTCTTTTAGATTGAACCAAACAATGCATCAACATTTGTTTCTACAAGTGCTACAACTACAAGCTCTTCACAACAAAGTAAAGCCTCACTAGTCTTAGTACATTTCATGAAGATCATGAACGATGAGTATCTTTGCCAAAATTTGTAAGGTAGCTACCCCATTGAAAGAGATACCGGTATCTGTTACAGTAACGGTATTGGGTACCATTAGGGTCGTAAATGGTACCCGATACCTACAATACCCGAAACTGATATCCACATATCGGATATCGGTTTCTGTATGTTGGTATGGGGTTCCGATAATGATATCCGCTAACGGTCAAAAGGTTGGATGCCGATATCGAATATCGATATCCGATATCCTAATTCCTATGCCGAAGGACGATCTTACCTGAAGACAAACGAGTACGAGGATTAATATGCCGAGGGACTTGTGGAGATCGACGTCAACGCCGACATTGTCCTCTAGGTTTAAGCCATTGACGACACAAACAATTCCCAGAATGATGCCACAACTCTGAAAACAGATATGAGCGTAGTACCAGAAAGGATCCCAGTGCTTTCCGAAGTGTGCAATGATGATGCCAACGAGCAAGAGGACTCCCCATCCCACCACTCCTGTTATCCCATGAAATCTCTTCACCGCCGATGTCTTTCCTCCCGAGGATGCACTTGTAATTATTTTCCGAATTCGACACCGATGATTAATGATGTATAGTAGATAGAAGGATAGTCTCGAGAGAGAGAGAGAGAGTAATTACCAGTGGCATAGTTGATAGAAGTACTGATCATTTCCTGATGGGTGGGGAGGAGGAAATATGAAGAGGGAAGCCTTCCATTTGGACCAAGCGCATAGATGAGATTAGATGATGGCTACGAAGTGTTCAACTGGAAGGCAAGGTATAAGCGGGTGATAGGCTCGAGATCGTCGTGTGTTCAAGCCAAAAAACTTACTATTTATAAGCTAGGAAGCTATGGATGATAGATTTATGTAGGGTGTATAGCTTTCTAGGTCGATCCACAGGGAATTCTAGGGCACAAGAATATCAATAATAGGAGTAGAGATGAGACTAAAGATGAAGGATTGGTGATCAACTCTATGAGTTGACCGTGGGAGGAAGGAATTTTGATGGATGATTTCAAGTGAACCTACTTATATAAAGATCCTAAATACAGAACACATAAAAGTATTAGAATAAATATTTAAGGTAATCTAAACTATATAGAAAGGAAAGAAGTAAGAGGGGAAGAAGAAAGAAGAAAGAGAGAATGAGATGAGAAATTGGGCAATCGAGAGAGAAAGATAGTAAGAGGGAGAGGAAAATGGAGAAAATAAAGAATTAGAGAGGGGGTGTTTTTAGGGGAAAGAAATAAAGAGAAAGAGTGATAAAGGAGATGAAGAGAAATTGGCAGATAGATGAAGAGAAAAATAAATTTGGAAATGAGCGGAAGCGGGGAAGGTAGGTAGAGAGGGAGATAGGTAGATGCAGGAAATAAAAGAGGGGAGAGAGAATGCGAGAATATATGGAGAACCGAGAATAAAATTTTGCAAGAAGAAAGGAGAAAGATGGGACCGCTATGAAGAAAGTGATTGATATTATGTGGCCTATAAGCCAATCACACTTTCATGTATCTTGTTTATGTTCATTGAAATGAAATTTATTCATTGTCATTATTGTGTGATGTTTGTAATGAAGTTCATGAGCATGTGCAATGACTAAGTGAATTATGATGAGATCATAATATAGTGATCACTAGACTTTAAACATATGTTCTAAACATTCCTATTCGTGGGATATTTGAGAAGGACATCGAATTATCCGAAAAGAATAACACTATCTAATCCAACTCATATGATGAGTATGGCTGATCCTATAACCATCGGTGTGTAGACACTAAGGATAGATAGTGGGTGCTCTTTGGAGAAAGAGTTCACTGAATTGATCCGTATGAATCCCTGAATGGTATTATACCTAACTGTCAATCAGGTTGATTCATGTCATGATTGTGTATGTGGTCCTTTGACTTGAGACACCAAAGACATCTTGTGGATGGATGATCGTGTTTTGATTATGACTTACGAATCCCCAGCCACGGGATATCTAAAACATCATATATTGGATACGACATGAAGTTCACGAAGATAATTGTATGATCAAGATAGGATCATCCACCCTCGGTATTTGAGGATATTGACTCAAAGGAATGAGATGCGATGAAATCCTTGGCCAAGGTAGTAGAAATATCGAAGGAGTTCTTGATGATTTCTACATGCATCAGTACTAAATTGAGTGACCGATTAGGGTTTGATAGTTGACCATACCCTAAGTCATTCATGAGTCTAATGTGGATGAAGGATTATACATACATGGTAATAAATGATGGGAAGGTTTCATAAGTGAGTTCTTACATACTCCATATCTCCTAGAGTACGTGGTGTAGCTTGGCACCCAACGGGCTGGCAACTCAACCTATCGATTGGGTTAAATTGATCCTTGATTAATTAATCTATATGTGGATGTGGATAATTATTAAGGTTGACCAATAAGGTGTTATTTGGTCTATAGAGTTATTAACTAGTGAGATATATGGACCTAGAGGGTCACACACATAAGGTCTATGGATGTTGGTGGATATAGACATAATTATGAGGGTTTTTATGAAAAAACCTCATTCCAAATGTCTATAAATAGGGGGAGAACGACCACAACTCAAGGTGGCCATGCAAGCCTTGTGGGAATTCTCTTCATTCTTCTCTTTCTCTCTTGGTGAAGAGCTTTGAAGAGGAGATCCAACCATCCGGAGACCGTGTGGATACCGCTAGAGGCTAGACACTTGAATAGCTTCAAGAACTCCTTCAAGGAAACCTGTAAGTATGTTTTCTCATTCATACTAGATGATAGGATCATCTGTTCTAGGTGGCTTGGTATTTTGAATGTTCGATTCAATGTTTTTTGCTGCATTTGATGTTTTGATCAAAATTTTGGAAAGTTATCGACCTCAGATCCCAATAGAAAGACAGGATGACGACAAAGATCGTGAGGCAGTAAGAGGGAGAGAATGGAACTGGAAATAAGAAAGAAGAAGAAAGAGAGAGGGGAGAGTTCGGAAATGACGAATTTTGAAGAGAGAGAGAGAGAGGTAATGACGGAATCGACGAATTCGGAAGAGGGAAAGAGAGGGAACTAGTGTGAGAAGAGAGAAAGAGGAAATCGGAGAGAGAAGGAGGAAGAGAGAGAGAGTGCGTGCAGGGGATATCCGGAGAAAAAAAATGAGATCACGAGAAAGATTAAGAGAAGAAGTAGAAGAGAGAGAAGGGAAGATGCGACGGAAGAGGAGAGAAATGGAAAGTTGAAATTCAGGAGAAACGAAAAGACGGAACGGAAAGACGGAAACGAGAGAATGACAAAAATTCGGGAATGACGGAATGAAGATTGAAATTAGAGGGAACGGGAGAGAGATTACCGAAGATGAAGAGAAAGAGAGAGTTTGCGTGAGCCGGTATTTGGTGAAAAGAAAAGAAGATCGCGAGAGAGAGAGAGGTAGATAGAAAGGGATTCAGTTGGGAACTCAATCGGAAGAAGACGAAATTCGAGAGGAGAAGAGAGGGGATAGAAGAGAGAGAAAGGAAGAGGAAGATTGATCGTGAACGAAAATGAGATGGAAAAAACGGGATTGAGGGAGATAGAAAGACAGAAAATGAATTTGGAAGAGGGAGACGAAATCGAGATTCAAGAGATAGAAGGAAAACAAAGAAAGCGGAAAGGTAGGGAGATAGAAAGATCGAGAGAGGAGAAGAGAAGAATGAGAGAGAGAATGATAAAACGAGAGAGGGAAGGGGGGATTTCGGGAGAGGTAGAGAGAAAGAGAGAGGGAAAGAAAGAAAGTGAGGAAGAGGAAACGTGCGAGAGAGAAGAACGTGTAGTATAGATTTAGCGGCATACGAAAACTAGAAGAGGGGAGAATTGTTAGAGAATCTGCGAGAAGAAGAGAAGAGGAGAACTTATACGAAAAAGAAAAAGAACCGCAAGAGAGATAAGAAAAGAAATTTGGAAGGAGAAAGAGAGAATGGGTTCAAGGAAGGTAAAATAGAAGCGAATGAGGGATGGCTGAGGGGAGTGAAGAAGAGGACGGACAAGGAGTGATCCAGAGAAGGGGGAGGACTGATCGTGACGGATGAAAAAAAAACCAAGAGCTGTAGAGGGATCGAGAGTAGTAGAAGGGTTGAGAGAGAGAGAGAGAACTAGAGATCGGGAAAGGGATATACTGCCGAGAAGGTGAAGAAAGAAACTACGACTCAAATAAAGGATATCATTTCTATTACATCTACCCGACGGAGAAAATCGCCGGCGGCTGACAACTTTCTAGAAAACAAGAAAGCCCATTATGCCTTCTATTTTGGAGGGTCTTGTTACTCTTCCTTTTGTATAGTTCCTGAAAATAAGATCATGCAACATAATATCTTTTTGATGCATTAATAGTCTACATATCAAGTCAAGAGATAATGGAGGGGATGGTGTATACATGAGTTTAATAAAGCTAAATAAGAACAATAAATGGGTGGTTATAACTACTATTCATGTTCTTATCAGCGGGAAGATTGCGAAACTGATAACGAAGCTTCCTTCAACGAGAACAAGGTTCCCCTGGTCTGGCAGACACTTGCCGGAGCTGTATCCCCCTAAACTGTATCTCTTCACTATTCTCGCGGCATAACTGGACAACCATCCGGCGACAACGTCGGAACCTTTCATCCTCCCGTTAGAAGAGAATCCGATTGCGATGTACCCATTATTATCCGGAGCCATCAAAACAAAACTCCATAGATTCGGTTCGCTTTGCTTATATTGCAAAATAAAAAACATAGTTTTTTTTATCAAAAACATAATTTTTCTAAACAAAAGTTGAAGTCGAAGAGCTTACCAGAAGTGTGAAATCCTGGGCTCCCCATGACTGTATTGCACTTGAGAGATGATGTGTCGAAATGTATGATGGAAGAATTTATGTTTAGATTTGTAGAGCAAGACGAGCTCCCATTTGGCGACGTTGGCGTCGAAGGAACAGATCTTGGGGGGGATACATAAGAGTTTCCTTGCCCTGAAATGAAAAAGTTTTTTCTTTAAGGATTTCCCATGTGGGTTCAACGGAAAAATTGAAATTTTCTTTGATCTCACCAGTGGCGTAATTAACTAGGACGGATGTCATTGTTTCGATGCTGCGTGAGAAGATAATTCAAGCTGGGAAGTAATCCAGTAGGTCCGACGGCGAGAATGAGCTTCGATTCCGGCGTGATGATGTTCAACTAGAAGATGAGGTAGAGTTTTGAGGCCTGGGTGACAATTGATAGACTTTCAGGCTCACCTTCTCCCGATACCGTCATCCAGTACCGTCACCCAATACCATCATCCGGTACCGTCACCGTAATGTTAACATCCAATACTGCACCTATTCCCCTCTGTAGTTCGATATCCGATATCCGATATCCAGAACTGGATAGACTTTACTTCACTCGACAACAGATTAAGAGCTCTCAAATGTGTCAATTTCCCAATGCTATCTAGAAGGCTTGAGATTTTTGTTTTTAAAGATTTAATTGTGGCAACTTTATGAGAGAACCAACTGAATCTGGAAGTCTTTCAAGTTGAGATTATGATATATTAAGCCTTTCTAAGTTAACGAGATTTCCAATAGATTTTGGAAGAGGGTATCGGGTACTGGATGACGGTTAGTGGATGACGGTATCAGGAGATATCGGTACTGGATGACATACCGGATGACGGTAGTCAAACCCTATAAGCAACTAAGGCCATCAAATGCTCCTAATACTTAACAAACTATTTTCTCAAAGACTTCAAAATTTTCAGGCATGAATTCAGAGTAGACAAAGAAAGAGTGTATAGATTTAATTGTTAAGACATATGCACCTTTTACGCTACTTGATCATCCTCAATTTAAAAAGTTTTGCAACTACTTAGTACAAGGTGAAGTAGGGATTCCTAGCCACCATTCCGGACGACGAGGGATGGAGAAACTATTTGAAGATGAAAGGGATAAGGTAAGAGAATTACTTCAACCAATTGAAAGGGTGTCCCTTACAACAGACACTTGGACAACTACAAATAATGTGACAATACTTGGGATCACAATACATTGGATTGATGATATGTGGAGACTTCATGAACAAGTGCTTGCCGTTGAGGAGTTGGGTGTATCACATCAAGGGATAATTCTAGCAGAGGTGGTGCATCGTGTGTTAGAAGAGTATAATCTCACTCAAAAGGTAAGTAAACGTGAATTTTACCTTCCTCATTTTCAATCTTAAATCTATAAACATGAATTTTTTTTGCTAGGTTGTTGCTATCACAACAGATAATGATAGTAATTACAAGACAATGGCTGCAAGCTTGGAAAATTTATTACGTGAGAGTGGATTGACATTCACCGGGTAGTTCTATGTGCCATGTATGGCCCATGTTCTCAACCTAGTTGTTAAAGGAGGCTTGAAGGAGTTGGGTAATTCATCATCGACTTTATTATGTTCAGAAAGTGAGGGTGATGAAGAGTGTGAAGAAGATGACATAGAAGTCACTTCACAAATACCATTTGGAGCAATTCTTCATCGGCTTCGAAAACTTGTTCTTGCGGCAAATAGCACACCGCAAAGAATTCATCAGTACAAGGAATTATGTGAGAGGTATATAATGTCAAATAAAAATTTATTAATCATAAATATCCCCACTAGGTGGAATTCGACATATGTCATGATTACGACAACATGGGACAAAAGGAAGGTATTGAATGGAATGACAACAACTTGTCTTAAAGATGGTAAAGGAATTTCTTTAATCATGTCAGAAGAGTAGGATCTTCTTAAGATTTTTGCAGATGAACTTCTAGCTTTTAAGGAAGCCACCGAGATGTTTTCTCAATCAAAAGCCATTACATCGCCTAATGTTACTTCTATTTTTGATCTTTTGTTAAATCAATTCAACACATCAATTATTTCCTTAGGTAATCCTTCTCAAGGTGTGATGGGAAGACCAATGAGCATAGAGCATTCAATGGCACTGAAAGGAGCATATACTGTGATGAAAACAAAGTTACTTAAATATGAGCCACATGTAAAAAGAAAGCCAATCTTTCCTATTGCTACAATGCTAGATCCATCCTTGAAATTTAAATATATTCCAACTGATGAGCAAGAGTATATCACAAAGACTTTGAAGTATTTTCTTCAATTGATGCATGCCCCGCCAATATCAAGTGCTTCCTCACAAAGTGAGCCATTATCTAATACTTCTACAACTTGTTCGAAAATGATGGTTGAATTGATGAAGCGTAAAAGGAAGAAGAACATAAAAATCTTATTAGAAAAACTAATATCTGATGAAATATTTTATTATTTGCATGACTCTCAAGTTGAATGTCCTCATCTTGATGCTCTACAATGATGGTGTAAGTTTGGGTCTGAAAAATATCCACGACTTGCAATGTTAGCAAAGGGATTTCTCTTAGTTTGTGCTTCGAGCTCTCCATCAGAGCGTCTTTTCTCATCAAGACGGGGGATCGTAACATGCAAAAGGGAGAAATTATCTGCAAGAACTATATCTATTTTGATGACCTTAAAATCGTGGGATAAAAATGATGAAGCGGATATTGATCAAGAAGAATTTGGTGAAGATACTCTTTGGATCTAAGGTCGATAACTTTCCAAAATTTTGATCAAAACATCAAATGCAGCGAAAAACAATGAATCGAACATTCAAAATACCAAGCCACCTAGAACAGATGATCCTATCATCTAGTATGAATGAGAAAACATACTTACAGGTTTTCTTGAAGGAGTTCTTAAAGCTATTCAAGTGTCTAGCCTCTAGCGGTATCCACACGGTCTCCGGATGGTTGGATCTCCTCTTTAAAGCTCTTCACCAAGAGAGAAAGAAAAGAAAGGAGAGAATTCCCACAAGTCTTGCATGGGCACCTTGAGTTGTGGTCGTTCTCCTCCTATTTATAGACATTTGGAAAGAGGTTTTTCATAAAAAAACCCTCATAATTATGTCTATATCCACCAACATCTATAAACCTTATATGTGTGACCCTCTAGGTCCATATATCTCACTAGTTAATAACTCTATAGACCAAATAACACCTTATTGGTCAACCTTAATTAATTATCCACGTCCACATATAGATTAATTAATCAAGGATCGATTTAACCCAATCGATAGGTTGAGTTGCCAGCCCGTTGGGTGCCAAGCTACACCACGTACTCTAGGAGATATGGAGCATGTAAGAACTCACTTATGGAACCTTCCCGTCATCGATTACCATGTATGTATAATCCTTCATCCACATTAGACTCATGAATGACTTAGGGTGTGGTCAACTGTCAAACCCTACTCGGTCACTCAAGTTAGTACTGATGCGTGTAGAAATCATCGAGAACTCCTTCGATATTTCTACTACCTTGGCCAAGGATTTCATCGCATCTCATTCCTTTGAGTCAATATCCTCAAATACCAAGGGTGGATGATCCCATTTTAACCACATAATCATCTTCGTGAACTTCATGTCGTATCCAATGTATGACGTTTTAGATATCCCATGGCTAGGGATTCGTAAGTCATAATCAAAACACGATCATCCATCCACAAGATGTCTTTGGTGTCTCAAGTCAAAGGACCACATACACAACTATGACATGAATCAACTTGATTGACAGTTAGGTATAATACCATTCAGGGATTCATACGGATCAATTCAGTGAACTCTTTCTCCAAAGAGCACCCACTATCTATCCTTAGTGTCTCCACACCGATGGCTATAGGATCAGCCATACTCATTATATGAGTTAGATTAGATAGTGCTATTCTTTCCGGATAATTCGATGTCCTTCTCGAGCATCCCACGAATAGGAATATTTAGAACATATCTTTAAAGACTAGTGATCACTATATTATGATCTCATCATAATTCACTTAGTCATTGCAGATGCTCATGGACTTCATTGCAAACATCACACAAGAATGACAATGAATAAATTTCATTTCAATGAACATAAACAAGATACATGAAAGTGTGATTGGTTTATAGGCCACATAATATCTATCAGATACGAACTAATTTTCATGTTATTATGCTTTCTTCTTCTTTGTTTCAAATCAGTAAGTATCATCGGTAAGATTTCTGACTTTGATTTTTTTATTTATTAATAGACGTTGATATATTTATCTCTTTTCATGTACGCATATCCATGGTCAAGAGAGACTGAAGTTAAGACCAAACCGAACCATGACCGAGGTGGACCGAGATCCAGACCAAATTCAAATTTGGACCGAATGGTGTGCCAAAAACTGGACCGTGACCAGGACTGCCCAACCCTAGCCTGATATCCCAGTCCCCAACTCTCAAGTGCCACCCCAGCGCTGCCCAAGTGTGTGAAGACTAACAGTGTCCCCGGTGATTGTTCGCCTCATGTCTGCATCGCCCGCCGCCACCGGTTGGCCTCCCCGTGACCAAACCTGCTAGTCACTAAGGCAATTGCCACCTATGTTGGTTCTGCCCATGCCCCCCGCCGTCGCCGCCGCCACCGTTTTGACTTGCCGCCGCTGTTTCGATTGCTACTATCGTTGAGCTGGCACCATTGTTGTTTTCGGTGCGCTTCCCCCTTTCGCGCCTCTCGCCCAAGGGCCAAAGACCCCGTTTGAGTCTTGATAACATGCTATTTATGCATGTAATTATATAATTATTAATGCAAATTAAGGCATTAATAATTACAAATCTATGCATGTTATCATATTTTTAATATATTTCTATCATTTTGTGTAAATTCATGTTATGATCTAAAAATACACTAAATTATGGATTATTATGCATGATTAAAAATTATAATGTTTAATCCTTATTATATTTATGATTATAATCATGTTTTTCTGATGAAAATATGAGAGAAAAGATATTTATTAACATTTATGTATTTATATAAATTTATTTTATATAAAACATAAATGTATTAAATTAATTAAAATTCATTCTCTTATTATTTTAATAATTTGACTTTTTATAATGATAGATTATTCAATTTCTGATCGAACAAAATAAATTTGAACTAATTTGGAGTTGTATTTTGAAAGTTATGATTTTTACAAATTATAGGAATTTTCTGGAATTTTTCTGAATTTATTTATATTTATTTTCGATTTTTAAATGTTAAAAATTAATAAAAAACGCAAAAAAGGGGTTGATTTTCGCGCATGTACACGTGGATGCGACGTGGCACTCGGGGCCACGTGGCTCTGCCACGTGGACACGTGTGCGTGCCTGCATGGCACTGATGTGACGTGGACGCGTATTTATATTTACTATATATATTATTTTATAAAGTATATAGGTCTTCCGATTATCGGAAGACAGATTATTAACTGTATAAAATCGTCTACATTATATACCGATTAATTCAAATAATTTCTTCGGTGTGGGACTATTAAACTTCTTTTCGTTTGATTTCAGGCTGCGTGGCGCAACGTCGATCGTCGGATCAAAGGCGTGATGAAAGGCATTCGTGGATGCGGTGGACACGAGGTTCACCTAATCAGAGATCACCGCACATGCTTAAATAACGAATAAGTGAAATGATCTCAGCCGTTAATCGCGAGTTATAACAGCTGAGATCATTCTCGATCGATGGAATCTTCAACACATCATGACCGCAAGATGAAGACTCAACGGACGCGATCAAATGAAACAATTCCTTCTTCACGCGATGAGGATTAATCGCGACCCTCCATCGGCGATCGGATGATCACTGTCACTCGCGACGATTCGATCAAACGGCGCGTCATCGTGACCATTGATCGCGATGAACCCGTGAGATCAACGGCCACGCCTCTTTCATACCTATTTAAAAACAGTTCTTCGCGACGAAACGAACTGTTCGCGATCTTTCATCAAATTCTCTATTTTTAGAGCATCAATTCGCGTGTCGTTTGATTCTGAGTACTCTTGATGCATTTTCACATCCAATGAATGCTTGAAATCAAAGTTTGATCGAAGAAGAAGGAAGAAATCACATCTTGAACTCCAATTTTCGTCTTCGTCAATTTGGAATGAAAAGCCTTGCATCCGGTGATTAATTGGATCATTTCGAAGGCTAATTTGGGTTAGGTTGCGTGATTTCATCTTAATATTTCATCATTTAGTGTTAATTTTACATTTAGAATAGTAGATTAAGTTTAATTTTGTTTTAATTTTTGTTTTTAATCATTTTTGCGACACGATTTTTCTTCTAACTTCAAACTTCGATTACTCTTCAAATTCTTATCCAAATCATCTGATTTTTGATTCCGTGGATTCGAAATTGAGTTATCTTTATTAATATACTAAAACTCCCAATTTCTAATCTCAATTCGTCGTCCGATTTGACCGAATTTTAAAGATATCTCTCAAATTTCCCTAATTTTTCGTGGATTCGACCCTTAATTACTATTATACTAATTAATTACTTTGATTAATCATAAATTGGTAAGATTAGGACTTTGTTTTGACACTAAGTCGTGTGCATTCAACGACCATACGATTTAGTCTCGTCAAGTCTACATCAATGATTTGTGCCGATCATTCTCCATAGTTGTTCCCCGTGCTTCGACACATGCTCAGGGTTTGGTCCTTGGCAACTGGTGTTCCTCCCTCATCTCTCGGGAGTCGACGTATCAGACCATTTGGTTGCCGCCTTCGGTAGTGCGAGCTCGCCCTTGCCCCTTGTCGCATGAGATGGTCTCGCCGTAGTTCTACCTGTAGCCCAGCTCTAGTTTGGAGACAATCACGCTCTTGTAGGAAGAGCATTTTTTCCAGACTTACCCTATAGCTACACATCACCCTCAACTGGGCTACGGCCCCGGAGGTACGCTCATAGTTGCCCCTTCGAGTTCTTTTATCTCGTGTAGTATCTCGGGTCTGGTCGGGTGCCTAAAGGTGCATGCACGTTGCGGTCGTAACTATGTCATTGATAACATGCATATTTAACTTAAAATGTCATCATATTTAACTAATATAAATGCTTATTTTCTGTAATTATGATGCTTGTCGTCATAGTTTTATGACATTTTCACCATTGGCATGCCATTTTACTAAAGTCCACATTTTTGCATTATTTAGGGTTAATTATGAGCTTTATTAATGTTTCACTTTTTTTAAGGTCAAACAACTTGAAATTAACCATTTGCCTTGACTTTATTTTGACTTTAGTGGATGATTAAAGAAGAGATTAGAAGAAGAAAATAATGGGGAAAATCAAAAGTCAACTTTAGAGGGTTGACCTAATTTGGCTTTTTAAGTCAAGTTAGAAATAATTGAATTCAAAAAAATTTCTTGTTAAAATTTATATTTCAGGGGCATGGGATTAAGAAGAAGATATTTGTGATCCAATGGAGAAAATTTGAGTCAAAAAAGAGTTCTAGAAATGAAGTTATAAATTTCTAAAGATTAACTATTTTTTTAGATTTCTCAAGATTTTTTCTGAATTTTTTTTGAAATAAAAATCGCAAAAAGGGGATTTATTTAGCGCAGGGCCCGCGCGGTGCTAATGTGGTGATGCAAACAAGTGTCAGCACATCAGCCAGCCAACTGGACCGGCATGGACCCACGCGTCCACTTGCATGGTGCAATGCTAAGTGGGTGGAGTGGATTGGTCCCACAAGTATAGTGGGCCCAGTATCGAGCATAGTAAGGAGGGGCGTCATAAGCCCAGTGGGCGACGCAAAGTGATACCACTCTCTCCCCTTATATAGGCAATAAAATGCATTCTTTTCTTCTGTGTAGGGACTAAATGCTTCTTTATGTTTGCAGGCGACGTGGCAGCATGTGGATTAAAGCGCACGAATTGGTGCGCCTGGATTTGGTGGATTTTGGTCCACCAGATTGCGATCAAACGCACATGATAAGTTTAGAGCCATCGATCGATGACCGCAATTTAATTTCGCACTCAGCGAATCATGGAATGACACGCGGCTGCCTGAGGACGTACCGATGGAGATCAAACGACGGAAATTCAACGAATAGTGAAGCCTGCGTCATGGGATCATAGTCCATTTATCACATGCTGCATGGCTCCATCTGAGCCGTCCAAGCTCTTTAAGCGAAACGGACCGCTCGGATTTAAATCAAGAGCTTTCTTCTATAAATTGATGTTCTCTCTTACGGAAATGTAACTCTTGATTAAGCGTTAAATTAAGCATTTTTGGCGGAATATCTTGAGTTCTTTGTGATTCTCATGCATTCTAGACTCAATCGTGCATGGATTGAGGCAAGTAAATCACGAATATTATGAGAAAACATTTGGAAATCGCCGCTTGAACACCGAAAGTATGTCAAAGAAGGAATCGAAGAAATTAACAACAATCAAAGAAATTTGAGGCTCAATCTTCACATCAATTGGGTTAGTAGTGTGATTCCTTCGTAATAATCACTTTCTAGATAGTTTAGATTAGATTTAGATAGGCAATTAGAGTTTAGGAATCAAAATTTCTTCATTTTTGCCCAAATTTCATCGCAGATTTTTGTTGGTCTCCGAACAAGGATTTCTCCATGATCTTAAGTCCAATTCAAACAAATTTATTTCATTGGATTCCTTGTTCCATCAGCTCCCCGTGCATATCTGATTCGTAAATTTTCATCGAGATTTGACCCTTCGATTTGTCTTTTGACCAACTACTATTCAAAATCAATCTGCATTTGGGCGTTAACTTTTAATGGCAATTATTACAAATATAGAAGGTGAAATTCGCCAATTTTGATTTCTTTGGAATCCTCTGATCATCAGCTTTCTATGCGAATAGATTTGGATATCATTTGATTAGTCAATTTAAGGATTTTGACCGAAACTTTCATTTAGGTGATTCTCTGTCTATTAATTTCAGAAAAAAATCAAAATAAATCCAATTCTTCTCTAAAAATGACGATCTTTATATCAAAATTCTCCTCCTCTCTCTCTAGTTTTTGAAAATATTATTTTCATAATATTATCTCATTTTTTCTTCCTCGATTTTATATAAAGTCAAAGTCATGTCAAAGTTAATGCTTTGACTTTGACTTTTGACTTTTGACTTTTCTTCCCCAAATATTTTTTAAAATTCTTAAAATGTATTCTTTTATATATTAGTACTATTTCTATTAACAATGTAGCATATTCACTTCTTTAAAAAACCTTAATTAGACTTAAGTTGACCAAGTCAACTCTTTCGATAAAAGTCAACCGTGATTTCTATGTATTCGACTCAATCTCATCAATGTACTTGATTTCTGATTTTTAAATCATTCTGGGTTTGGAATTATAAATATTGTTTGACCGACAACCGTGTGTTTCAACGATCGCATGTTTTATCGTTCGTTAGTCATCACCGTGGTTGTTCCCTTTAAGTCTCATGTCATTGGAAGTCGGTCACTTATCTGGGTTACCCTGATTGTAATCAGTGGATTTTGGTTATCTTTGGTTTCCTTTTGCGTACTTCTTGTTGATCTTCGACACCGCATACTCATCATCCGCATCACATTACCTTAGTTTTCTCGGGCTGCTAAATTGATACGGGCGATCGTCAATCCCAACGCTTTTGTTTCACATCAAATGGGGTCCATACATCATATACCATCCATTTTTAATGATCCATCAGAAGAACTGTGATGTACCAAGTGATGGATATTATGTGGCCTATAAGCCAATCACACTTTCATGTATCTTGTTTATGTTCATTGAAATGAAATTCATTCATTGTCATTCTTGTGTGATGTTTGCAATGAAGTCCATGAGCATGTGCAATGACTATGTGAATTATGATGAGATCATAATATAGTGATCACTAGTCTTTAAACATATGTTCTAAATATTCCTATTCGTGGGATATTCGAGAAGGACATCGAATTATCCGGAAAGAATAGCACTATCTAATCCATCTCATATGATGAGTATGGCCGATCCTATAGCCATCGGTGTGGAGACACTAAGGATAGATAGTGGGTGCTCTTTGGAGAAAGAGTTCATCGAATTGATCCGTATGAATCCCTCGAATGGTATTATACCTAACTCGTCAATCGGGTTGATTCATGTCATGATTGTGTATGTGGTCCTTTGACTTGAGACACCAAATACATCTTGTGGATGGATGATCGTGTTTTGATTATGACTTACGAATCCCTAGCCACGGGATATCTAAAACGTCATATATTGGATACGACATGAAGTCCGCGAAGATGATTGTGTGGTCAAGATGGGATCATCCACCCTCGGTATTTGAGGAGATTGACTCAAAGGAATGAGATGCGATGAAATCCTTGGCCAAGGTAGTAGAAATATCGAAGAAGGAGTTCTCGATGATTTCTACATGCATCAGTACTAACTTGAGTGATCGATTAGGGTTTGACAGTTGACCATACCCTAAGTCATTCATGAGTCTAATGTGGATGAAGGATTATACATACATGGTAATCAATGACGGGAAGGTTCCATAAGTGAGTTCTTACATACTCCATATCTCCTAGAGTACGTGGTGTAGCTTGGCACCCAACGGGCTGGCAACTCAACCTATCGATTGGGTTAAATCGATCCTTGATTAATTAATCTATATGTGGATGTGGATAATTAATTAAGGTTGACCAATAAGGTGTTATTTGGTCTATAGAGTTATTAACTAGTGAGATATATGGACCTAGAGGGTCACACACATAAGGTTTATGGATGTTGGTGGATATAGACATAATTATGAGGGTTTTTATGAAAAAACCTCATTCCAAATGTCTATAAATAGGGGGAGGACGACCACAACTAGAGGTGCCCATGCAAGCCTTGTGGGAATTCTCTCCTTTCTTCTCTTTCTCTCTTGGTGAAGAGCTTTGAAGAGGAGATCCAACCATCCGGAGACCGTGTGGATACCGCTAGAGGCTAGACACTTGAATAGCTTCAAGAACTCCTTCAAGGAAACCTGTAAGTATGTTTTCTCATACATACTAGATGATAGGATCATCTGTTCTTGGTGGCTCGGTATTTTTGAATGTCCGATTCAATGTTTTTCCGCTGCATTTGATGTTTTGATCAAAACTTCGGAAAGTTATCGACCTCAGATCCCATCAGTGGTATCAGAGCCAGGTTGTACTCGTCGAGAGCTTTCCAACGAGCCCAAAAACATCCAAAACGGATGAGAAATGAGGGAGATATGATCATTTGAAGATGAATCATAATAAGAAGAAAAAAAAAAAATGTTTTGTTTTTTGCTTCGCGTGGGGCCCACCGTTTCCCAATTTTGAAAGCAGGATCGGGCCGGTCAACCCTCCTCCCATTGGGTGGGCTCCCTCTCTCTCCCACGGTAGGAGAGAGAATAAACCCCTCCCCCTTCTTCTCTCTTCCCCTCTCCTTGCGGCGTGAGAAAGAGGGGAGGGGGGAATTATCCCTTCCCTGCCTCTCCTTGCGGCGGCGTGAGACGCGGCGGCATGAGACGCGGCGGCGTGAGACGAAACGGAGACGCGGGGAAGGGGGGCGGTTCCCTGCGGAACTTCCTCCCGCGTGAGACGCGGGGGAGGGGGAGCGGTTCCACCGTTCCCCCCGGCAGAACTTCCTCCCGCGTGAAAACGTGGGGGCGGGCGTTCGCGGGGGGAGGGTGGTGGGGAGACGCGTCGATCGGGAGAAAAATTTCTCCCGATCGGGCGGTTCACCCTGCGGAACTTCCTCCCGCGTGAGACGCGGGGGAAGGAGGGGAGAGACGCGTCGATCGGGAGAAAAAAATTTCTCCTGATCGACGGCGATCGATCCACGGAGATCGATCAACGCAGATCGATCAACGGAGATCGACGGTGATCGATCAGTGAGATCGATCGTGATCGATCGATGGATATCGACGGTGATCGATCGGTGATATCGATCGTGATCGATCGATGGAGATCGATAGAGTGAGATCGATCGGGGGAGATCGATGGTGATCGATCGAGATCGATCGATGGAGATCGATCGGATCGAGAATAAATAAATAAATAAATAAATCTGAAAAATTCTGGAAAAATCAGGAAAAATAGAAAATTGATTTATTGACTCAAATAAATTTTGATGTCATTTATTTTTATTAATTTTGATGTCATTTAATTCAATTTTCATTTATTTTGGGATTTATTTAATTGAATAATTTAAGAGTTAAATTATTTTAAATTGAGAAAAAAATTCCATAAGTCATTTTTAAAGTGTTTAAATGATAATTTCCTGATTATTATGCATGATTGTCATGTTTATTTTTGCAAAAATATTAATGTGATTAATTTTTTTGCATTGAATTAAATTTATTTATTTATTTGTGATGTTATTAAATCAAATGTGAAACCAAGAACATAGATGGACCTATTATATGATCCCCTACTTATATGTTTTTGGTTTATTGATATAACATCATATATGACATATATGTGATATATGTATATGATTATTGAGATAATCATATCTTTGGGTATGGTTATATAGATAACCATGACATACCCTAACGAAGAGACTCGATAAAAATATAAAACCCCTCTTATATTAAAAATTTAGGCTGAAACGCAAGAGTTACGAACTCACGCGTGGTCCTCCCTTGTTATAGCCTTAGTATCCAAGTCACCTTAAGTTGGGTTGGTGGAGTCGCTCCAGGCCCGCTTATTGAAGATGAGGAACTAAGAACTAGTGTATGACACAAGGCCGGGGTAGAGGAACCGTTTAGTTTGGTGGAGTCGCTCCAGGGACTACTCACGAATCTATTCCCGTCAAGTAACAAGGGTACCGCCTAGACCGAACTCGTGGTTGGTGGAGTCGCTCCAGGCCACATGAGCGTCGGGGGACTCGAAGTATGATCAGATATTACAAATGTTGTAAGTCTCATGAGATGAGTGCTCAACAATATATTGTGATTGGTGGAGTCGCTCCAGGTCATAATATAGTTGTTGAGATTCCGATTCCCACTAGGAGATTGTCTGGTTCTCCCTTTTTTTCATACACGAGGGTTGTGTGAATTGCTTAATTTTAGTGGGAGCATTATTTTCAATGAACACAATATCTGCAAAGAATTAATTATTAATTCTTATTCATCTCCTACTGTGCAAAGATGTCGTCGACTAACCCTCTTCGTGGCATTATGGATGCCAACCGCTTTGACTGGCCCGAACTTCACCGATTAGCTCAAGAACTTAAAGATCTTACTTAAGTCCGAGCGCATCGCCTATGTCTTGGAGGGAGATGGCCCCGTTGAGCCAGCATCGATGCGTCCGAGGATGAGGTATGGGAGTACCGTAAGTGGCAAGAAGATTCCACTACGGTTCAATGTTATATGCTGGCCTCAATGTGCAATGAGTTGCAAAGGCAGCATGAAGACATGGAACCAAAAGCCATGCTGCTCCATTTGATGGAGTTATTTGCTCGAGCAGAGTAGAACTCGGAGATATGAGATATCGAAGAGTCTATTCAGGTGGCTCGGATGGCTGAATCGTCTTCCGTACAAGCACATGTACTAAAGATGATTGAGTGGATCGAGAGGTTGGCAGGTGCTCGGAGTTGAACTCCCCTGTTGAGATGAGCACGGACCTTATTCTTCAATCTCTTCCGGACTCCTTTTCTCAGTTCATTGTTAACTTTAACATGAACAAAATTCAGGCCTCTCTCCCGGAGCTGCTGAACATGCTTACTACTGCCGAGGGGAACCTTCAGAAGGAAAAAGCCCCAAGTCCTCTTTGTTGGTGGGACCAACAAGAAGAGGAAGGTAGCTTTTGCCTCCAAAAAGGGGCAAAGGGAAGAAGCAAGTGAAAGCAACTTCGACAAAGAAGGACGGTGATGACAAGGGAACGTGTTTCCACTGTGGCGTGAAAGGACATTGGAAGAGGAATTGTAAAAAGTACCTCAACGAGAAAGCTCAGCGGAAGCATGGTGATGCTCCAGGTATCTATATGATAGATACTTATTTGTCTTATAGAGATTCTGCATCTTGGGTATTAGATACTGGATGTACTTCTCACATCTGCAATGATTCGCAGAGGCTGACAAGTAAGCGAAAGCTGAGAAAGGGCGAGGTGGAACTGAGGATGGGAAACGGCGCAAGAGTTGCGGCTGTGGCGCTAGGGGTTGTGAACCTCAAGCTACCATCCGGAGATTATCTTTCTTTAGAAGAATGTCATTATGTTCCTAGCATAGTTAAGAACATCATTTCAGTTTCTTGTTTGGACAAGATGGGATATACCTTGATTATTAAGGACAAGTGTTGTTCTATTTACTTGGGAAGTAAATTGGTTGTTACGGCACCATTAGTCAATGGTTTATATCTGATTGATGTTTCTTCTTATAATCTCCAAATGGATGTTGCTCTTAAGAAGAGTAAACAGGGTGTGAACGAAGCCTACTTATGGCATTGTAGACTTGGGCATGTTGGTGATGGAAGATTACAGAAGTTGCATAAAGATGCATACTTGGGGGCATTTGATTATGAATCATTTGCAACATGTGAATCTTGCATTATGGGTAAATTACCCAAATCTTCATTCTCAGGGATTGGAGAACGAGCCAAGGGTATCTTGGAGCTAATACATTCTGATGTATGTGGTCCGATGCCTGTCCAAGCCAGAAGTGGCAGTTTCTACTTCATCACTTTTACTGATGATTTCTCTAGGTTTGGATGGGTATACCTTATGAGGTATAAGTCCGAAGCCTTTGAGAAATTCAGGGAGTTTAAGAATGAAGTGGAGAAACAATCTGGAAAGAGTATCAAGACTCTTCGATCAGATCGAGGAGGTGAATACTTAAGTACCGAGTTCACACAGTTCCTTAAGGATAATGGTATCCTAGCTCAATTGACTCCTCCTTACACACCTCAGATGAATGGTGTTTCAGAAAGGAGAAATCGTACCTTGTTGGACATGGTACGATCTATGATGAGTTTCTCGAAACTTCCAATATCCCTTTGGGGATATGCGCTTGAGACAGCAGCGCGTGTCCTTAACGTCTTACCTAGCAAATCTGTAGCTTCTACTCCATATGAGATATGGAAAGGGAAGAAGCCCGACTTCTCTTACTTTAGAGTTTGGGGTTGTCCTCGCTCATGTTAAGAAACATGATACGTATAAGCTAGAATCAAGGACTCGAGTTTTGTAGATTTGTGGGATATCCGAAAGAGACATCTCGGATACTACTTTTACCGCCCGAAGAACAATCGATATTTGTTGCGAAAAAGGGCCATTTTCTTAGAAGATGAGTATCTCTTAAGAAGAGATAGTGGGAGTAAAGTAGTGCTGGAAGAAGTTCCAAATCCGAACACAAATACTACTTCATTAGATGAGAACTCAGTCCCCCGAAAATCTTCAAGTACACACGAGGCACCGCGTAGGGACTGGTAGAGTACCAAGACAGCCAGATCGATATGTAGGACACATTGTGACGGATGATATCGATACTTCCACTTAAAGGATAGTGATCCTTTAACCTACAATGAAGCGGTACATGATTCCAACTCTAAGAAATGGCGAGAAGCAATGGATTCTGAGATCCAGTCCATGCATCAAAACCAAGTATGGTACTTGGTCGACCCTCCCCGAGGGTATAGTACCCATTGGTGTAAGTGGATCTTCAAGAAGAAGATCGGTGCAGATGGGCAGATTGACACCTTCAAGGCAAGGTTAGTGGCGAAGGGTTATCGTCAAAGACAAGGAGTTGACTATGACGAAACCTTCTCACCAGTTGCTATGATTAAGTCAATCAGGATTCTTCTCGCCATAGCTGCACACTATGACTATGAAGTCTGGCAAATGGATGTGAAAACCGCCTTCCTCAATGGAAACCTTGAGGAAGAGGTGTATATGATACAACCTGAGGGTTATACATCCAAGGAGTTTCCGTAAAAGGTGTGCGTGTTGCAAAGATCCATTTATGGATTGAAGCAAGCATCTAGGAGTTGGAATATGAGATTTGATGAGGCGATCAGATCTTATGACTTCATTAAGAATGAAGACGAACCTTGTGTGTACAAGAAGATCATGGGAGCGCGATCACTTTTTCTTGTCCTTTATGTGGATGACATCCTACTCATTGGGAATGATGTAGGTATGTTATCATCGAGTGAAGGCGTGGCTGTCAAAGAACTTCTCCATGAAAGATTTGGGAGAAGCAACCTACGTATTGGGAATACGTATCTATAGAGATAGATCGAGGAGGTTGCTTGGATTATCCCAATCCATGTACATAGACACCATTGTCAAAAAGGTTTGGCATGGAGAACTCCAAGAGAGGTTTCATACCGATGAGACATGGAGTTCAGCTATCTAAGGAGCATTCGCCTAAGACTCTCGAAGATAGAGCGTTGATGGAAAAAGATCCCGTATGCATCGGCGATTGGATCCATCATGTACGCTATGCTATGTACAAGACCAGATGTGGCATTTGCTCTAAGTGTTACGAGCAGATTTCAGGCTAACCCAGGTGAGAGTCATTGGGAAGTCAGTGAAATGCATCCTTAAGTACTTGAGAAGGACTAAGGATTTATTTCTCGGTCTATGGAGGAGAGGAGCTTAAGCTCCGTGGTTACACTCGACTCGAGTTTTCAGTCAGACCCTGCATGATAGTAGATCTACATCCTGGATTCCTGTTCACTTTGAATGGGGGAGCAGTGTCTTGAAGAGTTCCAAGCAGCCCACCACCGCAGATTCGACGACAGAGGCCGAGTATATTGCTGCGAGTGATGCCGCCAAGGAAGCGACTCGCTGAAGAAGTTCATCACGTACCTTGGCGTTATCCCTACGATCTCAGCACCCTATTCCATTATTGTGTGACAACAATGGTGCAATAGCACAGCTGAAAGAGCCAAGGTCTCATCGAAGTCTAAGCACATTCTCGAGGCGTTTTCACTTGATTAGGGAGATCGTCGCCGAGAGGAGATGTAGTGGTGGAAAGAGTTCCATCAACCGAAAATGTTGCAGATCCACTAACTAAGCCTTTAGCTTAAGAAGTTTTTGAGCGTCATTGCACAACTATGGGGTTGTTGCACAAGGGCAATTGGCTTTAGTCCAAGTGGGAGATTGATGGATATTATGTGGCCTGTAAGATAATCACACTTCCATGTATCTTGTTTATGTTCATTGAAATAAAATTCATTCATTGTCATTCTTGTGTGATGTTTGCAATGAAGTCTATGAGCATGTGCAATGACTAAGTGAATTATGATGAGATCATAATATAGTGATCACTAGTCTTTTAAACATATGTTCTAAATATTCCTATTCGTGGGATATTCGAGAAGGACATCGAATTATCCGGAAAGAATAGCACTATCTAATCCATCTCATATGATGAGTATGGCCGATCCTATAGCCATCGGTGTGGAGACACTAAGGATAGATAGTGGGTGCTCTTTTGGAGAAAGAGTTCACTGAATTGATCCGTATGAATCCCTCGAATGGTATTATACCTAACCTGTCAATCAGGTTGATTCATGTCATGATTGTGTATGTGGTCCTTTGACTTGAGACACCAAATACATCTTGTGGATGGATGATCGTGTTTTGATTATGACTTACGAATCCCTAGCCACGGGATATCTAAAACGTCATATATTGGATACGACATGAAGTCCGCGAAGATGATTGTGTGGTCAAGATGGGATCATCCACCCTCGGTATTTGAGGAGATTGACTCAAAGGAATGAGATGCGATGAAATCCTTGGCTAAGGTAGTAGAAATATCGAAGAAGGAGTTCTCGATGATTTCTACACGCATCAGTACTAACTTGAGTGATCGATTAGGGTTTGACAGTTGACCATACCCTAAGTCATTCATGAGTCTAATGTGGATGAAGGATTATACATACATGGTAATCAATGACGGGAAGGTTCCATAAGTGAGTTCTTACATACTCCATATCTCCTAGAGTACGTGGTGTAGCTTGGCACCCAACGGGCTGGCAACTCAACCTATCGATTGGGTTAAATCGATCCTTGATTAATTAATCTATATGTGGATGTGGATAATTAATTAAGGTTGACCAATAAGGTGTTATTTGGTCTATAGAGTTATTAACTAGTGAGATATATGGACCTAGAGGGTCACACACATAAGGTTTATGGATGTTGGTGGATATAGACATAATTATGAGGGTTTTTATGAAAAAACCTCATTCCAAATGTCTATAAATAGGGGGAGGACGACCACAACTAGAGGTGCCCATGCAAGCCTTGTGGGAATTCTCTCCTTTCTTCTCTTTCTCTCTTGGTGAAGAGCTTTGAAGAGGAGATCCAACCATCCGGAGACCGTGTGGATACCGCTAGAGGCTAGACACTTGAATAGCTTCAAGAACTCCTTCAAGGAAACCTGTAAGTATGTTTTCTCATACATACTAGATGATAGGATCATCTGTTCTTGGTGGCTCGGTATTTTTGAATGTCCGATTCAATGTTTTTCCGCTGCATTTGATGTTTTGATCAAAATTTCGGAAAGTTATCGACATCAGATCCCATCACCAAGTCTCGCTCATACAAAAAAAAATCCTCATGAAAAATATGAAAAACAATTCTGAAAACTAAACTCAACTCATTTAATCAAAATCAATGAATTTGCTCTTGTCTTTCAATTGGGTACTTGCATGGCACCATTTTTGTCCTAAATTTGGCACCATGTGGTACAAAAGAACATGCCACAAAGTCCTTGGGTGGGTTCTATATCAGCTTTTCCCCTATTTCAAAAATGAACCCTAGAAAAATCTGAAAAAAATTATAGAAAGTCAGAAAACTTCACAAAAAATATAAAATTTAAAAAACACCAAATAATCTAGATATCATTTGACATGAAAGTTCTTTAGTTTTTTCCTCTTTGAATCCTCATTCTTATCATGTCACCTCAAAGTAAAGAATAATACATACAAATATAATACATTTTGAAGCATGATAACATGCAATCTATATATGTAATTTTATGATTATTGATGCAAATTAAGGCATAAAACATTTCATTCTTATGCATGTTATCATGTTTTTAGTGTATATCTATCATTCTATAAAAATTTAAGTTATAATCTCAAAATGTACTATTTTTAGGGAAAATAAATTCTAGCTATGTGTCATTCGTCTCTATGTGGAGGACATTTTGAAAAGTCCCTTTAGGGTGGTTGCTTAATCTAAGAAGGGGGGTTGAATTAGATTATATGAAATTTTTTATTTTGATTGTCTAACTTTTAGTTTCTACTTAGATTCGTTGGCTTAGTCACTCACTTCTTGTCCTCTCGATTGCACCAGATATTATTATACTGGTTGGGGGACCTACTGTCCCTTAATCCAGTCCCGAGTACTATAGACTCGGAGCCTCCTCCTCACCAAATAAAACCTAATCCTCTCACCACTCAAAGGGTGAAGGACAATGTTCAGATACAAGGTTTTAGGTTTGCCCCCTACGGCAAACCTAACACTCACCTTTACCTGTCCCTACGGCACTACCCACTAGGACTCGACCTCCTCGGCTCCTGGACGTCCTGACTCCCTCAGGCCAATCTCCACGCGATTGCTCGTCCCTTCACGCCCTGTCGTGCCTCTTCTGCTAATGCCGCCGACCACCGGTAATTTGAGACCTCTTCCTGCTTCACTCGGTCTTCCCGTTCCCCACGTCCAACCTCCTTCTCGTCTCAACGAATGAGATGCTTCCGTCCTCTGCGTATGTGTGACTGTACCTATTACTAAATAAGTAAGTGAGTTTTCTGGCCTCTGGACTCTCTGGGTTGATTCTTAACTTAAAGTTGACTTTCTGCTAAAGTTGACTTAGGTTGACTTTGGTTGACTTTTGACCTAAAGTTGACTTCTGTTGACTTGGGTTGACTGTTGACCTAAAGTTGACTTCTGTTGACTTGGGTTGACTGTTGACCTAAAGTTGACTTCTGTTGACTTGGGTTGACTGTTGACCTAAAGTTGACTTCTGTTGACTTGGGTTGACTCTAGGTTAGGCTCAAGCTAAGAATTCACTCACCTTTCACAGCTCACTGTCTGCGTTCCTGTTAAACTATAGAATGCACTTTCCTAACTATATAAGAAAGAACCTAATACAAGAAGAGGGATGCTGCGGGAAAAACAAACAATTGTTATAGTTGAAGTTTAACTTGAAATAAAATGCTAAATGTAAATTATGATCCAAAAGGATAACTGTATATAACTCGAATTAATTAATTAGATAAAAGGATACTTCACTGCAGTCTATGGAAACAAACACGAAGATAGACGTATGATTAAACTAATTTAAACTACCTTGAAATAGGTTAGATAAATAGAACAACTTAACCTTCACTGTTTATCCAAACAGGAGCTCACCCGCTTCAAGACTACTTCACTGCAGAGAATTAAAGTACCGCACCACGTAGATATTTATCCAAATACGAAACTAATGTACTTTGATGCGATCTAATTTAATAAACAGTAGAAACTTCACCGTTGCTAAATATGTCAATATGCTCACCAATCTGGAAGTAGAACCACTGTGGTGGATTGGATTATATCAGCAGCACCTAATTTTACCCAGATTTATATAGGAAATTAAAAGCGAACACACCCAAAAATTGAGGCTTAACCAGATTAGTTGCAACCACTGATTGAATATTTGAGCAGAATATATTGACCTTGATTCCACGATTGAATAGACTGAATATCAATTATCTAAGATATATATATATATATATATATGTTTATCGGAATTACGAAATCGCAAGTATTAGAGAAACAAACTGTAGATTTAACGCGAGTTACCCGATTCACAGAATGTACCTAAATTAAATACTTCGGACAACCAACAAAACCTCAGATTAATACTGTGATTAATTTAAGAGTAGAATGTCACTAATAAATTGCAAGTAATGCAGGTTAGAAAATATCGGCGAAGAAACACGGGAAACAGAAATAAAAAGAACAATGATGAAATAGGGAAAGCACGAGAGTTAATTTTTCCGAACGTTTAAGGATTAGAGGAAACCCGAAATGAAATCACTCAAGAGTTAAGATAAAATAGCAAATACGATGTTTTCTTCAAATGTGCGAAAACAAAACAAAGAAAACCTATAGAATGTCTTCCGTCTGTTGCAGTAAAATCAGAAAGAAGAGAATGCACCGATTTTCGTCGTCTTGATCACAAGATCTCTGAGAATGCTTTTTGTCGCCCTTTCGATCTCCAGACCTTTTCTTTTCTCACGATCTTTCAAATTTGAATATCGCGAAAGAGGAAAAGCGGTAACCCTAAAACACGGGACTGGTAAGGCTTTAAGTAGGTCGGTAATACTAACTATAATTACGATACTACCCTATATATATAATATCAGTGTCAAACTTATATGTATATGTACATCTATATATCCTAGATGCACAAGAGAAACTGATGTAGTTCATGTACACTACATCTGTGATACAACTGCTTGAGGAAATAAGTTCCTGAAAAACAATAAACACTATTCATGGAAGCATTAGTAGGTTAGTGGAAAATGATGATATGGAAATAGTGAGGAATATGCTATAACAAACTGTAACATTAAGGAAATCTTTTGATGATAAATAGAACTGAAACTATACTGATAAACACCTAACTAGGAATGGTATATTCTTCCCTAACCACTCATACATCCATTCAATCGATGTATACCTTCAAAACTACCTCTCTAACACATTTTGCGTCGAGGAAGACGAGAGCGAAGGTGCTACAAAGTGGCTTCTATTGGCCAACTCTCTTCAAGGATGCGATCAAGTATTGCAAGGAATGTCTAAAGTGTCAATCCGCATTGAACATCTCCAAGAGAGATGAAATGTCCTTGCAAACCATCCTTGAGGTAGAAATTTTTGATCTTTGAGGGATTGAATTTATGGGACCATTTCCACCGTCGGAGGGCAAGGAGTATATTCTTGTAGCGGTGGACTATGTGTCCAAATGGGTCGAGGCGATACCGACGAGGACAAACGATCATCGAGTGGTTAATAAGTTCATTGTTAATAATATCTTTTCTCGATTTGGTTGTCCTAGAGCTATTATTAGTGATGGTGGATCTCACTTTACTAACTCTCATTTCAGGAGTTTACTTAAGAAATATGGAGTTCACCATCGCGTCACGACCACGTATCACCCCCAAGCAAATGGCCAAGTAGAAGTGAGCAATAGAGAAGTCAAGAACATCTTGAAGAAGATCATTTGCACGGATGGAAGAGATTGGGCAGCGAAGCTACCCGATGCTCTATGGGCCTACCGCACCGCATTCAAGACACCCATTGGGATGTCTCCTTTTAGGCTCATTTATGGCAAGCCTTGCCACCTCCCCGTCGAGTTAGAGCATAGAGCATATTGGGCCATTAAAAAGCTCAATCTATCTCTTGATCAAGCTGGAAAGGAAAGACTTCTCGAAATTCAAGAGCTCCAAGAACTCCGGAATGAGGCATATCAAAATGCAGAGATTTATAAAGCCAAAAATAAAGCATATCATGACAAGCACATTAATAGGAGATCTTTTCATGTTCATGACAAGGTATGGCTTTATAATTCTCGTCTTAAACTCTTTCCAGGGAAATTGCGCTCAAGGTGGGATGGTCCATATGAGATCCTTGAAGTGTATGATAATGGATCGGTCTTGATCTTAGATCCCAAGACCCAAAATTCCTTCAAGGTGAATGGACATAGGTTGAAGCCATATATTGGTGAAGAAGGACCTCCCCCTCCTCATAGGGAAGAGCTGCAATCTCTTGAGATCTCAGCCACTAGTTAGTCGTTGGAGTGAGTTACGTCTAGCTAAAGACGTTAAACTTAGCGCTTGTTGGGAGGCAACCCATCTTTATCTTATTTTTGCATTTATTTTCTACTTTTAGCATTTATTTTTATTTTTATACTTTCTGTTTGCTTTGATGTTTGCTGTTGTTTCTTTATAAGTTTTTAGGTACAAAGGAGAAGGTCGCATAAAAAGAAGAATTTTAGCTTCAAAGCAACTCCGAAAATGAAGACAAGAATGCAACCGATGCAAATTCCCGCTAAGTTTTTCTTTTCCCTCTTATGATTGTTTTTCTTTTACTGATGTGCATGCCATTTATATTGATCGTCATCACTTTTTCCATGAGCATGTTGAGTTTTATTGAGGACAATAAAAGGAATGAGCATGGGGGGGAGTTTTCTAGAAAACTTAGAAATTTTCAAAATTTTTGCATTTCTTCATTTAGTATTCTATGCATGATCTGATTTTTAAACATGTGAACAGCAACATGATCTTTTTAAAAACACATGGAATAGAAAAGCATAGAGTCCATTTACACCTCCATTTGTTTAGAAAGTTATGGGAAGAGCAACCTTAAGTGTATGTTGAGGAGATGGTAGAGTCGATGGAATTAGGGATCTAGGTATTCCTTTGGGAAGCCATAAAATCCAAACTAAGGGTGTACTCAAGCTCATATTATGATTCTTCAAAACTTTCTATACTTCTCATCCACTCATTCTTCTTTCTAAACTTTGAGTTAATGACTCCTTGCACGCACATCCTTCCGCTTTTCATAACAAGTCGTAGCTTGTATCATCCTTTGTTGGCATTAATATTATTGACATAGTGAAGCTCCCTGATCCATAGAGATACCAAAACCTCTTCGGGGGAATAAGATGCATGTCTACTAAGGACGGCACATGGGTAGGATGAGCACCATGAAATGAAGTATGTTGTTTTTCAATAAAGTTGCATAAAAAGCCTTGAAAATTTCAAATTCTGAATTCTCTAATCTCCTTCTTGAAAAAGGCTTGCAGCAAGTAGAATTAGGATGAATAAAGTAGAATTAGGAAGAAAGAAAAACACAAAAAAAATAGAATTAGGAGGAAAGAAAGAAAAAAATAAAAAAAGTAGAATTAGAATGGTAAGCTACCTCCCATGTGTTTTAGGCGACTCTATTTATAGCCACTATGTATATAAGGATGATACTTGTTTCTACTTCTTGTGCTCTTATCATTCATGTCCATAGTGCAAGGAGGAATCGACGATTGGTTTGGTATGATGAATTTCTTTTAATTATGTATATTCTATTAGTATGTAGAGCAAGAGCATTCTTAGTTTATTTGGTGGATTAAAGTGTTTGCTGGAGGAATGCCTTGATCTTGAGTTTCTAGTACATTACTTTCTCCTTGGCATCATTTAAGGTAGAACATTCATTTCAGATTCTATCAATGCTTAACCCATGGCTTTTTAAGCTTGTTAGTCCTATTTCATACTTGTTCTCTTTCCATTGCTAAGGGACTAGCAATGATTTAAGTTGGGGGGTGTGATAACATGCATTTATAACTTGAATTCTTATCCTAATTAACTCATATTCATGCTTATTTTATGTGAATATGATGCATGTTATCATACTTTTTAGGAATTTTCTCCATTGGCATGTCATTTCACTAAAGTTGATATTTATGCATAAATTAGGGATAATTTCATGCTTAATAGATGATTAATCTTTTGTTAAGTTTAAATTAATAGAAGTTAATCTCTTGTATTGAATAATTTTTGACTTTAGTAAATGTTTGGAAGGATAATTTCAAGATGAATTTATGATTTAGAATGTTTAGTGAGAAATGATTTAAGTAAATTCTAATTCATCTTGATTTCTTCTTTGAAAATATATTTTAAATGACATGATGTTAAAAAAGAAGAAATTTGTGATCCAATGGAGAAAATTTTAGTTAAAAAGGAGTTGTACAAATGAATTTATGAATTTCTTAATTTTATAGTATTTTCAGGATTTTATTTTGATTTTTCAGGATTAAATCGTGCAATCGGACGGTCGGGATTAAATCGCGCAATCGAACGGTCGGGATTAAATCGTGCAATCGGACGGTCAGGATTAAATCTCGCAATCGGACGGTCGGGATTAAATCGCACAATTGGACGGCTGAAATCACACGGAGTGGAATCCGCGTCTTGGGCCACGATCCCACCGATTACGCACGATCTGACGGCTGAAATTACACGGAGTGAAATCCGCATCACGAGCCACCAATTTCGCGTGATCCGACGACTGAAATTACACGGAGTGAAATCCGCGTCACGAGCCACCAATTTCGCGCGATCCAACGGCTGAAATCACACGGAGTGAAATCCGCGTCGTGGGCCACGATCCACCAATTTTGCACAAACTTATCTATAAATAGGCCTCATCTCCAATGTAAAATTCATCTTCTAGTTGGCCTCCTTATGGAGGTTGGCCATTGGGATCAAGGCTGCTAGGGATCAACTATCTAGGTATGTTTAATTATCGTTTGTTCTTCTTATGTTTTTGTGTGTTCGCCTGGTATCTAGGATTGTGCGGCGTGACGAACCGAGTGCATCTAGATACCCGACTTGCTTCTTCGTATCCTCTTTTGTGATCGCTTGTTCCATGGCAAGAGTGTTTCGTGTCGAAAGGCCAAGGGAGTACCGGTGGATCAGGTTTTATCTTCTTATCGTATTTAGAATTAATCACCATCGGTTGAATCGATCTCGAGAAAGTTAGAGGGCCTTGTCACTGAGATCCCCGCTCAAGGCTAGGGCTAGGGTCTTAGCCCCGTGAGGACTGAGGATAGGGGGCAAGGTTGATACTATGCGAGTTCTAGTTGCTTATTCAGCTCATTATTCTACCATGATAAACGCCAAGCTTGGGCGGTAATTCAAGCTCCGGTAGAATAATGATGACTGCGTCACGATTAGACGGATTGACCGACACTTAGGGTTTATGTGTTAATCTTAGGACATTTCTTTCCTCTTTTATCAATCTATTAATCAAACCAACTACAAAAAAATATCTTCTCTTGTTCTTGAACTTTTGATCGACTCGTGAAGAAATTAAGCGAGTTTCGAGGAAGGTCTTAAGTTCTCGTGATCCTTTGCTTCCAAGAGTGTAGAGACGCAGCCATTGAAGCATGATAATCACGATTTCATCTCTTGATTTCATCGAATTTTCTCCTTGAATTCCGAACGTCCACGAGGAAGAATCCGAGCAAATTCGCTTCAATCCACGAGAATTAAGGCCCCATTCTTGCGGTAATCGGGTTAGTAGTGAAGTTCGATCAATTATCAAGAGGTAATTTGTATTTTTATTAGGTTTAGATCTTTAATTTTGCAAATTAGTTCATAGTGTTCTTCATTTTCCCCAATTTTTGGTCTGAAAAGTTTCTGATTTTGAAAATAGGATATCTCTTTGATTATAATTCCAAATCACTTGATTTTTATTTCATTGGATTCTTCTTTTCATTAGCTTTCCGTGGATAGCAAATTCATTAAATTCTGACTTCATTTGACCCTCCAATTTAACGTTTAACCAAGGACTGTTCATCTTTTATCAGAAGTCAAACGTTAACTTGCGGGGTCAATTACTTTTGATTTACAAATCAGAATTTGACAATTTCGGTCTTGTTGGATTCCTCTGGTTCTTAGATTTCCATTGACATAAAAATTGCAAGATTTGAATTTCATTTGGGCATTCAATTTGAAGATTTTCTCTGAGGTGTCAATTTCAGGGATTTTCTGATCATTGATTTTTAATAATTCATAATAAATCCATTTCTTATCCAAAAATTACGAAATATATATCAATAAATTCCATTTTCTCTCTAGTTTCTAAATATCTAATTTTCGTAATCTTCTGACTCTATTTGATTCTCTGATTTTGCAGAACACCTACTGTTGGTCAAAGTCAATGCTTTGACTTTGACTTTTGACTATTCTCTGTTAAACCCAAGATTTCAATTCTTAAAACTTCTTATTTACCTTATTTATATCATTTCTATATCTTACATCTTATTTTCTCTCATTTAAAACTCATTTTAAACCTAAGTTTGACCAAGTCAACTCTGCGATTAAAGTCAACCCTGCTCTCTGTGGATCGACCCGATACTTACCCAATACTTGATTATTATATCTTGTCTTTGTGAGTTCGGTTTTATAAATTTTGTTTGACCATCGTCTTTGTGTTTTAACGACGCACGAAAACGACACGTCACGCATCCACACACGTCGCCACGTGGCGACGCTCCACCACATCAGCGCATAAATTGCATTGTATCAATAAGCTAACCCGGTAAGACTACTCCACATATATACACAATTTTCGCCTTCATTTTGGCCATGTGGAAGTATTTTTCTCTCTTTTTATGAGCAAGTGAAGTGGCACATTCTGAAGCATGCGATCGAGTAAATCAATTGTGATCTTCAATTTTCACTTAAATAGGGGGTACGTGGCACATAACGATTCATCACCAAATCATTTTAAAATGACTTAATCTAATTCATTCATCTGAGCAGTTATAACGGTTGAGATCAAATCGCACCTGATGGACTCCTATTAAAAACGTGTAATCTCTGAGTGTTCTTCCTCCCATGGGCAGCTCCCTCTCCTCTTGATCAGCCATAATGTCTTCTTCTTTGTCTTTAGCAGCAATCGTGATAGGACACTCTACCTCGTTTTCTTCTCTTTCAGCTGCTCTAGACCTTGTATTGACCATAAACTCAAGAGAAAATTAGCATAGAAATGACAAGAATGAGATTATCCTTGACCTGTAATCCAAAGTAAAGGTAGGAGTGAATATTGAAAAGGAAATAACTCACTAGATGATAATCACCGTGCTCCCCGGCAACGGCGCCAGTTGATAAGCTTAAAATGCGATACTAATTAATGGTAGACGATATAAATGATTGTTACGTCGTGTGAGTCTTTAAGCTTACACAACACATTTGTAAACCTCACGAGCCTAGGGCAAGCAAGGGTCGGTCCACAGGGAGCGGGTGATTAGCTAGTGAATTTCTACTTTGAAACAATATTTTTTAGGACTTCAGGAAGTGCTCGTCCTCCTCTCTTGGATTGGAGGTTGAGATTACTAAATGCACCAAAGAAATGCCTACTACAACAGTTTACTTAGCATTTAAAATATTCTAGCATCAAAATTGAGACTGCGTTTTAACATGACTTAGAAAATATATTAGAAAAGAAGGAAATAATTTAAGATAATAAGGATTAGAGAGAGCTACGGAGGGGAGGACAGTAAAAAGAGAAAACGCAGAAGACTTAAGTAGCAAAGAGATAGGAGCGGGTAGTAAGAGAGTATTCTCGCTCTTTAAATAAGAAGTGGGTAAGCAAAGAGAGAAGGGAGATACACGGAGAATGCGTGCAGAGCCACAGAAAACGCAGACGGCACAGGTGAGAAAATAGATCCGAAATGAATCAAGAAGATTCACGTGCCGGAGGAGGGGTACTCGAAGAAGGGAAACAAAGAGGTTGGGATGCGCACAGAGAGCTGGGAATCGTGACGACGAGAGAGATCAAAATACGTGGACGATAGGGAAGGAACAAAGAGAATATAGGAAAATAATTTGGAGAGGAATACTGAGATGGTCATGGAGAGGTGGTTGATACGACAGTCAGCACGAAGAGAGACCTCCCGTGACTGGAAGTGACAGGTATGACGGAAGAGAGAGGGATAGTGACGGACATGAAACGAGACAATGCGGATATGCAGAATGTAGAGGTGCGAAATCCAGAAAACGTTTTCCGTGAAATCGGTTTTGATTCAAAACCGATTTCGGAAGTGGTTTGTTTGGAAGATTTACACCTACAGGTAGACGTCTGCAGCGGAAAACATGCAAAGGAGAGTGGATCACGATGATTTCGAGGGGCGGTTCAACAGGCGAGAAAGATAGTTTTTTTAGGAATACGGTTCCCTTCAAACCGATTTCGGCGATCGTTCTCTTCAAACCGGATGCAGGCGGTCAATGATGAATCTCGTGAGCTCAAGGTGAAGAGCGATTTTGGAAGACATAAATTCTCTTTTTTATGATTTTTTTTCAAAGCCTGCTGCGGAAATGTGCTCTGGATAAAATAGTGATTTTACTTGCGGTCTAAATGCAGTTACGAGAATCTGCGATCGACGAAGCAGATGAAAACAAACATGATACGATTTAGATCAAGTGTAAAGAAAACAACAGATTGAGTTGAGTAACATCTATAAGAGAGAAGTATATCGAGAAGAGAAACAGTAAAGAGAAATTAGTAGCTGCCGACGGGCAGCAGGGAAGAAGCGGCTTCTCTAAGCTCGAGGTTTCCTGAAACACGATTTCTAGGACGAGTCTTGAGAGAGGTGGGTGGCGTCTGTAGCTCTGCAAGTGGGCTACCTGCCACGACGGTAACCTGCAGAAAAAAGAAGAACAGAGGGGACGAGGAAGAGAATGAGAGAGAGCTTACCTTTCGTCACACCCGTCGAGGCCTAAGGGTCTCTTCTCCCTCTTCCTCTCTAGCAGCTCTAGACGCCCTTGTTCCTCCTGGCTCTTACTCGGGTAAGAGGGACACAGATCCAGCTGCTCGCAGGCTTCCAACTGGGGGTTGGGCTGAATCAAAATGACGGCTTCTTCTCCGTAAAACCCTAAGCCTTTAAATCGGGAAAGAGAGAAGAAAAATGGGCCATTGGATCTCCCGCTTCAGCAATCTGGTTCCTCTTCTCTTGCCCCTTTTGGGTCTTAATGGGCCTCTCTATTCCTCTCTTGAAATCTTCATGGGCTGCTCCAACATTGCTTGGACTGTCTCCCCTAGCTCCTTGGGTTCATGTCTCCACCTAAGCCTTCAAATTCTTTTAAAAATACATAAGTATGCATAGCTTTAAGGCAAGGTCTGAAATTCATAAAAATCACCATGTCATGCTAGATTGTAGATAAAACATGCAAATAAACATAAAGGATTGCATCAAAAATTCATTACAAAAGCATGTTTTATCACTAATATTTGTGACTTATCAGTACGTGGCACATAACGATTCATCACCAAATCATTTTAAAATGACTTAATCTAATTCATTCATCTGAGGAGTTATAACGGTTGAGATCAAATCGCACCTGATGGACTCCTATTAAAAACGTGTACACATCCAGAGCGTTCGATGAAGAACATGTGACAAAAGTTACACAATGCTTCTTCTTCATGTGGCGACATGGCGAAATATCAGCGCTTTATCGCAATTCCAACAGCCATGACTTAACGACATCGATTCACATTCTTGGGTTACATCTGAGCCATTGATTGAAGATGAAGAGGCAGATTAAATGGCTACGCCCAAATTTCATCTATGTATACCCATGTTCTTTGACAGAAAGAGCATTCTCTGATGTTTCGAGCAATCGTACTGTTTAGACATTTCAATCCTTGAATCTCTTGCTTTCTTCTTCTTCTAGGCTCATTTCCGCATCCAATGAGTGTTTAAAAGTGAGATTTTCTTGAGAGAATCATGAGAATTTGCCTCTTGAACATTGTATTTTTGTTTTTCAAAATGTGAAATGAAAAGCCTTCATTTGCAAGGAATTGGATCATTTCAAGCACAATTTCAGATTGGATTACGTGTTTTCTCCCTATCTTTGTTCCTATAACATTAGATTTGATTAAATCTTCTACCTAGATTTAATAAATTTTTATAAAATTTCTTTATTTTCTCTCTCTCTTCGTAATTAAATTTTCTACCTAGATTTTGCAGCTTGATTTCTCCTCGAATAATGATCCAAATAGAGGGATTTTAATTTTGTGGATTTTGTCTTAGAGTCTTCTTTCCGAATCTACCATAATCCCTAATTTTGCACCCTAATTTATCATTTGATTTGATCAAATTTAAAAATACCTAAAAAATTTACAATTTTTTGTGGATTCGACCCTTATACACCATTATACTAATTAGTTCTTGATTAAAAATTTAAATTGATAAGTTTGGCAATCATTTTGACAGGCATTCGTGTGTTTTCAATGACCACACAAAAATGTATGGAATGTATGTTGAGTCACCAGCCTGGCAAGTGCCAAGCTACACTTTGTGCTATGGGAGATATGGGGTATATCAATACTCCTTCTGTGATCCATGTTGTCATTTGTTACCACTTCCATGTAATCCTTCATCCGAACTAGACTCTAATAACATGCATATTTAACTTCAAATTCTGATCTTATTTAACTAATATTCATGCTTATTTGATGTAATTATGATGCATGTTATCATAGTCTTATGAATTTTCTCAATTTGTATTTTCTTTTACTAAAGTTCATATTTTTGCATTATTTAGGGTTAATTATGTGTTTTATTAATGTTTGATCTTTTGCAAGGTTAAATAATTGGAAATTAACCACTTTTCTTGATTTATTTTGACTTTAGTAGATGATTAAAATAATAAATTTCAAGAAAAGAATGATGGGATGAAGCAAAATATAATTTTAAAGGGTTGATTTAAGATTATTTTGAATTCACCGTATTTTCTTGCTTGAATTTATATTTTAGGTGGCATGATATTAAAGATGAAGAAATTTTTCATCCAATGGAGAAAATTTGAGTCAAAAAAAGGAGTTATATAAATGAAGTTATGAATTTCTAAATTTTATAGAATCTTTTTGGATTTTATTTTGATTTTTCAGGTATTTTTTGGATTTATTTTCTTATAAAAATCACAAAAAGAGGGTTTCATTTAATCAAGCGGGGACCCGCGAAGCTGACATGGCAGAGCGCGCACACATGGCGGAGCCACTCGAGCCCACGTGGACCCACGTGGACGCCTACGTGGCTCAAGGAGACTTTGGGCTGGCATTTGATGGGCCCACGGGTTAGTGGGCCCAGGTTAGATAGGGGGTGTACTAGGCCCATGCGGGCGACGCAAGGGCTAAAGGCGGTTCCACCTTTTATACCTGCTAAATCCTCTTCTTTTTCTCTATGTGGGACTATGTTCCCTTTCTCTCTTTGTAGTGACGTGGCGGCTCGAAAGGCGTCAGATTAAATTTGCCTTGATCAACGTGCATTGATTGCGTGAACTCAGGTCCACCCGATCACAATCAAAGCACACGCATATTAATGAACCGTCAATTGCGTAAGTGACATTTAGACGGTCGCGATTTAATCGCGCATTCGGCTAATCATAGAGGGACACGTGGCTTCATCAAGGAGACGCCAATGAAAATCGGACGCGCGATAATCAAGGAGACGTGGGATCGTGGGCCATCAAATTCATGTCATCTCAGCCGCCCAAAGCTCCTCACCAAATCGGACGGCCCGCGTTTATCGCTATTATTTTTCTACAAATAGATGGTCTTCTCTTTGTAAACTTAAATTTGTATTGAATCGTGAAGAAATTAAACAATTTTGAAGCAAAATCTTAAGTTCTTCATGATCCCCTTGTGTTCTAGACTCAATTGCGATCATATTGAGGCAGGATTGATCATGAATCGTTGCAAGAATCGATCAAAATCGCCTCTTGAATGCCGAACACGCATCAAAGAAGAAACTAGAGAAATACACTTCAATCGAGTCGATTTGAAAGCCCAATCTTCATGCAAAATTGGGTTAGTAGTGTGATTCGATCATAATACTTGCAATTTATGTAGTTTAGATTAGATTTAGATCGGTAATTAGAGTTTATAAATCAGAATTTTCATCTTTTCGTCCAAATTTGAGTGTGAATTTTTGCTGATATTCAAACAAGGATTTCTTCCTGATCTTAAGTCCAAATCATTTGATTTTGATTTCAATGGATTCCTTGTTTCATTAGCTTTCGTGGATATCTGATTTGTAAAATTTCATCACCATTTGACCCTTCAATTTGACATTTGACCATAGACTATTTATTTTCAATCCGAATTTGGGCATTGACTTGGGGAGGGGGGGCAATTACTCTTAAAATACAAGGTGAAATTTGACAATTTTGGTCTCATTGGAATCCTCTAATCGTAACCTTTCTATTCATATATGAATTTCAAGATTTGGATATCATTTGGTTAGTCAATTTCATGATTTTGATAGAAGTTTTCATTTCAAGATTTTTCTGATTATTAATTTTTAATAAATCATAGTAAATCCAATTCTTCTCTAAAAATTACATATTTTATATCAAAATTTTCCATTTTCTTTCTAGTTTCTAAATATATAATTTTCGTAATATTTTACCACATTTTTCTTCTCTAATTTTATAGAAAGTCAACATCTAGTCAAAGTCAACGCTTTGACCTTGACTTTTGACTTTTCTTCCTCAAATATTTTCTAAAATTCTTAAAATATATTCTTTGATATATTTATATTATTTACATTAATAATATATCACATTCATTTCTTATAAACGCTAATTAAACCTAAGTTTGACCAAGTCAATTCTTTGATACAAAGTCAACCGTGTTCTGTGTGGTTCGACCCGATATTTACACTATACTTGATTTTATATTTTTAGTCATTGTGAGTTTGGAATTCTAAATTTTTTTTTACCAACAATCGTGTGTTTTCAACGGCCACATAAATCGTACTATCAAACTCATAAAAGACTTAGGGTATGGTTAAGTCTCAAACCCTAATTAGACACTTAATTTAGTATTAATTCAAGTAGAATATCATCGAGAACAACTTATATAATATTTTCTCTACCATGGTGAAGGATTTAACCACATCTTATTCCTTGAATTGATCTACTCTTACATCAAGTGTAGATGATTTGATCTTGACCTCTTAATCACCTTCGAGAACTTCACGTCGTGTTCAACTTATGACATTATGGAGATCTCTTAGCCAAGGATTTTTAAGTCATAGTCAAAACACGAGCATCCATTCATAAGATATCTTTGGTGTCTCAAGTCAAAGGATCACGTACACAATCATGACATGAATTAACTTGATTAATAGTTTGGCATAATATCATTCACGGATTCATACAGATCAATTGAGAGAACTCTTTCCCTAAAGAGCACCCATTATCTATCCTTGGTGTCTCTACATCGATGGCCACAAGATCAGTCATATTCATCATATCAGCCAAATCAAATAGTGTTATTCTTTCTGGATAATTTGATGTACTCCTGAGATATCTTATGAATAAAAATATTTAGAACATATGTTGAAAGACTAGTGATCATTGTATTTGTGATCTCATCATAATTCACTAAGTCATTACATGTGTCTATGGACTTCATTGCAAACATCACATGAGAATAAAAATCAATAAAAGTTCATTTCAATGAATATAAACAAAAGATGAAAAGTGTGATTGGCTTGTAGGCCACATAAATTCTATCAAGAGATTGAAAAATTGAGGAGGAAGGAGAGAAAGCAAAAGAGAGAGAGGGGTTGAAAGAGATATTAACATGGAAATTTACATTAACTATGAGGTATGGGGACAAAGAGAGGGAGACAACAAGAACGAAGGAGGAGAGAGAGAGAACAAGCATGAGAAGTGACAATGAGGAAGGAGATGCTGAAGACAGAGAGAGTGTTTGGTCAAAAGGAAGACCGCAAGGGAGAGAACGATATACGAGAAAGACACTAAGAGGGAGAACTTGTGGGACGGAGCGAGAGAAAGACTACAATAAGGATTGAGTGAGAGAGGAAGAATGAGTAGAAGAGCGGGGACGAGCGAGGAGACTACGAGATGGGAAAGAGGGAGAGGGAAATCAAGAGATGAACTGATAGAAAAATCATAAGAGAAAAATCGTGAGAGAATTAGCTTAAGTGGTGGTGGCCAGGAAAAGAAGAGAGAGACTTATAGCGAGTGAGAGAAGAATTGGAAGAGATTGACAAAGAGAGAGGGCTAGAGAGAACTTGAAATGGCAAGAAAGAGACAAGGACCAAGAATGAGAAGGAGAGAGACTTGGTGAGTATTGGGGGTTGGGCGGGAAATAGTTCACAACAGTTGTTGGCATTAGAGAGAGAGCCCGCAATAAGAGAGAGAGGAATAGGAAGAGAGCAAGCAAGAGGGTGGGACAGAGAGAGTTCTCTAAAGGCCATCATGAGCCGCCCAATCCCTCCAAGTTGATTAAATTGCCTCAACAATGTTTGATCAAAAACTGCCTTTTTGATAATCATGGAGTGATCAAGCATGGTCATTTCAGAAAAACATTGGAAACTTATTGTCAATAAATCAAGGACAAATTACTCATTTTACATGTATATGACAGTTATAGTTACTGTTACATGTAAACTGTATAAATACCCATTACACTTGATGAAAATTATGCTTTTCACCTTTCTATTATGTATTCTCTTCTCTCCCTAATTTCTCTATCATCTTGACCTAATCTCGCACGACACGGGACATAGGTATTCAAGAAACTCTTGACATGGTATCAGAGCTCCGATCGAAGGCGAAAACCTGAAAATCAAAGACTGAGTCAAGGACGAAGTATCGTCGCTATCTCACGTGGTTCCCGATCTGCGCATCTGCTGGAATGAATTGCGAACACGTGATTTCTGAAGCCCTGTGCTTGTGAATCTGCGTTGCTGAAGGGAGACTGATAAGTCCAAATTATCCTGATTAATTGTGTCGTTATGCCTTTATTTGGACTTAATCAATAAAAAGTGTATCTAAAGAGATTTTCCCTTTAACTCCTAGCTATCTAAAGATTAGGCTTAGTAAAAGGGGTCGATCCAAGGGAGGATATGGCAAATTCTATCTTTCTTTTTTTTTGTAATTACTTCAGAACTTCTTCTCATCCAACCAAACTCAATAGTTATCTAATTTTGAATGTCTCTATTTTCCTGCATTCTATTTTTCTTCATTTTCCACTTATAATGCTAAAGAAAAGAAAATAGACTCTGTTGAGAAAGTTTATTTTTTAATTCAGATCTGAAAGAGAGATTAGGAACTTTTAATATCATTTTTAGAATTTCTTTTTATTCTGATCTAGAATTCAAATTCAAATTTTTTTAATCTTTTATGTTTTACTTTATTCTTATTTAACTTTTTCTATTTTTGTGACTGTCTTTTGCCGATTTAACAATGAATCTCCCTCTTACTGCCACTAATTAATAGAAAGTTAGACTTATTTTAAAACTTCTCAAATTACATCCAATCTAGGTTGACTAAAACAGAAGAATCACTTAAGTTTTCTAAATGAATTCACACACACTAAAAAGAAAAGAAAAGGAAATAACATAATAGAGATTATATTTCTTTAATATTCTTTTTGTTTTCTGCCAAAAAGAAATGTCAACACCGACTGAATTGAAGAAATGACAATCTAAACCTAAAATTGGTTTAAATCTGACACCAAAAGATGCTTACAAACAAAGGAAAAACTAACTGTTATAGAAGAATACTTCTATCAGAATTCAATACAGAAATTCAGTAACAAAACAAACTAATAATATTTTCAGATTTAAAGAACAAAAAAAAAATCTAAACCTAATTCTTCAGTTGAATCGAAATTCAGAAGATTCAGTAAGAATATTACTTATGATTTCTGTAGAATCTAATCTCAGTCACTGAATCTCAAGGAGTAAACGATTTGATTAGAGGGAAGAGAAAAGAAATAAAAAAAGCGGCGAAATTTTCAAACCGAAAATATAAATCCTGAAAAAAATCCAAAAGAAACAAGGAAATAAAGCTTTATAAATGCCGCTGTAAGAATCTATTTCAGTAACAAATCGAGAAAAGAATTTAGTTCAACTCAAGAGAAAAGAAAAGAAAACAAAACAAAATTATTTCCTATCCCTAAACCGATTCCACGAACCTTGAAGCTTCAAATCGATGTCCTCCACCCGATAACTTCTTGAAATCGTCAGAATCGCTTGATCTTCTCTTAATCTCGCTTGTGTCCTCCAGGCCAACGATGCGTCGGGAGCGAAGAATCAAGAAGATAGCGTTTTCGCCTCCCGCCTCTTCACTTATTAAAGAAATTTCAAAATCGCGATGCTTCTCCCCCTTTTCGCAAGTTTGTTAAGTCGCTTGGTGCGCATCGCTCTGCACACACGTCTGTACCACGTGTTGTGACTGGTCAGCGTCATGTCCTCTTCCATCTGATTGGTGGAAGATGACTTGTATGTCTGCACCGCATACCCCTCCAGGTGAGCTAATTTTTAACCGTGTACACATCGCGATGTACACAGCCTTCTTCTTCATCATGTGATTGGCTCACAGGATTCTCGTACGTGTCATGTCCATAAGACCTCAAAAAAAACATTAGTACAAATCAGCCCACTAAGGGCATTTTTAACATAACCGAAAATTAAAGACCTTTGAAAGTGATTATTTCAGAAACAGAAAATAATATTTTATTGAAAGTAAATGCTATTAGTAATTGTGAATTATCTTGTCCAACAATTACTAATAGAGTATTTATTTATTTATGAGAGTCCTATTTATTACTTAAAATTCCTCGTAACAGCACTAATTATTTGTAATTAACTACCCATTTAAAATGCAATGAAAAGTGATTATTCTAGGTATCATATCATGATAACATGCAAAATAATTTTTTATTTAAAACATTCAATGATCAGAATGCAAATAAAATGTATGATTTAGAGTAACTTTTGCTTGTTATGAGAGACGAAGATGTGAGAGAAGTCTCCCACAGGATTCGTTTACTCCTTACCCTGATCTGCTTACCTGCGGGAACGATTTTTTTCTCCAAGTGCTACAAGCTGCGTAAGTTAAGGACGCTTGACAGAAGGTGATTACGATCGATATTTCTGTATTATCCGTATCACCAATATTTTTCACGAAGGTTATTTTTTTAACCAATGGGGACGGAAAAGGGAAATATGTCTACTATTTCTAAATGAGGAAGGGAAGCTTACACCATCGATCGTCTCTTCTTCATCTACTCTCAATTATTCTACATCTGCAAATCATCAGGTGATCCACTTACCTCCTATAGCTTCCCGAAATTTATTTATTGGTAAAAACCTTTATCAATGGAGACGATTTGTTGAGAGGATGCTTCAACCCTGTAAACTGGATGATCACTTGGTTAAAACCAGACCTATTGAGGAAGATACTAATTATTTTAAGTGGGTAGATGAAGAAGACATTCTTATTACCTTGTTACTAGATTCCATGAAACCTGAACTCAGTGATCGATTCATAGATTATGAATCTGTAAAGGAGATATGGGATACAGTTATCAAGTTATATTCTAAACTCAAAGACGAATCTCGAATGGCAGAGCTTACAAAAAGGGCAATGGAATTACTGCAAGAACAGAAAAAGTGTTCTTGAATATTCCAACGAATTAAATACACTATGGAGTGAAATAGATTTCTATAGACCACTCCCCACATATCCAAAAGGTAGAGATCACATTTTGAAAGGAAGAACATACAGGTTCCTCACCGGGTTAAGACCAGAATTTGAGACCATAAGGACTCTCTTGCTCCACAAAGAACTGATAACATGCTAAATAAACATTATAAAACATGATTATTGATGCATATTAAGGCATAAATGATTTCATTTCCACCCATTTATAATATTTATGTGTATTTTTCTATCATTCCATAAAAAAGTCATTATAATCTCAAAAATACTTTAAATTATGGTTAAATATGATGATTTAAAGATAAATAATTTTATAACCCATCTTTACTTGAGATTATAGATGTTTTTAAAGTTCAAATAATGAGAGAAATCATTTTATAAACATTTATTTATATTTTCTTAAGTCAAAATCCTAAAAAATAAATGTATTTTTGAAATGGAAATATAAACTCTCATTATTTATTAATTTTGACTCTTTAGAATGATAGATAATTAAATTTTGGATCAAATGAAAGAAATTTGGATTAATTTGGAGTTATATTTTGAAAGTTATTAATTTTCTAATTTTAGGGATTTTTTCCTGGATTTTTCTGAATTTATTTTTTGATTTTTAATGTTAAAATAATTTTAAAAGAAGCAAAAAAATGGGTTTATTATTCACGCGGGGCCCCGTGGATGCAACGTGGCACTCAGGGCCACGTGACCGCTTGCGTGGCGCGGACGTAACGTATACATTATATATATTTAATACTTAGGGTTCTAGTACATATAAGCATTCCGTAATAGGAATATCGCTAACCCCTTTAATCGGCACTCCTTATAAACCTGAGAGATTCTTCTAATTTTTCCCGTGTGGGACTAAGTTCCACACGGAATTTAAGTATGCAGGTGACGTGGCTGAAAGAGGATCATCGGATCAAGCGACTTACCAAATGACGGGCATGGATCGTGTGGACTCATGGTCCACTGCATCACGATCGCGCACGTGCATTAAAGAAAGAAGTTATAACAGTTGTGATTAAAACCTCCGTAATGCATCTCGACCATCAGATTGTGATTCAAGGGGCGCGATCTAATGCATTTTATAACGCATCTCAACGGCTTCTTCTGAGCACTTCATCACGAATCAGACGGCTGAGACATTTTTGAAACGGTTCACGATGGACCGTTCCATCGTAACCGTTGATTAAAGCCATCGGACGGTCACACCCAAAACTTGTATAAATAGAGATGTTCTTCCGCTTTCTAAAGCATTCAAGATATAAATCAATCCAATTAATTTGTTTAGACACCCCTTCTTGAATCTCTCGATCCTAGCCTCTTCTACACGCAATTCCGCTTCCATGGAGAGTTTAAGATCGAGATTTGGTTGAGAGACGAAGGAGAAATCACAGCTTGAACTCCACGATCGCGTTCTTCATATTTTTGACGATTGAGGTGATTAATCGTGTTAATTCAATCACTATTTGGGGTTAGTGGAGTCAATTTTTGCTAATATATCATCCAGTTATGTTTGATTTCCATTTAGATTTGGAATTGAAGCTTAATTTAGTTTATTTTTTGTTAATTTTGTGATTTACGACTTCGGAAATCTCTCTCTACTTCGATCTTCAATTTCTCCGCGAAATCAAGATCAATTTCGATGATTTTTGATTCCGTGGAAACAATTTGAAGTTCTCTTTCATAATTTACCATTTTCCCCAATTTCTATCATCAATTCATTATCTGATTTGATCAATTTCGAAGAGATCATCATAAATTTCCTTATTTCCATGTGGATTCTACCCTTATTTACCATTATACCCCTCAATTCGAGATATTTTCATCAAATTGGCAAGTTTGAAATTATTGTTGACACTATATCGTGTGTATTCAACGACCATACGAAATAGTCTTGTCAAGAACATCCTTTAACATTTGATGAATCAGTAGTTCAGGTGATCCAAGAGGAAAGTAGGATAAAGGCTATGCAAACACAATTTCCATAAGATAATCAAGCCTTCCTGCTTAAAAATACCTCTCTATCTACTCCTTCAACAACTGGACAAACACCAAATACAGGATATGCACACGGCTTCACACCAAAACAATCATTCCCACAGTCAAACTATTCAAGGAAGACACATAAAAAAAGAAAAGGTGATGTGACGATGCGTTTTGTGCGGTCGTTAAAACACGCAAATATTGTTGAAACAAAATTTAAAAATCCGAAACCACAAAGATAAAGATATAAAATCAACTAATGTGTAAGTATCGAGTCAATCCACAGAGAGCAAGGTTGACTTTAATTGCAAAGTTGACTTGGTCAAACTAAGGTTTAAAAGAGATTTTAAAGAAGTAAAAATAATATTTTATGAATGGAAATAATATACATATACTAAATAAGAAGTTTTAAGATTTAAGATCTCGGATTTGACAGAGAAAAGTCAAAAGTTAAAGTCAAAACATTGACTTTGACCAACAATCGGAGTTATGTAAAATCAGATAATCAAAAGGTGTTAGAAGATTAAAAAATTATATATTAAGAAACTAGAGAGAAAATGGAATTTATTGATATAAAATTGGTGACTTTTCGAGAAGAAATGGATTTATTATGAATTATTGAAAGTCAAAGATCAGAAAATCCCTAAAATAAACACCTCAGAGGAAATCTTCAAATTGACTGGCCAAATGATATCCAAATCTTGCAAATTTATATATCAATGGAAATATAAGAACCAGAGGAATATAAAGAGACCAAAATTATTGAATTCCGATTTATATTTTGAAATTAATTGGCCCCGAAAGTCAACATTCAAATTCGGATTGAAAATGAACAGTGCTCGGTCAAACGTTAAATTAGCGGGGTCAAATGAACTCGGAATTCAAAGAATTTTATATCCACGAAAAGCTGAATGAATAAGGAAATCTAATGAAACCAAAATAGAGTGATTTGGAATTATAATCAGAGAGATATCCTATTTTCAAAATCAGTAAACTTTCGGACTAAAATTGGGTGAAATTGAAGAACACAAAGAACTAATATGCAAAATTAAAGATCTAAACCTAATTAAAACCCAAATTACCACCTAATAATCGATCGAATCTCACTACTAACCCTGATTTCCGCAAGAATGGGGCTTCAATTCACTCGGATTGAAGCGGATTTTGCTTGATTTCTTCCTCGCGGACAATCAGAATTCAAGGGGAAAATTCAAGGAAATCGGATGATGATTCGTGATCAATCCCGCTCCAATTGCTTTCGCAATTGAGTCTAAACGCGGGGGGATCACGAAGAACTTAAGATTTTTCTCCAAATTCGCTTAATTGCTTCATGAATCAATCAAAAGTTGAGTTAAAACAAGAGAAGAACATCGGTTTTTAAAGGGATTTTTGCCCGAAAAATTCGGGCTGTTTGATCCGCGATTGGATGCCGATTGGTGGCCACGATTGCACGACGATCGTGGGCCACCAACATAATGTGATCTTGCGCCACGATTTCCCACAAATGAGCCACGATCACGGTTCAGTCGAGCCACGATCGTGGTGCAATCGAGCCACGATCGCGTGGAACTCTTCCACGAAATCGCTCCAGCCGTCCGATCTGATCATTGCATCGAGATGCATCCAGAGGTGTCCACGTATCCTCCCTTCGATGTGTTGAAGTCACGGTGCATCACGATCGTCCAATGAAAGCATGTCGATGAAGATCGGACACTTCCAAAGCGTCCACGTGTCGTCCGGTAAGTCTCGTTAATGATGGGTGAATCTCGATCGTTGATGAAGATCGATGCCTCCTCGCCACGCCACGTGTCGTCCATCTGAAGCTCACTTATGATTTTTTTACTGCCCGTGCTTTGATGAAGATTGCGTGGACTCGGGTCCATGCGATCGACGCTTAGCAATCAGAGCCAACGCCTGCAATTGGTCCATGTCACCTGCAAAAGAAGACTCCGCAGGAACATAGTCCCACACGGAGAAAATAAGCGGAATTTGCGAGTATATAGGGTGGGGCAGCATAACGCAAATGCGTTACCGCCCCAATCCTATAACCAGGGCCCACTAACCCGTGGGCCCTTCACCTGCCAGCCCTCCTGCCACTTGGCACCCCACGCGGGCGTACGCGTGGACCCGCGTGGCCTCCTGCCACGTGTATGCGCCCTGTGCGCCACTTGCGCCCCACGTGGGCTCGTGCGGCCCTGCCACGTAGCCTTGCATGCCGCATCGCATCCGCGCGGGTCCCGCGTGCCACGTCAGTCACCCCTACACGCCACGTCAGCCCCGCGGTCCTGCGAATAAATCCCCACTTTTTGCGATTTTTTAATGACAAAATACACTTAATAAAATTAAGAAAAATCAAATAAAAATCTGAAAAAAGGCATAAACTTCAAAAATTCATAACTTTAAATATACAACTCCTTTTTAATCCAAATTTTCTCCATTGTATCACAATTTTCTTCCTTTTTAGCATCATGCCATCTAAAATATAATTAAAAACAAGAAAATGAGAAGGATTGAGAATAATATCAAGTTTTTCATTAGAAATTCCTTCTTTAAATCATCAAATCATTATTTCCTTGGAATTAATTCTTGAAATCATCTCCTAAAGTCAAAGTACATCAGGGAAAATATGTAATTCATATTATTTTAATCTTGCAAAAAGATTAAGCATCAATCAAGCATATAATTATCCCTAATTTATGCATAAATATAAACTTTAGTAGAATGGCATTCCAATGGAGAAAATTCATAAAATTAAGATAATATGCATCATAATTACATAAATAAGCATGAATATGAGTGAAATAAGATAAGAATTTAAGTTATAAATGCATGTTATCATGATGCTAAAGACTCCTTATGGTGTGATTTCTGCCAACGACATAGGCATACCAGAGACACGTGTTGGAAGATACATGGGTGACCTAGAATAAGTTAAAGTCATGTTATGATGCAACCTACTGCTAATACTTGGCAACCACATCCCAATCAGAATACTTGGCAACAACATCCGACCCACCAATCAAATGAATCAGGAGGAGACAAAAAGGATATTGCCTTATTGAAAGTAGAAACAATTGGTGGACATTCTTTCAAACTCATCGTCAATAATTGGATCTACTTCGGTGGCTAATTCTGGTAAGGAATTTATTTTAGATAATTTTTTTTCAATTACATCAACTAAATCTCTAACTCCTGTCAAAATTAGAAACTCATGGATCTTAGACTCAGGAGCAACAGATCATATGATGCCTACACATGATTTTTTTATCATATGTTCCCTGTACAATGGACAGGAAGGTACAAACAGCTGATGGCACATTGTTGACTGTATCAGGAATTGGAACTATTACCTTAAATCCTATAGGCAAATTAGAACATGTCCTACATGTTCCTCAGTTATTTATTAGTTTAGTTTCTGTTCATAAAATTGCATCCTTAGAACCATACAAAACTGAATTTGATGGAAATGATGCTTTCTTGTGTAATAAGGTACAAGGGTGGAGGACTGGGCTGGCTAATGTCCACAACGGATTATATTACGTAGCATCACATGCAAATGTGCAAGAGTTCCTCGAGAGTCCCATAAACCACGCAATACATCAATGCAGTACATCAGTTGCCAAAAACAAGAAGGAGAAAATTTGGCTCCTCCATAGTAGATTAGGACACCCTTCTTTTGAAACATTGAAATGTATGTTCCCCAATGACTTTAAGGGATTTTGTGTTAAAGATTTTCTCTGTGATGTGTGTGAAAGAGCAAAACATAAGAGAAGCTCATACTCGTCTCAGAATATAGAAAGAAGGAAGTACCCATTCCAACTCATTCATTTGGATGTGTGGGGTCCAGCTCCTTCACTAGACCTCCATGGATTCAGGTGGTTTCTCATAATTGTAGATGATTTCAGTAGGTTTACATGGACTTATCTACTCATTCATAAATCAGAGGTTACAATGAAATTCAAACAATTCAGCCACATGATTGAATGACATTTTGAGACAAAGATTAAAGTTATTAGGACTAATAATGCCAAGGATTTTTTAAATCATGAATTTCATAATTTTTGTGTTGAAATCGGGATAATACATGAAACATCGTGCACATATACTCAGCAAAAAATGGAGTTTTCGAAAGAATAATTGGGTACTCCAAGAGAGAGTAATAACATGCTATTTATACTTGAATTTACATGATTATTAATGCAATTTAAAGCATTAATCATTCCAAATGTATGCATGTTATCATATTTTAAGTATATTTCTATCATTTTGTATAATTTCATGTTATGATCTAAAAATACACCAATTTACGGATTATTATACATAATTAAACATTATAATATTTAATCCTAATTATAATTGAGATCATAATCATGTTTTAATGATGAAAATATAAGAGAAAAGATCTTTATTAACATTTATGTATTTTTATAAATTTATTTTATAAGATACATTAATGTATTAAATTAATTAAAATTCATTCTCTTATTATTTTAATAATTTGACTTTTTATAATGACAGATTATTCAATTTCTGATCTAAAAAAACAAATTTGAATTAATTTGGAGTTATATTTTGAATGTTATGTTTTTTACAATTTTAGAGAATTTTTCTGGAATTTTTCTTATATTATTTAAGTATATTTTCGAGTTTTTTAGGTATTTAAATTAACTAAAATAAAAGCAAAAAGGGGACATTTTCGCGCGAGCCCACGTGGATGCGATGTGGCACGCAAGGCCACGTGGCAGAGCCACGCAGACCGCGTGAGTGCCTGCGTGGCACGGAGGTGACATTTACATATTATATTTATTATACTAAGGTTATAGTACATATAAGCCATCCATAGAGGAATTTGCTAACCATTATAATCTATCTCACCTTATATACCCGATTGGTCTTCATCTTTTTCTCCGTGTGGGACTATGTTCCCTTTCACTTTCTTGATTGCAGGACGCGTGGCGTTGCGTGGATCGTCGGATGGAGATCACGTGGAATGTTGTGCGTCAATGCAGTGGATGCGAGATCCACCCGATCTCAATCAAAGCACGTGCATTAAATGGGAATAAGTGAAATAATCTCAGCCGTTGATCACGAGTTATAACGGTTGAGATCTATCGCGATCGGTGGATCCCTCAAGACATCACGATCGTTGGATTAAGATCCAACGGGCGATCGAAAGCGACGCATCTCCTTCTTCATACGATGAAATCGCATCTCGACCCTTCATCCGCGATCTAAAGGTCATCAAGCAGAAATACCGATTCGCCAAAGGACGTCTCATCGCAATCGTTGATCGCAAGGCGTCCGTTAGATCAACGGTCACGCCCAAAATTACATCTTTAAATACTGGTCTTCGTGACGGAAAGAAGGGCCCGTGAATTTTCGAGAAATTCGAACTGTTCAGACACCTTATTCATGTGTCATTTGATTTCTTGTGTTCTTAATGTATTTCTGCATCCAAGGGATACTTGAAATCAAAGTTTGATCGAGAGATTTGGGAGAAATCACATCTTGAACTTCAATTTCATCTTCGAAAATGCGGAATGAAAAGCCTTTCATCCGGTGATTAATTGGATCATTTCGAAGGCTACTTTGGGTTAGATTGCGTGTTTTCATCTTAATCTTTCATCATTTAGTTTTAATTTTACATTTTGAATCGTAGATTAAGTTTGATTTTAGTTTAATTTCGGTTTTAATAATTTTTGCGATACGAATTTCTACCCCATTTTCAAACTTCAATTACTCAGCGAATTCTCATCCAAATCACTTGATTTTTGATTCCGTGGATTTGAAATTGAGTTATCTTTCTTAATATCGTAAATCTCCCAATTTCTAATCTCAATTCGTCATCCGATTTGACCAAATTTCATAGATATATCTCAAATTTCCTTAATTCTCCGTGGATTCGACCCTTAATTACCATTATACTCTTTAATTAAATTGATTAATCATAAATTGGTAAGTTTAGGACTTTGTTTTGACACTAAATCGTGTGTATTCAACGACCATACGAACTAGTCTCGTCAGAGAGCTAGAACATTATTAATCCAAAGTAATGCACCAAGTTTCCTTTGGGGAGAGGCAATGCTCACATCTACCTTCCTAACCAATAGGATAATAAGTCAAAACTTAGACAAACAATCTCCTTTGGAATTTATCACTACAGCCATATGATAACATGCATTTATAACTTGAATTCTTATCTTAATTAACTCATATTCATGCTTATTTTATGTGAATATGATGCATGTTATCATACTTTTTAGGAATTTTCTCCATTGGCATGTCATTTCACTAAAGTTGATATTTATGCATAAATTAGGGATAATTTCATGCTTAATAGATGATTAATCTTTTGTTTAAATTAATAGAAGTTAATCTCTGTTATTGAATGAGTTTTGACTTTAGTAAATGTTTGGAAGGATGATTTTATGATGAATTTATGATTTAAAATGTTTAATAAGAAATAATTTAAGTAAATTATAAGTCATCTTAATTTCTTCTTTCTAAATATATTTTAAATGACATGATATTAAAAAGAAAAGAATTTGTGATCTAATGGAGAAAATTTGGATTAAAAAGGAGTTGTATATTTTAAATTATGAATTTCTGAAGTTTTATGCCCTTTTTTTGAATTTTATTTGATTTTTATTTATTTTTTTAGGTGTTTTCTATTAACAAAATCGCGAAAAAGGGGGTTTTATTACCTGTAGGTGCTGACGTGGCGAGGCGGCGGCTGACGTGGCGCGCGGGACCGACCCGGGGTGCGACGCGGCACTGAGGCCACGTGGCAGAGCCCGGGCGGCCCACGCGGGGCGCAGGTGGCGCTGACGCGTGGCAGGAGGCCACGCAGACGGTCCACGTGGGCGCCCGTGTGGGGCGCCACGTGGCAGAGGGTTCGCAAGTGGAGGGCCCACGGGTATAGTGGGCCCTGGTAAGTAGTTGGGGGCGGTAACGCAAATGCGTTACCGCGTCCCAACATTTATACGCGCCCGCTTTTTCCGTTTTCTCCGTGTGGGACTAAAGTTCCGCGGAGCCCTTCTTTTGCAGGTGACGTGGCCGCATCGTACGCGTTGGAGATCAAGGCAAAGGCGTCGATCGCGTGGACCGGAGTCCACGCGATCTTCATCAAAACACGTGCTTAAAAAAAGGCTTAAGTGAAGTTTGATCGAACGACTTACCTCACGCCACGTGGCATCCCGAGAAGCGGCCGATCGTCATCAAATCGAAGGCTTTAATATGATCGCGATCTGACGGCTAAGATTACATCCGATGAGAAGAAGATATGTGGACGCATCGTGATCTTGATCTTCATCGACGGCTGATCTTCATCGAGGGATGATCATTATCTGCATCGATCGAACGGCTGGCAATGGACTCCCATTACGATCTGACGGCTTCGAAGACTCCTGGAAGAACGCCACGATCGCGGTGAGATCGAACCGCGATCGCACCACGATCGCATCGCGATCCAGCGGCGATTATGCTCGTTCAACGCGAAATCAGAAGACCAAGTCGTCACACTTCATCAGGCGATGATTGGGGGAACATCAACCGTACGATCGACCCCCGATCGCGACGCGATCGTGGCCCGATCGCCCCGCGATCGGGACTGATTTGCCACGAAATTGAGGCCACGATCGTCATCAATAGATCAAGCCCCTCCCACGACTGATCGTGGCCATCAATCCGTCTCCACGATCGAGTCAATCGGCCACCATATTCGGGCCAATTTCCCTCTTTAAAACCATGTATTTCTCTCTTTTGTTCTTCAACTTTTGATCGACTCGTGAAGAAATTAAGCGAGTTTCGAGGAAGATCTCTGGTTCATCGTGTTCCCCCCGCGTTTAGACTCTATTGCGAAGCAATTGGAGCGGGATTGATCACGAATTTCTCCTTGATTTCATCGAATTTTCCCCTTGAATTCCGAACGTCCACGAGGAAGAATCCGAGCAAATTCGCTTCAATCCACGAGAATTAGAGCCCCATCCTTGCGGAAATCGGGTTAGTAATGAGATTCGATCGATTATCAGGAGGTAATTTGAGTTTTTATTAGATTTAGAAGTTTAATTTTGCAAATTACTTCATAGTGTTCTTCATTTTCCCCAATTTTAGGTCTGAAAAGTCGCTGATTTTGAAAATAGTATATCTCTTTGATTATAATTCTAAATCACTTGATTTGAGTTTCATTGGATTCCTCTTTTCATCAACTTTCCGTGGATAGCAAATTCATCAAATTCCGAGTTCATTTGCCCCTCCAATTTAACGTTTGACCAAGGACTGTTCATCTTTCATCAGAAGTCAAACGTTGACTTTCGGGGTCAATTACTTTTTATTTACAAATCAGAATTTGATAATTTTGGTCTTGTTGGATTCCTCTGGTTCTTAGCTTTCCATTGACATAGAAATTTCAAGATTTGGATTTCAGTTGGGCATTCAATTTTAAGATTTCCTCTGAGGTGTTAATTTTAGGGATTTTCTGATCATTGATTTTCAATAATTCATAATAAATCCATTTCTTATCCAAAAATTACGAAATATATATCAATAAATTCCATTTTCTCTATAGTTTCAAAATATCTACTTTTTCGTAATCTTCTGACTCTGTTTGATTCTCTGATTTTGCAGAACACATATTGTTGGTCAAAGTCAACGCTTTGACTTTGACTTTTGACTTTTCTCTGTCAAATCCGAGATTTCAATTCTTAAAACTTCTTATTTACCTTATTTATATCATTTCCATATCTTACATCTTATTTTCTCTTATTTAAAACTCCTTTTAAACCTAAGTTTGACCAAGTCAACTCTGTGATTAAAGTCAACCCTGCTCTCTGTGTATCGACCCAATACTTACCCAATACTTGATTATTATATCTTGTCTTTGTGAGTTCGGTTTTATAAATTTTGTTTGACCATCATCTTTGTGTTTTAACGACGCACGAAAATGACTCGTCACCATACCTTCAGGGATGTCTGATAAAGTTGGACATGAATTACCACCCAAGGTATTTGGGTTTGAAAGCTATGTGCATCTATATCCTAACCAAACGAACAAATTACCATCAAGAAGCACTTAAATGTGTATTTTTTGGATATTCCAATACGCAGAAAGGTTATAAATGTTATTTTCCTTCGGATAAAAGAATTCTTGTATCCAAAGATGTTAACTTCAATGAAAGGAACATTTTCTATAAAAAGAACCATGGCAAGTTAGAAAATCAAGATAGGGGAATTAAGATTAGTATCTCCTGCAAGTGACAGAACAGAATCTTAGCTCTACTCATACATTTTTTCAACCACATGGAACTAATAGTGACTATCTTGAAAGTGATCAGATTCCCAATTATAGCAAAACACCCATCTATACTCAAGTCGATACTAGGAAAGGGAACAATATAGAGACGATCCCAAATTATAGCAAAGAACCTTTATACAACCAAGTATACATAAAAAAAGTAAAAGATTCAAATACAGAAAAAACCATGAACCGACCAAGTGAGGAAAGTGACCCCTCAGAAATTACCCCAAAGGAGACAGCAAATGAGACAGCAGATGAAGCTACTGGAACTAGTAAGTGACCCCTAATATAGGTTTACTGGAAAAAAGAACTACTCCTTACCCTTTAAGCAGTTATCTCACTTTTTCAAAGTTAACTAATGATTACAAAGTGTTCATAACCACACTACAAAATGAATATATTCCAAAAACTAGTGATGAGGCCATAAAAATTCCACATTGGAAATTAGCAATGGAGGAAGAATTAAGGGCTTTAGAAGTAAACCAAACATGGGATATTGTAAACTTACCACCTATGAAAAACCTATAGGGTGTAGATAGGTCTTCACTGTGAAATACTTATCAGATGGCAATATTGAGAGATATAAGGCTAGATTAGTGGCTCACGGATATAATCAGACATACGGTATTGATTACGGAGAAACATTTGCACCTGTAGCAAAAAAATGAATACAATTAGAATACTTATAGCATTGGAAGTCCAATATAATTGGACATTACAGCAATATGATGTAAAAAATGCATTTCTGCATGGAGACTTAGAGGAAGAAATCTACATGAAGATACCTCCTGGATATTCAGGAATACATAATATGTGTCAGGTATGTAGGTTGAAGAAGGCCATATATGGCCTAAAACAATCTTCTAGGGTTTGGTTTGGTAGATTTCCCAAGCTATAAAAAAAATATGACTATTTATAATCTAATGGAGATCATAGTTTGTTCTATAAACATTCAAATCAATCGAAGATTACTATTTTGGCAATGTATGTTGACGATATCATAATTACAAGAAATGATTTAGAAGAAAAGGCTAAATTAGAGCGAGCACTTATGAAGGAATTTTCTATCAAAAATATTGGGAGAATTAAATATTTCCTAGGAATTGAGATAGCACATTCTTCCAATGGCATCATACTATCTCAACATAAATATATCCTTGATCTCTTAGCAGAAACTGGTTCTATAGATTTCCAACGAGCAAAAACACCTATAGAAGTGAACCATAGACTTGCACTCAAGGAAGACGAACAAGAAACTAACATAGGAAATTATCAAAGACTAGTTGGTAGATTAATATATTTATCACATACTCGTCCTGATATTTCATATGTTGTTAACACACTCAATCAATTCATGCATAGTCCTAGAGTTTCTCACTTACAGGCTGCACATCGGGTACTTAGATACCTGAAAGGGACGACTGGATGGGGACTGCATTTTAAACGCCAAGGTATGATATCTTTAGACGTCTACACAGATTCTGATTTCGCAGGTTCTTTAATTGATCGTAAGTCAACTACTGGCTATTGTATTTTCTTAGCTGGAAATCTAGTCGTATGGAGAAGTAAGAAGTGGTTGCAAGGTCAAGTACAGAAGCAGAATTCAGGGCTCTAGCACATGGGCTCACTGAAGTTATGTGGATCAAACGAATATTACAAGATTTAAAGATCAAGATAGACTGCCCAACCATAGCGTTCTGGAACAATCAATCTACTATTAGAGTTGCACATAATCCTGTGCAACATGATCTAATGAAGCATGTTGATATAGATAGACATTACATAAAGGAAACATTGGAGCAAAATGACATTAACACTCGTTATATTGGATCTTCTGAACAACGAGCAGATGTTTTGACCAAGGGTTTAATTAAGGAGCAATTTATGAAGCTGACAAACAAGCTGATATTGATCAACATTCACTCTTCAACTTGAGGGAGAGTGTCAGTAAATCAAGGACAGATTAGTCATTATACATGTATATGACCGTTATACACGTATTCTCTTCTCTCCCTAATTTCTCTATCATCTTGACCTAATCCCGTACAACACGGGACAGAGGTATTCAAGAAACTCTTGACACTTATCAAGCACCAGATTGAATATCTGGAACTAGGTTGATCTAAAATGACAACACCTTGTCAAAGGTGATCAATAAAGTTGAATGAAGGAAAAACAAGTTTATTTTTGTTATTAAAATATCGAGGGCTCCTTTGAATCTCTCCTGCATCCTTTGAATTTGCATCCGGTGGACTCCAAGACGATTATAGACAAATTTGCTGCCGTGGGGATTTTGCAGGTGAAGCATTCATTCTTTCACGCCGCAATTCATCCATTTTATTTCGAAATTGAATTCCCTCAAAGTTTATTGGATTTTTATTAAAATTCTCAGTGCTCATTCAATCGCACGGTTACCTGGGTACCATGCAGAGGAATCAAAGGTCTATGGATCGGAGGGAACGTGGTTCCCCTTCAACCGGAGTTCAAGGGGAAGAACAGAAGATATTGCGGCAAATAGACGACTCTGACTGTTGCAATGCATTTTTATGAGACGTGCTTCCAAATCACTACTCGCTAGTTTATACTTCAGATTACTTCTTGTGAAACATGCACTTTGCCTAACAGGGTCGATTTTTTTCTGATTCATCTCTAAGACTTGATTATTTACAGGCAGCAAGTCCACAACCACCAAAAATTTCAAAGAAGACCCGTTGACCAGGGGTGAAACTTCTCAAGGCCTGTTCTTTACCCGAATGCACTTTGAAAAGTTGACCAGACGACTCATGCACGGTGTTCTTGCGAGACATCCACTTGCCTAAATGGATCATTTTTCCTGTATTTCATTTCTAAAATAGCATTTTTTTTACAAGCAACGGCATCAAAATTATCTCCAATGTCGTGGACAGGCACGTTTAGCAAAAGCACGAATTCCCATCTTGGTTTACCCCCAAGTTGACTTCTCAAAATTCCTGGAGGATGCAATGTGCAGCTTCGCAGAATCGGGAAAACGCTATCCTGCAGGATTTCCATTAAAGGATTGGAAGGAAATGTCGACCGATTGCTCTGTGCGCTAGCTTCTGGTCATTGTAAACCTAAGAGAGACGTTTTCGAAGTACGCACAAGGAATCTCTGAAGGAGTTGTCATCGTGCCCACACATTTAAACTGCAGAAAGATTAAACCAGATTTGTCAGCTCTCCCTTAGTTGACCCCGAAAAATAAAGTCAACTAACCTTGTGCTGCTTGTACTTATCTCGGATCGCAACTAGCGATGTGGCTTTCCTTCCCATCTGTAACTCATGCATGGCATGCACGCATTCTTTAAGCTGAGATGGTTTATACCCGGTGTAATGCCGCAGAGTATTCGTCTGAAGATCAGAAACCGTCATTATCATCATTTTCATGTTCAACTGCCGTAAGAATTATGAAGACAATATTGAACTTGAACATGAACATGATATTTAGGGCAAATGGTAGCTACCCAAGGATGAGCGTTAGGATTTAGGGTAAATCTCGCAAGAAAGACTGCGGAAGCGGCGGCTAACGACGGCAAGAATCCGACACAGCTGTAATCCAACAAACTCAGCTCCGCCAAATAATTGCTCATGAACTCCAACTGCAGACTAGGAGACTGCAACAAGCAGACAAACTTAAGTTACTACCGTCTTTCGTTATAGAATTGAAAAGATTGGGTTGGATTGAGGTTAAGTCCGAAAACTCACCACAGGGTCGTCCTGGCCCGCGCGTATGAATCTTCTCAGGAACGTCTTGATCGTCGGATTGCCCATCTCAAATTTGAGAAATAGCAGAATTTCGCGTTCCATTCGAACCACCTGCAGGAGACACTGCGAGTTCTTGAATTCTATTCAAAACAGGAAAAGCGCCGCAGGCAAGAAGATTGAACCAGGAAAAAGTACCTCTTCCTTGGTGTACGTGTTATCGGTGATATAACAAAAATCTTCGACGTGAGGAGGGGTAATCTCTTCGTATTTCCTGCGTAAACAGCAGAATAAAAAATTATCTTCTTGATGCCGTCATCAGCAACGGAGGAGAAAATCTGTTCTTACGATGCAATGAGCATGGAGGAAATGCCCAGGAGCTGAAGTCGCTGTCTGTTGATAGGATTCGTCGAGAGAAATCTATCGATATAAGATATTGTAAGATATAATGTATCTGACAACAACTTGTACTCCTCGGCGACCTCCACAAGCCAATCAACGAGAATTGATCTCATATTCGGCGTCACATCCTTCTGCACCGCCTCAATAAAATCTGGTAGTGGTCTCCTCTTCGATTCCGCCTAAATCAAGGCAACGTTCAAGGATTCAGAAATACAATGAATTGTTTCAAAGAATTTAGACCGGTGGGGCTTACCTCCATCGAACGGAAGTATTGGTGGATATCAACGGCGTATTGGGGGCATAGCTGGGGGTCATCGCTGCCGAAATCAATATCTAGGACGCCAAGGGGCTTCTCCGCCTCTTCGATCTTAGGGGCATCTGAGGGTTTCTTCCTTCTTGCACGGGGTTTGGGTTTACATGGGTCTTCCTGAGGCCTAGAGGATGGGTCAGCCAGATTGCATAGCTCGCCGAGGACCACTCGCGGCCGCTTCGCAGCCTCGCGAGTGACAAGGGGAGCGGAGTCGTGAGCCCTCTTCCGCATTGTGGAGCGGGTGACCCGAGAAGAATTCTCCTTGTCGGCCATGGGGGCGGAGGAAGGAAAGAAGAAGACCGGAAGGAGAAAGCTGGAGGAAGATCAGGTTTTAAGAAGGGACGGGGGGCGCTAAAGACGGGATTGGGAGGGAGACGGGGAGGCCGCCATTTTTCGAAGTTTTTTCCGAATTTTGCGGGGGATAAGTTGTAGTTTCAGAGAGATGCCCGCGCTTCTTCTTGTGGGAGGAGGGAGGAACGCCGCCACTAGTAACTGGATTTTGGTTTTCCGCCCGCCCTGGCTTTCAAAATTCGAACCCCGAATTTCCCTCGTATTGGCTGGCGGTTCATCGAAATAAAAGCGGCATCTTTTTAATGAAAATCCCTTAGCCCTCGGCCCACCGTTTAAACCCCATTGTCTTTAATCCCAAGGACCATTTGCGTGTAATTTGAGGGAAACTGAACCAAACCATCTCCCTCTTAAAAGATACATACGTCTATGCATGGCATACATCATAATACTCAATGAGCCCAAATGGGTGCACTGATTCTAGGGTATAGCCACTAATTCTGTCCACCAAATCAGTCTAGAATTGGGTGACTTTCATAGTCTACCGACATTTTCGTCACTTCCCCTTTATATGGTTACATATTTTCCATACTTAACAACCATGGACTTCTATTCCATTTGTAGTTCTTGAAGGATATCAATGCTCGGGGCAGGACATGAATGCTTTCATTGTTCTTGAAGATTTACAGCGAGTGGACAACGGCGTTGCATTCCAATGGGAAGTGAGGAAGCCAATGACCTTTGAGAATGAGAAGAGACAGGTGACGGAAATACATAGTAAAGTTAACAAGTTCCTCAAGTTCATGTACTTATGCTTCAAGGGAAATATGTTTTTTTCAAAGGAGAAATTGATAACAGATAAGTGAGAAAGATCATGTATTATAAAATTACATTACAACCTAACACACCTCTAAATGATATTATAATAGAGAAACTCTCACCCAAATAACATAAAACCACTTAGAAATTGGCCCTTGCAGAGAGAGAAAACCCCAATTGATAAGTAGTGACAAATAAGTACACGTGTATATGGAGTGATAGTCTTCCTCAATGTGCTTCATTAACTCATGAAATGTGGGTTTTTTTGTAATAAAGATAAAAACTTAGTTGTCATAATACATATACATATTTTTCTAAGAGATAATGCCCAACTCTTGAATAAGTGACTAGAATCACATCATCTCACGAGGTAACACTTGTCATCGAGTGAATATTCTACCTCTGCACTAGAATGGGAAACGACCCTTTTCTTCTAAAAGCACTAGGTGACTAGATATCGACGTAAGGGAAGTAAATAGTAGACTTCTGATCTCCTCTATACCCAACAGATCTCGGGGTCTAAATAGGCATCCATTTGAGGATGACAATATCGTTTGTAGACAAGTCCACGACCAAGTGCTTGCTTCATGTGAGCGATAACTCGTAAAGTAACAACCCAATAGCTTTACAAGGTTCGTGCATAAACTAATTGAGGACACCAACTACATAGATAATATCAAGGCAAGTTACTGTCAAGTATATTTTCTTCCTCAATAGTCTTCGATAATAATTAGCATCCTTCAACACTAGAGAATTAGTATCCCAAAACCATCGATCAAGGGTTTCCATCTTTAAAAAGATAGTTTGGAAGCATTTGATAGGTTCATTTCATTCCCATGTATATCTTCTTCCTTTCATTTATCATTTCCACTTTCTTTATCTAAAACACCAAAAATATTTATTGATTTCAATCATCTAACTTTCCTCCCTATGGATTCGACCTCGATTGACCACTGTTCTAATTTAAAAATCAGACTTGATGAGTTGAATATAATTTTTTGATACGTGAATTTTGACAAAACAATTTAGTGTGGTCGTTAAATTCACACAAAATCATGTCAAAAATAATACTAAACTCATCAATTTTATGAAATTAACACCAATTAAGAAGTACTAGTGGTGAATAAGGGTCGAATCTACGGAGAAATAAGGGAATTTTGAGATATCTTTTGGAATTCAATCAAATCCGATGATGAACTATGGTAAGAAATTAGGAAAATTGATATTTTTGAAAAGAAGAATCGAAGATGAATCCATGGAATCAAAAATCACGAAATTTGGATCAAGATTCGTTGAGAAATCGTCGAGTGAATGAGATAGAAATTTCCGAAGCTTAAAATAGCAAAAAAACCAAAATTGAATTTGAAATTGACAAAAATTACGATTCAAAATTGAAATATTAAGTTATACGAAGGAAGATTAGGATGAAACTCGATCCCTAACCCAAGATTGCGCTTGAGTTGATCCAATTACTCGTCGTATCAAAGGCTTTTCATTCCCGAAATTTCGAAAAAAATGATCTTTGATGTTCAATAGCTGATTTCTTCCTATTCTCTCAATGAAATCTCACTTTTAAGAACTCAGTGGATGGAGAATTTGATCTAGAAGCGATTGAAAGCAAGAGATTTAATGGATTTGGTGTCTAGACAGTTCGATTACTTGAAGAACCCGATAATGATTTACAATGTCGAAGAACATTTCAATTTATAAGGCAAATTGGGAATAAATGTCGGATGAAACCCTTGATCTTTGATCAAAGGCTCTAATAAAACTGCAGGAGTGTGAATCGTTATAGTTAAGTAATGGTTGTTGGATCGCAGATGAAACCATCGAGATTTTGTCACGTCGCGTTCGTTATAAGTAACGCATCAAATGCTCGCTATTTGATCTTGATCGACGCTCCATATGTGTTTCGTCGATTTTCAATCTCAGCCATTATAACTCCTCAAATAGACATTTGACATTAAATCATTTTAAAAATGATTCGCTGATGAATAGGATTGTGCCGCTTACCCCTACCGAAAGTGAAGACCGACGATTCATCTTCAACGCACGCATCGGACGCTCTTCGTGTTGGCACCTCACATGCGCACTTAAAACAAGAAGCATATCCCACATAGAAAAAAATAAAAAAGAGAAATCAGGTGTATATAAGGTGTGTGTAATTAAAGAGTTAGCGAAAAATCCTTAATAGGGTGCTTTCTCCTTAATCACACGCGTGCGCACTCACACGAGCGCACATGTACACTTGTGCGACACGTGGTAGTCTCATATGTCGCCACGTGGAGCACTTTTTCCGCTCACACCACGTCAGCTGCCACATCAACGTGTGAAAATAAAAATATTATTTTGATGAATTTAAATCAAATAAATCGACTTTAAATTCATAAAAAATTCAGAAAAAAATGTAGAAAAATCCCTAATAATTAGAAAATTCATATATTTTAAAATTATAACTCCAAATTAATCTAGCTTTGTTTCATTGGATCATAAATTAAATTATCTATCATTCTAAAAATTCAAATTTAATAAATAACTAGAGAATAAATTTCTATTCCAAAAATATACTCATTTCTTTTAGATTTTTAAAACTTAGAAAAATATATGAGTGTATATAAAATGATTTCTCTTATTATTTAACCTTAAAAACTAATTATAATCTCAAGTAAATATGGGTTATAATTTATTATAATTAACCCTAAATTAATTCATTTTGATATTATAATGACTTTTTGCATAGAATGCTAGATAAATACTAAAAAATATGATAACATGCATTAGAATGGAATATTTTATGCCTTAATTTGTATTAATAATCATATATTTTCATATTTAATTTACATATTATCAAATTTGCGCATTCAATGACCGAATGTTTACATATATCATTGACCAATCTCCTAAAAAGGTGGAGTACCCATTTTCTTCTTCTTCTTCTTCTAGATAGTTTGTATTCATGCTCCCATTAAAATTCACCAAAGTCCTTACATCCACCTAACTCATAAAAATGTGAGAACCCCGTTTGACTTCCAAGAAGTCAAGTGGGGCTAGTCTCATAATATAATCAAAATGTAATAAATGATGCATGATAGGACTTAGTCATATTTTCATCACATTCAGTAATATAAAAATAGATATTCTCATTCCTATAGTATTTATCAACACTTGAATAAAATAAATGATGGATTAATGCAAATTTTAGCTTAGAGTTATCAATGGTGCTCTCCCATCACACTAAGTGCTCCCTATACAACGTATGGTTGGGTTCTAATGTCAATAAGCCTTCCAAACTTTCTGTCAAAACATTGAGTGCAGCGAAATACATAGAATTAGATATTCAAAATATTGTGGCACCAAGAAAAAATGATCCTATCATCTAGTATGTATGGGAAAACATACTTATTCACTAGGAGTTGTTGAAGTTATTCAATTGTCTTCAACATACTATAACAATATCCACACGATCTTCAAATTTTTTGATCTCCTCTTCAAAGCTATTCTTCAAGAGAGAAATAGAAGGAAGGAGAGAATTCCCACAAGGGTTACATAGGTAGCTTGAGTTGTGGTCATTTTTCCCCTATCTATAGGCATATGGTATATGAATTTTTCATTAAAAAACCCTCATAATTATGTCTATATCCATAGACCTTATGTACGTGACCTTCTAGGTCCATATATCCCACTAGTTAATAACTATATAGACCTAATAACACCTCATTGGTCAACCATTATTAATTGTCTACATCAACATATAGATAAATTATTCAACGATTGATTTAACCCAATTGTCAAGTTGAGTTGCTAGCCTGGTGGGCGACAAGCTACATCATGTACTCTATGAGATATGGGGGTATAAAAGAACTCCCATATGGTACCTTTCCATCATCGATTACCATGTATATATAATTCTTCATCCACACGAGAGTCATGAATGACTTAGGATATGGCCAAATGTTTAACACTAATCGGTCACTCAAGTTAGTATTGATGTGTGGCCAAGAAATCATGAGAACTCCTCTGGTACTACTACTACTTTGGCCAAGGATTTCATGGCATCTCATTCCTTGAATTAATCTCCTCAAATGTGGAGGGCGGATGATCCCATATTTATCACATAATCATCTTCTAGGACTTTATGTCATATCTAATATATGATATTTTTGAGATCCCATGGTTAAGGGATTTGTAAGTCATAATCAAAATACAATCATCCATCCACAAGATATCTTTGGTGTCTCAATTCAAATGACCAAATACACAACTGTGTCATGAATCAACTTGATTGATAGTTAGATATAATACCCTTAATGGATTCATATAGATCAATTCAGTTAACTCTTTCTCCGAAGAGCACCTAATAACATGAAAAAATAATCATTTAAAGTGCTCATTCCTATCATATTTTGGGCTTAAAATGTCAAAACTAAAAAAAATTCTCGCATGTTATCATGATTTCATTCCAAAATAAAGAGTTTTTGTGACGAATGAGTCAAATAAATGATTGACAACTAATTAGGTCAATTAAGAGATCCTAAAGAGGCTTAATGAGGGAATTTTTAAATAATTAGGTTGAAGATCTTAAAGAGGCTTAATGAGAGATCGTAAATAAGAATTTAGTAGATTAGTAATATGACTAATTGATCCATATCATGTTTTTATAAAATAAAACAAAAACAACTTGAGGTCTCATCTAAAGAAAAGAATTTTTTACTGCATTTATTTTACATTTATTTCTTTTTATTTGCAGCCCTTAATGGGCTAGTTGTGAACTAATGGGCTGTGGAGATAATGGGTAGGTTATGCATGGGATTTTTGTGGACTAGTCATTGATCCACACAGAGTGATGCATACAAAGCTACGTGTACATAGAATTTTAACACAGCTTGCCTGACGCGTTGACGGATCGTTTTCGTGCGTCGTTAAAACACAAAAAAACAATGGTCAAACAAAATTTATAAAACCGAACTCACAAAGATAAGATATAAAAATCAAGTAATGTGTAAGTATCGGGTTGTCCACAGAGAGCAAGGTTGACTTTAATCGCAGAGTTGACTTGGTCAAACTTAGGTTTAAAAGGAGTTTTAAATAAGTAAAAATAAGAAGAAATTAATGGAAATGATATAAATAGACTAAATAAGAAGTTTTAAGAATTTAATTCTTGGATTTGACAGATAAAAGTCAAAAGTCAAAGTCAAACCATTGACTTTGACCAATAGTAGGTGTTCTATAAAATCAGAGAATCAAATAGTGTCAAAAGATTACGAAAATTATATAATTAGAAACTAGAGAGAAAATGGAATTTATTGATATATAATTCGTGATTTTTGGATAAGAAATGGATTTATTATGAATTATTGAAAATCACCTATCACAAAATCCCCAAAATTAACACCTCAGAGGAAATCTTCAAATTGAATGGTCAAATGAAATCCAAATCTTGTAATTTCTATGTCAATGGAAATCTAAGAACCAGATGAATCTAAAAATACCAAAATTATCAAATTATGATTTTTAAATCAAACGTAATTGACCCCGAAAGTTAACATTTGACTTTCTGATGAAAGATGAATAGTCCTTGGTCAAATATCAAATTGGAGCGTCAAATAAACTCGGAATTCGATGAATTGCTATCCACTGAAAGCTGAGGAAAAGAGGAATCCACTGAAATTATAATCAAGTGATTTGGAATTATAATCAGAGAGATATCCTATTTTCAAAATCAGCGATTTTTCGGACTGAAAATTGGGGAAAATGAAGAACACTAAGAACTAATTTAAAAAATTAAACTTCTTAATCTAATAAAAACTCAAATTACCTCTTGATAATCGATAGAATCTCACTACTAACCCGATTGCTGCAAGAATGGGGCTTCAATTCTCGTGGATTGAAGCGAATTTGCTCAGATTCTTCCTCACGGACGTTCGGAATTCAAGGGGAAAATTCGATGAAATCAAGGAGAAATTCGCGATCAATCCCGCTCCAATTGATTCGCAATCGAGTCTAAACGTGGGGGGATCACGATGAACTAGAGATCTTCCTCAAAATTCGCTTAATTCCTTCACGAATTGATCAAAAGTTTAAGAACAAAAGGAGAATAATGGGTTTTTAAAGGGAAAATTAGCCCGAAGATCGTGGGCAATTGAAGCGGTTTGATGGCGTCGAGGGGGCGATTCCGTTGGCATAGATTGTGGCTTCAATTCCGCGACAATTCAGCTTTCATTTTGCTTCCAAAAAGCACCACGATCATGCCGCGATCGGGCCACGATCGTGAGCAAATCGTGATCTCAATCCTCGGTGAATGTCATTCAATGCTCGTGGAGATGATTCCATGACTAAAGATCCACGATCGCGGCTCTATCGCACCGCGATCGCGGTTCGATCGGACTGCGATCGAGGAGTTCTTCTGCGAGTCGTCCTGGCCGTCCGATGGAGTTCGCGACTTTGATGAAGATCGGACGTTCTAGAGAAGTCCACGCGTCGCCAAGGTGAGATGAAGATTGTGGCCCTCTCATGGAGATCGCGCGGTCGCAATGTGTCTGCGCAATGCTCCCGATCGCGAAAGATCGCGATCGTCCACTCAGTGCTTCCGATCGCAAGAGATCATGTCCGCCCGATGAAGATCTGATGAAGATCTGATCAACACCACGATCCACCACGATCAAATCGCGATGGGAATTGAACGCTTTTGACACCACCACGTGTCACCAGGTGAGCCGTTGATCGTCTCCACTTCGTCAGGTATTAGTGCACGTGCGTTGATTAATGATCTCGTGGACTTGGGTCCACGCGATCGACGCGTTTTAAATGACGTGATTAGGATCCAACGTACGCAGAGTCTCCACGTCACCTGCAGAAGAAAAACCGTGTGGGAACATAGTCCCACACGGAGGAAATAATGGGGAATGTCACGGTTAAATAGGGGGCGCAATTATCCATTAATTGCGTTACCGCCCCCCTCTCTTACAAGGGTCCCACTATGCGCGTGGGCCCTCCAACTGCCAGCCTACCTGCCACGTGGTGCCCCACACGGGCGCCCGCGTGGTTGCGCGGACACGTGTGGCCTCCTGCCACATGTCCGCGCCCTGTGCGCCTCCTGCGCCTCACATGGGCCACCCGTGGCTCTGCCACGTGGCCTCAACGCCGCGTCGCACCGCGCGGTGGTCCCGCGTGCCACGTCAGCGCAGCCAGCTGGCCCCGCTCGCCACGTCACCTTGCAGGTAAGTAAAATCCCCTTTTCGCTATTTTAATAAGGAAAAACACTTAAAAATTCATTTAAAAATCAAATAAAAAATCGAAAAAGGCATAAACTTCATAAATTTATAACTTTAAATATACAACTCCTTTTTAATCCAAATTTTCTCCATTGGATCACAAATTCTTTTCTTTTTAATATCATGTCATTTAAAATATATTTTGAAAGAAGAAATCAAGATGAATTAGAATTTACTTAAATCATTTCTCATTAAACATTCTAAATCATAAATTCATCCTGAAATTATTCTTCCAAACATTTACTAAAGTCAAGAATCATTCAATAACAGAGATTAACTTCTATGAATTTAAACTTAACAAAAGATTAATCATCTATTAAGCATGAAATTATCCCTAATTTATGCATAAATATCAACTTTAGTGAAATGACATGCCAATGGAGAAAATTCCTAAAAAGTATGATAACATGCATCATATTCACATAAAATAAGCATCAATATGAGTTAATTGGGATAAGAATTCAAGTTATAAATGCATGTTATCACGCGTGCGAGGCGTAAACACATGGATGATCTTCAACCAATCACAGTACACGAAGAAGTAATTATAGTGCGGAATACAATCATGCATGCAAAGTGATAGTTATCGAAGCATATAACAAGGTCACAAAGTTTATCAACTAAGGGAGGAATGAGAAGGAATTTCTAGGGGGAGGGAGGGGAGAGGGTTTTTCTTGATTTCTTGCGTAATTGTTAGGTTGCCTCAAGGACACGACAGGAAGAAAATCTCTTAGTGTCAATCTTGAGCAAAATTTGATGCAGTTTCAAGGTTGATATCATCACTTTCTATTGTTCGCAATAGTTGAGGCGTTAGTAAAGACTTCTTGTTTGAGAATTGTGATGAATGCAATTGAAAGCCACAAAGAGGTGTGAAGATCGATTTTGGTATTTGAAATTGTATGTAGTTGGACTTATATTTGCTTGCACATTAATTTGCAAAGTTCGTACTTTACATTCCACATTTCCAATTTCTTATTAATGTCTCTCAGTTTTTAATTGTCCAAGGTTTATAGTTCTAGATTTTGATTCTTAATTTTTGGCAATAGATATCCAAAACTAAAAATGATTTAACTCCTAAACTCATCCTTTATTTTTCTTTTCCTCTTTTGTAAGATCAGTCCTTATCAATCTCGAGAGGAATGAAATAAACCAACAAATATATTGGTTGTACTTATATATAAAAATAAGAGTAAATCTCATTTTCTGGGGCATAAGTCAAATGATGAACACCTAATCTGGAATTTTTAATCTTCAAACTTCTAATAATCATCCTTCTTTTAGGGAATTAAGCCTTTATTGACCTAAGAAAGGCTGAATTTTGCTAAAATTACAATTTTCTGTTCATTTAAGTAAATAAATAAATAATAGAAATGAAAATTATAAGAAGGTATTGATATGGTTCAAGATTTTATTCTGAATTACTCGGTGAGTGTGTCGTTGTTTAATCTTGAATCAATCAAAATATTTATAAATCCTACTTAGTTTAGTGGTAAGTAGGGTGTTGAATCCACGGAGATTAGAAATCAATCTGATGGTTTCCTCAGAGAATATATTTGTTCTTCTCTTTTTTTGTATGTTAATTCCTAAAGACCTACTCTATCAACTCAAAACGCACTCTAATCAATAAGTATCGAGTTAGATTTAGTAAGGGAGATCAAATCTTAGCAATAAGGATTTGGAATAACTTTCAGAAGAAAAGAAAAGAAAGGGAAATCTAATTGTTGGTCGGTGGGTTTGAAAGAGGTAACTCGGAATCTATTTTAAAAAGAAAAATTCAGCAATAAAGAAAATAATTGAAATTACTTACCCCGCGTCATCACTACACGGTCCAGTGGACGACCTAACAGTAGCCTCGCGGATCGCACGTACTCTCGTCACAGGAAAAATAAAGGAACATGCTGGGATGTTTCGGAAAACATCGTGATCTTGGGTATGTCCCGCAACCAAGATCTCCCATGATTACGAAGAGTAAAGCTGAATTCTAGGAGATGTTCTTACCTAAGTGTCACCCCAATCCTGGCCTTAGGTAGTATTTCTCCTCAATCTCGGCTTGGATTTGTTGTCCACTCTTCAATACCATCCACAATGACTGAAGATGGACTTCGACATTCGCTCTCTCGCATTAACTCAGGAGAAAACCACAATGAAAAAAGTACCTACAAGAGACCCACACAACTCCTCTTGTATCGAAAACCCTCTCCCAAAAAGTGAAAAAACATCAAGCGCACGAAAAGTTCCTCCTAAAAATTTGGCTTGATCTGACAGCTGATTCCTCGGGTGCTCATAGCCGTTAGATCCTAGAGAAAAGGTCTTATCTCGCCTGCGCTTGCTCCACGTGCTCGGAGTTGGTAAGTCTCCCGAATGGACCCCGTTCCTTCTTCCTGCGAGTGAACATGTGCCTCGTCACTCCAACTTCTCCCTGCAAAAAATGCCACCAGAGAAATAACAAAATATCAAAAATGTCACCATAGAAATTAAAATTGTGCTCTCTTGCTATTTCCCTTCACAAAGAATTATGAAAATCAAGGAAAAATCTCAAAAAAATCTAGAAGGTGTATTAAATCATTTCAAGGCTGATTTCACTTACTTTTACCCAAAATTAGATGTATATACTGTCATATTCAGTGGATCTAACCCTAAGTGGTGTGTAATTTCTGTGATAAACTTAGACTTATCAGGTATAAGACTAACAATGATAAAAAAACTAAAATGAAATGAGGGGGTAGAGACTTCCAAAAATTTATGCCTCGTGTTGCGGAAATTGGCTTTTGATAACATGCAAATTATACATGAAAATATATGATTATTAATGCAAATTAAGACATAAAAACATTCTATTATAATGTATGTTATCATATTTGTTAGTGTTTTTCTATCATTCCATGAAAATAAGTTATAATATCAAAATACACTAATTTAGGGATAATTATGATAAATTAAAGATAAATGTTTTAAGATTAGATAATCTTCATTGTTATTTGATATTCCATCAAAGAAGATTGCCATTTTTGCTTTTTTTTAATATACTATAAACTATATACTTAATGATATGATAAAAAAATAATGATTTGGTTCAAAGAACATTAGCTTCTTTATCTCATACGAGGGGTTTTTTTTAGGGGCAAGCAAAATCCCATCTACTGGCTCATTGTACATAGACATTTTTGTTATATTATAAATGTTGCGAGGGATACTTTATTTAGTTCCAGCATCTAATCATACATGTATTACAATAAAGAAGGAAACACAGAGAGATATAAAACATATCTCCTGTGCTGACTACTCTAAGGTTTGAGTTTTTAGCAGCATTATCCTCCTGCATCGGATAACCTTCGAAACCTTGCAAAACCTTCAGAATCTCAGGTCGAACGAACCTTTTTTCATTCTATTTATTTTTATTGATATAGAAGAATAAATTAAGAGATACAAAGAATTCTATGTGAATAATGCTAAATAATAAGGGAAATCACTTTTTTCTAGACTCATTTATTTTTCTAAGTTTTAAATCCTAAAAGAAATGAGTGTATTTTTTAAATAAAAAATTATTATCTTGTTATTTATTAAATTTTATTTTTTAGAATAATAGATAAATAAATTTCTAATCTAAAAAAATATATTTTTTAGAATTTTTCTAAATTTTTTTTATAAATTTAATTCAATTTATTTTGAATTCAATGAATAAAAAAATATTTTTTTTATCGCGTAATGATGTGGCGCGGATAAAAAATGGCAGTGCCATGTGGCAACATATGAGACCGCCACATGTCACACACATGTGTCTGTGCGCACGTGTGACCGCGTGTGCGCATGTGTGTGTGAGTGTGTGTGTGAATAAAGAGAAAGCACCCTTTTAAGGATTTTCTCTAACTCCTTATTCGCGTAATAGTTATATAACTGCGCATTCAATTGGATTATTGTCATGTGGGACTATTTTTATGTTTTTATGTGCTCAAGTGACGTGGCGTCATATGGAGCATCCGATTACACGATTTAATCGCGATTGTTGATCTTCACTTAATTGAAGAGGTACAGGGTGCATTGTGTTTTGTCGGCGAATCATTTTAAAATGATTTAATCTTAGCCAACATGTGAGACTATTTTTATGTTTTTATGTGCGTAGGTGACGTGGCATCGTATGGAGCGTCCGATCGCGCGATTTAATCGCGATCGTCGATGTTCAATTAAGTGAAGGGGTACGTGTATTCTGTTTCATAAAAAAATGTATTTAAATAATTTAATCTTAGTCGTTGATCTAAGGAGTTATAATGGTTGAGATTAAAACCAACAAAACGCATATGGAGTGTTAGATCAAGATCAAACGCCGAGCGTTTCAAGCGTTACTTCTTCATACACGACGTGGCGAGATCTCGACGATCCATCTCTGATCCAACAGAAACGACATAACTGTAATGACTCGCATCTCTGCGTTTCATCAAAACCGTTAATCGAAGAATTAAAGCACGATCCGACCATGACTCTCAATTTGCCCTATAAATTTAGATGTTCTTCGACAATATAAATCATTATTGGGTTCTTCGAGTAATCCAATTGTCTAGACACCACAATCCTTGAATATCTTGCTTCCAATTGCTTCTAGATCAATTTCGCATCCACTGAGTGTTTAAAAGTAAGATTTTGTTAAGAGAATAGGGAGAAATCGGTTCTTGAAGGTCAACGATCGTCTTCGAATTTCGCAGAATGAAAAGCCTTTAATCTGGCAAGCAATTGGATCAATTCGAGCACTATATTAGGTTATAAATCATGTTTTTGTCCTAATCTTTCTTCCTATAACATTATATTTCAATTTCGAATCATAGATTTAGTCAATTTTAATTTTAATTTCAGTTTTTTATGATTTTCTTGTTCAAAAATTTCTCTCTGATTTGCTCGTCAAATTTTCCGCGAATCTTGATCCAAATTCTGTGATTTTTTATTCGATGGATTCACCTTCAAGTTCTCTTTCCAATCATATTAAAATCCCTAATTTTTTACCTCATTTCATTGTCCGATTTGATCAAATTTCAAAGAATACCTAAAAATACCTTTATTATCCGTGGATTCGACCCTTGTTCACCTCTATACTATTAAATTCATGATTTAATCTTTAAATTGGTAATTTTAGTATTTATCAATTGGCATGTTTCAACGACATTTGCGAATTCGCTTCATCAGCTTTCCTTTACCAATTTCTTCTATTATTATTAGTAGTGTCACCAACTAAGGTGATAGAATGAAAGAGAGCCTTTATTCTAATATGTAAATGTTGAAATCATTTTGAATTAACCATTTCATGTTTTTTTCACTAATCTAATTTTGGAGTAAGTGACTCTTGCCAATTCTTTTCCTTTCTTTGAATATCATATATTTTTCAAAATTCATGCCATAAATTAAAAAAATTAATACTGTGACACCACCTCCCTTGGATTCGACACCTTATTGATCCCTACCATGGTATAGATTAGAGATTAAAGGAAAGTTTTATAAATTTATTACATAATTCCAAATACACGTACAATGACGTAATTCACTCAATTCTTTTGAACTTATCAGCACCCACTATCTATTTTTAGAGTCTCCGCATTGATGGCTACAACATCATCCATACTAATCATATGAGTCAGATTAGATAATGTTATTATTTGTGGATAATTTAATTTCCTTCTTGAATATCCCACGAATAAGAATCTTTAGAACTTTTATCTAAAGACTAGTGATCACTGATTATGATCTCACCATAATTGACTAAGTCATTGCATGAACTCATGGGCTTCATTACAAACATCACACAATAATGAAAATGAATAAATTTTATTTCAATGAACATAAATGAGGTACATTAAATTGTGATTGGCTTATAGGCCATATAATATCCATCACTTGCATGGGCCCGACACTAGCTCGAGTGGTGCTTGCGTGGGGTGCAGGGGGGCGATGAAGTTATTTAGTGGTTCAAAAGCTTATTATATACTAATTTCTTTTATTTTGTTCTCACTGTATAATTATAGTGTCCTCTTTCCTTTTAGGCACATGCTGCACATAGCAAGCCATGAATTGAAATTGATTCAAAGACATCAATCAATATTCACTTACATATCTAAAGGGATCATGGTGCCATACTATTGGGCATTGATTTTAAGTGGTGTAGCTAATTATATTACGTGACATGGAGCCATATGGAGTGCATGTTGTTAAGCTCAATGTCATCGCGTGCTCAAGCCCAACAAATTTACTATTTATAAGCAAGGAAACTATGAAGCAACTAAGAGAGATAGGATATGTAGCTTTCTCGGTTGATCCGCATGGATTTTAGGGCAAGACAATGCCAATATCTAGAATTTGAGATATTGGGCGAGAAAGGTGGTGAGAATGAAGGAGAGAGAAATAGAGAGAACAAAAAGTTAGAGTGAAGAAATGTAAGGAAGTAGAGAAATAGAGGGAGTGAGTGAGGAAGATGGTGAGAGATAGAGTGTAAGTGATGAGAGTTTAGAATGAGAGTGAATCGCGAGATAGCAATTAGAAAAGAGAGGAAATAGAGAGAGAGAGAGAGAGTGTGTGTGTGTGTGAGAGAGAGAGAGAGAGAGAGAGAGAGAGAGAGAGAGATCCACGAGAAGAATTTTAGAGATTGAAAGAGTAACTATGAGGGAGTGATAACTCACATTTTTTAAAATAAAATTGGGCATTTAAACATGTCATCACATAGAATTTTCACTCCCTAAAACCTTATTTTTGTCTAAATTGAAGGAAGAACGAGTTAAGTGTGTTCCCATGGGCCCCTTTAAGTGTGTTCCCATGTGTGTGTGTGTGTGTGTGTGTGTGTGAGAGAGAGAGAGAGAGAGAGAGAGAGAGAGAGAGAGAGAGAGGGAAGATCACGAGAAGAATTTTAGAGATTGAAAAAGTAACTATGAGGGAGTGATAACTCACATTTTTTTAAATGAAATTGGGCATTTAAACATGTCATCACATAGAATTTTCACTCCCTAAAACCTTATTTTTGTCTAAATTGAAGGAAGAACGAGTTAAGTGTGTTCCCATGGGCCCCTTTAAGTGTGTTCCCATGTGTGTGTGTGTGTGTGAGAGAGAGAGAGAGAGAGAGAGAGGAAGATCACGAGAAGAATTTTAGAGATTGAAAAAGTAACTATGAGGGAGTGATAACTCACATTTTTTTAAATGAAATTGGGCATTTAAACATGTCATCACATAGAATTTTCACTCCCTAAAACCTTATTTTTGTCTAAATTGAAGGAAGAACGAGTTAAGTGTGTTCCCATGGGCCCCTTTAATTTTTTGAAGTATTTTTACAAGTTTCCAAGACTTAGCCCCGTGGAGGACACCCTGTTTTAGCCACTCATAGTTTTTTTAGGGGAATTAAAAAGAAAATTAAGTTCAAGGCTCTATTTTTCAAGGTTTTAAGAGAAATTCAAGGGATTTTCTGAAATTTTCCAAGCCAAACATAAGGGAAAGGAGCGCCAGAGGCATTTCTACAACCAATTTCAAATGCAGAGGGACTTTTCCATAAGTTTTCACACCTTGATCCTATAAATTTAAGCTTCGAAACTGAGTGTAATTTTACCTTTTGAATGGTGACTTCAAGTCATAGTAATAATTCACTTGGTCATTTCTTATGCTCGTACGCTTGATTGCAAACATCACAAAAAATAACAGCGATAAAAGTTTATTTTAATGAATATAAACAAAATATGAAAGTTTGATCGGCTTGCAAGTCACATAATATCCATCAAGACATCGGGGAAAGATCTTTTTGACATCTAGTCAATATTATTTAATATTATTAAATAATATTTTTATTAATATTTGGCACCAAAATATTAACAAAACCATGTCATCATTTTTTTCGTGACTTTGACATGGATCCACACACGAGTTTAAAAATGATGAACTGTCACGACTTGTGTTGTGCGAGCTATGATGGTTTTTGGTTCTCGAAAAATTCCTTTCAAACTCTAATAGTGACTTGTATTATTTACATGTATTCATAATACAAAAGTTATTTTAGTTTGATATGATCTCACACTCATACTCTCTCTCTCTCTCATCATTTTTAGCTTGTATGAGTAGATAGATAGTGAGTCAGACCCAATTTATCTTTCCTCTCTTTGTCTCATACACAAAACTCTTCATGGTTTGTTCTATGTGTTTGCCTCTAAACAACTGGGTTGTGGCCTTCTTACATCTAAACTACTGGGACATGGAAAAATGAATTAATAGGAAATAGTGACGAGCTGAAATCATGGGATTGCTAATAAACACAAGATCACACATCAAAACAAAATCCAAACTCACTTAATTGATAGTTAATTTCAATATGGTTAGTGAATAAGGTTTAAATCCCCAAAAAATAGTGGTTGATTTTGAGAGGTCTTAGAATTCGATCAAATTATGTGATGAAATGAGGTGAGAAATCTGGATGCTATTTTAGAAAGTAGACAATGATATCTTGTCAATGAATCAAATCAGGCATCAATTGAGTTTAAATCTAAGGAGAAATTATCGAAGGAATTTAGAGAGAGAAAATAGCAAATGAGGAGAGAGAAAATGTCAAAGAAATCCATAATAATTAATATCCCTTGCAAAAACTAAATATAAACATATTGGACGATAGATTACAGTAAACGGAAAATAATATTTAATTAAATAATTATGAAATTAATCATAATTTGAGAAAATAATATTAAATTAAATTTTAGCTTGATTTATAAGATTTTTTCACAAAATTTGATTTGACCTACGCACGACTGACTGGTCAAACCTCGGCGTTGACCAGTTTGAAAACAATTGAAAAAAACTGTCGCGCAGGGAAATCGTCGGGAGATAGGGTGCGATATCCCGGAGTCATAGCACTATCTCTCTGCCACCGGGGCACACCGCGTCGTGGGTCTTGCCTGCACCAGGACGCCCACAACACGAACCATGGCCCAGTCGAGCAACGGGCCGTGATGGAAAAAACTGGCCCGAAGGCCTCGTTTTCGAGTGCCTAACCGGGCCAAAGGAGCCGTTGCGACTTGCGATAACAGGAGACTTTACAGTCTAACGCTCTCTCCCGCTCTCCCCCCTAATTCCTAAATACGGCACTCTTTCAAACCAGGAACTCGAGTAATGCCAAAACTGAGGAACCAACTCAGCAGACCTTCCCTATTTGCCTCCGGACGGCCGGATCTTCCCTATTATTTATATGTGGCACTCGGAGGTGTTGCAATCTTCACACGACTCTGAGTCTCCTGTTACCGCCGCGCTAGGATGCTTTGCAGATTCTGTAAGGAACATCAGAGCGATTTTGCATTTAGGTATCCGCCTTCGCCATTCTTCTATCTTGTTCATTTCATTCCGTCACGGATCAGCCCTTTATGGAATATCATTTCTTTGCAGGCATAAACTCTCTACCAGCGTCTTGTCGTCTTTCCATGGGATCCGAGGTTAAATCATGGTGAGTTGGAAATAACAGATCTCGCTGTTCAATCGTAATGTTCTCTCAAACGCTGCTTAAATTTCCATATGTAGAATTCTCTTTGGAGTTACATCTATACAATGTGTAAATAGTATGTTCTTATCAATGCAGTAAGAGGAATTGGCGAAATGGTCATTCCGTCTTTGTTCTTTCTATATTTTGGCTACACTAGAATTCTCTTAGTTGTCTACCTATCGAGGCTATTTCAGTAATATATATACTTTATTGATATTGGAAGGTCAACAGGGCTGGGGAGGCCAAATCAGTCCTTGCTCACACCTGATCTATCCACATCTCTCTATCATGGATGGGGTTGGCCCTCTTGGATCGAGTCGATGATCTGATCTTCGATCATCGCTCGATCAATTGATTATCGACTTTAGGCAACCCTTATTTTTTAGTTGATGGATGATTGATCAAATATTGATCGTTAAATTGATTGATAATTTAATTGACATTATCGCTAAACCCCCTTCTCTCTCTCCCCCTGAAATGTTCCTGCTGTCTTCCAGCTTCTGATGGCAGCAACTCTCTCTCTCTGTCCGTTAGAAATGGGGTTCCCACTGCCTTACGCCAGCAGAAACCCACCCTCTCTCATGCTTTCTCTCGGATCTCACTGGAAACTCTGCCACCGATAATGTGATTTCCAGTGCCCCCTATGTTGTCGCTCGATTTGATTGACTGACCACTTTGATGGTGCACATGAGCTTTTTCCTTTTTTGAGTCGACGATCTGATGTTGATCAATCAAGTTTGGTCAACCCAGATTGTGGGGTCGCTGGGTGCCAATTTTTGGGCATGGTTTGTGATTAATAATCTGCAGGGAAGCACCAAAAGCATAACGCTTGGTAAAGTATTGTCCTTTATTTTGTTTCGGGTTTGTTCTCCCACACATTTCTCACACAAATTATAAATCATTGCTTGGTGATATTACAATTCCTTTTGCAGAAATGTGTTTTTCTACACCCTCATTTTGTTCAGATCTATGTCTTGACAGAGTTGCAGACGATTCTTCAAGTTCTGATGCCATAGATGAGGTGAATTGCCAATCTCTGCGCTGGATTATTTTCAGAGGTGGGCACATAAGATTTTCTTCCTTAATGAGTCAACACTTGGGTCATCAGACAGCCTTTGAGGAAGACAAGAGGAATGTGGGGAAAAGAGATAAATAAAAAAAGGGTGAAATAAGGAGGGTTGAAGATGGGGCGAAACAAAAAGAAGAAAAAGGAGAAAAAAATAAAGCAAAGGGAAATCAGAAAAGAGGAAAAAGAATTAAAAGATGAAAAAATGAAGATGGATGGCAATAATAGTGAGGATGTGAAGGAGAACATTCATCGATGATAGAGGAGAAAAAGACACAAACAATGTTCGAAGTATCTGAGAGTCAACGGGGAGGTGAAGAGCGAGTTATTTCTCTCTCCACTGTGGTGATCTTAATGTTTGACGTTATGCATGGTGTTTGATTATAATCCACCAGGAAGCATCAAAAGCTAGTCTAACTGTAAAACTTCTCTATTTTTCTTTCCAGTTCCTTCCCCACATTTCTCTCACAGCTTCACAAATCATTTCTTGGGTTCTAATATGCATTTTTTGTGCAGATTTGTCTGTCTCTACCCTTCGTTTATGTACATATCTGTTGCCTGATGAATATTCAGATGATGTTGTTGCATATGAGGTAAGTAGTTTCGCCAATCTATTTACTGAATTGTTTAAAAATTCACACTTCTACGAATGTCCTACCTTGGGTGCTCAGTTAGCCTTTAAGGAGCGTCATGCAAAGGGAAGGGCGACCAAAGTATCCTGGGAGAAAAAAAGAAAAAAATAAGAAAAAAAGGAGTGAAGAAAAGTACAAAGATTGGACAATTGGAGAAAAATGAGGAAAGAAGCAGATTTTAGAAGGGAAAAAAAGGTAAAAAAAAAATAGACTGGAGGAAAAATAAGAAAGAGAAACCATTGAAGAAGAAAAAGAAGGGAAGAAGTAAAAAAGAAGTTGAAAAAAGAAAAACGTTGACATAATTCTCAGGGTAAAGAGTTTTCCTTTATTTTTGCTCTCTGGTTTGTTCTCCAGCAGATTCCTTTAAGAAATTACCAAATAATGGCTTGGGTTCTAAAACTTTTGATTTCCCAGGGGTGCCTATCTGCTCCCTTTATTTATGTTCAAATCAGTTGCTTGTTCGATTTTCAGAGGATCCTGTCACGATCAGATGCTCCCTTCTCTTGATTGCTTTGTATGAGGTAAGTATTTTCTGTCAATCTTTTTACTCCATAGCTTTATAAGGAGTGCTTCTAAAAATTTCCTCCCTAATGAGTCAATTCTTGGGTCATCAGATAGCCCTTCAGGAGAAATTTGACGGAGACAAGGAGGAGAAAAGGATTGTGGGAGAAAAAAAAAGAAAAAGGAAAACAGCAGAGTGAAGAAAAGTACAAAAATTATAAAACTAGAAAAAGTGAGGTGGAAGGAGGATTGAAGATGAGGTGAGGAAAAAAAAAAGAGAGAGAAAAAAAGAAGGAAAAAAAAAGACAAAAAAGACGAAAAAAACAGAGAAAAAAAAGAAGAAAAAAAAAGAAAGGGGAATCAGAAAAGAGGGAAAAGATGAAGGATGAAAAATAAAGTGGGAAAAAATGAAGATGGATGACAACAATAGCGAAGGTTATGAATGTGAAAATTCATGGAGGATATAGGAAAAAGGACCCAAAACGATGTTTCAAGCTGTGGAAAGTGAACTGGGAGATGGAGTACGAGTGATTTCTCAGTTCTTCTCAACCTATCCATCTCTCTTCGTACCGGCACTTCTGGCAGCCGCAGATTGCAGCATAATTGACTATAATCTGCCTAGAAGCATCAAAGCTAATCTAATGGTTATGATCTCTCCTTTATTTTTCTTTCTGGTTCGTTCCCCTAGAGATTTCTCTGACAAATTACTAAATAATTGGTTGGGTTCTAATATATGTCTTATCTCAGGGATGCCTTTATCTACTGTTCATTTATGTTTATATCAGTTGCTCCCTCCTCTTGATCGCTTTGTAAGAGGTAAGTATTTTATGTCAATTTCTTTGCTGCAGTGATTTATCAGGTGCAAATTCTAATAATTTTTTCCCTAACACATCAATTCTTGGGTCATAAGATTGCCTTCGAGGAGCACTCGACAAGGGCCTGGAGGACTAAAGGATTGTGGGAGAAATGAGAAAGAAAAAGGAAAACAGCAGAGTGAAGAAAAGTAGAAAGATTATAAAACTAGAAAAAGTGAGGTGGAAGGAGGATTGAAGATGGGATGAGGAAAAAAAAAGAGAAAAAAAGAAAGAAAAAAGAGAAAAAAAAGAGAAAAAAAGAGAAAAAGAAGCAAAAAGAAAAAGGGAATGAGAAAAGATGAAGGATGAAAAATAAAGTGGGAAAAAATGAAGATGGATGACAACAATAGCGAAGGTTATGAATGTGAAAATTCATGGAGGATGTAGGGAAAAGACCCAAAACAATGTTTCAAGCTGTGGAAAGTGAACTGGGAGATGGAGTACGAGTGATTTCTCTGTTCTTCTCAACCTATCCATCTCTCTTCGTACCGGCACTTCTGGCAGCCGCAGATTGCAGCATAATTGACTATAATCTGCCTAGAAGCATCAAAGCTAATCTAATGGTTATGATCTCTCCTTGATTTTTCTTTCTGGTTCGTTCCCCTAGAGATTTCTCTGACAATTTACTAAATAATTGGTTGGGTTCTAATATATGTCTTATCTCAGGGATGCCTTTATCTACTGTTCATTTATGTTTATATCAGTTGCTCCCTCCTCTTGATCGCTTTGTAAGAGGTAAGTATTTTCTATCAATTTCTTTGCTGCAGTGATTTATCAGGTGCAAATTCTAATAATTTTTTCCCTAACACATCAATTCTTGGGTCCTTAGATTGCCTTCGAGGAGCACTCGACAAGGGCCTGGAGGACTAAAGGATTGTGGGAGAAATGAGAAAGAAAAAGGAAAACAGCAGAGTGAAGAAAAGTAGAAAGATTATAAAACTAGAAAAAGTGAGGTGGAAGGAGGATTGAAGATGGGATGAGGAGAAAAAAAAGAGAGAAAAAGAAAGAAAAAAGAGAAAAAAAAGAGAGAAAAAGAGAGAAAAAAAGAAGCAAAAAAAGAAAAGGGAATGAGAAAAGATGAAGGATGAAAAATAAAGTGGGAAAAAATGAAGATGGATGACAACAATAGCGAAGGTTATGAATGTGAAAATTCATGGAGGATGTAGGGAAAAGACCCAAAACGATGTTTCAAGCTGTGGAAAGTGAACTGGGAGATGGAGTACGAGTGATTTCTCTGTTCTTCTCAACCTATCCATCTCTCTTCGTACCGGCACTTCTGGCAGCCGCAGATTGCAGCATAATTGACTATAATCTGCCTAGAAGCATCAAAGCTAATCTAATGGTTATGATCTCTCCTTGATTTTTCTTTCTGGTTCGTTCCCCTAGAGATTTCTCTGACAATTTACTAAATAATTGGTTGGGTTCTAATATATGTCTTATCTCAGGGATGCCTTTATCTACTGTTCATTTATGTTTATATCAGTTGCTCCCTCCTCTTGATCGCTTTGTAAGAGGTAAGTATTTTCTATCAATTTCTTTGCTGCAGTGATTTATCAGGTGCAAATTCTAATAATTTTTTCCCTAACACATCAATTCTTGGGTCATAAGATTGCCTTCGAGGAGCACTCGACAAGGGCCTGGAGGACTAAAGGATTGTGGGAGAAATGAGAAAGAAAAAGGAAAACAGCAGAGTGAAGAAAAGTAGAAAGATTATAAAACTAGAAAAAGTGAGGTGGAAGGAGGATTGAAGATGGGATGAGGAGAAAAAAAAGAGAGAAAAAGAGAGAAAAAAAAGAGAAAAAAAGAGAAAAAAAGAAGCAAAAAAAGAAAAGGGAATGAGAAAAGATGAAGGATGAAAAATAAAGTGGGAAAAAATGAAGATGGATGACAACAATAGCGAAGGTTATGAATGTGAAAATTCATGGAGGATGTAGGGAAAAGACCCAAAACGATGTTTCAAGCTGTGGAAAGTGAACTGGGAGATGGACTACGAGTGATTTCTCAGTTCTTCTCAACCTATCCATCTCTCTTCGTACCGAGCACTTCGGCAGCCGCAGATTGCAGCATAATTGACTATAATCTGCCTAGAAGCATCAAAGCTAATCTAATGGTTATGATCTCTCCTTGATTTTTCTTTCTGGTTCGTTCCCCTAGAGATTTCTCTGACAATTTACTAAATAATTGGTTGGGTTCTAATATATGTCTTATCTCAGGGATGCCTTTATCTACTGTTCATTTATGTTTATATCAGTTGCTCCCTCCTCTTGATCGCTTTGTAAGAGGTAAGTATTTTCTATCAATTTCTTTGCTGCAGTGATTTATCAGGTGCAAATTCTAATAATTTTTTCCCTAACACATCAATTCTTGGGTCATAAGATTGCCTTCGAGGAGCACTCGACAAGGGCCTGGAGGACTAAAGGATTGTGGGAGAAATGAGAAAGAAAAAGGAAAACAGCAGAGTGAAGAAAAGTAGAAAGATTATAAAACTAGAAAAAGTGAGGTGGAAGGAGGATTGAAGATGGGATGAGGAGAGAGAAAAAAAGAAAGAAAAAAGAGAAAAAGAGAGAGAGAGAAGCAAAAAGAAAAGGGAATGAGAAAAAGATGAAGGATGAAAAAAATAAAGTGGGAAAAATGAAGATGGATGACAACAATAGCGAAGGTTATGAATGTGAAAAATTCATGGAGGATGTAGGGAAAAAGACCCAAAAACGATGTTTCAAGCTGTGGAAAGTGAACTGGGAGATGGAGTACGAGTGATTTCTCTGTTCTTCTCAACCTATCCATCTCTCTTCGTACCGGCACTTCGGCAGCCGCAGATTGCAGCATAATTGACTATAATCTGCCTAGAAGCATCAAAGCTAATCTAATGGTTATGATCTCTCCTTGATTTTTTTCTTTACGGTTCGTTCCCTAGAGATTTTCTCGACAATTTACTAAATAATTGGTTGGGTTCTAATATATGTCTTATCTCAGGGGATGCCTTTATCTACTGTTCATTTATGTTTTATATCAGTTGCTCCCTCCTCTTGATCGCTTTGTAAGAGGTAAGTATTTTCTATCAATTTCTTTGCTGCGAGTGATTTATCAGGTGCAAATTCTAATAATTTTTCCCTAACACATCAATTCTTGGGTCATAAGATTGCCTTCGAGGAGCACTCGACAAGGGCCTGGAGGACTAAAGGATTGTGGGAGAAATGAGAAAGAAAAAGGAAAACAGCAGAGTGAAGAAAAGTAGAAAGATTATAAAACTAGAAAAAGTGAGGTGGAAGGAGGATTGAAGATGGGATGAGGAGAGAGAGAAAAAAAGAAAGAAAAAGAGAGAGAGAGAGAAAAAGAAGCAAAAAGAAAAAGGGAATGAGAAAAGATGAAGGATGAAAAATAAAGTGGGAAAAAATGAAGATGGATGACAACAATAGCGAAGGTTATGAATGTGAAAATTCATGGAGGATGTAGGGAAAAGACCCAAAACGATGTTTCAAGCTGTGGAAAGTGAACTGGGAGATGGAGTACGAGTGATTTCTCTGTTCTTCTCAACCTATCCATCTCTCTTCGTACCGGCACTTCTGGCAGCCGCAGATTGCAGCATAATTGACTATAATCTGCCTAGAAGCATCAAAGCTAATCTAATGGTTATGATCTCTCCTTTGATTTTTCTTTCTGGTTCGTTCCCCTAGAGATTTCTCTGACAATTTACTAAATAATTGGTTGGGTTCTAATATATGTCTTATCTCAGGGATGCCTTTATCTACTGTTCATTTATGTTTATATCAGTTGCTCCCTCCTCTTGATCGCTTTGTAAGAGGTAAGTATTTTCTATCAATTTCTTTGCTGCAGTGATTTATCAGGTGCAAATTCTAATAATTTTTTCCCTAACACATCAATTCTTGGGTCATAAGATTGCCTTCGAGGAGCACTCGACAAGGGCCTGGAGGACTAAAGGATTGTGGGAGAAATGAGAAAGAAAAAGGAAAACAGCAGAGTGAAGAAAAGTAGAAAGATTATAAAACTAGAAAAAGTGAGGTGGAAGGAGGATTGAAGATGGGATGAGGAGAGAGAGAGAAAGAGAGAGAAAAAGAAGGACAAAAAAGAGGAAAAAACAGAGAGAAGAGAAAGGGGAATCAGAAAAGAGGGAAAAGATGAAGGATGAAAAATAAAGTGGGAAAAAATGAAGATGTATGACAACAATAGTGAAGGTTATGAATGTGAAAATTCATTGAGGATGTAGGGAAAAGACACAAAACGATGTTTCAAGCTGTGGAAAGTGAACTGGAGGATGGAGTACGAGTGATTTCTCAATTCTTCTCAACCTATCCATCTCTCTTCGTACCGGCACTTCTGGCAGCCGCAGATTGCAGCATAATTGACTATAATCTGCCTAGAAGCATCAAAGCTAATCTAATGGTTATGATCTCTCCTTTATTTTTCTTTCTGGTTCGTTCCCCTAGAGATTTCTCTGACAAATTTACTAAATAATTGGTTGGGTTCTAATATATGTCTTATCTCAGGGATGCCTTTATCTACTGTTCATTTATGTTTATATCAGTTGCTCCCTCCTCTTGATCGCTTTGTAAGAGGTAAGTATTTTATGTCAATTTCTTTGCTGCAGTGCTTTATCAGGTGCAAATTCTAATAATTTTTTCCCTAACACATCAATTCTTGGGTCATTAGATTGCCTTTGAGGAGCACTCGACAAGGGCCTGGAGGACTAAAGGATTGTGGGAGAAATGAGAAAGAAAAAGGAAAACAGCAGAGTGAAGAAAAGTAGAAAGATTATAAAACTAGAAAAAGTGAGGTGGAAGGAGGATTGAAGATGGGATGAGGAGAGAAAAAGAAAGAAAAAGAGAGAGAGAGAGAGAGAAGGAGAAAGGGGAATGAGAAAAGAGGAAGGATGAAAAATAAAGTGGGAAAAAATGAAGATGGATGACAACAATAGGGAAGGTTATGAATGTGAAAATTCATGGAGGATATAGGGAAAAGGACCCAAAACGATGTTTCAAGCTGTGGAAAGTGAACTGGGAGATGGACTACGAGTGATTTCTCAATTCTTCTCAACCTATCCATCTCTCTTCATACCGGCACTTCTGGCAGCCGCAGATTGCAGCATAATTGACTATAATCTGCCTAGAAGCATCAAAGCTAATCTAATGGTTATGTTCTCTCCTTGATTTTTCTTTCTGGTTCGTTCCCCTAGAGATTTCTCTGACAATTTACTAAATAATTGGTTGGGTTCTAATATATGTCTTATCTCAGGGATGCCTTTATCTACTGTTCATTTATGTTTATATCAGTTGCTCCCTCCTCTTGATCGCTTTGTAAGAGGTAAGTATTTTATGTCAATTTCTTTGCTGCAGTGCTTTGTCAGGCGCAAATTCTAATAATTTTTTCCCTAACACATCAATTCTTGGGTCATTAGATTGCCTTTGAGGAACACTCGACAAGGGCCTGGAGGACTAAAGGATTGTGGGAGAAATGAGAAAGAAAAAGGAAAACAGCAGAGTGAAGAAAAGTAGAAAGATTATAAAACTAGAAAAAGTGAGGTGGAAGGAGGATTGAAGATGGGATGAGGAGAGAAAAACGAAAGAAAAAGAGAGAGAGAGAGGAGAGAAAAAGAAGGAAAAAAAAGAAAGGGGAATGAGAAAAGATGAAGGATGAAAAATAAAGTGGGAAAAAATGAAGATGGATGACAACAATAGCGAAGGTTATGAATGTGAAAATTCATGGAGGATATAGGGAAAAGGACCCAAAACGATGTTTCAAGCTGTGGAAAGTGAACTGGGAGATGGAGTATGAGTGATTTCTCAGTTCTTCTCAACCTATCCATCTCTCTTCGTACCGGCACTTCTGGCAGCCGCAGATTGCAGCATAATTGACTATAATCTGCCTAGAAGCATCAAGGCTAATCTAATGGTTATGATCTCTCCTTTATTTTTCTTTCTGGTTCGTTCCCCTAGAGATTTCTCTGACAAATTACTAAATAATTGGTTGGGTTCTAATATATGTCTTATCTCAGGGATGCCTTTATCTACTGTTCATTTATGTTTATATCAGTTGCTCTCTCCTCTTGATTGCTTTGTAAGAGGTAAGTATTTTCTATCAATTTCTTTGCTGCAGTGCTTTAGCAGGCGCAAATTCTAATAATTTTTTCCCTAACACATTAATTATTGGGTCATTAGATTGCCTTTGAGGAGCACCCGACAAAGGCCTGGAGGATTAAAGGATTGTCAGAGATGAAAGAAAAAAAAGCAGAGTGAAAAAATTTGAGAAGATTAGAAAACTGGAAAATGTGTGGAGAAAGGAGAATTGAAGTTGAGGATAGCACAAAAAAGAGAAAATTAAATTAAGGAAAAAAATCATAAAAAAGGGGAAAAATTAGAAGGATGAAAAATGATGTGGAAAAAAATGAAGATGGATGACAACAATAGTGACTGTTGTGAAGGCGAATGTTCCTTGAGTATAGAGGGAAAATGACCCCCAATGTTGTTTGAAGTGTTGGAAAGTGAACGGGGAGGTGGCAGCAGTGCAATTGCTGAATTCTTCTCAGGCTATCCATCTCTCTCGACGGTGGCACTTGTGGTGGTTGAGGATTGCACTAGAATCCTCCTAGAAGCATCAAAAGCTAATCTCAGGGTTAGGAGTTCTACTTTATATTTTTTATTTGGTTCATTCCCGGGAGATTTCTCTGACAGATTACCAAATAATGGCTTGGGTTCTAAGTATATTTGTATTGCAGGGATGCCTATCTCTACAATTCATTTGTGTTCTGATCAGTTGCTTGACAAATTTTCAGATGATGGTGTTCAGAGATGCTCCCTCCTCTTGATTGCTTTGCATGAGGTAATTATTTTCTGTCAATCTATTTACTGCATTGTCTTATACAATGCGCTTCTAAGAATTTCCTCCCTAATGTGTCCATTCTTGGGTTGTCAGATAGCCGTTGAGGAGCTCCAGACGAAAACAAGGAGGAGAAAAAGGATTGTGAAAGAGAAAGAGGAAGAAGATGAAAAAGAAGAGCAAGTTGAAATAGAACCATTAAAAAACTGGAAAACGTGAGGAAAAAGGAGGATTGAAGATTGGAGAGCAGAAAAAAGGGAGAAAAAAAGTGAAAATGGACATCAGGGAAGAGGGGAAAGAACAAAAGGATAGAAAATAAATTGGAAAAAAATGAAGATGGATGACATTAAAAGTGAAGGTTGTGAAGGCAAACGTTTGAAGGGGATAGAGAGAAAAAGGACCCCTAATGATGTTTGAAGAGCGAGTGGTTCTGAAGTCTTCTCAGCCTATCCCACTTTCTCCAATGTGGCACTTCTGACAACAGCAGATTTATTGCAGTTTAATGATTATAATCTGCCTAGAAGCATCAAAAACTAATCTCACGGTTAAGAGTTTTGCTTTGCTTCTTTTTTCTGGTCCATTCTCGTAGAGATTTCTCAAACAAATTATCAGAAAATGGCTTCAGTTCTAAATTTCTTTGTATCTCAAGGATGCCTATCTCTACTGCTCATTTGTGTTCAGATCAGTTGCTTGACAGATTTTCAGATGATGCTGTCATGATATGATGTTCCCTCCTCTTCAATACTTTGTATGAGGTAAGTATTTCCTGTCAATCTCTTTACTGAATTGTTTCGTACAGCGCACTTGTGAGAATTTCCTCTCTAATGAGTTCATTTGCGGGTCGTCAGATAGCCATTGAGGAGCTCCTGACAAAGTTGAGGAGGAGAAGAGGACTGTGAAAGAAAAAAAGAAAAAAAGAAGAAAAAAGCAGAGTTAAATTTTTTTAGAAAGATTAAAAAACTGGAAAAAAAATGAGGAACAAGAAAGAGGATTGAAGATGGGAGAGCAGAAAAAAGAGAAAAAATTGAAAATGGAAATCTGAAGAGAGGGAAAAAAACAAACAGATGAAAATGAAGTTGACAAAAATGAAGATGGATGATAACAATTGTGAAGGTTGTGATGGCTAATCGTCCTGGTGGATAGAGGGAAAAGAAGATCCAAAATGATCTGTCAAGCATTGGAAGGTCAAAAGGGAGGTGTAAAGGCAAGTGATTGCTCAATTCTTCTCAACCTGTCGATATCTCTCCATGGTGGCACTTCTGGTGGCTGCAAATTGCATGATAATTGACTATAACCCGTCAGAAGGCATGAAAAGTTAATCTCACAGTAAGGATTTCTCATGTTTTTTCTGATTCATTTTACTGGAGATTTCTCAGAAAAATTACCAAATAATGGCTTGGGATCTAAACTGTGTTGTATCGCAGGGATGACTATCTCTATCAATCATTTAAATTTAGATCCATTCAGTTGCTTGACAGATGTTCAGATGATGCGGTCATGGTCAGATGTGCCCTACTCTTGATTTGCTTTTTATGTGGTAAGTATTTTCTGTCAATCTCTTTACTGCATTGTTGTATATTGCATGCTTGTAAGAATTTCCTCCCTAATGAATCCATTCTTGGGTTGTCAGATAGCCCACGACGAGGAGGATAAAAGGATTGTGAAAGAAAAATGTAAAAAATAAGGAAAAGCAGAGTGGAGAAATGTAGAAATCTTAGAAAACAGGATAACGTCTGAACAAAAGAGGATTGAAAATGGGGAGAGCAAAAAAAAGAGAATAGAAGAAACGAGAAAAAAGTGGAAATCAGAAAAGAGGGAAAAGAATAAAACAATTACAAATGAAGTGGAAATCAATGAAGATGGATGACAACTATAAAGAAGGTTGTGAAGGATGACGTTCATGGAGGACTGAGGGAAAAGGACCCAAAAAAATGTTTGAAGCGATGGAAAGTCAACAGGAGGTGGAGGGTGAGTAATTGGTCAATTCTTATCTGCATGTCCATATCTCTCCTTGGTGACGCTCCTTGTGGCTGCAGATTGCAGGATGACAGATTATAATCTGCCAAGAACCATCAAAAGCTAATCTCTCAGTGAGGGGTTTTCCTTTATTTTTCTTTATGGTTTCTCCCATTCCGATTTCTCTTACAAATTACCAAATAATGGCTTGGGTTGTAGAACATGTTGCATCCCAGGAATGCCTATCTCTACCGTTCATCTATGTTGAGATCAGTTGCTTAACAGATTTCCACATGGTGCTCTCATGATCATATTGTTCTTGATTGCTTTGTACAAGGTAAGTATTTTTTGTAAATCTATTTACTGCAGTGTTTATTTCGTGCGCTTTTAAGAATTTCCTCCATAATGAGTCCATTCTTTGGTGATCAGATTGCTCTTGAGGAGTGCCTGATGAAGGCGAGGATAAGAAAATGATTGTGATAGAAAACCTAAGAAAAGGCAGAGTTAAGAACGGCAGAAAAATTAGAAAACTGGAGACAGGAGGATTGAAGATGGGGAGCGCAAAACAAGAGAAAATACAAGATAGAAGAAAAAAATGGAAATTAGAACAGAAGGAAAATAAGAAAAGGATGGAAAGTGAATGGGAAAAAAGAAGAAGATGGATGACAACAATAGTGAAGGTTGAGAAGGCTGACATTCACTGAGGATAGAGGGGAAAAGGACCCAAAACAATTTTTGAAGCATTGAAAGGTCATATCTCTCTGCGGTGGTGCTTCTTGTGGCTGCAGATTGCACAATAATTAACTATTATTTATAGGGAGGCGTGAAGAACTAATCTCATGGTAAGGAGTTCTTTATTTTTTCTGTTCTGTTTCACTTGAGATTTCTTGGACAAACTTTCCAAATAATGGCTTCAGATCTAAATCATGTTGTATCGCAGGGATGCCCATTGCTACCGTTCGTTTATGTTCAGATCAGTTGCGTGGCAGATTTTCAGGTGATGATGTCATGATTAAATGTGTTGTGCTCTTGATTGCTTTCTTTGAGGTAAGTATTTTCTGTCAATTTCTTTACCGCATTTTTTTATATGGCACACTTGTAAGAATTTCCTCCCCAATGGGTTGTCAGATAGCCATTGAGAATTTCCTCCCTAATGTGTTGTCAGGAATGCTTTGCTTGACTAAGACGAGGAGGAGAAAAGGATTGTGAAAGAAAAAAGGGAAAAAAGAAGAAGAAAACAAAACTGAGTGAAGAAAGGTAGAAAGATTGAAAAACTGGAAAGTGGTGAAGGAAAAAGGAGTATTGGTGATGCAGAGTGCCAAAAAAAAGCGAGAATAAAAGAAAGGAGAAATATTGGAAATCCAAAAAGAGGGAAAAGAATAAAGGGATGAGAAATGAAGGGGGAAAAATGAAGATGGATGACAAGAATGTTGAAGGCTGTGAAGGCTGACATTCATGGAGAACAGAGGGAAAATAACACCCAAAACAATGTTTGAAGCATTGGAAAGTCAGTGGGTAGGTGGAGGGCGAGTGATTGCTCAATTCTTCTCAGCCTGTTGATATCTCTCCATGGTCGCGTTTCCGGCTACTGCTGATGGCAAGATAAGTGATTATAATCTGCCAAGAAGCTTCAAAAGCTAATCCCCTTGGTGAGGGGCTTTCCTTCATTTTTGCTTTTGGTTTGTTCCCCTGGACATTTCTCTGACCAATTTCCAAATAATGGCTTGGGTTCTAAATAATTCTGCGTTGCAGGGATGCATCTCTCAACTGTTCATGGTGGTGCTTCTGGGGGTTGCAGATTTCAAAATAATTAACTATTATTTGCCAGGAGGCATAAAAACTAATCTATCGGTTTCTGGTCATTTTCTCTGGAGATTTCTTGGAATAATTTCCAACTAATGGATTGGGATTTAAAACATGTTTTATCGCAGGAATGCATATCTCTACTGTTCATTTATGTTCAGATCAGTAGCTTGACAGATTTGTAGATGATCCTGTCATGATTAGATGTGTCCTCTTGATTGTTTTGTATGAGGTAAGTAATTTCTGTCTATCTTTTTATCGAAATGTTTTATATGGCATGCTTATAAGAATTTTCTCCCTAATGACTCCATTCCTGGGTCGTCAGATAGCCATCAGGGAGCGCCTGACAAAGATAAGGAGTAGAAAAGGATTGTGAAAGCAAATATGGGAATTGAAGAACAAGCAGAGTGAAGAAAAGTAGAAAGATTATAAAACTGGATAAAGTCAAGGTGAAAAAAGATGGACATCAACAATAGTGAAGGTTGTGAAGGCTGATATTCATTGAGGATTGATGGAGAAAAAGACCCAAAACAATGTTTGAAGCATTGGAAAGTCAACAGGGAGGTGGAGGGCTAGTGTTTGCCCAATTCTTCTCAGCTTGTCAATATCTCTTTATGCTGGCACTTCTGGCGGCTGCAGATTGCAAGATAATTGATTTGTTATCAATTATGAAGAAATGGAAATCAATATAAGAGGGAAAGGAATAAAAGCATGGAAAGTGGATAGCAAGAAAAGAGAAGATGCATGACTATAATAGTGAAGGTTGAGAAAACTGACATTCAAGGACGACAAATGGATTAAAAGACCGAAAATGATGTTTGAAGTGTTGGAAGGCCAAGAGGGAGTTGCAGGGCAAATAATTGCTCAATTCTTCTCAGCCTGTCCATATCCCTCCACACTGGCACCTTTTTAACTTGCGAATTGCACGATAATTGACTATTATCTAACAAGAGGCATGAAAAACAAATCTCATGGTAAGGAGTTCTCCTTTATTTTTCTTTCGAGCTCATTTTGCTAGAGATTTCTCAGGCAAATTACCACCTAATGGCTTAGGAACTGAAGCATGTTTTATAGCAGGGATTGCACGATAATTGACTAGAATCTGCCAGGAGGTATGGAAAACAAATCTCACAGTAAAGAAATCTCCTTTATTTTTCTTTCTGGCTCATTGCGCTGGAGATTTCTCGGACAAATTATCCATTAATGGCTTAGGAACTCAAATATGTTTTATGGCAGGGATGGCTATCTCTACCATTCATTTCTGTTTTGATCAGTTGGTCAGCAGTTTTTGAGATGATGCTGTCGTGATCAGATGCACCCTGCTCTTGATTGCTTCATATGAGGTAAGTATTTTCTGTCAATCTCTTTACCGATTGTTGTATAGAGCACGCTTGTAAGAATTTCCTCCCTAATGAGTCCATTCTTGGGTCGTCAGGTAGCCATTGAGGAGCGCCTGACAAAGATGAGGAGGAGAAAAGGATTGTGAAAGATTAGCACACTGGTTAAAGTTAGGAAAACGGAGGAGTGAGGATGGGGAGAGCCAAGAAAATGGAAAAGAATAGAAAGGAAAAAAAACTGGAAATTGGATAGTGGGAAGAAGAATAATTGGGGGACATGCCGAGGGAAAAAATGAAGATGCATGAGAACAATAGTGAAGAATTTGAAGGCTGATGTTCATGGAGGACTGATGGTGAAAAAGACCTGTAACGTTAATTGACGTGTTGGAAACTCAGCACCACGTGGTGGTGGGAGGGTGATTGCTCAATTCTTCTCAGATTCGCAGTAGTGCTTCTGGCAGCTTTGGATTGCACGTGAATTGACTATAATTTGCCATGAGGCATGAAAAACTAATCTCAGGGTAAGGAGTTTTTTTTTTCTGATTCATTTCCTTGGAAATTTCGTGGATAAATTGCCAACTAATGGCTTGGGATAACACTGTTGTGATCAGATGCACCGTCCTTTTGATTGCTCTGTATGAAGTAAGCATTTTATACAGCAGACTTGTAAGAATTTCCTCCCTAATGAGTCCATTCTTTGATGACCAGATTGCTCTTGAGGAGCGCCTGACAAAGATGAGGAGAAGAAAATAATTGTGTTAGAAAAAAGAAGAAAAATCAGAGTGAAGACGGCTAGAAAGATTAGAAAACTGAAGAAGGTGAGGAAAAAGGAAGATGATTGAAGTTGGGGAGAGCAAAAATGAAGAGAATAAAAGATATGACCAAAAAATGGAAATCAGAAAAGAGGGGAAGGAATAAAAGAATGGAAAGTGGATGGGATTAAAAAGAAGATAGATGACAACAATAATGAGGGTTGTGAAGGCTGATATTCATCAAGGACAGAGAGGAAAAAAGGACCCAAATTGATGTTTGAGGCATTGGAAGGTCAGCAGGGATGTGCAGGGTGATTGATTGCTCAATTCTTCTCAGCTTGTCCGTATCTTTTGGAGGCTGTGGGTTGCAGGATAATTGACTATAATCAGCTAATCTCACGGTAAGGAATTCTCCTTTATTCTTTTCTGGTCCATTTCGCTGGAGATTCCTCAAAAAAATTACCAAATAATGGGTTGGGTTCTAAATCATGTTTTATAGCAGGGATGCCCATCTCTACTGTTCATTTATATTCAGATCAAATGCTTGGCAGATTTATAGATGATGCTGTGGTGATCAGATGTACCCTTCTCTTGATTGCTTTGTATGAGGTAAGTATCTTTTGTCTATCTCTTTACCACATTGGCTTATATTGCATGTTTGTAAGAATTTCCTCCCTAATGAGTCCATTCTTGGACGCTCAGATAGCTGTTGACAACCACTCAAGGAAGACGAGGAGGAAAGGATTGTGGAAGAGAAAAGAAAGAAAAAGTGGAGTAAAAGAAAGGTAGAAAGATTAGTACACTGAAAAAAATGAGTGAAAAGGAGGAGGATTGAAGATGGGGAGAGCGAAAAAGAAAGAGAAAATAAAACAGAAGAGAAAATAGTAGAAATGGAAAAAGTGGGATAAGAATAAGAGGATGACAAGATGCTGGACAACAATAGTGAAGAAAAAGACCCAAAATAGAGTTTGAAGCATTGGAAAGTCAATGAGGAGCTGGAGAGCCAATGATTGCTCAATTCTTCTCAGCCTATCGATATCTCTTTATGGTGGGGCTTCTTGCAACTGCGGATTGCAGGATAATTGATTATAATGTGCCAAGAAGAATCAAAAGCTAATCTCTCAGTGAGTGGCTTCAGTCATTTTTGTTTCTGGTTTGTTCTCCTGGAGATTTCTCTGAGCACAGGGTAGACAGTTCTCCGTTATTTTTCGTTCAGGTTTGCTCCTCTAGAGATTTCTCAGATAAATTACCAAAAAAGGGCTTGGGTGCCAAATCATTTTTTATTGCAGGGATGCCTATCTCTACCATTCATTTGTGTTCAGATCAGTAGTTTGTTGGAGAAAAGGATTGTTGGAAAAAGTGATGAAAGATTTATTTCTGTTTTGTTTATAGACAGTTTTCCACTCAAGGTATCAAATCTTGCTTGGTTTCGTAGGAATATCTCTCTCTGCTATTCATTTTTTTCAGATCTATTCCTTAACAAAGCTATAGATGATCTTTTCACATTCAGGAGAAGAGGAAGAAAGATTTTGTCTCCGTTTTGTTTTCAGACACGTTTTCCGTGCAAAGTATTAAATCTTTTCTTGGTGCTATCTCTCTCGACCCTAAACCTAATACAATTCGTTTTGCAGGGATCTCTCCCATATCTTTTTTTTCAATTCCTTGAAATTGCTATAGATGTTTCCGTTTTGTTTTCAGATTAGCTTTTTGCACAAAGTATTAAATCTTTGTTTGGTTTTAATACAATTTGCTTTGCAACAATATCTCTCTCTTCATTCTTTTTTTTTCTTTTAAGTCTATTCCTTGATAAAGCTATAGATGATCTTTTCACTTTCAGATGAGGAAGAAGAAAGATTTCTTTCTGTTTTGTTTTGAGACAAGCTTTCCGTGCAAACTATTAAATCTTTGAGTGCTGCTAATTTAATTCGTTTTGCTGGGATATCTCTCTCTACTCATCATTTTTTTTCAGATCTATTCCTTGATAAAGCTATAGATGATCTTTTCACATTCAGGTGAGGGGTGAAGAAAGATTTGTCTCTAACTTGTTTTAAGACAAGCAAATTATTAATGCTTTCTTTGGTGCTAATTCGTTTGCAAGAATATCTCTCTTGACTCTTAATTTTTTCAAATCTATTCCTTGATAAAGCTATCGATAATGTTTTCACATTCAGCCAAAGATGAAGAATGATTTTGTTGCCTTTTTGTTTTCAGCTTAGCTTTTTACAGAAAGTATTAAATCTTTGCTTGGTTGTAACACAATTCGTTTTGCAACAATATCTCTCTTGACTCTTTGTTTTTGTTTTCTGCAAATTTATTCCTTGATAAAGCTATATATGATCTTTTCATATTCAGATGAGGATGAAAAAAGATTTGTCTTTGTTTTATTTTGAGACAAGCTTTCTGCTCTAAGTATAGAGGGAGGTCAGAAATTAAGAAAGAGAATTAAAGTAGTGGGAAAAAAAGAGGAAGGATGACACTCATTGTGAAGTTGGAGAAGGAGAAGATTCGAGGGTAGAGAGAAAATAGACAAAACTAATGTTTGAAGCATCCAAAGGTCATTGGGTAGGTGAAAGGTGAGGAAGTTGTCGATCACTTTGGGCCTATCCATCTCTCCCCACTCTGGCACTTCTGGCAGCTGACTTGTTACATGGATATTCAATTACAATCATCTGGGCTCTGTCAAAAGCTATTCTCATGGTAAAGTATTCTTCTTTATTCTGTTTGTCATTCAATCTGCTAAAGATTTCTTGCACACTTTATGAAATCACTGCTTGGTGATAAGATAATTCATTTTGCAGGATGTCTTTTTCTACTCTTCATTATTTAGATGCTCCCTCTTCGTTGCATATGAGGTAAACAATTTTCATTGCTCTCTTCACTGAGTTATTTCAAAAGATGGAAATCTTAAGTGTGAGAGGATTTTATGAGAGGCCTCTATAAAGAGAGAAGGCATAAATTTAGTAAGTGAGAGAGCTACAGAGAGAGTTCCACAGAGAGAAAAAGATTTAGTGCTTAGAGAGAGACTTTGGAGACTATTAGGAAGATAAAAAGAGAGCTTTAGAGAGAGTATGAAAGTTTTAGTGAGAGAAAGCTTCAGGGCAAGAGAGAGAGCTTCAGAGAGTGCGAGGTAGAGAGCATTAGAGAGAGGGGGCTTTACAAATAGAGAGAGCTTGAGAGAGAGAGAGAGTCAAGGAAAGATTTAGAGATTTAAATAGGGAGAGAGCGTTAGAGTCGGATAGGTAGAGACAGATGTAGAGATAGAGCTTGGACAGAGAGCCAGAGAGAGCTTTGGAGAGAGAGAGAGAGAGAGAGAGAGAGCTTTAAGGAAAATTTTAGAGATTTAGAGAGACAGAGAGAGAGCTTTAGAGTAAACAGAGAGAGATGTAGAGAGAGCTTCACAAATACATGGAGAGAGCTTCGTTGAAAGAGAGGACTTTCGAGAGAGAGCTTTAGTAAGTCGGAGAGCTTTATAGAGAGCTTCACAGAGTAAGAGCTTAGAGACAGACTTTGGTAGAGTTTTAGAAAGAGAGAAAGAGACAGCTTTAGAGAGAGAGCTTCAGGGGAAGAGAGAGAGAGAGAGAGAGAGAGAGCCTTGAAGAGGGAGAGCTAGAGACCAGGTGGTAGTGCCTTAATAAGTGGGTCAGCTTGCATTGCACCAACTTTGATGTGCTGAATTGACACTAATCAGTCTCTGATCCTCTCCATTGCACCAGTTCCATCATAGATGCTGATCCCCCCCTCATTTGGTCCCTTGCAAGTAGTGCAAAACCTTCTTGCCAGCTTGCCAATACGTAAGTCCAGGATCACTTTGGTATTGAAAGAAAGGTTAGGTTGTGTGAAAGTTTGTGCACAGTTGGGGCATTCAACTGCAACAACATATAGTTTTTAGTTCATTGCAAAGTCTTTCCTCATCGCAGTTAGAACCTTGCAGTTTCTTTAATTTGTCACTCTTAATAATTGGGCCCTTTTCTTGAGGTATATACACTGATCAACTATGTTTTGCTCAAACCCCAAAGCTTTTTAATGACTTCATAGAATGTGAGGTTTCTTTATGTAGAAGCTCGTTTCTCTATAAATAGATCTTTTTAGTTAGCAAACCATATGTTCTTTGCCTTGGGCTTCAAAACCTTGTGGTTGGCTCATGTGCACTTCCTCCATTTTGCGCACCATTTCGAAAAGTTTTTTTCACATCCATTTGGTGGAGCTCTATGTTGAAATGAGCTCCTAAGGTCATGACTATTCATTTGGTGCAGCTCTAGGTTGAAGTGAGTCCTTCTGAAAAATAGATAATAAGAAGATCGAACAAGAATAGAATTCAACTCATGGTCCTTCCAAAGACCATGAGAAAAAAGGACAGAAATATTACTCATAAAACTTTATATCCCCTTCAGAAACCGAAAAGTTCCAAAGCTTGTCAGTAAAATGGAAGGCATATTATGTTATAATTGACCTCCTTGGCAACTCAAGATCCTCCCCCATCTAAAGAAAGAATATCCTTCATTCTGAGCTTCATAAATTGAATTCTTGGTATTCTTTGTGAGGATGTTTGATTATTTATCCTTTTTGATCTATTGGGTGCATACGAGTTTGATTCCAGCTTGATTATTTATTTCTTCTGTTGAATGCATTTTCAAATTTGTCTTACAAATATATCTGTCATTCTCTCTCTTTCTCTATCTATGTTTTTTAATGTGAATTATTCTTATCTCTCTCTCTCTCTCAATATCTCTCCACATTATCCTGTTCAAATTCTTACTCTATCTCTTTTTCCATTATTTCTCATTCTCTCCCATTATCTTAGAAAAAAGCACACTGCTTATGCATTTCTTAGAGAAAAAATGAGGGCAAAAACATACACAATCATCAAGAACACATTAGGGATCATCCGATCATCCCTTCAAGGAGGTGTGACGGCTCCCCTTCAAGGAAAGGGGAGAGGAGAGAGATTGAGAGAGAGGATGGGGGTGATTACCGGCCGTCCTATCCCCTCTTGTTGATATGAAGTAGTTCCCACCATCAGATCTTGAGAAATGAAGATCATGGTAAAGTATTCCGGCCATTGGTACTTTGTGTGACTGCCTCTAACAGGCATGTCTTTCTCGAATACAATTGAGGCCATTCATTTTATCTCTGATGTCCGTTATCTAATTCCGGCATCTTCTCTCCATGGGTTCAAAGCTTCTTCAATGGCTTCAAGCGATCACCATATGACTAAGAAAGATCAACCACCATAGAAGGAGGTAGGTCACAGGGGAGGATTCGATTTTGACATTTCAACGACCGAGACAAAAATCAGTTTCAATCACGGATCTTGATTTTTGATCGACAATCAAACCGGGACCGAGAACGCTGATCCTTCTTAGATCTCTTTTTGGGAGTGCTCCTCTTCCTCCTCTCGAATTCAAATTCAAGTTTATTTTACTTCTCTCCAGAGTAAAATGATCATCAGTATAATTTTTCAAGCAAACGGTATTTCATGCATCTCTGTGTGTCTTTTAATCGGAATTCCATTATATTTTCGAGACAAAGAACAGAGATTTTAACCTTTCACGAGCAGCGGGAGGCAACATCAAATTTGCGCCTTGACTCAGATCATTCCTGCTACTTCCGTTTTTGGGAAATCTTTTTCAACCCATTTCCTCTGGTCCAACCAATTCGATGACGGAATCGGGGGCGGCGAATTTCGCGTGCACGGTCCATCATCTCCATACAAAAAACCGCCCTGTCACGGCCTCTCTCGAAGCTTCGGCCACGAGAACTCTGTGCCGGCGGCGCCGCCTTTCTTATCCTGTTCCCTCGCGAACCCGCCGCCGCAACTGCATCCCATCTCCATCTCCGACCCAAAAGACGCCATCTTGCAACTCTTGTAGAACATGCAGGTCGCCGTGATGTCTAAAACCACGATAAGCGAATAAATGTACGCGATCGTTAAGCCCTCTCCGACGATTGACGGAGTCAACGCCTCCATCTCTCTATACGGCTTCAACACTCTGAAATGGAAAAGCGCCTCCACGGCCGCCATTAAGATCGACGTGGGCAGAGCCAGAGAGAGCGCTGTCGCTTCCTTTCCCCTTATCAAAAGACACGCTCTCAGAATAGGTAAGAATCCTCCGGAATTCTCCACTCCAGAAACGATGACCGCCATGTTGCAGACCACAAGAGACTGCGCCAGGATGACCGAATAAACGATCGCCCCTGCAACGGAAACACAGAGAGTTGCTCTCTCCGACTCGAACCCTAGGGCAGAGGCGACGTTGAAGGAGATGAAGAGCAAGGAGAAGGCCGTTGCGTTGGAGGAGAGAACAACTAATGAAGAGCAGAGTTGGGTGAGCAGGAGAGGAAAGTAAAGGCTCCTTCTGTCTGACGGTCCGCACAGTAACCGGATGACGGATGCCTTGGCGAAAACGAGGAAAGTGAGCGCGAGAGGAAGCGTGAAGATGAAGGAGACTATGGTTTGGGAGAGTTTTAGTTTCAATATGGAGGAGAGCTGGGAGGTAGAGGGTAGTCCTGCAGCTGAGAAAAGAGCGCTGAGGTGGGTCTGGATCGTCGCCATGATCGGTGATGTAGGAACTATCGTCTGACAAAGGAGGAGCCCTACCGAAACAGGAAAGACGAGGATGACTGCTGTGGAGGTGAAGCATTGGTAGCCCCGGAGGAAGGTGACGATCGCCTTCCGGAGAATTCTCCTCGCTTCCTCCATTTTTCCGTTAACGTAGCAGGTCGTGGCAGAACAGAATATATATCGTCGAGGATCAGACGTGTAAAGAGTGGACAGATGATGGGCCAACTACCCGTGGCTCGGCCGTCGTGTTCCGGCGGCGGTTAGGTCCGGCGAAACGTGGCGATTGGCGGGCCCCACCCGGTTCGCTCGCTTCGTGATTCCCTTGAAGTTCGTTCGTGTATATCCTTTAGCGCCGACAAGTTTGAGGCGATCGCTGGCGTAGATGCTGGTCGTTGGCTGGTCTCCACGCTGTATCCGGTGAAAGGTCTGCTTCCAAAAGCATCGGCCTTTCCCCATCTCTTAAAGCTTGAGTGACAGGATCCGGTTCTCTCCCCGTGAGCACGACAGATAATCGAATTTGGGAGAATCGGTCTGACCCATCAACGTTGAATTTAACACTGGCGACAATGCCTTAAATCGCTGACCGTTTGCTTTCTCTTTGAAAAAGTCAACAAAGAATAGATATACACTAGAAATAGATATGATCTGCAGACTCAAAAAATAGATTAAAATATGAAAAAAAAAGGGGGATTCAACAGGCGTTGACCATTCCTCCACCGGGATGATCTTCAACAATGCTGATCTTCTGAATGCTGGATGATCTGCAGGTGAAATAAAAAACTGCGCTCATCATGGAGTCAACCAGAACAACGAACGAGTACATGAGAACCAACAACGGAGCCTCCCAGATCCTCGAAGACCCATCTCCATAACTCAGAGTCTTCACTCTGTGCTCAAACAATCCTTCAACAAAAGCCAATCCAATCGTAGACCCGAGAAAAATCATCAGCCCAGCATGAGTCTGCCCTCGCATCAGCCGCATTGATCGCAGCAAGGCTTCCACTCCAGATCTATTCTCAAGAACAGAGATAACTCCGGCGAGATTACACACAATCACTGTGTGAGAATACGCGATGGAGAAGCCCAAGATAACCAGAAACGCAGGATATATGATAACCCCAGAAGGGTACCCGAGGAGGGAGAAGAAGCTGCAGACGAGGGAGAGGATTACGAAGAAGATCGCCATGCAAGCGAAAATCGTGGCGCAGGACCAGAGATAAGTGGAAACGACATGCTTCCATTTGCTACGAAGGAAAAGAGATAAATTCCGATAAAAGGAGGATCTTTACGGCGTAGGAGCAAGCGACAGAGTAAGCGACAGAAGAGCGAGCGAGGAGGAGAAAACTCAGAAGAAATGGGAAGCAGGAGATTGATGAGAGAAGGGTATCGGCGATAAAATGGCAGGCTTGACGGACGAAGAGAGTGAGAGGGAGTCCGGAAGCGGATCCCGCGAGCATGAGACGGCGGGAGAGCGCTAACATCAGAGGTTTGCTGACGAGGACGTCGGAGAGGAGAACGGCGGAGACGGGGCAGATTAGGAAAATCAGGATTAAGGTGAAGATGGCGCCTTCCTGGCGGAGTATCCGGATTGTCTCGCGGAGGATTTGGAGGGCGTTCATCGGAGGAATATGCGACAGAGATCCTGAGATCCCGGGCACCGATTGCCCTGGATCTTCTTCATCTTGCTTCTTCGGGCTCCTGATTTCTAAGCCCGGCATATTTACTTGGAAACTTGTTCGCGGGGAGGATTGGATTTATCTGTGCCCTGTGGAGAGAGAGATCCGTTGCTTCATGGTAGGGGTTCTCCTGTTTGCTGGAGGGGCCGACGTTTGAGACCCTTTACGATGCTCCCGCAGAAGGAGGGGTATGAGGATGGGAAATCATGCCCTCTCGGGAGCCGGGGAAGGGGCGGCGAAATAACAGGAATGCGCATTTGTTCACATTAGCGGACGACGATTTTGACGTTGACGATAAATCTCTTTCTCAGTCCCTATCTATCTATCTATCTATCTATCTATCTATCTATCTATCTATCTATCTATCTATAGAAGTAATTACTTAATACATATCTACCTCAGCAATTAAAAGGCTAAGAAGGTGATTGGTTGAGCCTCATCGCTTTTGCTACCTGATTTCTTTGATTTCACCCTACAAGAGACAAAAATAAAGATAAATTCATTGATGACTGTTGGGAGCTACCTAACATGTTGAAGATCCAGCTTTTAAAGTCCGCAACAGAGTCTAAAGGACGATTCATCCTCTTAACATCTTTTTTTAGTTCTTTTAAGGAAAATAAAGCGGGTATAAATGGCCATCTCTATTTTCTAACCTTATTAGTGGTTAGATGTCCTCAATTCTGATTCATTGAGAAAGGTGGCCAGCAAGCAACAAAAATCATTACACACGGCGCTGAATTTCCATTATGGATGACAATGTCACCCTTTTCCTTGAAGCACTAGCTTTGATTTATGTCGATAAATCTCAGCCATTGATCTTCGACGATTGAACAACTCTCATCCCTCCCGGATTTGAACATGAGGTCCTCTAGAGATCTTGATGAATCAAATCTATCATTGTCGTCAACCCAATTCCTCTATCAATTATCTTTATATCATTGTCGTAAACTGTCTTTGTTGTTGTTCTCGATTTTAATTACCATGTATAGAGTGAATTTGTCTTAAATGTGTGCCTTAATGTATGCTTCAAAGAGCATTGTTTCACGCCCATCAAATCGTGCTATTATTGGAAATTTGGGATTTTGATTTCAAGAAGATCGATGATTGTTTTCAATGATCTACTTTGGTTTTTGATTTTGAATGTCTCTTGATTTGATGGATTTTGGTGATGAATCCTACTGATTGGGAGTTATTATTGATGTTGATGATTCTCTAGTATTGATTATTGATGGTGATCATTTTGATGATTATTTCTCTTATAATTCTCAAGGATGTATGTTGGTGATTGTTCTCTATTATGATTTCAGTGATTAGTTTCTATGGTGAAGGATTCATGAATTGGTCAAATAAGAATATTTTTAATTTTCTTTTATTTTTTAGTAATATGGGTGGCATATTATGACGTAGCCTTAGCACAGTAACAATAAAGAATAGTGGCTTGAATCCACAAGCCTTGCCCTTCAAGAAGAGTTAGCGTGTGAATCCACAAAACTAACTTCTTCAACCATTTAATCTACGAGGGGGTGTACTTGAATCCATAAGCACACGAGAGCACTCTCACTAGGGGAGAACACAAAGCTCTCATAAAAAAAGGGATAACTTCAATTGTGTTCTCAAGGGTTACAGTGGGGGCCTTATATAAGCCTCAAAAAGTGAAGGGTCGTCCAAGTAATTTGGCCCACGAAAAGATAACACAAAACTATTAAAAATACAACTCTGAGAGCATGCCTCAGTAGAGATATAATTGCAGAACCTGTCATAAATATATGTTGCTTTCTAAATGATCTTTTGTATAATCTATTAAGTTATAAGGATTATCCCTTGGCCCAGTTAGCTTTAAATGGGCCTCCAATGTGAACTGGCCCATATTTTTATAAATTGGCATCTTGAGCTCTACTCTAGGCTACATCATGTTATGTGACCAAATTTTAATTTTGTTTTTTCTTAAAATTCACAATTCTATGAGAAAGCTTGTTGTAGCAAGGTTAATTATAGTAGGATTAGTTTATTCAGGACAATAAAATTGGGGGGTGAGGTTTATAAAATTTTTAAAAGGTTTGATGTGTTATTTTTTTGTGAACAATTTTTTTTTTAAAAGTTAGTTTTTTCAAGCCTAGTTACATCTGATTTTCTGCATGATATGTTCATTTGAAACATGTGAAGCAGTATAATTATATTTTAAAATCACATGAAACTTTAAAATTTATTTATGCATATTATAGTTGTTCATTAATGCTTCATTTTTTAACTTATAAATTTTAAGCATGAAAACTTTAAAATAATTGACTCAGTATATTTTTGGACTCATGGGATAGACAACTTGAAAGTGTTGTATCAAGGTGTAGTGCTAGAGTCACCGAAGATGAGGGTTTTAGGTTTTCTGATGGTGTCTACACTCTTTCAAGCGTATTGATCTAAATAAAGATTTTTAAAGCTCTTCGTGGTGTTTATAAATTTTTACCATACTTACTCATTCTCCAATTTTTGAGGTTGGGTAAATGACGAGCTGTAATCATGCGGCTGTTGAAAACACACATAAACGTGTCAAAACAATTTCTAAACTCACCAATTTAAGATAGAAATCAATAATTCAATAGTATAATGGTGAATAAGCCACATAGAATTAAGGTATTTTTTAAGTGTTCTTCAAATTTGATCAAAATCAAACCAGGAATTGAGGCGAGAAATTAGGGATTTTAGTAATTTTAGAAAGAGAACTCTAATAATCCACAAAATAAAAAATCACTCAATTGGGATCAAGATTCGCAGAGAAATCAAGGAGAAAAAATTAGACAAAAAATTCGTTCGCGAAAAAGAGAAAAACTGAGAAATTATCTAAAATTTGACTAATCTATGATTTGAAATTAAAATATAATGATAAAGGACAAAATATTAGGAGGAAAACACACAATCTAACCTAAAGTTGCGCTTAAAATGATATAATTGATCTCTAGATCAAGGGCTTTTCATTTTATGATTTTGAAGATAAATTTTGGCATTCAAGAGGAGATTTCTACCTATTCTTTTGACGAAATCTTGATTTCAAGCACTCTCTAGACTCAGAAATGAGCCTATAAGAGGAAGAAATCAAGAGATTCAAGGATTGCTATGTTTAAACACTTCGATAGCTTGAAACATATGATAATACATTTCTCGTCGAAGAGAGAATTTATAATGTTTTGAAATTGGGTGTGATCGTTGGATCTTCTCTTTGATGAGATCAACGGTCGTGATGCAATGTGAAGTAGAAAATCGTTATGTTTAAGTCGCGCATGTTTGATCTTCATCGGAGCATCATGATCACGCCTCGTGATCGCGTGAAGAGAGAGCATCGCGAGATCTCATATGTTCGATTGTGGATCGATGTTTGAGATTCTTAGAAAGCCCTTTGAATCCTAGCCGTTATAACTCCTTAGATGGACGGCCAGATTGATCCGTTTAATAAAACAAATTGTCGTCCACTCAAATGATGTCACGTACCCCCTCACTTCATATCTTTTTACTTAATGTATCTTTTTATATGGGGCTGAGATTAAATCTTATATTTTTACGTCGATCAAACACTTCTCATTTCACCACGTCACCTACGTAAAATAAAAAAAGTTAGTCCACATGAGAAAAAAAATGCCGCAAATTGTGTATAAGGTAAGGCGTGTTTAGTGGGTTTAGCTTATATCATGAAAAGGATGCTTAATCCACTAGTCAGACTCGCACGCACAATCACGCTCACACACGCGTACCCACATACGCACAAATACTCACATGTGTGCGCCATGTGGCAGGTATACACGTCATCACGTGGCGAGACGTCATTCACTTGCCGCGTCAGCTGCCATATCAACGCGCGAAAAAATGACGATATTTTTAATTTAAAAAATCGAAATAAATATAAAATAAATTCAAAAAAAATCATGAAAAATCCCTAAAAATTAGAAAATTTATAAATTTCAAGATACAACTCCAAATTAATCCAAATTTATTTTGTTGGATCAGAAATTAAATAATATATCATTATAAAAAACTTACTTTACATAATAATTATATAATTTCATGTATATATTGTGCGTTATCAGTCAACTAAGGTTGCTAAATTTAAAATGGGACCTAAACAAGTGTCATCTTCCTTTCATCTATGTTTCCTAATCCCAATAATCTTAATCATCCAATTCACATTTATTTATAAATCCCTAAAATATATAACCTTAAATGTTAAAGTCATTTATTAGCATTATTATATTTTAATTTACTTCTACTGCTTAAGAATTATAAATAATATAAATTGAGGTTGTGATAATTAATAAATAGTATGTGACTTATAAGCCAATTATACTTCCGTGCATCCCAACAATCTTAATCATCTAATTCACATTCATCTATAAATCCATTATTATTATTTTAATTTTTTTAAGTGGGGAATGGAGCAAAGTTCTTGATCATTCATGATAAAGATTGATGATGCATTCAAAAAAAGTTATTTGAAAATTGCCAAGTCAAAAAAGTAGACCAAAAAAGATATTCCTAGAAAAAGATATACAAAATTTGAGAAAAGGCAAACAAAAAGAAATCTATGTATATGTTTAGTTATCTTCACGTTTAGGTAAGCTCCTTCTTGCGGATTGTATAAATATTTGCCTCTTCCTATTCCTTGATTCTGCAGGAGGTGACACTTGTAGGTTTCACGCTCCATCTTCAATAACATGGGGAGTCATGATGTAACCTTTTGGGCTGTAGTTAGTTATTTCTAGAACATTTACTTCATGTGCGATAAGAAAGTGACGAAGTTTCTAAGTGTTTGGGATTGGACTTATCTTGATTAGTGGGACCTTTAGTCTACACAAAGCCTAGTCTTTGACATCATTTAAGGCATAAAATTAATTCAATTAAACTATATAACCTAAAATTTTAAAGTCATTTATCAGTCTTATTATATTTTTATTTACTTCTATTACTTAAGAATTATAAATAATATAAATTGAGATTGTGATAATTTAAGGCATAAAATAAATAATATGAATTGTATGTGACTTCTAAGCTAATCATACTTCTCTGCATCTCATTTTATGTTCATTAAAATGAAATTTATTTATTATCATTATTATATAATATTTGTGATAAATCTATGAATATATACAATAACTAAGTGAATTATGATAAAATTATAATATAGCGATTACTAATCTTTAAATGTATTATCTAAATAGTCATATTATTCATATTCATATGTGAGAAAGATATCAAATTATCTAAAAAGGTAAAATTCTCTAATTCAATTAATATAATTAATATTGTAGATATTTGACATGAAGGATAGATGGTTAATGGTGAATGGTTTTTAGAAAAAAAGTTCCCTCTAAATTTTAAGTGAATGATATTATATTTATCTCTCAATTAGGTTGATTAATGCTATTTGACTTCCGAGGTAAATCCATCTTGATAGAGATAACCCTATTTAGTGTGACGATCCTAATTCATTATTTTCACATGTTTTGGCCGTCAAGATCGCGACCTACACAAATCAGATCCTCAAAATCGATGCCAGGTTTTGAACCGAGTGGTCACTTTTTAGAATGGATCGATGATTTGCTAAGAATTCAACCACTACACACGGACGATAATGTCGAAATGGCTTGATTTTTGTTAATACCAAGCTCCAAGATGCTGCCACCTGAACTTGCCACCAAGGCGCTCAGTTTTGGTTCTTTACAATTCAGAACTGCGAGGTAGACCATAAAATCCGTTACCAGGTTAACGCGGTTACAACGGAAAATACAAATCACCGCGAAAAAACTTCATCGATAATCCCCAGATTCAAACGATAAATTTTCCTCAAAGTCGAACATCTGGCCAAAGAAAATTGGAGGAGAAAAAATTGAATAGAAAATGGAATCGACCGGACGAACAAATGAAAAAAGCCGAAAGAAAAACCAGCCAGGGAAGTGTGAGCCAGTCCATTTCGCTTCGCCGGCGACTGCGACGTCGGGAAGCGGCCATGGACGGCCCTTGTTCATCTATCTGCGCCCATCGCACGTTTCCGTGCGCCACGATTATAACCTCTCCCGTGGAATACCACGCCACCCCGTCCACTCCCGGGGGAAGCGCTCGGCCTAGGGCACTCATTTTCTATTTTACTCCGCCTCAGTTCCTTCCCTACTTATCCTCCACTCGGCGGAAGGTGAGCGCACCGCAAGATATCGTCACCGCCGGTCTACTATAATAGTCTGAAGTCTCTAAACCGTTTGAATGATTTTTGATCTATATTCCCTTGATCATGCTGTTTACAGAGTTTAGTCCTCGTCAACGGTCATGATTGTGGGTATCTGGCCGTGATTCACAAAGTCGATCTTATTCAACCGCACACAACAGAGCACTTGCTCCGGCAGCTCCTCCGGTCTCTGCGCCTGCCATGAGCAATTCGGGTCGACTCCAGTTTCAGATTCCGAGAAAAAAGTAGTAATCTCCATAGGCAGAGTATGGCAGATAGGGAAATTCACCTGGATTGTCAGACCCAGATCGAGAATACCGTTTCTGAGCCGCTCCCGGAACGCTTCGAGCCCCTTCCTTGCGATGAAGCTGAATCGATGTATATCTAAATCGATCTCGAAGTAGTTTGATCCCTGTTGAAGAAAATATCAAGCGGAGACGTTTTTGTCAGGTAAATATTTCCTTTTTAAGTAGAGCCTGCGTCTTTATCGATACCCTGTAGAAATTGTGCTGAGGGCGAGAAAGAACCGGCTTCTCATTGTACGCCTGCAGCAGCTTTTTCTCTGTGCCGCCGAGTTGAAGCTCTTCTGGGTTAGTGACGCCGACCATGATCTTCAATCTCTCTCTGTAAGGTATAGTAGACTCCATGGTAAAACCCTTTACTCTCTCGGTTTCGTCTTCCACGAGTTTCTGAAACACGCGATCGCCTTTATCGTGAGCATAGGTTTAGCACGTACGAGGGGACAGAAGAAAATGCGAGAAAAAAGGGCTAACTCTGATCATCTCCTGAAAATTGGAGGAGATTTCAGTGTCGTAGCTCTCAGAGATCTTAAAATACAGCACCAGGCTGATCCCTTCCCCGTCGCTATCTCCGAGGAACATAGCGGCAGGATAAGTGGGCAGCTGCCACAGATAAAAAGTCAAATCCCTCGTTTGCATTCTAGCGACTTTCAAAGTTTCAATTATACCTGGATGTTGACTATCAGGAGAGATGGGACATTTCCTTGAGCCTTCACGTGAGGAAGGTCAACGTGCTGGGCAATATGGTGAATCTTGTGAGGGTACACAAAAAGATCTACACCCATTGGGTGATAAGGAGAGCAGTTGGAGGCTGGATATTTCTTCTTATCTCTGAGAAGAAACTAACTAAATGTTATCGTAAAGTTTGGAAGATTGAGAAAAGTGTTTATGAGGAAAAAGAGTCTTGCCTGAAATAGCTCTCTCCGCGTAGCTTAAAGACGGATGGTTGAATACCTGACCAGGATCCTTGTGTTATCTTCTCTCCCATTGAGCATGGAATCAAATTTCCCGCTCTAGGACGATACAAGAAGCTTTTTGAAGCACCTATAACGCAGAAAAGCAGTCAAATTATGAAATATGAGGAATAAAATCGGTTGACTCTCTCTGATTCAATTAGATAAATACTCACAGAAAGTGGTTTCGTCTCCTTCAAAGGACTTGCGCTTAAAAGAGAATCTGATAACTGCAGACTTCTTCCCCTTGGCGATGGGCTTACGCCCAATGACTGAACTTTGTCGCTGAAGCCAACAGGAGGAACTAATCTTGGTAATATTGACGCTGTCATATGTTCCAATGCACTTTCATGGCCTTTGTCCTCTCTTTTGTTTTTCTCTTGCTCCATAATGTTGACGGTGCTGAAAGTGTTGCTCACTACTTTTGTCACTGTGGTAGAGAATTGATCTTCCATGTTTCCTGCTTGATCTGTCCACTTTCTCAGGGTGGGTTACTTCATAATTCTGCGCACTCAGAACTGATAGAATTTCTGTTTCTTTGTGTTCATCTTCGCATCTCAGATATTGTTCAAACATCATTGTTAGCGGGGCTTTGTCGCGAAGGCCCCTGAGCTTGCACATGGCATCAACGAGGTTCTCATACTCAGGAATTTGTACGTTTGGGGCATTACTCGTTGAGCTAACACAAGGAAAGCAGTCTACAGGGGAGAAAAATATTCATCTGGTAAGATAGGGATTTGTGATAAATCACATGAAATCTCATAATACCTCCATGAAACGCTGCTAAAATCCTCATCGGAATCGGAATCCAAGATACTTAGAGAGTCAAACCACACTTCCTCTTGGCATACCACTGCAAGCAAGTTGAAACCCGCATTTAATTCATGAGTCAAACCGGGCACTAGCGCTGTTTGTAAAAATCCATCAGGAATGATACACAAATTTAAATCCCACAAGAAGTATTTACATATTTAGGAAAGAATTTAGGAAAAAGAGGATAAATTATGCATAATTTCTAAAATCCTATTTCTTGCGTGTTTATTGTAGCTTAAAAAATCCCAACTGTACTTGTAATTTATACGTAATAACATATAAACGAGGCTTTTTAAAAACTGAAATAAACCCCGCCCAAGGATATTACCATTGGAATCAATCTGGCTATGGTGCCATTGCAACTGGGTCAGATGAAAAGTGAGATTGGAAACCGCAGAAGTTGCCGTGGCAGCCGTCTCAAAATCTACCTGAATTTCGCTATGGGAATAATCAGGTAATCTCGTAACACTGTTGCTGATCCGCGCCTTTGATACGTGAGGAAGAGCTGCAAGAATAGCAGAAATCTTTCTATGACATCGCCTCCATCTCCTAGAATGCTTTTTCTTGGTTCTTTGCTTCTTGTTCCCTCGTTGATATGCATGCGCCCATGATGAGGACGTACTCAAGGGTATATAATCCTCAAAAGTGGTGCCCTGAGAATATCGGCAGGTTGTTGCTTAGATGAAATTATACATCAACAAGGAAGATGATATACAAATAACGGTGAATACATGTGACACTTACCTGAAGAATGAAGAGACAGTGGTGCGCATCTCTGAAAAGATGATCTCCTGTTCAGCTTTGGCTGCGGGTCTAGAAACAGTTTCTTCCGGTGTTTAATGAAAGAGAAGGAACAAATCTCTGGGGAACGGAAGATGAAAGGGTAAGGCAAGCGGGAGCGGAGAATGAAGGTTACGATAAAAAAATTGAAAGCAAATCCAAAAAAAAAAAGAGATGTGAGGTGGAACACGACAAGTGGATTGACGAAAATCGAGGAGACGTCGGTCAGGGCATCATAATCATCAGCTAAAATATAACTAAAGGGACGGAGACCACGAAAAGAATCGGCAGTGGACAGAAAAATTACCGCAACGATTGAAGAAGAGAAAATTTTCAGCCACAAAACAACCGCTTCGCGTCCAAAAACAGAAACCGCACGGGAAATTGCAAATTGATCGGCAGACACATTGACAGTTATCCCAAAATTTACAAAATGGAGGATGAATACTTTCTTGATGAATCGTTGTGCTCGCCAAATTTGTCGGATGCAGGCTGCCCGGAAGTTGCAGAGGGGGAGATGGCGGAATATTTCCCCTCTGCAACACTCTCGACGGCGGGAAGGGGTCAAAGAAGGCAATAGGAAGAGGTACTAACGGCAAATAATAGGAAGAGCGAGAATAGACAACGAGAATCGGAGTGGGTGGGGCGGGGAGAAGCCTAGCAGACCACGGTCCCGCCGGAATCGCAGACGGACCCATCTCCCCTTATTTATACATTCTGCCACCCTTGAGGAGACGACTCTCGAGGACTTTGACCCTTTCCATGGCTATTTCATCAAACGGCAGGAAGTCGGACCGGGTGGAGTCGGCTAGCCGGTTCAAAGTCGACTAGCCGGTTCAAACTTTGCTCTCGCTCTACAGCTTTAAAGAGATAGAGAGAGAATTTAAGGGAGAGAATTTATTCAAAAGCCCTTTAGTCTATGGTTCTCTCTGAAATACCCCTGTTAGACTCTTTTTGTGTGAAGGATTTGAATCCAATAACGTGGATACTCACTGGCCCTTCGAGTCCTTCACTGCGTCATGAATGCTAGCCAGAAGAATCAGCCGGAAGCCTCCAGAGTCCAGGCAGGAGTTACGGCGACGTTTTCTAGGTCTTGCTTTCTTCTTTTCCTCCAGAATTTTCTTGATCTTTCCCGCCTTGCGCTGATTTTGACTGGTGCTTGGCCGCCGCAATGCTGAACCATGAATGCGAGAGCTATTATTTAGGGCTGTATGATGCAAGAGATTGCAAATTAATCTCCCGTTCGCTGCTTTCCTGGTTTTCTTCTGCACAGAAAGTCATGGAGGAGTCAGGCTTCCGACATTCCAGCAGAGCGCAATTTGAGAGTCATGAATTGCCCTCAGGCTTCTGAAGGCTGTTCCGCGCTCCTCTTAAATTCTAGTGAGATCTGTCTAACAATTGAGGGCATTGGCCGGTGCTAGGAAACCGCGATCAGGATTGACAGACAATCAGGCAATCCAAAACTGTACTGATCGGTCCTCGATTCGGCGATCCGAATTGTTGAGGGAGTTGGCACAGGACTAAAATGGGGCTGGTTGATGGTCCATAGGGGTAATGGTCCTGTGGTCCATCTCCTAGAGAAACTTGTGCATCCTCTGAGGGATTAGTGCTCCACTACCACCATCTTTCCACATACTTGAAACATGAGAGCTCCATTTCCATCACCTCCTCCTCGATGGATTAGTGTTGGACCTCTCCATCATCACCAACTGCTTATCCGGTCATAAGTATTCCTATAGCTCTATCATCTCGGGTAAACATCAAATACTGGCACGACATTTAGGGTAATCATCAAATACTGGCATGACCTTTTTCTAGGCTCAAATATTGGCACGACCTTTTTCAAGGCTCAGATACTGGCACCACCTCAGCATTCCCGTTGAGGTGGCATTTTTTAATCTTCCGTCCCCCACTTGGCTGCCACCTGGCTGACACGTAATTATTCTCTCTCTCTCTCTCTCTTCATTCTCTTCCTCTCTCTTCATTCTCTCTCTCTCTTCATCTCACGTGGTCCTCCACCGTCATTCTCACGCGGTCTCTCATCATTCTCTCTCTTCATTCTCTTCATCTCACGCGATCTCTCATCATTCTCTCTCTCTCTCTCTCTCTCTCTCTCTCTCGTAATTCTCTCTCTCTCTCTGGCCGGTGGACAGGATCACCGGATCAGCCATCAGGTCCAGAGAAATCAGACAACAGAAATCCTTCGGTTTTCTGAGGGATTCTTCTTTCGGATCAAGGTAAAGCTTGGAGCACCAGGACTGTACTTTAAGGAGTGAAATTTGCTCCTGAACGTCATCGGATAGATCTAGATCTTTTAGAGAGAGAACGTAAAGACATGTAGAGATATCTTGATTGAGATCATGGAACTGGTCGGCAATCTGCACGCTATAGAGGAGAATCCAGATGTTGCTCGATTGGCCGCAGCACGCGAGCAGATCGCTCGTTCTCTCTAACAATATGTGAATCTCCCTGAAGTAGAGCCTCGCGGAAGAGGATAAACGATCTGCGGTGGACGAATCACGGAGAAACTCGAACAGACCGAGGAGGATCTTTACCTTCCTAATTAGAGATCTGGCGAAGCAAAGGTAAGAAGCAATTTAGCTTGAGTTATCTCAATTTAGTTATCTCAAACACATATGTTTTAGGAAAGGCTCACAATGAGGAATCTGAATGAAAAGAATAGAACTTGGATTTGGTACCATGCGGAAACTTAAGGGAGAATAGAGTTCAAGGAAATAAATGAAGGGTTTTCTCCTCCTTGTCTAGTGAGGCAGAGACCTTCATAATAGGTAGAGAGTGATTAAGATTATGTCATCAGTCCCAAATAAGCACACTCACACTTTTCATAAGTACGGCTTTCTCTTGGTCTTCATCTATGTACCACTTTCTGTGTCCTATCTGCCTTATTTTCCTCTTGTCTCTTTGGTGACCTTCATTGTCCTCAATGAAATCATCGTGCTTGAGATGATTCTCAGAAAGTTCTAACTTCATTCCACTCATTTTTATTTCCTCATCTTAGCAAACACTAAATGGTTATACATGCACATTGCTCTTTGGATTTTCTTTCCTAGCACCCTTAGATATTTGGTAATTATAACTTTTATCTTTAACCACCCCTTGATTTTGAAGTTTCTGAGAGAAAAAATTGGAAGAAAATTGAAATTATATAAACACTAAAGAAGACTAGTTTCACTACCCATTCAAGAATGATAAATTGAATAAACGAGATGTAGACTATAGCTCTAGTCCAACAATAGGGCAATAGAACTGTCCAAAATTTGATAATAAACAGATGTCTTGCAAGAATGTGAATTTGATTATATAAGAATGTGAATTTTTTTAAGATTGATAATAGTGATAATATTTTTTTTTTTGATAATATTGGCATCAAAATTGAATAGATATTGGTATTGGTATCATTATTCAATATCGATATCAAATACTGAAATTGATATTGAATAGATATCTAAACTGGTATTGGTATTCAAAATCGATGTCGAAATACGAAGATTGAATATCAATATCCATACCGATATTGATGTTCCTTATGGAATATCCTAATTTAGTTTTTTTCCTTGCCATGATCGAGTCCCAGAAATTCCACCATACGAGTTCTTCACATATGAGTGACCCGGATAGTGACTACAATCCTCATATGCCAGACGAGGCATTTGATTATGATACTAGTGATCCAGAGGGATACTTATTTGAAGAAGAGAATGATGAATTTACGAACAATGACGAACAGAAACATGACAGAATTTGTATTGCAAGCCCACGACGTTGACTACGATAGTGAGTATGCTAATTCCGATGACGACATTGTAAGTCAACCAGATGTGGATGATGAAGGTAACCTTAGGAGTGAACCTCATATAGTCGACCAGATTATAAGTCAACGTGATAGGGGCACATGGTATGACCTCGAATGCCCCATGGACGAGATCCAATTTCAAGTTGGCATGAAATTCGATTCGCCTGATGCCTTTCGTACAGCAGTGATGGATAGCGCCATAGCAAATGGGTTCACGGTTAACTACGTTAGGGGAGGGACGCAAAAAGTCGAATTTAAATGCAAAGCAGTTTGTCCGTGGAGGATATACGCCAGCTGGAATCAAACAAAAGAGACCTTTGTTGTGAAGGCTCTAACTGATCATCATACATGCAGCAGGGTAACGGATAACGGTCACTTAACCTATAAGTGGATTGCAAACCACTTCTTAGAGAGATTTCGGATGACTCCGGATTGGAAGGCAGTGGATATAATGCGAGAAATCCACGAAGTACATGGAGTGCATGTTTCGCAACAAACATGTAACAGAGCAAAAGCAGAGGCGCGCAAAATGATCGAAGGGTTTTTAGATGACCACTATCACTGGCTTCCTGCCTACGTTGCGGAACTGAAGGCGCGTAATAGAGGAAGTACTTTCTTTATGGTCAACGAACGAGACAATCTTGACTCCTCGCTTAGGTTCAAGAGACTATATGTGTGCTTTAAACCTATTGTAGAAGGGTTCAAAGCCGGTTGTAGGAGAGTCATTGGACTCGATGGTTGTTTTCTTAAGACTATAACGAAAGGGCTACTATTGAGCGCAGTTGGCAAGGATGGGAACGATCAAATGTACCCTATTGCATGGGCTGTGGTTGAAGGGGAAAATGAAAATTCATGGAAATGGTTCATTGAATTGCTCATGGATAGCTTGGAAATTGTAGATGGCAGTGGGTGGACGATCATAAGTAATCAGCAGAAGGTACATAACTGACCCATTCATAAGATTATACATAATAACTTTTTCCTTTCTCACATTGTGCAGGGCCTACAAAATGCAGTTGAATCTCTCCTACCATATGCAGAACATAGGAATTGTGCGAGGCATATTCACGCAAATTGGAAGAAGAAGGGACACTCCACTACGATATTGAAGAATATGTTTTGGAAAGCTGTGAAGTGCACCACCCCTCAAGAATTCGAACGTATCATGCGCCAGATGGAAGCAATGAAACCACAGGCCGCGCACGACTTTCAAGCTGTGGGAGTACAAAAATTCTGCAGAGCATTCATTTCTACGCAGACTACATCTCCAACGACTGATAATAATGTCTGTGAAAGCTTTAACAATTATATGCTGCATGCAAGATCCATGCCAATAATAGATATGCTTGAGTATATAAGAAGCGCGATCATGCATAGGATAGTGCGCAAGAGGAATAAAAGTTCAGGCAGTTCTGATGAGTTATGCCCAAAAATAAGAAAGCTGCTGGACAAAATCATTTTGAGCTCTAGGAAATGCAGTCCGAAAGTTGCTGGCGACTACAAATATGAAATGAGAACCTCGGGAAACCAATTTTTTGTTGACTTACGTGCGAGAACGTGTGGTTGCAGATATTGGGATGTAACGGGTATTCCGTGCCCCCACGCTGTTAGTTGTATTCATTTTGAAAATTGGGACCCCAGCTACTTCGTCTCTGATTGGTTCAAGCGAGAGAAATACAGAGATGCATATAGTTGCTCTATTACTCCGATGGATAGTAAGATCGTGTGGCGCTATAACGAATGCGACTACTTATTTCCCCCGTTGGTGCGGAGACAACCCGGAAGGCCAAAGCATAAAAGAAGAGTTGACAATAGTGAGATAGAACCGACTCGTCCAAGCTCATCCAGGAAAGGCGTGCGAATGACGTGCAGCATTTGTGGCCAAACTGGCCACAATCGAAAGAAGTGTACCCACAGGAGGGTACAAGATGTCATCGGAGTAAGAGTTCAAATTTCTAATAAATTATTTCCTACCTTTGAAGTTTATTAGTATTAGATGAATAAATCGACTCATTGTATTATGCAGGGTTCGCAAGTGGCTACAAAACTTGCACCCGGTTCTAGTGGTTCACGCTACGCCCTTCTATGTTTATTTTCCTTCTCCATTTTATAATTGTCGGTGTCCTTATTGAATATTTATTATTTCAGATGCCTGATGAACAATTTGGCATTCATGAGCAACATCGGCCGGAGCTCCAAGATCATCACATACTGCTAGGACGAGAAAATATGTAACCCAAACACAAATTATATGTAATCCGAAAAAATATTATTAGCTTAATTTTACGCATTTTACATTATTGTGGGGGACAAGTAGAATAAAAGACTGAATATTTGATATAATATTTGTGCTTTTCTTTTGTAAAACAGTGTGACTTCTCTTCTGTTCGCTAGCCCTGAGAGACATTTTCCGCTCCTTATCTAAATCTTTAATATTACTAATTTCTGACGGATGAGTGACCGAAGAACGATTCTGATCCGATGATGACACATCAATCAAAGGCTCTCTCTTGATTGGGATTTTAGTATCATAAGTAGTTTCCTTGAGTGATTTGCTGTTTTCGTGGATTGGGAAACACAAAAGACTCCGGATCCTTTCTCTCTCCGGAAATGCTTTTTGTGGAAGAAAATCAACCCTTGGTTGACGGCAAAGAAGGTTAACACACTATGGACGTGAATGCTGCAACAAAATAGCTTTATGATGCAACTGTCAAAATTTAAGTTTCATCCGAGACCACTGTAACTTCTAGTCTTGAATCAATTTCTCTTTGAGTTTAAGTTCTTTCTCTTTCTTTCAAGAATTGCTCAATTTGTCTAAATGGGAGCTGTAGGATCAAAGCACTCCACTGTGATACAAGCTGATAGCCAGGGCACAACTTTATTAAGTTACAATTGATTTCTTAACCGGGCACTTTCCACAGAGTTACGGTTGGATACCTTAGGGGAATGTTGGAAATTACAAGAGGAATGATTTTAAGCTCTTGGTGTGGCATCTGATCCCTGCTCCATATCACCGGTTGACTGAACTTGTGCTGCATACTGAAGGTTCCATAGAGCGTCTTCGATCGATGGCCGGAGAGATGATTCCAACGATAAGCATTTTTCTACCATAGAGATAGCCAGAGACAGGGATTCTTCCATGGCACTGCCAATCACAATCGGGTCAATTATCTTCTTCCACCCTTCTTGCCTTCTGAATAATGTCATCTGTAAAATAGTCAAGGTCAAAGTTAAGTCAAAGAGGAACCCAATGGGCATATCGTAATTGGATGTCAACATAAGGTAGTACCATCTCACTGACCGAGAAGGCTTCCTCTTTTCCAGCCTACAATGGTCGTGCAAGTGTCTCAAGGATTATCAAGCCCAAGGAGTATACATCGTCATCCATTCTTCTAATTTCCCTATAACATTACTGGTATTGAGAACAAGGAAATCACTTGGTATTGAAAAAAGTCAAAGATTCTCATGAGTTACAAAATTATGGCATCATAGGAAGATTCTCACAAAGACTGCAGCTTGATTTGTGCTGCATGAGATGATTTTATGCCTTCTACCTTGACCTAAAATAAAAGTAAGAAGAATCTAATTTCTGAATGTGGGACGTGAGTTAAAGTTTCAGCAGACCTCCTGCTTATCGATTTCTTCAGTGATGATGGACAATCCATAATCACTGATCTTGGCTATAAAGTGTTCATCAAGAAGCACATTATGTGACTTTAGCTTGTTATTGAAGAACCCTGGAAGGATCCCGGTGTTCAGGAAGTGGGTTGCTTTTGCTATGCTGATCAGGATACCCAACCTCTCTGGCCACATCAGAGATTTCTCTATTCTCTTCTCTGCTGAAAAAAACCAAATGAGAAACATCAGGTAAATTCGAATTCCACGTAAATAACTCCGACAGAGATAAAAAACAGAGAGGAGGAAAACCAACATCAGCACCGAAGCTCCTCCAATGATGCAGATAAGAAGACCCACATACTTCCATTTGCTCTTTCTCTCTCTAACTCCTTCACAAAACAATGATGCATGCTGGTGACCCGGATCATCAGACAAGCAATTTCCACTGAATATTAAAACCTTTTTGTTGGAAGCTTCGATCAGGCACTTTGGGAGAGATCTTGTTAGTCTGTTGGTTGAGATATCGATGAATCCCAATTGTGCACCGCATGAAATTTTTCTAGAGAGAGAACCGGAGAGCATGTTGGAAGCTAAATTGAGATAACTCAAGTTAGGTAGGGCGAACTCAAGCTAAATTGTTTATTACCTTTGCTTCGCCAGATCTCTAATCAGGAAGATAAAGATCCTCCTTGGTCTGTTCGAGTTTCTCCGTGATTCGTCCACCGCAGATTGTTTATCCTCTTCCGCGAGGCTCTGCTCTAGGGAGATTCACATATTGTTAGAGAGAACGAGCGATCTGCTCGCGTGCTGCCGCCAATCGAGCAACATCTGGATTCTCCTCTATAGCGTGCAGATCGCCGACCAGTTCCACGATCTCAATCAGGATATCTCCACATGTCTTGAATTTCTCTCTCTAAAAGATCTAGATCTATTTGATGACGTTCAGGAGCAGATTTCACTCCATAAAGTACAGTCCTAGCGCTCCAAGCTTTACCTCAATCCGAAAGAAGAATCCCTCAAAAAACCGAGGGATTTCTGCTGTCCGATTTCTCTAGGGACCTGATGGCTGATCAGGTGATCCTGTCCACTAGCCAGAGAGAGAGAGAGAATGATGAAAGACCGCGTGAGATGAAGAGAATGATGAGAGACCGCGTGAGAATGACGGTGGAGGACCGCGTGAGATGAAGAGAGAGAGAGAGAGAGAATAAAGAGAGAGAGAGAGAGAGAATGACGAGAGAGAGAATGAAGAGAGAGGAAGAGAATGAAGAGAGAGAGAGAGAGAGAGAGAATAATGACGTGTCAGCCAAGTGGCAGCCAAGTGGGGGACGGAAGATTAAAAAATGAAACCTCAGCGGGAATGCTGAGGTGGTACCAGTATCTGAGCCTTGAAAAAGGTCGTGCCAATTTGAGCCTCTGGAAAAAGGTTGTGCCAGTATTTGATGATTACCCTAAAGGTCGTGCCAATATTTGATGTTTACCCCTATCATCTCCTACGCACAAAGATATTAGTCATTGCCTGCCACCATCATCCCCTCTCACAATAAATAATTGAGATCTTCACAATGTATATCACAAACATTAGGTAGATAAAGTAGAGACAAAAGATTAGGAGGTGAATCATGAGGCACAAGAGATTGATGGGATGTTTGACCTAAGGCCTAGGTAAGAGGATATCGAGTGCAAAGATTTCCTCAAAATTTGATACTCTAGCATGAAGTATAGACTAGGTGATAAGTAAATGCAGTGATAAATTTACGAGTAAGGATAAAGAGGTGAGGCATAGTTTGATACTGCTTTGATGCAAGATGACTAGGACAGACATGGGAGGGACGACTAAGGCAATCTAATAATGAATAAGCATGCTAGAAAAATGCATGATCTAGCTTGGACTTTGAAAGCCAAATAAGTTGATGGAGATGACACTCGTTTTGTCAAACAAGAGCAAGATGAATGTCTAAAAAAATTCCGGTGAAAATAGAGCTCTAAGTTCAAAATCTTGGACACCTAGATAGGTAAATTCACAAACCTTCATTAAAGGTGACTATGGTAGAATTATCCAAGTCGCACAAATTAACGTGAAATTTGAGCTTCAATTGTTCATCAATTAGGAGGACACATGGCGTGATATGGGATGTTCCTTACTTCATGTGTGCACATCAAATTGCCTTGACCATTTAAACGCATTTATTTTGTCTTTAAGAGACATGTAGCATTGTTTTATCATGTTCGAGAGCCTTTGAGACCAACTAGTTTTAGGCTATTTTCGACATGATATGGGGCGGTTATGAAAAATGACCCAGTAACCTTTATAAGTAGGCCATTTTCCTCCTTTTTTCTTGAGCTTGGATATGTAAAGTGGTAATTGGGCCAAAGCTAATTATTTTTTTTATCTTAATTGATATTCTTATCATTTTCATGATAATTGTGCAAATGATGACAAAATTCTAGTTTAATTGCCCTTGAATGCTTGGGAATTTTATTGTTTGAATGCCAATGAATCCTATGGAGAAATGATATCAAAGTCATTTGATTTGGCCCACATCGATTCATTTTTATGTCAACTCCAAGTTATTAGCTCTATATTCAAATCACCTCTATATTTAAGGTTTAATTTAGGTTAGTGTTTGACATATGAGTAGATTTGGGGTTTTTAGACATTTTGAAATTCTCTTTCCCATGGCTGCAATGTTTTTCTTTCTTTGATTTCTCACTTGTTTTTAATTTATTGAAAACATTTTTTTGTGATTTGATTCTTTTCTTCCTCCTCTTTGTAAAGCTTCCATCTCTAATTTCTCGCTTCATTTCCTCATTTAATTTGACTTAATCTAGGTGTTTGTTCATCTATCTCATAGTTGGTAACATGATTATTAGTGACTTTGATCGTATTCTCTATTGTACTTCATTTATTTTATCTTATAAGTTACTATTTATTTTATGCATAAATGTGAGCTTTATACTTTTGATGACACATATGTCCTCCTCTATCATCCATCATCCTTAATTTCTTGCCTCATTTCCTCATTTAACTTGACTGAGTCAAAAGGTTTGTTTATGGATCTCGTCATTGTTAACCTAATTCCTTGTGGATTTGATCCTTATGCAGCATTATACTTTATTTTTTTTCTCTTAAAGAGTAAGTCGCTATTTCTTTTATGCATAAATTTGTGCTTTAAAATGGGCCTTTAATGATGCACATTTTATGCTCATTAGTGAGATGAAGTTTGATTCTAGTAAGAGGCCCATTAATGGAACTTAAGAATGTCGCTAAGGGGATATGTGGAGATACATAAGAATTCCTACTTTCCATTTTATGAGAAGAGGTATTGCGTAGATTGAGGAAAATGTCAACAGAGAAGCCTATCATTCTTGTGATTGCAAATGAAGATCTCCTAAACAAATCATGTTTTATTCAATTTTCTCATACCTTTTCTCCTCATATTGAATAGTTAAAAACTATTTTGACTCTTACATGAGCTCTACATAGAAATTTTCTATTCTAATATTTTACATGAAATTTTGTTCACACATACACTATGAAGATTCAAATGTTTTATGACATGGTGAGAGTGTCAATAAATTTGTTATAGTATTGCCTTCACATCAAAACTTGATCCCCCTCGGTATCTTGTGGGAAAATAGATGTTCTTAATAGACCAAATATAATATTAAAGGATTTTTTAGGTTCAACTAAGGTGATCACAATTGTGTCACTTGAAATTCAGTAATATAATTAATAAATGTACATAGTGAAAGGCGCCATTCAAGGCTACAAAATACACTTTGGATAATAAAGTTGATCACATTCATGCTAATATGAACGAGAGGCGGTAAGAATCAGATTTGAATTTTTATATGGTGTTTCTTAGAACATTTGGTTTCCTCATATGCTAGAGAAGTTGAAGGTGTTCTTTGGTTCAAAACACATTGAGATTGAAGGGGTTGAATACTAGAAATAAAAATGTACTAAAGATTTTGGACTTAGATTACTTTTGCATAGAGCACGAGATTTAGTGTCACCCCTAAACACAATCATATCTTGTAATACATAAATTAGATTATTACTTTGAAGTCCAAGAAATCCATCCTTTTCTGGGTTGTAATGGCAGATTGTGTTGAGATTTCTAATGGATAAGCCTTCTAAAATTTTGATCAAAACATCGAGTGCAGCGAAATACATTAAATCAAATATTTAAACTACCAAGTCACCAAAAACATATGATCTCATCATATGTATGAAAAAACATAATTATAGGGATCACTTAAAAGAGTTCTTGAAGCTATTCAAGTGTCTAGCTATAGTAATATTCACATGATTTCAAGATGGTTAACTCTTCTCTTTAAAGCTCTTCACCATGAGAGAGAGAGAGAAGAAATGAGAGAATTCTCACAAGACTTATATAGACACCTTCAGTTGTTGTCATTCTCTCCCTATTTATAGACATTTGGTATATGAATTTTTTAATAAAAATCCTCATAATTATATCTATATCCACTAACATATATGAACATTATAAATGTGACTGTCTCGATCTATATATCTCACTAGTTATTAATTTTATAGTTATTAGTTAAATTTTTTTTAATTTTCTATATGAAAAAATAAATTAATTAATAAATGATTGATTTAACCCAATCAATTGGTTAAGTTGTTAGGCCGTTGGGTTCCAAGCTACACCATGCATCCTAAGAGACATAGAGTATATAAGAACTCATATATATGTATCGTTATCAATTACCATGTATATATAATCTTTCGTCCGCATGAGACTCATGAATGACTTAGGGTATGGTCAACAATCAATACCCAATTGATCACTCAAGTTAGTATTGATGTGTGTAAGAAATCATCGGGAACTCCTTTTTCCATATTTCTATTACCTTGGCTAAGAATTTTATTATATCTCATTCTTTGAGTTAATCTCCTCAAATACCAAAGGTAGACATCCTATCTTCACCATATAATCTTCTTTCATGACTACATGTCATATCTAATATATGACATTTTAGATATCCCCTGTTTAGGGATTCGTAAGTCATAATCAAAACACGGTTATCTATCCACAAGTTGTCTTTGGTGTCTAGAGTTAAAGACTACACAAATAACCATGACATAAATCAACTTGATAGATAATTAGATATAATACCATTCATGACTTTATATAGATCAATTTAGTGAACTCTTTCTCTTAAGAGCACCCCTTATCTCTCCTTAATATTTATATATTGATGGATACATGATCAACCATACTCATCATACGAGTCGGATTATATAGTGTTACTCTCTCTGGATAATTCGATATCCTTCTCAAATATCTCATGAATACGAATGTTTAGTATACATATTTAAAGACTAGTAATCACTGTATTAAGATCTTATTATAATTCACTTAGTCATTATATATGCTCATGGGCTTGATTGTAAACATCACATAATAATGACAATGAATACTTTTTATTTTAATGAACATAAACTAGATATATGGAAGTGTGATTGGCTTATAGGCCACATAATATCCATTAGAGTGCAGGACCATTACCTTAAGTAAAGATGATTGTGATCATTGACTACATGGTCATTGATAAAGCTTTATGTGTAGAACTAGAAATTGAATCTAACCAATTCAATTATCTTGAGCTATGTCAAGAGTATAATTTGGATTAAGGTGGATCAAGTATAGAGTCCAGGGCAATTCAATTATTGAAAGGTGGAATATAACTAATATAAGACAAATTTTTTTAGAGCATTTCCGTTGGACAAAGTGTTCGGGTGGCCTTTTTGTGTTAGACTTTAGTGCTTGTAAGAAATTGTGAGAAGATGATCACTCATAATCTTGATGATCTACATAGATTATATATTTATTGCTACTAAGAACTTACACAAGATTATATACTTTGTGAAATTTTTGAGAAGATCACGTTGGAGATGCAAAGAATCTTCTTCATAGAGAGATCCATATGAGAGTTCACTTGTGGTTGACTTAATTCTTGTGAAAGATGAAAAGGTCTCCCTCTCTCTCTAAGCCCTTAAAAAGGTGAGAGATCTCTTCAACTTTCATATCTCCGATGCAAATCTTCGCCCAAATGTGCTTCTGCTATCTCTGATCACTAACAATCCCGATTGAAAAGATCAAGGATCATCATATGGCTCACATCTCATTTTGCTTCTTGTGTTCTTCTCTCCCCCTTCCCTCTCTCTCTATCTATTCCCCCCACAAGACCTTGTCTCTTCTCATCCATTCTCCATTTCCGGCCTTTCTCTATCTCTCCTAAATTGAATCAGAAATCGGTAAACCGAACCGAATCGTCACCGATGGTGGTAAGAAATTATAAAAACCGAAGTCCAGTTTTACTCCAGTTTGGTTTTTCAAATTGGTGTCACCAAATTGAAACCTTGTGAAGTCGGGTGCCTTCTCTCGTCTCCCTCTCTCTGGCACTCCTGCGAGCGGCACACCCAAATTTTCCCACGATTTTCCCACCGTTCAACCTGAAAGAACAATAGTCTATGTCCCTCTCGACGGCTCCCCTTCAAAGCTCAAGCTGCGTAAAATCAATTATCTTCTCCAGGTGACGGGACGACTCCGATTTTGAGGTTTTTTCCCAGATTCTTCAAGCCTGAAGCCAAATTGATCTATCTCGATCAGCAAACCTTATAGATTGAGTCGCCTGAGTAGATCGATTCCGAATGATCGTGGTCATTCACATCTCCCAAGATAGATACCGGTTACAGCATTAGTCTCGTAATGGCTAAAATCTGATTTAAGGAAAATTATAAGAACTTGAAATATTTTTCTGTGTTTGAATTTCGCTGTATAGTACTTTATCATATTTTCCATCAATATAAACTGGTTGGTCAGATGTCAGCTTTAACTTTGCCTATTTGATTAATTAAAATCTGGAAGAAACTTCGTGACCCAGACTGCATTTTTCCTCTCGCTTTTGACGCCTACTTCTCGTATTATCCATAAGAAAAGATGCCAAAAAGTTTTCACCTTTCTTTGATTCTTATCTTGACTATGAATTTGATGAAAACCGAAGCACAAATCAAAGTTCTTGCATAAAAATGAACATGTTCAAAGTCTAGAGCTTTAAACATTTTTAATGGTTAAAGTTTACCTATTTCAGACTTTTATCTTGAATTCTTGATATGTTGTATGTACGCTGCTAGGAAGTGATGATCTCTGGTCATATGTTTGATAAACATGTATATATATGTAGGCAGATCATGATTTTATAAAAATCTTAATTTATATTCAACTCAAATCCTAATCTTTTCTCCCCAATTTTTGGGAAGAACCGTAGAACCCTAATCTCTCCTAGCTTCTCTCTCCTAGTTTCCTCTTCCCTAATTTTCTCTTTATAGCCTCTCTATCTCTCTCCCCCTCCTGCAGCTTAATTATGACATCGGCAGCACACAAGATAACTTTCAGATCGCCTTGCTGGATCATGACTGCCCATCCCCAATTGGCGTTGGTTGCTCTGTTGATGGCGGCTGCTCTTTCCGAGGTTTCTTTCAAGCCGCCATTCTTAACTTTCCATCTTCATCTAAGAGGAATTCATGAGAAAAAACTTACGTAAGAGAGCAACCTTGAAGCCTGTCAGAAGACGAGAGCACCCGACGGTGAACCCGTCTTCTCCACTCTCACGCTCATTACCAGAACGTTATTCCCCCTTTCTAACTCCACTCCATGAAAAAAGAACCCCAATCTCTATGAGAGAGAGTGGGTGATCCTCCTCTTGCTTCCAGTCTCCGGATACACCACTACCATTACACATCGGGGAACAGAGAGGACAGAATCCTCCAGAATTAAGTTCGAATGTCACAATCAGAATCCATCTACGAACCACCGCGAAGGTTTAACCAGGAAACCCACTAACGTTAAAGAGAATAGATCTAACAATCTCTCAGTCAAAGCAAAAACAGGAAAACACAGAAAACATCCAATCAACCGAAAACTCACACCTTAGGAGGAGACCGACCCAGTGGACGAAGCTTCCTCAACAACAGCAGAAGCGACGGCGCTAGAATCAGGCTGAACGTCATTAGAAGAAGCGGATGAATGCGTAGCCCTAAGTTTAACCGCTTCGAGCATCCTTTTGCTAATCTCTTTAGAATAAATCTGGAGAGTTTCGATCCCCGCTTCGTCAGCGGGAGCAGCGTTTCCGTCCGAGAACGCCGGATCGGGCGAAGAAACAGCCGCTGCGGCGGTAAACGCCTCCTCCTCGATCCGCCGAGAAAGCGAAGTTGCCTCTTCGATCTGGACGGCTCCGTAGCGCTTCGAGAGAATGGATGGCGTGGATAAGGTCGCGATCAAGCGGTTAATTACGGCTTCTCGGGTTCTCTGCGACGGAGGCCAAATTTGAAAGAGAAAAGTTTGGGCGCTTGATGGTTCGAGATTCTTCTCCGCCGATGCTGGCTGCTCTTCCGCCGTCGCCATTGCCGCCTTTGGAGCCCCACCGACAAAACCCTTCGCTCTTTTCAGAGTAAGATGAGAGGTTGCACTGGTTAGACTGTACCGCCGGATCACTTTTTTGTTTGCTGTACCGCATTATTGGGTTATTGAGGGCCTTTTTCAATGCGGTTAATGGACCGGTGAACAGTTTTCTCTTCGTAGCGCGTGGGCTCGGTCATTTTGGTGGGGTCCACAAGAAATGAAAAGAAACGACTTTCACCTGCATGCGCCGCGCCAAAGAACCTGACGGGTAACTTCTTCCAGGCACTTTCAGGTCTATGTCTCTCTCTCTGCGTCTATCTGTCTGTCAATCTATCTATCTATCTATCTATCTATCTATCTATCTATCTATCTATCTATCTATCTATCTATCTATCTATCTATCTATCTATCTATCTATCTATCTATCTATCTGTCTGTCTGTCTATCTATATATCTCCCTATATTCCTTTTTCCATATCTCTCGTTCTATATATTTATCTATCTATCTATCAATCTCTCTATTTATCTCTCCATCCGTCTCTCTCTCTCTCTCTCTCTCTCTCTCTCTCTCTCTCTCTCTCTAGTGTTGGCGCAACGTGGAGAGTTCCGCGAATCACGGTTCTATATTTAGCGAAGTAACCTCTCCCTGTCGACCAGCGCACGCCACTTGTTTTTTTCTCTGTTACAGGGGAAGAAGAGCTGTGATACTTCATTCTTAGCTTTACGGGAGGATATCGTTCAGTTTAAACAGAATACGGGAGTGTTATAGCCAGCTTTTAGTTTTCCTTTCATCTCCCCGCTGCGCAAATCATCAGTATAAGGAGGCGGCTAGAGCGAGAATTCTCAATAATTCTGGCGATTTCATCGACTTCGTGACTCTCCGTACGTTTTGCTTTTCTGTGCCCTTTTTCTTTGTCAACTTTTGATTTTCATTGCCTCGTTAATCTTACAAATGGATCATCCTCAAGCCATACGAACCTTTTGATTCTTCAAAGCCGTCGACATTTCTAGGTCAGGAGGAATCGATAAACTGTGACAGGGAAATTCATGTATGAGGCAACTTTCAGCTCCAGATTTTGTTACTCATTCTTGTAGGATCTTTCGTCTACCCAAATCTTTCAAAGCATCTCATTGCAATTCATTTTTTCCGACGATCGACGATCGATGATCGTTTTCGTGTTCGACATTTTACATGCAATACATAGTAAATTTCATTGAATAGACGATGTCGGATGATGTTTCTCTTTCCTTTCCTCGACAGGTTAGAAGAATCCGTCAAGCTTACACTTTGCTGAGAATCACTGTAAAAGTGGCCGAAATGAAGGAAGAAAAAAATGGAGGCGTTCTGCTTCTGACTCCCAAAGTGGCAACCTTGAAAAGGTATACAAGGAATTTCGCCGGAAAACCACCCACCAGATCGTTAGATGCAACTTCTACAGCCAAAGAGAAGGCTATTCCGCACTACCTCACTTCTTCTAGCAGTTCCTGCCATGACGTGTGCAAGTACGGAAGGAATCATACTTCTGAATCAAATGAGAAGGGTTCCTCCGTTCCCTGGCGCTCTATCAAGAGTACACCATCTGAGAAGAAACAGATTCCACTAAACCTTCCAAGCGTTTCTGCCGGACAGAAGAAATCTGCCAGAGCGAACTCTGTGAAGATAGTTGAAAAATCAAAAGCATCCGAAGTAACGGTGGAAAATGTACCGTGTCCTGAGATGAGGAAATCGCTTGCTGTATCTGTGATCAAAGGTAGCAAACGGGTATCAGCCAAAAAAGGAGAACTCATCGACAAATTCAAACCCTTTCAGAAAGACTCTCTTGGCGGAGCCGCCATTACCAAGGGTTCTTCTTCCTTGAGAAAGAAAGCAGAAATTTCTAAACTGATAAAACCTTCTGGGGGAAGATCATTCTCAAATGTCGAACCTCCAGGGTATCATAGATCTCATCTCTTCGATTTGAGAAGACCCTTCTCATATGGTGGATCGATATCTGCTAAGCAGGATGCTTTTTCACTTATAAAAAAAATTGACTTCTCCCAGAAACCAGCATCATCCGGAAAATCTAAGACTGAAGTTCAAGATGAAAACTGCCGAAGAATAAAGACGAAATGTTCGTCTGCTTTGGTATTTCCAGGCCGTTTCCATCCCGAGGAAACAAAGCAGAAATATCTTGGAGAGAGTAAATGGAAAGAAGAAATTCTCCATGAAACGAGCTCAAGGAAATATGAAGAAGAATATGTTGACCCAACCAAGCCAATATCATGCAGTGACCAATCGTCAACGTCATCTCCTCATTCATGCTTATCATCATCATCACCTTCATTGTCGTCTTTATCTTCTTTTTCATCTCTCTCAGATCAGGAAGGGGATTATTTCCAGGGTTCCAACTGCGGGTCTGCATCTTCCACAACAAGTGATTCAGCTTTAGAACACGTTGGAGATGACATTAACAAGTGCCCCACGGCTCGCTTAACCGAAGAACGAAGACTAATACTCGGTGAAAGGAGAAGCAAGAGCAGCAGGTTTAATGAAGGGGAAGCAAAGAAGATCATGTTCAAGCCGACGGAGGCGGTTCTCTCCGGCCCGGCGGATCCCGAACCGGAGACCGTGACTCTGAGGCGTCAAGATACGCGAGATAAGAAGGGAAACATGGGCCTGTTCAACCATGTGATAGAAGAAACCGCCAACAAGCTGGTCGAAACCAGGAACAAGGTGAAAGCTTTGGTGGGGGCATTTGAAACCGTCATCTCACTTCAGGAAGGCAGATCTCTTGATTAATTTGTGGCTGCGAGGGATGTCAAGTAGTCCGTTTCATGATACTCTGAACTTGCCCACTCAGAAGTGAAATTATTCATTTGCGTTGTCAGTCTCTCTCTCTCTCACTTATTCATAACAAAGAATAAAAATCAATAATTGAGTAGAGAAAAAAAAATCTAGAAATATACTAATTTTAAACTGAAAATCTGTGAAATGGGCATTTTAACATGATGATAAAATTACATAGATATGTATATAATATAAATGCTAAAAATATAATTTCCAAATTTTGCATGTGATTGCATTTATCAAATATGAAATAAAGAAAATAATAGAAAATTATATGATAATTTACGTAGATATCCTTGATGATCTATCACCAAATCCCCATAATGCAATCTTTAAAAAAAATTACTTAGCTTGGGAATCATGGACATGACTATGATAGGGTGATGATTTCATTAGAGGAGGGTAAATTAGTTACATAAAATCCACACATTTTAAATATTTATGAATGCTAAAGCCTAATTTTATTGATTGATTAAAGAAGAGATTACAAGCGTCTATTTATAGAGAGAAAGAAAAAGAAATAGAAATATAACCCATGTGGGACTAATATCCTTCAAGCAAGATAAATTATGAGCACTAACTAAGAGGTCACCCATCTTAGTCTACTCTCACTGAAACATGCTTAACTATGGAGTTCTTATGAGAACTATTGTAGCAAACCCTCTCATGGGTTATATCTAACAACATTAAATGTTAGATTCATTGATTATGCACTCACCTCATGACTCTCTTTGTACAACACTTTTTACCTTAGGTTGGGGACATAACCTTAGGTCATGAATGTCCAATTGCCCATGTAATTGATTTCTAGAAGATGCTAGACAATTATGCTGTTTGCATATACAATATTTGTATCATGCACATGCAGTTAACCAACTCAACTCCTAAGATATGTTCTAGATTTTTCTTAGATCTTCCCAGAACTGATAGGTGAATAGCCAAGTTCCATTCACTGCGACCTGCTCCCTTTCGGTTAGTTTGCACCTCTGATGTCCTTAAGCTTTGGTCACTAATCCTTAATTGTCTTAATTGAGTCCTCTTACTATTAGTGGGCTTTACTCCTCAAACTTCTCGCACAACTCTACTCGTCCTATCACACACAATGTTGACTACTAGGGCTTGTCTTAGTTGCTTCTTATCCTCTTTAGAATGACTCGCCTCTTTGTAGTTGTTGAGCTCGAAGTCGTTGCATGTTTAAGTCCAATAAATTTGATATTTTTAAGCTAAAGAACCATGACTTTGGTGAAATATTTAGGATGTATCTCCTTCTAGGTCGATTCACAAGGATTCTAGGGTTAAGAGGATATCAATTATTGGGTGATGGGAAGAAGGAGATAGAGAAGATTTTCTAGTCAACTCTCAAAGTTGACCAAGAAAGAGGAGGGGTTTAGTTGGTTCAATTGGTCTATATTCCTAAGGATGTGAGAACTAAAGCAAACTCTGAGCATGAGAAAGGGAATATAGCTTTCAATAAGTGACATTAACTATGAGAGAATTAGATGAGGGTTTAGGGTGATGAAGAGGGAAATGAAGAAAGAGAAAGAGGACAAGTAAGATCTGAAAAGAAATATAATAGATGGTGAGAGAAATCAGGAATGAGAGAGGGAAGACTATCCAAGAATGCGAGGGAGAGAGTGAGGGAGAGAATCATATATATGGAGAGAAATCAAGACAGAGTGAGAGAGAAAATTCAAAAGATGGAGAGAGATTGAAAGGGAGAGAGCAATTGAGAGAGAAAGAGAGGATTGAAATGGAGAGATCGTGCGAGAGAGAGAGAGAGAGTTCAAGCAAGAAAGAGAAAGAGTGAGTGAGAAATTGAGAATGAAAGGGAAAAAGATTGAATAGAGAGAGTGGGAGGGAGAGATTACGAAAGCGAGAAATTTAGAGGGAGAAAGAGGGAGAAGATCAAAGCAGAATTGGAAAATAGAATTCAGGTTAGAAAGTGAGATTAGGAGAGAGAGAGAGAGAGGTTGAGTGAGAGAGCAAGTGAAGGATACTGATTGAAATAGAGAGAAAGAGCGAGGTTATGAGATAGAGTGACGGAGAGAGAGGAGGATCAAGAGAGAGAGAGAGAGAGTGCACTCTCACTCATCCTTTTGATGGAGAAAGGATGGGCAAAAACAAGGGATTGAAAGAGGGAGTGCAAGAGAGATATTTAGAGAGAGTGTGTTTGAGAGAAAGATCAAGGGAGAGAGAAAAAAAGCATGAGGGAGAGAGAAATAGGGAGAGATTGAGAAATACAAGAGAGAGATAGGTCAGATAAAAGCATTGGGACTGAGAGAATCATGCCAAAAAAAAGAGAGATGGAGAGAACACACGAGATTTAGGGTGAAAGAGACATTGAGAGAGAGAGAGAAAGAGAGAGAGAGAAAGAGAGAGAGAGAGAAAGAGATAGATAAAGAGATAGAGAGCAAGAGAGAGGGATTGAGAGACAGGATGTGTTGAGGATATTTTCAAAAGGAGTCTAAAGTATGTATCCAACTAAGCTTTAATGTCCACCAAGAATCTAGGAATGAGATTAGATGAAGCCCACCAACAAGTTGATAAAAAATAACCTTCTTAAATGGGATGAAAAATGTTCATAATAAAGATCCAAAACAGCTAGGATAAAAGGAGAAAAGATAACAAGTTCACCAAAGGGACTAACCAACAAGAAGAGCCACACTTGGTGTCACCTCTTCATAAAGATTCTTTCACAGATGCTATGTTGCCCCCTCTCTTTTCTCCAACTATCCAAGTAGCTTGACCCTTCCTTCACATAGGTTTCACTCCCTTAGGATGCTCTTGAATTGCTTTCTTAAGTTTTGTCCAAGCTTGGGGTGAGCTCCTCCTTTTATAGATCTCCTTAGAAGCTTCTAGAGACTCTTTATGTAGAAGATGTCCATAACTTTCTAGAACATCTAGAAAGATATACAAGCTTTTAGAGATATCCATAATCTTCTAGGGTAATCTACAAGACTCCACAAGTTTCTAGATAAAGCATAGAAGATTCTAGAAGCATCTAGAAGATTCAAGAAAATTCTAGAACATTCCATAAGATTCTAAAATAGAGGGTTGACTTGGTCAACTCTAACACAAATTGGTACCAGAGCACGAAGGAGATATAGAGAGCAGGAACAAGAGAGGGATAGATTAACAAAATAGATCAACAGAGAGCACAAGAGAGAAAGAAATTGTGAGAGGGAAAGAGATTGAGAGATAGATCGATACAAAGAGAAAAATCAGAAAATTTAAAGAGTGAGAGAGGCCCAGAGAAAGAGAGGGAGAGAGATTAAGAGAACACGTGAAATCAAGTGAGAAATAGAGAGAGAAAGAGACAAAAAACAAAACTACTTTTCATTCCATTATAAGAATCTTCATTTACCTTGTCACTATGAGAAGAACTCTAGATAAAAACCTAAGAGAGAGAGAAGAGTCAGAAGAAGAGAGAAAGGAGCATCAACTTGATTTCTCACTCTTTTTTTGTTTTCCTCCATCTTAATGGCTTCATGAACTGGGCTGATAAAAGATGGGTTCTAGAGAGCCCAATCAAGTCCTCAAAGTACAATCGCAATTTTGGTGAGTGTTGATTTTAGGAGGCGCTTGCCTTTTTCTCTTAGAAAGAAAACCTTCGGTGTTTGTGGGCTCCTAAATTAAAGAAACCAAAATTGATGCAGAGAATTCCATTTTAAGACATATTTATACAAAATGCTAAATCGTGTGATGGTGGATGTGATGGAATATTCAATAGTTTAGTATAATCAAATAAGTGAAATTTAAGAGTACTTATAATTATTTTTTATGCTCTTATCACTAGTCCATTAGTGTTAGTCGGCCTGCATACTTTGACCAAGTGAGTCATTGAACCTTGACACTATCTATCCAGCAAAGCAAGAAAGCAACCTAAAGTTTTTAACCTATCAGTGAACCGTTAAAGGCTTCTAACTAGCCTTTAAGGACCCTTCCAATTGGCCTCTAAGGGGTCTTCTAATTGACCTTTAGTAGGCCTTCTACTTGGATTTAAATGGCTCTTCTTATTTGCCTTGAATGGGTCTTCTAAGTAGTGAATAATGAGCCTTTCACTTGGCATTTAATGGGCCTCCTACATTTCATCTAATGGGCCTCCAAATTAGCCTTTCGTGGATCTTTTGAGTGTCCTTAAATAGGCCTTGTAGAATGCCTTTAGTGGGCACGATACAAGCTTTTAATCGTCTGGTTGCTTGGTCTTCAATGTATCGCTATGATGCCTTTAATGACTTTCCTATTGGCCTTCAGTAGGCCTTCTTATTCGCCATCTAGTTGCATTTGATGGCCCTAATAACATGAATTTTTATGCATTTAATTCATTACTCTTTGATGATTTAAAACATAATTCATGTCATTATTATGCATGTTATCATGTTTTGATGATTTTTTTTGTAATTTAATCATATCATATCCTTCCAAAGTTGAATTCATGTTAAATTGCCTTTAATTTTGTACATCTTTGATGCTTGATATTTTTAAGGTAAAAAAGATTTAATCATGAGCCCGAAAGTTTTGTGATCGTAGGCATGAAGAAGCAACAATGAGGAATGAGGAGGACAAGTGATTCTAATGCAAGATTTCTCTTTTTTGTCATTTATGTATCTTATTTCATGTGATATGATGAAAGAGCAAATAAAGAAAATTTCAGAATGGTAAAAATTTCATCCAAAAAGGATATTTTATAGGAAGATATGAATGTTTTAAGTTTTAGGGGTTATCTTACACTTTTTCCTATTTTTATAAGTTTTTTTTATTTTCATGGACTTTTAATGAATGTTACTCATTTTTCTAATGATTTTTCCCTTTTTAGATTTTTTAAGAAATTTTGAGGAATTTTTAAAATAGGAAAACATGTTTATTTGCATATACTAACATGTCACATTGATGTGGCATCTTATAAGCATGGTGCGAAGGCCCATGGCGCCAATTATGGGAGTATTAATTCTGTTAATTGTGATTATTCACGTGTAATATTCTTGAGGGCCATGTATATAAAGCCCAAAATTACTATTTATTTATTCAATATGGGTCTAAAGTTTTTTATTTTACAGGGACATGTGACGCATTGTAGGCCACGAGATCTAGTGGATCGAGTCCACTGGATCTCCACTCAAAGACTATGATGTTGATAACACGCAATTTATACATGTAATTGTATGATTATTAATCCAAGTTACGACATAAAATATTCCATTCTTATACAGGTTATTGATATCATGCAATCTAAACACGCAAAAACATGATTATTCATGCAAATTAAGGCATAAAACATTCCATTTTTATGCATGTTATCATACTTTGAGTGCATTTTTATCATATCATGCAATTTTAAGTTATAATCTCAAAATGCACTAATTTAGTGATAATTATGCATAATTAATAAAATATTTTAGAACAGATCATTCCCATCTAAATTTGAGATTATAATTAAGTTTTAATGTTAAATAATAAGAGAAAATGTTTATATACATTCATTAATTTTTCTAAGTTTTGTTTTTCAAGAAGAAATGAGTGTATTTTTGAAATAATAATTTATTCTCTTGTTATTTAAATATTTTAAATATTTATAATGATAAATAATTGAATTTCTGATCCAATGAAAAAAATCCGGATTAATTTGGAGTTTTATTTTGAAAGTTATGGATTTTCTAATTTTTAGGGATTTTTCTAGAATTTTTATGAATTTTTAATGAACTTAAAGGATTTTCTGGAATTCAAAATCGAATTTTCTAATTTAAAATCGATTTTTCTATTTAATATTAGCTTGTAGGTGACGTGACACAATCTGGAGCGTCCGATCTTGTAAAGAATCTAAGCTGTTGATCTTCACTTAAAGAGGGGGGTTATGTGGCACACTATCACTCGTCGGCGAATCATTTTAAAAATGATATAATCTCAGCCGTCTATCAACTGAGTTATAACGGCTGAGATTAAACTGACGAGAAATGCATCTTAGCGTTCGATCGCGATCAAACGACGAATGTTACATGCGTTTTTAAAACACACGCGACATGACGAAATCTCGGCCGTCGATCAGTGATCCAACGACTGCAACTTAACGGTAACGATTCGCATTAATGCAATCAATCAGAGCCGTTGATCGAAGATGAAGCGTTTCATCGGACGGTTACGCCCAAATTGGCTATAAATTGAGATGTTCTTCGATTTTGTAATGCATTCTTAGATGATTTCGCTCAATTGATCTATCTAAATACCTCAATCCTTGAATCTCTTGCTTTCAATCGCTTCTAGACTCATTTCCGCATCCACGCAGTGGTTGAAAGTAAGATTTCGTCGATCGATTAGAGAGAATTCACCTTTTGAACACCGACGATCGTTTTCGAAATCGCGGATTGAAAAGCCTTGAATCCGGCGATTAATTGGATCATTTCGATCACTATCTCGGGTTAGATTACGTGTTTTCCTCCTAATATTTTGTCTTGTATCATTAATTTGTAATTTAGGATAGTTAATTTAGTTAGTTTCATCTTTAATTTTATATTTTTTGTTAAACCGCGTTCTGAAATTTCTCTCTAATTTGCTTATCGATTTCTCCGCGAATACTGATCCAAATGGAGTGATTTTTGATTCCGTAGATTTTTATTTGATTATCTTTCTAAATCTACCATTTTCCCTAATTTCTATCACCAATTCATCGTCAGATTTGATCAAATTTCAAAAGAACTCTCGAAAATCCCTTATTTCTCCGTGGATTCAACCCTTATTTACCAATATACTATTCAATTCTGGATTAAATCATAAAATTGGTGAGTTTGGCCTTATTGTTGACACAAATTAGTGTGCAATTAATAACCGCGTCGATTTGTTCGGTTAGTTATCATACTTTGAGTACATATCTATAATTCTATTTTAGGGATACAATATACTATTTTAGGGAAAATTTAAGTTTTAATCTTAAATTTAGGTTTTAGCACTATTTTAGGGATAATAATAAATAATTAAGAGAGATAATTAAGCTTAGATTATTTCCATTTTATATTTGAGATTATAATTGGGTTTTAATGTTAAATAATAAGAATTTTTTATATACACTCATTTATTTTTCTAGTTTTATTTTCTAAAAGAAATGAGTTTATGTTTGAAAGAAAAATTTGCTCTTGTTATTTATTAAATTTGACATTTTACAATTATAGATTATTTATTTATTTATAAAAAACTAATTTAGATTAAATTAGAGTTATACTTTTAAAGTTATGAATTTTCTATTTTTACGGATTTTTGTAATTTTTATGAATTTTTATGAATTTATTTGGATTTATTTTCGATTTATTTTAATTTAAATGATAGAAATATTAATTTTCTTTTCACACGTTTATGTGGCAGCTAAGGGGATGAAGTTGCTTGCATGTGGCCATGTGGCAGTGTATTAATGTGCCACGTGGCACATGCGTGTGGGAGTGTGCACATATGTCATTAGTGGGTTATGCATCCTTGAGAGGATATAAGCTAACCCCTTAAGACCACACTATATTCATATACGATTTTTGCATTGATTTTTGCCATGTGGGAGTATGTTTCTATGTTTTTATGGAGGCAACGTGGTGCGTTTTGATGCGAGCGATTGCACAGTTTAAATCGTTACCCTCTATTTTCACATAAATGGAGGGGATACGTGGTGCATGCTCATTCATTGGCGAATCATTTTATTAGACATGTGGCTCACTCCGATGCATTGGACACAGTGGATCACATGAACATCAGATCTGACACAACAGATTTACCTCGATATATCTGATTTTTGCAAGTATGCAGAAAATTATGATTGTTGAATGTACTTTTTCTCTCTCCTCCAATTACTCAAACCACTTGAGTCAAAATTTCTCTTTTCAAACTACACTTAGTCACACATAAAAAATACAAAATTTTAAATCCTTTCACTCTCTCTCTTCTCTCCTCCATCATCTCGCTCTTGATGGGGGAAATGTGGGTACAAGAAGAAATCTGATGCAGGACGCGGTGGTGAAAACCCTCGTGCCTGATCAATGAACCTGAGGATGACTAAGGATAGCCGGTCAACCCTAACTTACTGGTAGACGAGTCCTACACCCTAAATATGTTCTCTAGCCTAAACCTAAGTGCAGGCAGGCGTGCCGGTCAGCGAAGTCGATTCCGGGTAACCCGGGGAAACTCGCGATGATGGGTAGGGTGAGATCCTCTCGAGCCACGTCCGGAGGCATGGAGTAGCTCATCGTGGAATAGCCGAAGCTGCGTCTCACGCTCAGTGTCAGACCTGACGTACACGTCAGTAATCTCGAACCTATATCCGTACTACCCTACCTACGTCATTCGATGGCGGTGGAGACGAGTAAAAGAAAAGCTTCGAAAAGTAATTGAACTTTAAAATGAGGGGTTGAAGCTAACCTGCAGGGCGGGGTGCCCGGTGAGTCGTGGCAAAGTGGAGAATTGGCTCGTGCACTGGACAAGCGGACGGTAGAAGTAGACCGAATCGGCGACGTCGTGAACACGGAGGAATTCCTCGGCACAGGGTGGAGCTGTCCGATGAGTGGGTGGTGACCCAGTGGAGTGGCGCGGGTCTCGTCGGCGTTAGGCGGTCTGGGAGCAGCCGGTTCACACGGGCAGGGAACGCGGGCGCAGGCAGCGGGAGTGGACGTGATCCCCGCGCAGGAAGAAACGAGTAATTGGTCTGTGTGCAACCCGGGTGCGGAGCCGGGGTGGACAAGCCGTGCAGGTGCAACGGGTGGGTGACGCGGTCGCACCGCGAGAGCAAGTCGGCTGGGTGGAGTGACGTCGGCGCGGAGAAGGTTTGGTCAACCCTTTCACGATTCCAAGAATTCACGCAACGCGCAGAAGAGAAATCATCAGGGGAGGAGGGAGGAACGAAGAACAGGGCCGGATGGGGAGTGTAGGAGGAGCCTTGGGGTGAATTTTGGTGGGGTGAGAGGATGGGTTCGACCGAGCGAAGGGAGGAATTCGGCTGCTCGAGAGATCGAAATCGTGCGAGCGGTGGGAAGTAATTCATTCGCACGTACTAAAGGAAATTAATTTCAGCGATCGGAGGGGATATGTGGGAGATGAGGGCCATGGACGATTGGAGGCCGTGGGGCGATTGACTCCCACTGTGGGGATCGAGTTCCGCAGAAAAAGGATTCCGCGCGGTGCCGAATTGATACGCGGACGGACGTGGAAAATTGATGAGGGGAGCAGAGCCGGGAGTGCTGGGGGGAGGGGTGGAAGAATTCCGCAAAGGAGGGGAGCGGAATCGACTGGACAAGGGGTGGAATTTGTGAAGGTTATGAGAGGGGTGGTGCTGGGATTTGATGCTCGAAAAGCTCTCCAAATCTTCGTCCAAAATAATGATTGCAGCGGAAGGTATTGAATCAAAACATTCAACATCATGGAAGCACCAAGAATAGATGATCTCATCATCCATTCTAGGTGATCCTATCATCTAGTATAGAATAAAATTTATACTTACTTGGATCATTTGAAAGAGTTCTTCAACCGTTCAAGCGTCCGGCCTCTAGCGGTATCCACACAGTCTCCAGACGATCGGATCTCCTCTTGAACACTCGTCACCACGAGAGGAAGAGAAGAGGGAGGAGAAGTTCCACTAGGCTTGCATGGGCACCTCTATTATGGTCGTTCTCCCCCTATTTATAGACTTTGGGAATGTGAACTTTTCACAAAAACCCTTATTATTATGTCTATATCCACCGACGTCCATTGACCTTATGTGTGTGACCCTCTAGGTCCATATATCTCACCAGTTAATGACTCTATCAACCCAATAACACTTATTGGTCCTTCTTATCAATTAACTATATCAACATATAGATTAATTGAATAAGGATCGATTTAACCCAATCGACATGTTGAGTCGCCAGCCCGGTGGGTGCCAAGCTACACCACGTGCTCTAGGAGATATGGAGTATATTAGAACTCTTTCATGGAACCCTACCGTCATTGGTTACCGTGTACGTATAATCCTTCATCCACACGAGACTCATGAATGACTTAGGGTATGGTTAATTGTCAAACCCTAATTCATCACTCAATTCGAGCTCGATGCGAGTAGGAAATCATTGAGAACAACTTCTCTAATATTTCCGCTACCTTGGCCAAGGATTTAACCGCATCTCATTCCTTGAGTCGATCTCCTCATATACCGAGGGTGGATGATCCCATCTTGACCACACAATCATCTTCGTGGACTTCATGTCGTATCCAATATATGACGTTTTAGATATCCCGTGACTAGTGATTCTTATGTCATAATCAAAACATGATCATCCATCCACAAGATGTCTTTGGTGTCTCAAGTCAAAGGACCACATACACAATCATGACATGAATCAACCTGATTGACAATTAGGTATATTACCATTCAGGGATTCATACGGATCAATTCAGTGAACTCTTTCTCCAAAGAGCACCCACTATCTATCCTTAGTGTCTCCACACCGATGGCTATAGGATCGGCCATACTCATCATATGAGATGGATCAGATAGTGCTATTCTTTCCAGATAATTCGATGTCCTTCTCGAATATCCCACGAATAGGAATGTTTAGAACATAGGTTTAAAGACTAGCGATCACTATATTATGATCTCATCATAATTCACTTAGTCATTGCACATGCTCATGGACTTCATTGCAAACATCACACAAGAATGACAATGAATAAATTTTATTTCAATGAACATAAAAAAGATTGATGAAAGTGTGATTGGCTTATAGGCCACATAATATCCATCAGGAGGAAGGTGGGTCGTCGGGGGTGGTAGAGGCCAAGCGGTCGGGCAAACTAGCAGGGATGTTGGGAATTCACCTGGAGGGTGACATTGGAGTTGGGGGAGCGGTAACGGGCAGAAGCTGACGGCGATGCGGGAAGAGAGAGAGAGAGAATTTTGGGTTGAGGAAAGAGTCGGCGGAGGGATTTCGGGGATGAGGGTGGTGAGATTTCGCGGGATGGCAGGGAGAAGAAAAATTCAGGATGGAGAACTTGGGGAGTTCGTGGAGGAGTGGGGTGATGGGAATTCCAAAAATTTCAGGAGGGGTAGGGAAATGGCGGAAACAGGAAGGCGGGAAGGAGTCGGGAGTTGGGGGATGGAACTGGGAAAATCGGGGAAGCAGAATTGGTCAGACGGTGAATTCGCGGGGAAGAGGGCGATGGAATTTGCATGGGGGGGGGGGTGGAACTGGAGATGGTCACGCGTAGGGGAAATGGGGGGGAATCGTGGCGGTGAGGACGTCGACAGAAAATTCAGAACAAGCTGGGAATTTTGGCGTGCGATCGGGAATCCGTGAATTCGGGGAGACGGGAAATGAAGTACAAGTTTCGGGGGAAGGGAAGATCTGGAGGTCGGCGGATAGCAGGCAGAAGCGGAATCGGGGAGGGGTAAATTCGGGAGGAGAGAGAGAGGGGCTCGGATCGCAATTCCGCGCGAGCAGCGGGCACTCGCGAGGACGGAGTGATGGGGTGAGAGGGCAGGGTCACATGGAAGGTAGGGGGAGTACCGGAATTGGGAGAGGAATCGGGGACACCGGGGAGGACGTGGTAGGTGGAAAATCAGGGGAATGGGGTGGAACGTGGAGCGGTGGGGAGAAAAGGGAGGTGCGATGGCGAGGAGATGAAGAGTGCGCGCGGGCAGGAACGGGAGTTGGAGAGGGAGCGGACGCTGCGAGAGGTGGAGGGGGAAGATCTGGAGACGGAGAAATTGTGGGGGTCAGGGGAGCTTCTGGAGAGGATGTCCACGGAGAATGTGGAGGAGCTATAGATGGCGGTTCGTGGAGGGGAACGGGATGAGCTTGGGAAGGTGGAGGAGCTTGCCGGAGAGGGAGGAGATTGACGTGTCGTTTTCGTGCGTCGTTAAAACACAAAGACGATGGTCAAAATTTTTTTATAAAACCGAACTCACAAAGATAAGATATAATAATCAAGTATTGTGTAAGTATCGGGTCGATCCACAGAGAGCAGGGTTGACTTTAATCGCAGAGTTGACTTGGTTAAACTTAGGTTTAAAAGGAGTTTTAAATAAGAGAAAATAAGATGTAAGGAATGGAAATGATATAAATAAGCTAAATAAGAAGTTTTAAGAATTGAAATCTCGGATTTGACAGAGAAAAGTCAAAAGTCAAAGTCAAAGCGTTGACTTTGACTAATAGTAGATGTTCTGCAAAATCAGAGAATCAAACAGAGTCAGAAGATTACGAAAATTAGATATTTGGAAACTAGAGAGAAAATGGAATTTATTGATATATAATTCGTGATTTTTAGATAAGAAATGGATTTATTATGAATTATTGAAAATCAATTATCAGAAAATCCCCGAAATTATCACCTCAGAGGAAATCTTCAAATTGAATGGCCAAATGAAATCCAAATCTTGAAATTTATATGTCAATGGAAAGCTAAGAACTAGAGGAATCTAAAAAGACCAAAATTATCAAATTCTGATTTTTAAATCAAATGTAATTGACCCCGAAAGTCAACATTTGACTTCTGATAAAAGATGAACAGTCCTTGGTCAAATGTCAAATTGGGGGGTCAAATGAACTCGAAATTTGATGATGCTATCCACGGAAAGCTGATGAAAAGAGGAATCCAATGAAATTAAAATCAAGTGATTTGGAATTGTAATCAAAGAGATATCTTATTTTCAAAAGCAGCAACTTTTCGGACCTAAACTTAGGGAAAATGAAGAACGCTATGAACTAATTTGCAAAATTAAGGATTTAAACTTAATAAAAATACAAATTACCTCTTAATAATCGATCGAACCCGATTGCCGCAAGAATGGGGCCTCAATTCTCGTGGATTGAAGCGAATTTGCTCGGATTCTTCCTCGTGGACGTTCGGAATTCAAGGGGAAAATTCGATGAAATCAAGATATGAAATCGTGATTATCATGCTTCAATGGCTGCGTCTCTACACTCTTGGAAGCAGAGGATCACGAGAACTTAAGACCTTCCTCGAAACTCGCTTAATTTCTTCATGAGTAGATCAAAAGTTCAAGAACAAGAGAAGATATTTTTGTAGTTGGTTTGATTAATAGATTGACATAAGAAGAAGGAAATGTCCTAAGATTAACACATAAACCTTAAGTGTCGGTTAATCCATCTAATCGTGACGCAGTCATCATTATTCTACCGGAGCTTGAATTACCGCCCAAGCTTGGCGTTTATCACGGTAGAATAATGAGCTGAATAAGCAACTAGAACTCGCATAGTATCAACCTTGCCCCCTATCCTCAGTCCTCACGGGGCTAAGACCCTAGCCCTAGCCTTGAGCGGGGATATCAGTGACAAGGCCCTCTAACTTTCTCAAGATCGATTCAACCGATGGTGATTAATTCTAAATACGATAAGAAGATAGAACCTGATCCACCGGTGCTCCCTTGGCCTTTCGACACGAAACACTCTTGCCATGTGACAAGCGATCACAAAAGAGGATACGAAGAAGCAAGTCAGGTATCTAGATGCACTTAGTTCGTCACACCGCACAATCCTAGATACCAGGCGAACACACAAGAACATAAGAAGAACAAACAATAATTAAACATACCAAGATAGTTGATCCCTAGCAGCCTTGATCCCAATGGCCAACCTCCAAAAGGAGGCTAATTAGAAGATAAAAAAGGTCTTCCCGAGCCCTAATTATAGCTCAGAAGGCATGGATGGAAAGAGGGGAGAGAGAGGAAGTTGCCCCCAAAAATTTCGGCTTGATCCGCCTTCTGGATCGCTAGATATCGCGTCTGGAAGTTGGAGAAATCTGAGCTGTTGATTTAATTCTCTCTCATACTTTGACTTGGCACGGATTGATGATGGCATTAATTTCCGCGCCTTGATTTCCGTGAACGAGGATAACTGCCGCTCCGATCCGCGTGAAATGATTCTTTCAATCATGGCCTGACACATCGCATCACCGTCAACGATCCGTAGGGAGTGATTCCTGCAATCATTGCCTGACACATCGCATCATCATCAGCGATGCGCGTGAAATGATTTGTTCAATCATGGGCCGACACATCACGTCACGTGTCAGCGATCCTCCTGAAATGCTCTCGTCCAATCCGCTTTCGCCACGTCATCCTCGCTCCTACAAAAAAAGAAAAGACATCTTTGTCTTATTAGGCGGGAGAAAGTCCTCCTTTTTTTTCATTGGCCGCTGCCTCCTCGACTGACGTGCATTGATTTAGGCGGGAAAAAGATATTTTTGTCTTATTAGGCGGGAGAAAATCCTCCTTTTTTTCATTGGCCGCCGCCTCCTCTTGACTGACACGTCTCGGTTATAGACATGTCAGTCAAAACAAAACGCGTGCCCAATCATTGGGCTGACGTCCTTCTTGACTGACACGTGTTTCGGTTATAGTCCGTAATAAAAAAAACAAAACGCGTCTCCAATCATTGGGCTGACGTCCAATGATTGGAGCACGTTTAAATATCTGAACTTGGACGGTTCAGATCGTGACACGTGTCGCGATCTGATTAAATCTGAAAAAGGCTTAATAAATCATTATAAAAATTATAAAATGCCTTTAAATAAATCCAAAATTATATTCCGACTTTAAATATTTATTTCTTATGATTCTGAAGTAGAAAAATTACCAAAAAATACCAGAAAATCAGGAAAAATAGGAATTTTGGTGTAAAGCCGGAGTTAATCATTTTTTATGATGATAACATGCATAAACAGTTGATTTAGTCCAAATAAGCATGTAAAATGCATGATTTTAATACATTAAATAACATGTTATCAGAAGATCTCGCGGAGGAGAAGCTGGGTATGGCCGGAGATGGAGGTTGTAGGAGCTTGAGGGAGGAGGGTGACTGATAACACATAAATGTATGACCCTTAACTCTGAATTTTCATGAATATTTGGCTTAAAAGGAATATATTTATGTGTTATTATGATTAAATTGCTTAATTTTGCTTTATTATGCTTTTATGGTATTTCTTGGATTTTATAATATTTAAATATCCCTCTTGGATTATAAACTGACAAGGAAAATGAATTTTTAAAGCAAAATACATATTTTAGGATTTTTTAAATGGTTTAAATGAATTTTAGAGCATTTTTCTTGATATATCTCTAATTATCTTAAGGTATTTCTGCATATTTATCAATATCAGGGGTATAAATGCAATTTTGGGTCTTCAAAGGTAAGTCAGAGAGCCGCCACCAGATCGCGACACGTGTCGCGATCTGGAAGCCCCGCGTATGACGTGGATGGCACCGTCATCATTGACGATAAGGAGGAAGGAGAGAGAGCGACGTGGCACTCTCTCATTCGTCACGGGCAACCCATCTCGTTTTGTCGTTTTCACCTTCTTTTGTTGTTTTGTTTTACTTTCGTTTCGTCGTTTTGTTATTTTGTTTCGTCGTTTTGTTGCTTCGCTTTTTTCGTTTTGCCGATTCCGTTTTGTCGTTTTGTCGAATCGAAGCTTTGATTAAATCATATTTTATTTCATCGTTACGGAATTTGCTGTTTTGTCGTTTTGCCGAATTCCATTTTGTCGTTTTGTCGAATCAAAGCTTAAATTAAATCATATTTTATTTCATTGTCGAATTCACTGTTTTGTCATTTCTTTCCGCGATTTCGTCGTTTTCTCTAATTAAAATACTAATTTAAATTCTAACTTACCTGCGCTGGTGAGGCAGAAGACGCACGTCGTCTTCTAAATTAAATCATGCGCTGGTGAGGCGAATAAGAGAGCGAGGTGGCGCTCTCTTATTCGTGCGAAGAAGTAACGCTTGCTTACCTTTTATTTTGTCGTTTAGTCACTAACCTGTGCAGGTGACGTGGCGAGCATCCGATGGTCAGCTTCAAGTCGACGTGGCACGATCGCATGGGCTCATCGGTTAGTGACTGTATTAAGAAGATCAGACCATCTGATCGACGGCCACGAATGCTCCAACATGGAAGGCTGATATCTTCTGATCCAGCTGTCCAATTGAGCTGAATTTTTGGTGGGATACCAACCTCGCTGTGCTCTTTCCATCCGCACGGTCGGATTTTCCGTTGGAATTCTGGAAACACCGAGAATTGATCTCATCCGTTAGATTGTTGGAAACCCTAACTTCTAAAAGCACTCCTCCTTCCATTCCGAAATTCTTGTCTTTTGGCTCTCTCTTGAGACCAGGTCACCAGCAGGAAAGGGGGAGAAGCTTAGGCCCAAGCTAGGCATCATCGGATGATTGAGTTTGTTCTGGAGAAGGAGAACAAGAGGAGATCGTCGTCGTAGCGAATCAAGCACCACCCGGCCTAGGATTGGCACCAACACGGGGTTTGTGGGAAGATTTTGAGGAGGGATTCTCTTGTAAGCCTTTTCCATGGATAATGTAGGACCTTTTCTTCTATTTTAATTGTAGGTTATTACATTCACTTCACAAATCATACCTAAACCACATCATCTATCTCCATACGATTTCACCTCTCTTATCTCCCCTTCATTTCTCTTTTCTCACCTTCAATCAATCTCTACCCTTCCAATTCTAATCTCTTTTCCTCTAATTAGAACTACAGAAATATAATCTCACCAATTACATCCATTACCTCTATATAATTAACCTTCTAACTTCTAATATCCTCCACTATAGGAATTCATCCCTTCTTCTACTTTCGTCTCAACCCTCATTACCTAGATTCCCTGAGGATCGACCCTTGCTTACTACTGTCCTAAGTGAGGAATTATAAATGTATTGCATGAATTAGAACACACAACAACGATATAATCAAACCGAGCTTTAGTTCATCAGTGACCTGCGGGAGGAGGAGGAATATGAGAATATGGTGGCGCGGCGGTCCGGAGGCGGCAGCGGCTTGAGGACGGCGGCGTCGCGATGACGATGGTGAAGAATTCGTGGCCGGGGCAAGGAGTGGCGGCGGTCGTCGTGGTGGCGGCGGCACAAAGGCGTGCGGCGGCGGCGGCGGCGGCGGTTGGACTCCTTCCCCGGCCTTCCTTGAGCAGCCACTTGAGAGGGAGATCACTCCTTTCTTTCTTCAAATGACGGCTAGGGTTTGTGGGGGGGGGGGGTCCCTTCCCCTCTTATAGAGCCCATAATGGGCTGAGAGGGGAAAGGGCCCACTTGAGGCCCACAACCCACACCTAACATGCTCATAGAAAGAAATAAGGTTCACAAAGAAAGATGGGCTTCAAGAATGGGATCCCGAAAAGGGAAGAACCCACCCAGAAGCCTAAAAGGGAGAGAAGAAATAAACGAGGACCCGCTTAAACACGTGCGGGTAAAAAGTTCATAATAAAGAAATAAAGATAAGCAGATAGATCCGCGCGCGCAAAAGGGCTCCTCCGACGCCGTGGTATCGTGTCTTGGTGGCGACAGGGGTCGTACACCACCAAAATCCTTGCGATAAGAATATTGGAGAGTAAGAAGCGAGGGAGAGTGAGAGAGAAGCGGGTGTGATTCTTAGATGGTGAAGTGGGCGTGATTTTGAGGTGGTGACAATAATAACAAAGAGATTGAGAAGAGGATGAAAAATGTCGCAATGGAGACTGATAACATGCATTTATAACCTGAATTCTTACCCTAATTAACTCATATTCCTGCTTATTTTATGTGAATAGGATGCATGTTATCATACTTTTTAGGAATTATCTCCATTGGCATGTCATTTCACTAAAGTTGATATTTACGCATAAATTAGAAATAATTTCATTCTTAAGATATGATTAATCTTTTTAGATTAACAGGAGTTAATCTATATTATTACATGATTTTTTTGACTTTTAGTAAAATGTTTGGAAGGATGATTTTAGGATGAATTTATGATTTAGAATGTTTAATTAGAACCTATTTAATGAAATTTTAATTCATCCTTATTTCCTTTTTGAAAACATATTTTAAAATGGCATAATATTAAAAAAAGGAAAGAATTTATGATCCAATGGAGAAAAATTTCAATTAAAAAAAGGAGTTGTATATTTTAAATTATGAATTTCTAAAGTTTTTATACGAATTTTTTTCCAATTTTTTTAATTGATTTTTTTAATTGATTTTCTTTAGTATTTTTTTTTATTTAAAATCGCGAAAAAGGGGTAAGCTTACCTCGGAGCTGACGTGGCCAGCGGGCCCCGGCAGGGCTGATGTGGCGAGCGAGCCCACGTGGCGTGCGGTTCCACCGCGCCGTTATGACGTGGCGCTGAGGCCACGTGGCAGGGCGCGTGTGGCCCGCGCGCAGGAGGCGCGCCAAGTGGCAGGGAGGCCACGTGGGCGCCCGTGTGGGGTGCCACGTGTGCGGAGCAGAGAGGAGAATAAGGAACGTTGATAGGGGAAGCAACTCCCCTATTTATCCGCGTGCTTTCCCTATTTTTAACCCGTGTGGGACTATGTTCCCACACGGTTTTCTTTTGCAGGCCACGTGGACTCACGGCGGACGTCGGATCGGGACGGGAATCAACCTCAACAATTGATCGCGTGGACCGGAGTCCACGCGATCGTCTAATCAGACACGTGGGTATTACTTACCTTAAGTGACGCGATCGGAGGGACAGGCGATGGCCACGTGGCGACAGGAAAATCATCCGATTACCATCGCGCGATCGCGATCTAACGGCATCCAGTGAAGCTGCGTGGACTGACTTGGAGCATCGGATCTTCATCACGATCAAATAATCGGACGGCGCTGGAGACTCCAGGAAGAACTTCACGATCGCGGCGCGATCGAGCCGCGATCGCGGCGCGATCGAGCCGCGATCGAAGCGGAAATGAAGCGGAAATGAAGCGGAAATGGAGCGGAATCAGCCCCCATCGATCGGCAAGCGATCGACGAAGCTTGAGCGGTAAGATTGACGCCCGATCGCGGCCCAATCGTGGCGCGATCGTGGCGAAAATCGTGGAGAAAATCGTGGCACACGTGAAGTGAAATTGAAGCCGAAATCAAGCCGATTCGTCGCGGATTTGAAGCCACAACCCACGCCCAAAGAATCGCCTCCATGAAGCTTGAAAACCGCTCCCACGAATTCTCCAATTGACCACGATCTTCGGCCTAATTCTCCCTTTAAAAACTCATGTACTCCTTCTTTTGTTCTTAACTTTTGATCGACTCGTGAAGAAATTAAGCGAGTTTCGAGGAAGATCTTAAGTTCTCGTGATCCTCTGCTTCCAAGAGTGTAGAGACGCAGCCATTGAAGCATGATAATCACGATTTCATCTCTTGATTTCATCGAATTTTCCCCTTGAATTCCGAACGTCCACGAGGAAGAATCCGAGCAAATTCGCTTCAATCCACGAGAATTGAGGCCCCATTCTTGCGGCAATCGGGTTAGTAGTGAGGTTCGATCGATTATCAAGAGGTAATTTGTATTTTTATTAGGTTTAGATCTTTAATTTCGCAAATTAGATCATAGTGTTCTTCATTTTCACCAATTTTAGGTCCGAAAAGTCGCTGATTTTGAAAATAGGATATCTCTTTGATTATAATTCCAAATCACTTGATTTTAGTTTCATTGGATTCCTCTTTTCATCAGCTTTCCGTGGATAGCAATTTCATCAAATTCTGAGTTCATTTTCCCCTTCAATTTAACGTTTGACCACGGACTGTTCATCTTTCATCAGAAGTCAAACGTTGACTTTCGTGGTCAATTACTTTTTATTGGCAAATCAGAATTTGATAATTTCGGTCTTGTTGGATTCCTCTAGTTCTTAGCTTTCTATTGACATATAAATTGCAAGATTTGGATTTCATTTGGGCATTCAATTTGAAGATTTCCTCTGAGGTGTTCATTTCGGGGATTTTCTGATCATTGATTTTCAATAATTCATAATAAATCCATTTCTTATCCAAAAATTACAAAAATTATATCAATAAATTCCATTTTCTCTCTATTTTCCAAATATATAATTTTCGTAATCTTCTGACTCTGTTTGATTCTCTGATTTTGCAGAACACCTACTGCTGGTCAAAGTCAACGCTTTGACTTTGACTTTTGACTTTTCTCTGTCAAATCCGAGATTTCAATTCTTTAAACTTCTTATTTATCTTATTTATATCATTTCCATATCTTAAATCTTATTTTCTCTTATCTAAAACTCCTTTTAAACCTAAGTTTGACCAAGTCAACTCTGCGATTAAAGTCAACCCTGCTCTCTGTGGATCGACCCGATACTTACCCAGTACTTGATTATTCTATCTTGTCTTTGTGAGTTCGGTTTTATAAATTTTGTTTGACCATCGTATTTGTGTTTCAACGACGCACAAAAACGACTCGTCAGAGACAAATTTATTTTCTCCCTCAAATGCATGAGAGAGAAAGGGGAGAAGATTGTGATCGGATAAGGGAGAGAAGGGAAGAAGACGAGGAGAGGAAAAAGAAGAGAGGTGGAGAAAAGGAGAGACATGAAGAGAGAAAGAGGGAGTTTGGAGAGATGTGGTGGAGGGGAGGAGGAAGAAGAGAAGAGAGCTTACGCAATAGGAAAATTTCCATTGTGCGTGCGAGAGAGAGTAGAGGAGGGAGGATAAAGAAAAAAGAGAGAGTGCGAGACGGTGAGAGAGGAGAGGGAAGTGGAGGAGGTGAGAAAGAGCTTACACGATGGAAATTCTTTTCCATCGCATATACTTCGGAGAGAAAGAGAGAGTAGAGAAAGAGCTTACATGATAGAAACTCTTTTCTGTCATGTGCGCTGATAACGTGTCATTGATGTATTTATTTTCATAATTATAAATAGATTTTAACACTTAATTCTTACTAACATAATGCACATTATCATGTTTTTTATAATATATTTGCTTTCATCATTTCATTCTGCTTATATACTCAACTTTCATCTATTTACTGCTAATTAGGTAAAAAAAATATGAATATGTCCTATCATACATGATTATTTTCAATTGCTTATACCATGAGACAACCCCCAAATGAAAATTTCAAAGTCAAGTGACTGAATTCTCACATTTTCTACGAGTTATACGAATACAAGGATATAGGCACATGAGTTGGAAAGCATGGATACGAATGTTGATGAGAGGAAGGAGGAAATAACTCTCCACCAAATTTGAACACCAAGTCAACCCTAAATCACCATTCCATTGTGCAATAAAAAATTTTCAATCTTTGAAAGGAGATTAAAATTGTTTCATCGGATAATCTCATCTTTGGATACATCCTTCTTCTCACAGATCAATTTTACTTTCTTAATCTAAAAAATACCAAAATATTCTTTGTTTTAAATCTTTGACTATTCTCCCTATGGATTCGACCTTGACCTGCCACTATTCTAAATTTTAAAATCAAATTTTAAGAGCTGAGTATCATTTTTGATACATGAATTTGTATCTTCAAGGACCATGACTTTACGCTTATCATATGGATATGCATATCATCCTAATCTTTTTGCTCTATTAAGTGAAAAATAATCTATATGAATACTCCTCTATATCTCTCTATATTTCAATATATATATATATATATATATATATATATATATCAATTTACCTATATCTATGAATCTAAATTTCTGAGACAATTGCTACAATATCTATCTTCTCATGAGGTATTTATCATCTACATATCTATATTTATAAATCTATATTTCTGCAGTAGTATTTATCTATATATAGAGCTATTTATCAATCTATATACCTATGCAGATATATATATATATATATATATATATATATAAATTGCTATTGAATAGGTTGATAACATGCTAATTAGACATGATAATACATGATTATTAATGCATATTAAGGAATAAAAGATTTCATTCCTATGCATGTTATCATATTTATGAGTATTTATCTATCATTCTATGAAAAAGTCATTATAATATCAAAATAATTTAAATTAGGGTTAATTATGATGAATTAAAAATAAATAATTTCATAACCCATCTTTACTTGAGATTTTAATCAGTTTTTAATGCTAAATAATAAGAGAAATGATTTTATAAACATTAATTTAATTTTCTAAGTTTTAAAATCTTAAAGAAATGAATGTATTTTTGAAATAGAAATTAAATCTCTTATTATTTATTAAATTTGACTTTTTAGAATGATAGATAATTTAATTTCTGATCAAATGAAAGAAATTTGGATTAATTTGGAGTTATATTTTGAAAGTTACAAATTTTCTATTTTTAGGGATTTTTCTAGATTTTTTCTGAATTTTTTTGAAATTTTAATGAATTTATAAGGATTTTTTGGAATTAAAAATTGATTTTTAAGATTATTTCTAGGGCGCAGGTGACGTGGAGCAATCTGGAGCGTCCGATCGATTGCAATCGATGATCAAGGGCGCGATGCGACGTGGCGCAACATAGGACATTTAATCGCGCGATTTAATCGTCATCGTTGATCTTTACTTAAAGGCGCGGGTATGTGGCGTGATCTGATTCGTCAAGAATCATTTTAATCTCAGCCGTTGATCAAGAGGAGTTATAACAGTTGAGATTAAAACTGACGAAAAACGCATCTGAGCATCCAATCGCGATCCACCGGCGGACGTTACATGCGTTACTTGTAACGCTCGCGATGTGGCTTCATCTCAACGGTCGATCGAAGATCCAACGGCCACAAATTAATGGCAACGAGTCGCATCTGATGCGTTTCATCAGAGCCGTTGATCGCGAATTAAAGGCTGATCGGATGGTTACGCCCAAATCACCCTATAAATTGAGATGTTCTTCAAGATTGTAAAGCATTCGATAGCAATTCGAGTAAATCGAACTCTTTAGACACCAAATCTCTTGAATCTCTTGTTCCCAATTTCTTCTAGACCCAATTCCGCGTCCTCGGAGTGCTTGAGATCAAGATTTCAATGATCGACTAGGAAGAAATCGACGCTTGAACTCCACAATCGTGATTTTCTGAATTTTGATGAATAGGCTTGATTTTGGCGATTAATTGGATCAATTCGATCACAATTGTGGGTTAGGGATCATGTTTTATCCTAGTCTATCTTCATATAGCTTTTAATTTCATTTTAGAATTGTAATTTGATTTAATTTCAGTCTTAATTTTTGTTTTTGCGATTAGAATTTTTCAGAAATTTCACCTATGTTCAATCTTTGATTTTCCGCGAAATCAAAGTCAAGTTCAATAATTTTTGATTCCGATGATTCGTCTTCAAGTCCTCTTTCTTAAAATATCAAATTACTTAATTTCTATCATTGATTCATCGTCCGCTTTGATGAAATTCGAAGAGATCATAAAAATTTTCTTAATTCCGTGTGGATTCGACCCATATTTACCATTATACCCTTCAATTCGTGAATTAATCTTGAAGTTGGTAAGTTTGGACTTTATTTTGACTCTTGACGGTGTATTTTTAACGACCATACAGTCTCGATATGTCAAATGGCACCACTGTCGGGTAATTAAGGCATAATTTTGATCAATTTAGTCAATTTTGACTTGGTCAACTTGAATTTTTCTTTAATTTCTTTAAATTCACTCACATTGATCATACACGAAGTGATCCAAAGTAGAAATTCATCTTCGAGATCCTTAATTGATCAGATTAAGAGATTTTTGTCTCTTTTCTAAGAATTACGGGCGATCATTTCATCAAATTTGCGTTAAGGGTGCTTCACTCTCATGGATACCGACACTTAAGTACGATTGATGTCAAGTTTTGATAATTTATAAGTATTTATAAGTTATTCATCTAAATATCTGCTCTACCCTTCCATGAGACGACAGACCGCTTGGAGATTACGAAATAATCCTTTAAACGTAGATCTTTTTGAACAATCCTCACAATCCCTCGACACTACCGAGATTTCTTCCACCGTAGAACCGATATAACCAGTAGAAATGGCCCAGAACGACGAGAGAAATGCAAGGAAACGCCTTAGTGACTATGCCAGGCCCATCCTCCAAAGACCTGTCACCCGAATTCACGCACCCCTAAATAGAGGGGTGAATTTTAGGATAGATTTGCATGTTATGAGTATGCTTCCTATATTCCATGGTAAACCTTTTGAGGATCCATATATACACGTAGATGAGCTATCACAACTATGTGAAATCAATCATCTTCAGAATGTCCCTGCCAACACAATGAAGATGAAACTCTTTCCCGCTACCCTTAGAGACCGAGCCAAGGATTAGTTTTTAAAATTAGGGATAGAATTCATTAATTGGACCAAGATGAAGGAAAATTTTTAAGAAAAATATTATTCCATAGGGAAAACCACCTCTGTCTTGAAAGCCATCCGCGAGTTTATCCAAGGCACGAGTGAAACCTTTCATGAGGCCTGGGAGCGACTTAGAGACCTCACTAGGGACTGTCCACACCATGAAGTGTCTAACCATGAATTAACGCAAATCTTTTATGATGGGTTATGCCTGTAAGATAGATATCTTTTAGATGCAGCAAGTGGCGGCACCTTCATGAGCAAATATGAAGACGAAGATATGGAACTCATCAAGACGGTGGCGGAGAATAATCACCACAATGCGGTTAAACCATTTGAAAGAGGCGCGATGCCAAAGGGACAGATGATCAACACAAAATTAGTGGAGACGGGAATGCTCCTTGAAAGAATCGATAAAATGGCGGAAGTATATAATCTCTTATTTGACCGATTGAACATACACAACGGTTCTGAAGGACTCGCCCCTGTCTCGCTCCAAGAAGAGTCGCCACGTGTCAATTGCTCTAGATTTGACCACGTTAAATTAGAATTCCTAGTAATGGCAATCCAAGGGCAGGGCATGTTCAGACAAGGTCTATCAGGAGGACCGACTCAACAAGGACAACCGATCCTAGGAGCGATCTTGCAATTGATGGAGCAAATGACGCGGATGAATTCACACGTGGATGAAAGTCAAGACTTCGTTAAGACGAACGTCCAAGCGATGACCAATAATAAGAAGGCTAAGCAAGTACCTTTTTCTGACCAACTACCCTCGCAGGCAATGGCCAACCCCATGAATCAAGGGGGCTCGTCATGCCAGACACATAACTTGAATCATGTTCACATCGTCGAGGAGGCTGTGGAAACGACATTAGCAATATCGAGCCTTCGGAGTGGCAAAGACCTACCAGATTCATACAAGGATCATCCAACCCACCAAGGCCCCATCGATGAAGAAACACCAATTATTGTAGAGCACGATAGCGATTCGGAGGACGAAGAAGAACAGACCAAGGGTGAACCTAACCCTGATACATACAAGTCTCCTGTACCTTATCCTCAAGCACTTAATCACCCAAAAGCCAAGATTAGTGAAATCGATGACTATTTACTAGAAGCCTTTAAGAAGGTAACTATTACCATTCCCTTAATAGATGCCATCAAGCATATCCCATCGTATGCTAAATTTCTCAAAGGTATATGCACACCCCATAGAAACCGTAGAAGGATCCAACTTAGTGAAATGGTGAGTTCAATTATGATGAATTCCCTACCTATTAAAAAGAGAGATCCGGGAGCACCCATGATAACGAGTGAAATAGGAGGAATGTCCTTTACTAGATCCTTGCTGGATACTGGAGCTAGTATTAACATCCTCCCTAAATCCGTATTCAACCATCATCATGTAGGGGAATTGCAACCTTTCCTTGTAGAACTATGCTTAGCAGATGGATCGGTAAGGAAACCACATAGTATAGTAGAAGATGTCATAATCAAAATAGAAGATTGTTGTTTCGTAATAGACTTCCTAGTCGTTGATATGAAAACTACTAAGGAGCTTAGTCAAGCCCCAATCATCTTTGGATGACCCTTCCTAGCTATCGTGCAAGCCGTCACATATTGTGGGAAAGGAGAAGTAATTCTCAAGGTGGGAGAGCACACGGTGAAGGTCGAGATCAACAAGCTTATAAAATACCCTTCATGGGCTTCCGAGGAATTGGGAGCCATCGACTTCTCCGACGACAAGGATATTGACGCCTGCATAGAAGAAGTGACGATGATCGATGAGGAAGCAAGATTTGAAGAGCTACCATTGCACGAGCCTACCTTGGAGCTCAAGACTCTCCCATCAACACTCAAGTATGCCTTCCTTGATGAAGAGAAAGCAAAACCGGTGATTATTTCGTCCAAGTTGGATATTAAGCAGGATGAACACTTACTAGAAGTATTAAGGCAGAATGCGACACAATCGGTTGGACCCTGACAGACCTTAAAGGGTTGGACCCTTCACTATGCACTCATCGCATATTCCTAGAGGGTGAGTCATGACCCGTTAGGGAGGCCCAGAGAGGACTCAACCCGAAGGTATGGGAGGCAATGAAAGATGAAATTCTTAAATGGCTAAATGCACAAATCATTTACCCCATATCTGATAACCAAGGGGTGAGTCCGATGCACGTTGTTCCAAAGAAAGCTGGAGTAACGGTCACGATAAATGAGAAAGGCGAGGAGATCTAGACACACCTTCCGACAAAATGGAGAGTCTGCATCGATTATCAGAAGCTAAACTCTACAACGAAGAAAGACCACTTCCCTCTACCGTTCATCGAACAAATCCTGGACTAATCGGAAAGATCAAAGTACTTCTACTTCTTGGATGGATATTCAGGCTATAACCAAATTGCGATCCATCCCGAGGATTAAGAGAAGACGATGTTCACATGTCCTTTTGTCACATTCGCATTCAGACGCATGCCATTCAGACTGTGTAATGCCCCTGTGACATTTCAACGATGCATGCCGGAAATCTTCTCCGACTCTCTTGGCGACAACTTATAAGTTTTCATGGCAATATCTCTTTCTTTGGAAACGCTGTCTTGCTCACTTGACCAAGATCCTCGAGGTCTATGTTCAGAAACGACTGGTGCTGAGTTGGGAGAAATCCCATTTTATAGTACAAGAGGGAGTAGTGCTCGGGCATATAGTCTCAGGAAAAAGACTAAAGGTGGATAAGGCCAAGATAGAGTTCATCCAAAGCCTCCCTCTTCCAGCTACCATACGAGATTTGAGAAGCTTTCTCGGGCACATTGGCTTATATCAGAGATTCATACAAGACTTTGTGATAGTCTCCAAGCCACTCACCACCCTTCTTTGCAAAGACAAAGAATTCATCATTGACGAAGAAAGGAAGCGCGCATTTGTGATGCTAAAGCAAGCACTGATCGAGGCAACAATTCTTCAAAGTCCTAATTGGGACTTACCATTCGAGATCATGTGCGACGCTTTGGACTACGTATTGGGAGCGGTCTTGGGGCAATGACGGGACAAGAAGCTGTTGGCCATATCCACTTATCGTGTCTCCATGTTCCAAGTAGAGGAGGCATTGGTGACACATTCGTCGACGAGCATCTCCTTGCCATCTTGAGCCATGCCCAATGGTATGCACACATCGTCAACTTCATCGTGATTGGATTGATCTCGGAGTATTGGAATCGTCATCAACGAGATAAGTTCTTCCATGACCTCAAGTACTACTTTTGGGAAGAACCACTCCTATTCTATCAAGGATACTATCAGATCATCCAGAGATGCATACCAGAGGAGGAGCAAGGAGACATCTTGGCGATGTGTCACTCATCGACGTGCGGAGGTCATTTCGCAGTACGCAAGTCCACTGACAAAATCCTCTAGAGCGGCTTCTACTGGCCCAACATCTTCAAGGATGCCAACCGTTTCTACACAGAATGCCTATAGTGTTAACAACATTAAGCATCTCCAAGCGAGATGTAATGCCAATGAGGCCGATACTTGAAATGGAGATTTTTGATCTTTGGGGGATAGACTTCATGGGATCTTTCCCACCTTCTGACGGGAAATAGTACATCTTGGTAGCAATCGATTATGTGTCCAAGTAGGTCGAAGCAATCCCCACTAGGACAAACGACCATCGGGAGGTGCTCAGATTTGTTACGAGATGCATCTTTGCCCGATACTGTTGCCCGAGGGCCATCATCAGCGATGGAAGCTCACACTTCAACAATGCGTATTTATGGGCATTGCGGAAGAAGTATAAAGTACACCACCGCATCACCACTCTATACCACCCCCAGGCAAATGGGCAAGTAGAGGTAAGCAATAGAGAAGTCAAGAGCATTCTAAAGAAGATAATTAGACCAGATGGGAAAGATTTGACACACAAGCTCCCCAACGCACTATGGGTATACCGAACGGCATACATGACACCCATTGGGATGTCTCCCTTTCAGCTTATCTTCGGGAAAGCTTGTGACCTTCTGGTTGAGCTTGAGCATCGAGCCTATTGGGCCATCAAAGAGCTCAACCTATCTCTGGACGAAGCAGGGAAATACGGACTTCTCTAGCTTCAAGAGTTGCAAGAGTTAAGGCACAACGCGTACGAGAACACGATGATCTTCAAGGAGAAGACGAAGGCCTTTCACGACCGATAAATTAGACGATGATCCTTTCAGGTCAATGACAAGGTCTGGCTCTACAATTCTTGCCTTAAGCTCTTTCCTGGGAAGCTACGTAATGAAATGAATACGTGCGGCCGTTGAATACACACGATGTCGTGTCAAAACAAAGTCCAAACTTACCAATTTATCGATTAATTCACGAATTGAAGGGTATAATGATAAATAATGGTCGAATCCACAGAGAATTAGGAAAATTTGAGAGATATCTTTGAAATATGATCAAATCAGAGCATGAATTGAGTTTAGAAATTAGGCAATTTAGTATACTAAGAAAGATAACTCAATTGCGAATCCACGAAATCAAAAATTGAGTGATTTGGATTAGACTTCGCAGAGTAATCGAAGTTTGAAGTTGAGATGAAAATTCGATCGCGAAATTGATTTAAAACCGAAATTAAACTGAAATTAAACAATCTATGATTTAAATGTAAATCTAATGCTAAATGATGAAAGATTCATATGAAAACACGCAATCTAACCCAAAGTCGCGCTCGAAATGATCCAATTAATTGACGGATTCATGGCTATTCATTCCACGATCTCGAAGACAAAGATGTCGTTCGAGATGTGATTTCTCCTTACTCCTTCGATCAAATTCTGATTTCAAACACTCCTCGGATGCCGAAACGAGTCAAGAAGCTAAAGAAATCAAAAGACTCTCAAATTGTGGTGTCTAGACAGTTAGATTTGCTCGAATATCCAAGGGTGGATCTCCGTTGTGAAGAACAGTTCAATTTATAAGAAGATTTGGGCGTAATCGTCGGATGGGTTCATCGCGATCAACAGCTGAGATGACACGCCTGTTGACAAATCGACACGATTAAGTCGTGAGCGTCCGATCTTCAATGGAGCGTCCGGATGCGTCCACATCGTGCATAGAAAAGATGGCGTCTCTTTGATTCGTCTGTTGGATCTGCATCCGACGATTGCGATAAGTCGAGGGGTTCACCGATCACGATTAATCGTGACCGTTATAACTCCCTTGATGGACAGCTGAGATTAAACGCGATTTAATCGAATCGATGCTTTATGATATGCTGCCACGTAAACCTTGAGTAAGTGACATCCGACGCACGTGATTAAATCACGCGATCGGATGTCTTAAATAATGCCACGTTGATGGGACGAGACTGCGAGGTCGTCGATTTCACACAGTCTCGTGTCAAAAATAATACCGAACTTACCAATTTTGGGAAATTAACTCGAATTGAGTGGCATAATGGTAAATAAGGGTCGAATCCACATGGAATTCAGACATTTTTGAGATATCTTTTGGAAATTGATCAAATTGGACGATGAATTGAGCTGAGAAATTAGGAAAAATGGTAGATTTAGAAAGATAACTCAAGGATCTATCCACGGAATTGAAAATCACTCCATTTGGATTAGTAATCACAGAGAAATCAAGGAGTGAAGTGGGATGAAATTTTCAGAATCGCAAAGAACATAAATTGAAATTAAAAACAAAATTGAGCTAAATTAAGATCCTAAACTAAAAATTGATGATACATGACGATAGATTAGAGGGAAAAATTATTTTCTAACCCGAGGTAACGATCAAATCGATCCAATTGATCGCCGGATCGAGGGCTATTCATTCCGCAAATTCAAACGTGAACATCGGTGTTCAAGAGACAAATTCTCCATGATCGATCGACAAAATCTCACTTTTAAACACTCCATTGATGCGAAATCGAGTCTAGAAGCGATTACAAGTGAGAGATTCAAGAGGGGAAGGGTTTGGATGGGTTGATTAAGCGAAATCCTCCAAGAATGCTTACAAAAATCGAAGAATGCCTCATTTTATAGGCGAATTGGGCGTAACCGTTGATTTATTTTAATCAACGGTTACGATGAAACGGTCCATCCTGGAACCGTTGCGTTAAATCACAATCGTTGGATCGCGATGGACGGTCCTGATGAAGCCTTTAAGAGATGTGCTATAAAACGAATTTAATCGCTGCCGTTGGATCCTGATCCGACGCGTCAGATGCTTTGCCCGCAATTGAATCACGACCGTTATAACTCCCGATTAAAGGCACGTGCATGATCATAGATCAGTGGTCCGCGTGTACACGCGATCGACGCGCAGATTTCCGATGCGCTGCCGATCCGACGTCTGCTATTTCTCCACGTGGGCTGCAATTAAAACAACTGTGTGGGAGTTAGTCCCACACGGGAAAAATTAAGAGAGAGGGATGTGTTTATAAGGTGCGACGATTAGGTGAGTTTAATAATTTGTCTCTCGATAATCGGGAGACCTATATATATTATTAAAGTATATAAGGTAAATATAAATACAGCCGACGTGTCACCCTCGCGCCATGCAGGCGCTCGCATGGGCTCGCGTGGCTCTGCCACGTGGCCACAGTGCCACGTCGCACCCACGTGGGACCCGCGCGAAAATCACCCCCCTTTTTATCATTTTTTAATTATTTTAAACGTTTTAAATCGAAAATAAAATCGAAAAAATCCCTAAAAATTGTAAAAATCATAACTTTCAAAATACAACTCCAAATTAATCCAAATTTCTTTCATTTGATCTGAAATTTAATTATCTATCATTATAAAAAGTCAAATTATTTAAATAATAAGATATTTAATTCTTATTTCAAAAATACATTCATTTCTTTTAGATTTTAACTTTAGAAAATTAAATGAATGTTCATAAAAATGATTTCTCTCATTATTTAACTTTAAAAACCACTTATAATCTCAAGTAAAGATAGGTTATAAAATCTTTAATCTTTAATTCAACATAATTAACCCTAAATTAATGCATTTTGAGATTATAACATAAAATTTCATGAAATGATAGAAATGCACTCAAAGTATGATAACATGCACATAAATGGAATGTTTTATGCCTTATTTTGCATTAATAATCATGTTTTATCATGTTAAGATTACATGTTATCACACATCACGTGAAATAAAATAGAAAAGAACATAGTCCCACACGGCTTAAATAAAAGGATATAATCGGTTTATAACTGTAAGAGCACTAGTTTCGATGTATTGTTAACTCTTGAATTAGGACCTATTAATTTTACTATTAATTTTTTATTCTCTTGTATTAATTAGTTTGAAGTAGTATTAATTTGTTATCTGTTTCTTTTGTTAGAAATTTCAATTGCTATTAATATGAACTATGATTAACACATTAATGGTTTCAGGAATGTTAAAGTTGTCTACTCATTCTCAACTTTATTAACTATCTTATCTACTTATTTTCCAACTTAACCTTGGCTGGTATTAACCCCTGTTTAACTCAGGTTCACATTATTATTCCCGTTGAGGGTAACATGGTAATCTCTTCTTCTCTTCTAACACGAGGTGATATATATGAGTTAGGGTTTTGAAAAAAGGCATCGCTTCAAAAATCGTGAATGTGAAAAAGAGAAAAACCCCTGATCGTCTTCAAGCAATACGAACGCCCCTATGTGCAATCTGATTGAAAGAGGATCGATCGTCTTCAATCAATACGAACGCCCGTTTGTGCAATCTGATTAAAAGAGGATCGATCGTCAGATCTGTTTCTCTTCCGAGCAACAAATCGTATGCATTGAGCATTTGATCAAGTCAGAAACTTCCGACATCACTCTGACGGTTTTTTGATCGATTCTTCTTACGCGGTTTTTTTTTATTTGTTCTTGTGTTATTGGCCTATTTATCACTGTGATCACTAGTGTCTCAAACGATAATCCATATTTTCATTTTTCTTGCAATAGCTTGATCTCGCATTCGTAAAACTCTAATCTCCGTGTCAAGGTACGCATATTGTTCTGGGTTATTATCCAAATCTAGCCCCAACTCTCATATTTTATCCAAATCTAGCACGAACTCTCGTATTCTCCAAATCTAGCCCCAACTCTCAGTTTTTTATCCAAATCTAGCACAGCCGCTATTTTTGAATCTTCCCGATCCAGTTGGCAGCCAAGTAAGCCAAGCGAGATCCACGTAGCAGCCACGTCATAGAAAAATAAATCGATAGAGAGAGAGAGAGAAATAGAGAGAGAGAGAGGCGGGAGAGAAAGAGAGGGAGGGCGATAGAGAGAGAGAGGGAGGCCGGGAGAGGGAGAGGGGAGGGAGGGAGAGGAGAGCGGGAGAGAGAGAGGGAGGGAGGGAGAGCGGGAGAGAGAGGGAGAGAGGGAGGTCGGGAGAGCGGGAGAGGGAGGGATGGAGAGCGGGAGAGAGAGAGGGAGGGAGGGAGAGCTGGAGAGAGAGAGGGAGGGAGGGAGAGCTGGAGAGAGAGGGAGAGAGGGAGGTCGGGAGAGCGGGAGAGAGAGGGAGGGAAGGAGGTCAGGAGAGGGAGGAAGGGAGGGAGGTCGGGAGGGGGAGGGAGGGAGGGAGAGCTGGAGAGAGAGGAAGAGAGGGAATTCGGGAGATAGAGGGAGGTCGGGAGAGTGGGAGAGAGAGGGAAGGAGGGAGAGCGGGAGAGAGAGGGAGGGAGGGAGAGCGGGAGAGGGAGGGAAGGAGGGAGGTCGGGAGAGAGATAGGGAGGGAGGGAGAGCAGGAGAGAGAGGGGGAGAGGGAATTCGGGAGAGAGAGGGAGGTCGGGAGAGCGGGAGAGAGAGGGAGGGAAGGAGGTCGGGAGAGGGAGGAAGGGAGGGAGGTCGGGAGGGGGAGGGAGGGAGGTCGGGAGGGGGAGGGAGGGAGGGAGAGCGGATTCAGGAGAGACTCTTGAATTCATTTTGCATTCATTGAGAGTCTCCAATTCTCTTACAACTCTTGTACCTTTATTCGTGGCATTTCTTGAAATAGAAAATCCATGATTCTGTTCTTGCTTTTGTTCTACCCCGGTGAAATGGAGGATCTTACCAGACTAACTAGATAATCTTCGAATAACTCTGATCATGGAATCGAGTTATAGCAATTGTTAGGGGCTGTAAAAGGTTGACGCTCTCCCTCCCTCCCTCCCCCTCCCTCCCTCCCTCCCTTCCTCCCTCTCCCGACCTCCTTCCCTCCCTCTCTCTCCCGCTCTCCCGACCTCCCTCTCTCCCTCTCTCTCCAGCTCTCACTCCCTCCCTCTCTCTCTCCCGCTCTCCCTCCCTCCCTCCCTCCCTCTCCCGCTCTCCCGACCTCCCTCTCTCCCTCTCTCTCCCGCTCTCCCGACCTCCCTCTCTCCCTCTCTCTCCCGCTCTCTCCCTCCCTCCCTCTCTCTCCCGCTCTCCTCGCCCTCCCTCCCCTCTCCCTCTCCCGGCCTCCCTCTCTCTCTCTATCGCCCTTCCTCTCTTTCTCTCCCGCCTCTCTCTCTCTCTCTATTTCTCTCTCTCTCTCTCTCTGTCGATTTATTTTTCTATGATGTGGCTGCTACGTGGATCTCGCTTGGCTTACTTGGCTGCCAACTGGATCGGGAAGAGTCAACAATAGCAGCTGTGCTAGATTTGGATAAAAAACTAAGAGTTGGGGATAGATTTGGAGAATACGAGAGTTCATGCTAGATTTGGATAAAATCTAAGAGTTGGGGCTAGATTTGGATAATAACCCTATTGTTCTTGGTTGGTTGTTCCTTTTAGGGGTATTGCTATATACGTATTATATATCAAGACAAGAATACCCACTTAATCTGATCTTCAGCGTCATTTGGGGTTATCTATTTAGTTGTATTTTATTAGGTTGAGATTATTTAATCTCTGCATCCTTCTGGGGTAATATTGATCTTACCGGTAGTTAACTTGTTTTATAATTAATTACTGCTGTCCTTACCTTCTCTTTTGCAGTGGATATACGTTCAAGCTGGTGAGTTCCTTTGAAAATATACATATACCATCAGTTTCATCCGGCTCTTTAAATTAGTTTAAATTTAGATCATATTAATCTTAATTTCTTAAATACAATCTTATTTATTGTTCTAACTTTGTTATTTGCAGAGAGCTGGGTCTGATTAATTAATCTCGGTATACACGCAGAGAGGCTTTGTAATTTCGTTAATCCAGTTTATACAAGAGCATAGTCAATCTGTTTTAAATATAATTGTATTCTTGTTAAGTCTATTTTTTGTAAAGTTTTTTTTAGTCAACAGAAATCCATTAGGTTCAACATTAAGCTGAGATTGACAGAGTGTTTGATCTGGGCTCTGTGTTAGATTGGTTAGTTCTCTAAACACATCCCGTAAAGTATAATTTATCTCATCAAATTGTTTGTCATATCAGAGTTAGTTAATCTACACAAATCTAATTCAATTGTTTTCATTAATTGTCATTTTAATCTGATTAGTTGTGCTGCTAATTCTAGCGTGTCGCTGATTTTCATTTTAATCTGATTAGTTGTGCTGTTAAATTCTAGCATGTCACTTATTTTCATATTAATTTGATTAGCAGTACTATTAATTCTATTGTTTCACTAATATTTATATTAACCTGGTTGTTTGTGCTGGTGTATTAAAAATATTAGACAGAAGATTGAGTGTAGGAGAGAAAGAGTCACCTAGAAGTCAACCAGAAGTCAACTCTGAGAGATAGAGTCACCTAGAAGTCAACTCTTAGAGATAGAGTTAACGAAAAGTCAACTTTGAGAGATAGAGTCAACGAGAAGTCAACTCTAAGAAATAGAGTCAACCCGAAGTCAACAAAAGTCAAAAAGTCAACTCTAGGTCAAAAGTCAACCCAGAGTCAACATAAAGTCAGAAAAAGTCAATTTTAGTAGAAAGTCAACTTTAGGTCAAAAGTCAACCTAGAGTCAACAAAAGTAAGAAAAAGTCAATTTTAGCATAAAGCCAACTTAGGTCAAAAGTCAACCTAGAGTCAACAGAAGTTAGAAAAAGTCAATTTTAGCAGAAAGTCAACTTTAGGTCAAAAGTCAACCCAGAGTCAATAGAAGTTAGAAAAAGTCAATTTTAGCAGAAAGTCAACCCAGAGTCAACAGAAGTCAGAAAAAGTCAATTTTAAATGAAAGTCAACTCTAGGTCAAAAGTCACCCCAGAGTCAACAGAAGTCAGAAAAAGTCAATTTTAGCAGAAAGTGAACTTTAGGTCAAAAAGTCAACCTAGAGTCAACAGAAGTCGAAAAAAGTCAATTTTAGCAAAAAGTGAACTTTCGGTCAAAAGTCAACCTAGAGTCAACAGAAGTCAGAAAAAGTTAATTTTAGCAGAAAAGTCAACTTTAGGTGAAAAGTCAACCTAGAGTCAACAGAAGTCAGAAAAAGTCAATTTTAGCATAAAGTCAACTTTAGGTTAAAAGTCAGCCCAGAGTCAACAGAAGTTAGAAAATGTCAATTTTAGCAGAAAGTCATCCTTAGTTAGAAAAGTCACTTATTTAGGTAACATCAATTACATACACACCATTTTAGATTCACACACATGAAGAGGACGGGAGTGTCTCATTTGTTGAGACGAGGAGGTCTAGACCTCGAGAGCGAGAAGACCGAGTGAAGCTTGAAGACGAGGTATCATTTTACTAGTGGTCGACAGTACCAGGAGGAGAGGCACGACAGGGCGTGAAGGGACGATCGATCGTGTGAAGATCCGCCTGAGGGAGTCAGGGCGTCCGGGAGCCGAGGAGGTCAAGGCCTAGTGGGTAGTACCGTAGGGACAGGTAAAGGTGAGTGTTAGGTTTGGCGTAGGGGGCAAATCTAAAGCCTTGTATTTGAACATTGTCCTTCACCCAGTTAAGGGGTGAGAGGATTAGGTTTAATTTGGTGAGGATTGAGGCTCCGAGTCCACAGTACTCGGGACTGGATTAAGGGACATTAGGTCCCCCAACCAGTATAATAATATCTGGTGCATCAAGAGGACAAGAAGTGAGTGAGTAACCAACGAATCTTAGTAAACGTAGAAAAAGAGAGAGAAAATATTAAAATAACACATAAACCTAATTCACCCCTCCCCTCTTAGGTTAAATCGCCACCATATTGGGAATTTCAATAACATTTACGGATTTAAGTGATTAGGTTAAATCTGATTACGGATGCTCCTAACCCATTTATAAATTTCGCGCATACGTGTCACGCACACACATGCGTGTCACACACACTTGTCACACACACACACGCACACACGCGTGTCCACGTGTCACACGGACACATGTCCGCGCGTCACCGCGTGGCAGGGCTCCGTCATGTCAGCGCGCGGTAATTAAAAACATTTTAAATTCGTTTTTAATTGTTTATAAATAAAAAAATACAATTAAATAAATTCATAAAAATTCTAGAAAATTCCTAAAAATTGGAAAAGTCATAAATTTCAAAATACAACTCCAAATTAATTCAAATTTATTTTGTTCGATCAGAAATTGAATAATATATCATTATAAAAATTTAAATAATTAAAATAAGAAGAGAATGAATTTTAAGTAAATAAATATATTCATATATTTTCTAAAATAACTTTAGAAAAATACATGAATATAAATAAAGATCTTTTCTCTTATACTTTCATTAAAACATAGTTATGATCTCAAATATAATTAAAAGTAAAAGCATAATGTTTAATTATGCATAATTATCCAAAAAATGATGTATTTTTAGATCATAACATGAACTTATGTAAAATGATAGAATTATACTTAAAATATGATAGTATGCATACAATTGTAATAATTAATGCCTTTATTTGTATTAATAATCATGTAATTCAAGTAGAAAATTTGTGTTATCACTACGCTCTCGACAAGATGGTCCATACGTGGTTCTGGAATTGTTCGATGGCGGATTGGTACTCATCTCCGACATCAAATCCAATCGATAATTTAAGGTAATCGGCCATCGTCTCAAGCCATACCTGACATCAGAACCACTCGCACCAGTGATAACATGCTAAATAGACATGATAATAAATGATTATTTATGCATATTAAGTCATACAAGATTCCATTCCTATGGATGTTATCATATTTATGAGTGTTTATCTATCATTCTATGATGAAATTATTATAATAGCAAAAGATATTAATTTAGGGTTAATTATGATGAATTAAAGATAAATAATTTCATAACCCATCTTTACTTGAGATTATAATTAGTTTTTAAAGTTAAATAATGAGAGAAATCATTTTATATACATTTATTTAATTTTCTAAGTTTTAAAATCTTAAATAAATGACTGTATTTTTGAAATAGAAAATAAATCTCTTGTTATTTATTAAATTTGATTTTTTAGAATAATAGATAATTTAATTTCTGATAAAATGAAACAAATTTGAATTAATTTGGAGACATATTTGAAAGTTATGAATTTTCTATTTTTTAGGGATTTTTTCAGATTTTTTCTGAATTTTTAATAAAATTTTAGGATTTTTCAGAATTAAAAATCAATTTCTATAATTAAAAATGAAATTTTTGGATTTTTATGAGCGCATGTTATATGGAGCAATCTGGAGCGCCCGATCACGCCGTGATCAATGATCAAGGCGGGAGGTGAGGTGGCAGCATGTGGAGTGTCTGATCGCGCGAAGAATCGTGCCCGTTGATCGTCACTTAAGGCCGGGTGGGGGGGGAGGGGGGTCAGTTGCGCATCCTGATTCGTCGGTGAATCATGTTTTTAAATGATTTAATCTCAGCCGTTAATCAAAGGAGTTATAATGGCTGAGATTAAAACTAACGAAAAACGCATCAGAGCGTCTGATCAAGATCCAACGGCGAGCATTTGATGCGTTATTTATAACGCACACGACATGGCATCATTTTGGCGGTCCATCTACGATCCAATGACCACGACTTAATCGGAATGATTCACATCTGATGCGTTTCATCAGAACCGTTGATCGAAGATTAATTGACGATCATATGATTACACCCAAATCGTCCTATAAATTGAGATTTTCTTTGACATTGTAAAACATTCTAGGGCAATTCGACTTAATTGAACTGTTTAGACACCAAATCCCTTCAATCTCTTGCTTCCAATCACTTCTATACTCATTTCCACGTCCACAGAGTACTTGAGAGTGAGATTTTGTTGAGAGACAAGGAAGAGGTCGATCCTTGAACATCAACGATCACGTTTTCCAAATTTTTATTAATAGCCTTGATTCTCATGAGTAATTGGATCAATTCGAGCACAATCTTGGGTTAGGGATCGTGTTTCATCCTAATCTATCTTCGTAATTTGAGTCAATTTCAATATCAATTTCAATTTTTTGCGATTTTAATTTTCAGAAATTTCACTCTTGTTCATTTGATGATTTCTCCGCGAAATCAGATCAAAATTTAGTAATTTTTGATTCCGTGGATTCGTCTTGGAGTCCTCTTTCCAAAAATATCAAATTTCCTAATTTATATCACCATTTCATCATCCGATTTGGTCAAAGTCGATGAGATCATCAGAAATTACCCTAATTCGTTGTGGATTCGACCTTGATTCACCACTATACCCCTCAATTCGTGATTTAGTCTTAAAATTGGTGAGTTTGGATATTTCTTTGACTCTTGACTGTGTGATTTCCATGACCTCGTGGTCTTAATTTGTCAACCAGCAGATATGATAGATCTGGATCTTCGTAAGTACCCAAGGACGTGATGACAGTATCACCCTCGTCCCATCAGTAATCTTAGGTTTTAGTAGAGTTTCGTTTGGCTGAAGAGGTTAAACTTAGCGCTCTTGGGAGGCACCCCAAGATTATCTTAGCGCTCTTCATTTAGTTTTCTTTTTGTATTTTGTTTTTGGTTTTTGTAGATGTTGAAGAAGAACTACACTATGGAAAGGGCACACCTGCAGGAAATGCAGTGAACGAGCTGCTGGGATATGAGGCTCGAAAAGCTCTCCAAATCTTTGTCCAAAATAATGATTGCAGCGGAAGGTGTTGAATCAAAAGATTCAACATCGTGGAAGCACCAAGAATAGATGATCTCATCATCCATTCTAGGTGATCCTATCCTCTAGTATAGAATAAAATTCATACTTACTTGGATCATTTGAAAGAGTTCTTCAACCGTTCAAGCGTCCGGCCTCTAGAGGTATCCACACAGTCTCCAGACGATCGGATCTCCTCTTGAACACTCGTCACCACGAGTGGAAGAGAAGAGGGAGGAGAAGTTCCACTAGGCTTGCATGGGCCCCTCTATTATGGTCGTTCTCCCCCTATTTATAGACTTTGAGAATGTGAACTTTTCATAAAAACCCTTATTATTATGTCTATATCCACCGATGTCCATTGACCTTATGTGTGTGACCCTCTAGGTCCATATATCTTGCCAGTGAATGACTCTACCAACCCAATAACACTTATTGGTCCTCCTTATTAATTAACTATATCAACATATAGATTAATTGACTAAGGATCGATTTAACCCAATCGACATGTTGAGTCGTCAGCCCGGTGGGTGCCAAGCTACACCACGTGCTCTAGGAGATATGGAGTATATTAGAACTCTTTCATGGAACCTTGCCGTCATTGGTTACCGTGTACGTATAATCCTTTATCCACACGAGACTCATGAATGACTTAGGGTATGGTTAATTGTCAAACCCTAATCGGTCACTCAATTTAGTACTGATGCGAGTAGGAAATCATTGAGAACAACTTCTCTAATATTTCCACTACCTTGGCCAAGGATTTAATCGCATCTCAGTCCTTGAGTCGATCTCCTCATATACCGAGGGTGGATGATCCCATCTTGACAACTCAATCACCTTCGAGGACTTCATGCCGTATCCAATCTATGACGTTTTGGAGATCCCGTGGCTAGGGGGTCGTAAGTCATAGTCAAAACACGATCATCCATCCACAAGATGTCTTTGGTGTCTCAGGTCAAAGGACCACGTACACAACCGTGACATGAATCAACCTGATTGACAATTTAGGTATATTACCATTCAGGGATTCATATGGATCAATTCAGTGAACTCTTTCTCCAAAGAGCACCCACTATCTATCCTTAGTGTCTCCACACCGATGGCTATAGGATCAGCCATACTCATCATATGAGTTGGATTAGATATTGCTATTCTTTTTGGATAATTCGATGTCCTTCTTGAATATCTCACGAATAGGAATATTTAGAACATATGTTTAAAGACTAGCGATCACTATATTATGATCTCATCATAATTCATTTAGTCATTGCATATGCTCATGGACTTCATTGCAAACATCACACAAGAATGACAATGAATAAATTTCATTACAACGAACATAAACAAGATTGATGAAAGTGTGATTGGATTATAGGCCACATAATATCCATCACGAGCATCAACACATCAATGACTTTTTCTAACCTTTATCTTCTAACCACATTTTTGTATCTTTTTCATGCCATGTTCGGTGTTTTTGCATTTTTTTGCATGAGCATGTAGATTTTATTGAGGGCAATGAAAAATTCTAGTTGGGGGTAAGGACTTCGAAAAATCTCAACTATTATTAAAAATTCTACACTGTAGAAACTCCTATTTTCTAAATTTGATCCACTCTACTCCACCTTAGAAGTCTTGACATTTAGAGATCTGACCTACTAGAGATGTAGAAGTGAGGGCCTTATTGCCCATATGATTACATTTTGAGTAATAAAGCTAAGTGATCTAGAGAAACCAATGGATGATATTTAGTGGTTGAATTCTTTGGGATTGCGTATGTAATAGGCACCAAGGAAAATGAGTAATCACAGGTTGAAATTCTATGGGATTGAAAAGGAGAGTTTTTGAGAGAAGTTAATGTCAAATTCCTATCCCCTACTTGACATAAGCCGAACCTGCTTAGTGTGAGAATTCCTCGCTTCTAGACTTTCCCTTTAAAGAGTGCAATGATCCATAATTTTTTGAAGCATCTATCTTTCTCTGTTAGGCATGTCATTTTATCTCTTCCAAAGCAGTCAAGTAGTTACACCATTTTGTTTTAAAACTTCACTCATGATAATAACACTCCCAAGTGATTCACGCATCCATCACATTTCTTCCATATTTCCCTCACATGTACATATCCCTTCACACTACACTTCACATTTGTTACATACTCTCTTCAAAATCCAAAAACTCCTCCATATCCTTATGTCATTCTTCTGAAATTTTGAAAAAAAAGAAGAAGAAGAAGGAGAAAAAAAGAAGAAGGAGAAAAATCAAAGAAAGAGAGAAATAAGAAGTGAAAAGAAGGAAAATCAGTGAAAAATATCTTCTACCATCATCTCTACCACCTCCACCATCATCTCCACCATCTACTCTATCACCCATCACCTTACACATCATTTGGGAGTATAATTATCATAAGTGGTACCTTCTTTGTTTTTTTTTAAATTCACTTTATTTGCGTATTTTATTTTAACCACGTCATTCCCTTAGAAATAGTATCTTTTTATTTCCTTCAGCCACCTCACACGTTACATCCCAAAGATAGGAATCCCTTTGAATTGCACTCTTTATAGGAGGAGGACGAGTTGAGAGGAATTCTAATATATTAAGTAGCCTTCATTTTTGAGGGAAGGAGTGATGTATCTATGGAGAGGGTAAGGAATTACATCTACTCATGAGAGAGTGAGTATCTTTTCATTCCCATAGCATCAAACCTTAGATATGCTCACCTTGATCACAATTGAGAATTAGACTCTAGCATTAGCCGATGAGCACTAAGCTAATATGCAATAAAGAAGTCAACCTAGATATGGAATCTAGATCATTATGGCCTACACTATGAGGAAAACATAATCATATATTCATACATTTCACCTGTTTAGTAGCAGGATCAAAGGATGACAAGACCTTCTAGGGAGACTATATAGTTGATTTCTAAGAGACTAGCAATCATTTAAGTTGGAGAGTGTGATAACATGCTAATTAGACATGATAATAGATGAGTATTTATGCATATTAAGGCATAAATTATTCCATTCCTATGCATGTTGTGAGAGAGCTAGTTTTGACATAAATAATAATCTTGAATTGCCACTGATTGATATTTATTATAAACTCTTTTGTATGTCTGATTATGAATTTAGTAATGTGTTGTGTTTCGCTTATGAATTTAGTAGTATGAATTTAAACTCGTTAGTATGAATTTAGACCCATTATACTTATTATAATGTGTTGTGTTTTGATTTCAGGCAAAGCTGAATATCATTATTTTTCGGGCAATATCATTATTTTTATCACATCGTTTTATCACATCCTTTACTAACATTAAGCTAACTGTTATTAAGGGCATTATCGTCCTTATATTGTTTTTCTCCTCTAACCCGATATAATGAAGAAGTTAGGGTTTGAAATCGGTGTGGTTTTCGAGCAACACAAGAAAACGCGACACTCAACGATTTGGCGAAAAAAATTTCCCTCTTCTCTGCGATTTTTGTGAAGACGGAAGATCGGTGCGAAGAGCGATCTTCATCTGGCATCTGATTCACTTCCTCTTCAGTGCGACGACCATGAACGTTCTTCCAAATCCTACAAGTTTCCTCATTTTGGGTAAAATTTTGATTTCTACCCGTCCGTCGTCTGAGTACCGTTTCTTGTTCGTGGTTGACTGTTCATCTCAGGGGTATTGTGAAATACATATTCTATATATATTAAGAATACACATCTAATCTCACTTTCAGCGTCATTCGGGATTATCGATCTAGTTGTGTTCTCATTAGTTGCGACCAGTTAATTTTCTGCATTCTTCTGTGGTATTATCATTATTATCAGTGGTTAAATTAGTTTACATTTTATTACTGCTGTCCTAACCCTTTCATTTGCAGTGGGATTCACTCAAACCTGTAAGGCTATTTGAGATTATACTTATACCATTCATCCAATCTATCGTTCGTAAATCAGTTCAAATATCAATCACAGTAGTTGCGAGAAATTAATCTTCTGGGGTAATTTTAATTTTGTTAGTAGGTAATCTTGATATAATTTATAACTAGTGTTCTAACCATATCCTTTGCAATGGGGATACGTTCAAACCGGTAAGGCTATTTGGGATTGTCCTTATACTATCAGCTCAATCTGTTTGTGAAATTGGTTTAACCTTAAATCATATATCACTTAATTTCTAAACTAAAGATTTATCCACTGTACTAACTGTATTATTTGCAGAGAATAGGGCCTGATTAGTTAATCCTGGTATACACGAAGAGAGGCCTTGTGAGTTTGTTACTCCTAATTATAAAAAGGCAATTTTAATCTGTTTGAACACAATTATACAAATATGTTTTTCTGTAAGTCAGTTTTTGTTCAGCAACAGAATTTCATCAGGCTGTACACTGAGCTGTGATTGACAGAGTGATTTCTGGACTCTGTAGCTGAGTGGTTTGTTCTCTTAACTCAGCTCATAAAGAATACATTGTCTTATAAAATTGTTGTTATATTACAGTTAGTTAACCTACGCAAATCTGTTTAAATTTTAGTGCAATATTTTTCTTACGGTAATCTTATTAGCGCATCATTGAATTATAGTGTTTTACTCTGTTTCATATTGATCTCAGTAGCAGTAGTACTAATTCTATCGTCTCACTCTTTGTTACTCTAACCCTGTTGTTCTAGTTGCAAGATAAATCTATTATTCTTACTGAATCAATTCTCAATTATTTAGAAGATAATCTACACTCTATTTACCACATTATTACAGTGTTCTTTTTCTGGTCTCAGCTTGTGTTAGTTAGTGCATAAGATCATCATATTCGGTGGAAATTAGATAGAGTCAACAGAAGTCAACTCTGATAGCTAGAGTCAACAGAAGTCAACTCTGATAGCTAGAGTCAACAGAAGTCAACTCTGAGAGCTAGAGTCTACAGAAGTCAACTCTAAGAGCTAGAGTCAATAGAAGTCAACTCTGAGAGCTAGAGTCAATAGAAGTCAACTCTGAGAGATAGAGTCAATAAAAAGTCAACTCTAGGTCAAAAGTCAACCCAGAGTCAACCAAAGTTAGAAAAAGTCAACTTTAGCAAAAAGTCAACTCTAGGTCAAAAGTCAACCCAGAGTCAACCAAAGTCAGAAAAAGTCAACTTTAGCAGAAAGTCAACTCTAGGTCAAAAGTCAACCCATAGTCAACCGAAGTCAGAAGAATCACATAGTTAGTTTGTAGTAGTTACATTGACACACATCCAGAGGATTGGAGTATCTCATTGGTTGAGACGAGGAGAGGTCTAGACCTCTAGAGCGGGAAGATCGAGTACAGCCAGAAGACAAGGTCTCAAGTTACCGGTGGTCGGCGGCATTAGCAGAAGAGGCACGACAGGGCGTGAAGGGATGAGCGATCGCGTGGATATCAGCCTGAGGGAGTCAGGGCGTCCAGGAGCTGAGGAGGTCGAGGCCTAGTGGGTAGTGCCGTAAGAAAAGGTAAAGGTGAGTGTTAGGTTTGCCGTAGGGGGCAAATCTAAAACCTTGTATTTGAACATTGTCCTTCACCCTTTGAGTGGTGAGAGGATTAGGTTTTATTTGGTGAGGAGGAGGCTCCGAGTTTATAGTACTCGGGACTGGATTAAGGGACATTAGGTCCCCCAACAAGTATAATAATCTTTTGCGCATTGAGAGAAAAAGAAGGGAGTGATTAACTAACGAATCATAGTAAACAAATATTTAGAAACCAATAAAACTAAAATAACACCTTAAACCTAATTCACCCCCCCCCCCCCTTAGGTTAACCACCGCCCTATTGGGAGTTTTCACATGTTATCATACTTTTAGTGTTTATATATCATTATATGAAAAAATCATTATAATATCAAAATCCATTAATTTAGGGTTAATTATGATGAATTAAAGATAAATAATTTCATAACCTATCTTTACTTGAGATTATAATTTGTTTTTAAGGTTAAATAATAAGAGAAATTATTTTACATACACTCATTTAATTTTCCAAGTTTTAAAATCTTAAAGAAATGAGTGTATTTTTGAAAAAGAAATTAAATCTCGTTATTTTTTAATTTTGATTATTTAGAATGATAGATAATTTAATTTCTGATGAAATGAAAGAAATTTGGATTAATTTCGAGTTATATTTTGAAAGTTATGAATTTTCTAATTTTTAGGGATTTTTTCTAAATTTTTCTGAATTTTAAATGAATATTTCAAGATTTTTCCGAATTAAAAATCAACTTTTCTTATTAAAAATAGATTTTTCAAATTTTTATAACTGCACAGGTGATGTGGCGCAATCTAGAGCGTCCGATCGCGTCGCGATCAACGATCAAGGCAGGAGGTGACGTGGTAGCTCGTAGAGCGTCTGATTGGGCAATTAAATCACAATCGCCACTTAAGGCGGGTACAAGTCATTTTAAAATGATTTAATCTCAGCCGTTGAGCAAAGGAGTTATAACAGTTGAGATTAAAACCGACGTAAAATGCATTTGAGCGTCCGATCAAGATCCAACGCAAGGCGTTTGATACGTTATTTATAACCCACGCGACGTGGCATCATCTCGGCAGTCCATCTGCAATCCAAGGGTCATGACTTAATCGTAACGATTTGCATCCAAGCGTTTCATCGTGCCGTTGATCAAAGATAAAATGTCGATCGGATGGTTAGGCCCAATTTTTCCTATAAACTGAGACGTTCTTTGACATTATAAAGCATTCGAGTAAATCAAACAGTTTAGACACCAAATCCCTTGAATCTCTTGCTTCCAATCACTTCTAGACTCATTTCCACGTCCACGGAGTGCTTGAGAGTGAGATTTCGTTGAGAGACGCGGAAGAAATTGACACTTGAACATCAACGATTGCGTTTTCTAAATTTTGATGAAAAGCCTTGAATTCGGCAAATAATTAGATCAATTCGAGCCCAATCTTGGGTTAGGGATCATCTTTCATCCTAATCTATCTTCGTATAGTTTTATATTTCAATTTCGAATCGTAATTTGCATCAATTTCAATTTCAATTTTGATTTTTCATGAATTTTAATTTTGGAAATTTCTCTCTTGTTCGTTTGATGATTTCTCTAAGAAATCAGATCCAAATTCAGTGATTTTTGAATCCGTCGATTCATTTTCAAGTCTTCTTTCCAAAAATATCAAATTGCCTGATTTCTATCAATATTTCATTGTTCGATTTGATCAAATTTGAAAAGATCCCTCGAAATTATCCTAATTCCCTGTGGATTCGACCCTTATTCACCACTATACCCCTCAAGTCGTGATTTAATCTTAAAATTGGTGAGTTTGGTAATTTTTTTGACTCTTGACTGTGTGTTTTTAACGACCTCACAGTCTCAATTCATCAATGGCATATCTCTTTGTAGAGAGCTAATTTGTTAGGCTAGTAAGCAAACTCAATCCCAAGAAAATATTATTTAGTCTTCAATCTCGTGTCACAAATTCCTAATGAAGTTAAGTTTTGGCAATTCAATTCCATACCTTATCACTAAATTTTTAAAGAGTATCATCAATGTAAACTTCCAATAGTATATTACCCCCTAGATGTGCTCTTGCACATCACAATTTGAGTGATCGTGTAGGGGATAAACTTTTAGGTCGTGAGAAGACAAGTAAACTTGACAAACCACACAAAAACACATTTTTTAAGTCCATAGCTAGCACAACAGTGTTGTGCTTGGACAGAGTTCAGCCAAGCCACATGAGAGAATGTCTTAGTATAATCAATGTCATAAGCTTGAGTGAATCATCTAGCCACCAATCAGGTTTTGTGCTATGCTTTAGAGTGAAGACTCACTTGCACATCTCAATATTATCATTAGTGCAACAAGTGCTAAGCCCATGTGCCACAATGTGCAACAACGTGATACTCAACCTCTATAGCTGATTTCCACTCAAGTACTTGAAGACCTTCATGATTCAAAGAGAGTAAAAACATGAAGGGTACAAAAAAGAGTAAATGTATGCTAGATATTGTGACGGAGTTCATATGAGACAAATTAGGCAATTGGATGTTTGGTATAAGAATGTTTGCCTTTAACCAAGGCGATGGAAATGAGGAGGTTGTCAAAGGGTAGGATATAAGGTATATATGTTGGAGAATTAGGCTCAAAAGACCTTTTATAGAGAAGGGTTGAGGGTGAGAATGGAGGAGTTGTTCAGGGGCAAGGATAGTGGTGAATCATATAAAATCAATTGTGGTGCATATGGAGTAAGGGAGGTGGCACAATGGAGGGATGATAAGCATAAAGTTATTGTCATTGAAAGTTATTGGCACAATGGAGGGAATCAAAGAAAATTCTCAACTATTTAATTTTTTTTAAAGATTAGAATAATGGCAAGTTGAGGTCGAATCTAGAGGGAAGAAGGTTAAAAAATTTAAATCAAGAATTGATTATATTTTTAGGGGAGAAAATGAACGAGATTGGTGATAGAGGTGAGAAGAATGCGAGCAAAGTGGTGATTTGATCACAAATGCCCAAATCACCTTTCAAAGGAATGTATTTTGAGATTAGAGGTAAAAATGATGATAAGGGAATGATCATGATGATTCAAAGATTAGAGATCAAAAGAAAAACTCCCTTAACTAAAAGATTGTGACCAAGGACTCACTCGAGCGTCTTGTATTGAACATGAGGAATGAATAGAAAAGGGAAGGAACTCCCTCAATTTGATTTTCAACACATGAAAGATGACCTATCAATGCTCTCTTTCCTCTAGGTAGCCATCTCTAGAGGCATCCAAGAAAACTCCAAGAAATCTAGTGTTTTGGGTTATTCTTTTGATCTGCCATTGTGATTAGGTAGGGCTTGAAATGACAATTCCAAATTCAATACGAATCATGAGATATCGTGATTTCAATTTGAATAATTTTTGGCTAATGGATGTGCTTTAAATGATGAAGAATTGATTAATGATTGTATGATTTGATCTCATGAAAATCAAACAAGAAGGAAGATACCTCATCAAGGTCAAGAGATCCAATATTGTGTTATGTGTCATGCTGACGAGACGAGACCGTGAGGTCGTCGATTTCACACGGTCTCGTGTCAAAAATAAAGCCTAATTTACCAATTTGGGGAATTAAGAGAGAATTGAAGGGTATAATGGTAAATAAGGGTCGAATCCACATGGAATTTAGGTATTTTCGAGATATCTTTTGGAATTTGGTCAAATTGGACGATGAATTAAGGTGAGAAATTAGGGAAAATGGTGGTTTTATAAAGATAACTCAAAGATCTATCCGTGGAATCAAAAATCGCTCGATTTGGATTAGTAATCACAGAGAAATCAAAGATGGAAGTGGGAAGAAATTTTCGGAATCTCGATGAACATAAACAGAAATTAAACTCTAAATTAAGCTAAATTAAGATCCTAAATTACAATTTAAAGTTACATGATGATAGATTAGAGAGAAAACATGATTTATAACCCGAGATAACGATTGAATCGATCCAATTGATCGCCGGATCGATGGCTATTCATTCCGCGATTTCAAACGTGATAATCGGAATTCAAGAGACAAATTCTCCTTGCACGATCGTCGAAATCTCCCTTATAAACACTCCGTGGATGCGGAATCTTGTCTAGAAGCGATTATAAGAGAGAGATTCAAGAGAAGATGCGTATAGATAGGTCAATTAGATCAAATCTCTCAAGAATACATAAAAACGACGAAGAACTCGTCTATTTATAGGGCGAAATGGGGAGAGCCGTCCGATCGGTGCGTTAAGCTCGATCAACGGTCGAGATGAAACCGCCTCTTTAGTGAAACGTTACGGAGAAATCACGATCGTTCGATCGCAGATGAACGCTCCAGATCAATCCTCATGTGATGCGTTATAAAACGCTTGGATTTGTGTCCCTTGGATCGCGATCCAACGGTCTAGATCTGATCTGACGAAACGCTTTAAAAAAAATGCTTCAAATAACGCCCTTTGGATTGCGATCGGACGGCCGTGATTCTCCCTGCGCGATCGAATCTGGACCGTTATAACTCTTTTAAATAGGCATGTGTTTGATTGATCTCCGGTGCACCACGGGTCCACGCGATCGGCGCGTGTGATGTCGCCACGTGGCCTCTAATCTGGCCGTTATAATAACGCCTTTATGACACGTGCGTTGATCTCTGATCTGTGGACCGCGCTCACGCGATCGACGCACGAGATCTCGCGTGCCGCCCGATCCAATGCTCCGCATGCGTCCACGTCACCTGAAAGGTAAGTAAAGTGTGGATTAGTCCCACAGTGGAAAAAAAAGAAGAGATCGTCGGGTTTATAAGACCCGACGATCTGTAAGGTTAATAACCCTTCCCATATAGGGAAGGCTGAAGAACCTTATTATATAGAGTAAATAAATAAATATATGTATACCGCGCCACGTAGGCGCTGTGCGGGTCCGCGTGGCTCTTCCACGTGGCCTTGCGTGCCACGTCGCACCCGCGTGGGACCCGCGCGCTTTTTGCCTTTTTTTATTTATTTATTTTAATCTATTCAAATCGAAATTAAAATAATAAAAATCAGGAAAAATTTAGAAAAATGCCTAAAATTAGAAAAATCATATCTTTTAAAATACAACTCCAAATTAATCCAAATTTCTTTCATTTGATCTGAAATTTAATTATCTATCATTCTAAAAATTCAAAATATTTAAATAACAAGAGATTTAATTTATATTTCAAAAATACACTCATTTCCTTAAGATTTTAATTTTAGAAATTTAAATGAATGTTTATAAAAACAATTTCTCTTATTATTTAACTTTAAAAATCACTTATAATCTCAAGTAAAGATAGGTTATTTATCCTTAATTTATCACAATTAACCCTAAATTAACGTATTTTGAGATTATAACATAAAATTACATAGAATGATAGAAATGCACTCAAAGTATGATAACATGCACATAAATGTAATGTTTTATGCCTTAAATTGCATTAATAATCATGTTTTATCATGTTAAGATTGCATGTTATCACATGCCAAAGAGGTAAACCGAGAAAGATCTTAGCTTAATTGCATTGAACAAAATTTCATGCTCTAGAGTGTGCCACATGGTGCATGATGATGGCTGCATATAAGAGGACAAACGTCCTTTGTCAGCCCCATCCCATGGACCAATCCACATGACTGTCATTACCTGTTGAAGCTGATAACATGCTATTTGTACATGAAATTACATTATTATTAATGAAATTAATTATTCCAAATATATGCATGTTATCATATTTTAAGTATATTTCTATCATTTTGTATCATTTCATGTTATGATGTAAATAAATCAATTTATGGATTATTATACATAATTAAAACATTATGATGTTTAATCTAATTATATTTAAGATCATAATCATGTTTTAATGATGAAAATATAAGAGAAAAGATCTTTATTAACATTTATGTATTTTTATAAATTTATTTTATAAGATACATGAATGTATTAAATTAATTAATATTTATTCTCTTTTTATTTTAATAAATTGACTTTTTATAATGATAGATTATTCAATTTCTGATCCAAAAAAACAAATTTGAATTAATTTGGAGTTATATTTTAAAAGTTATGATTTTTAGAATTTATAGGAATTTTCTAGAATTTTTCTGAATTTATTTAGATTTATTTTTGATTTTTAATTAATTAAAACATTTAAAAAAATGGCAAAAATGGGTGCATTTATTCGCGCGAGCCCACGTGGATGTGACGTGGCCCTCGGGGCCACGTGGCAGCGCCACGCGGACCCGCGCGAGTGCCTGCGTGGCACTAAGGTGACGTATTACATATATATTTTTATTATTCATAGGTTATAGTACATATAAGCCTTCCATAGAGGAATTTGCTGACAGCTAAAATCTAGCTCACCTTATATACCCGATGGATTCCATTCTTTTTCTCCGTGTCGGACTATGTTCCCTTCGCTTTCTTTGATTGCAGGACGCATGTCGTTACGTGGATCTTCAGATGGAGATCGTGTGGAATGTCGTGCGTCAATGCGGTGGACGCGAGATCCACGCGGTCTCAATCAAAGCACGTGCGTTAAATGGGAATAAGTGAAATAATCTCAGCCGTTGATCGCGAGTTATAACGGTTGAGATCAATCGCAATCGGTGGAATCCTTGACATATCGTGACCGCATTATGAAGATCTAGTGGATCCGATTAAACGACACGTCTCTTCGCACACAATGCGTCAACTCATCTCAACCTTTGATCGTTGATTGGACGGATGCGATATTATCGCACCGTTTCGATCAAATGAAGCTTCATCGCGACCGTTGATCAAGTGGCGCCTCTTCATTCGACGGTCGCACCCAAAATTACCTCTTTAAATACGTGTTCTTCGCGATGGAAGAACGCACCCTTGAAATTTTGAGAAATTCGAACTGTCAAGACACCAATTTTGATTGCCATTTGATTTCTTCATGTTTTAGACCCGTTTCTGAGTCCGAGGAATGCTTGAAATCAAAGTTTGATCGAGAGATTTGGGAGAAACCACATCTTGAACTTCAATTTCGTCTTCGAAAACGCAGAATGAAAAGCCATGCATTCGGCGATTAATTGGATCATTTCGAAAGCTACTTTGGGTTAGATTGCGTGTTTTCATCTTAATCTTACATCATTTAGTATTAAATTTACATTTTGAATAGTAGATTAAGTTTAATTTCGTCTTAATTTTTGTTTTGAATCATTTTCGCGATACTAATTTTCTCCTAACTTTAAACTTCGATTACTCTGCAAATTCTCATCCAAATCACCTGATTTTTGATTCCATGGATTTGCAATTGAGTTATCTTTCTTAATATAATAAATTTCCCAATTTCTAATCTTAATTCGTCATCCGCTTTGATCGAAATTCAAAGATATCTCTCGAAATTCCCTAATTCTCTGTGGATTCGACCCTTAATTACCATTTACTCTTTAATTTAATTGATTAATCATAAAATGGTGAGTTTAGGACTTTTTTTGACACTAAATCGTGTGTATTCAACGACCATACGAAATAATCTCGTCAGAAGCATCTAGATCATGACATGTGTCTTTGAAAAATTGAAAACCTTATCCCTATAAGGAGAAAATAGTATGAATGAAAATTTTAAAATCAAGGTTTTACATGTATTTTAATCATAGAAACATCTATAAGAATCTAATTATTCCCCTTGATCAAACCATGCAAGCGCCACACACACGTTGCATGGGATTGTCCAATCATATCACATTGGCATGCGATCACCAGTCTTTAAACATATGTTCTAAATAATCTTATTCATGGGATATTTGAGAAGGACATTCAATTATCAAAAAGAATAACACTATCTGATCTGACTCATATGATGAGTATGGCTGATCTTGAAGGAAATTCTTGATGTTTTCTTTAAAATTGATCAAATCGGATGATGAATTGATGATAGAAATTTGGGAAAATAGTAAATTATGAAAGAGAACTTCAAATCGAATCCATAGAATAAAAAATCATTGAAAATGATCTTGATTTCGCAGAGAAATTGAAGATCGAAGTGAGGAGAAATTTTTAGAATCGTAAATCGCCATTTTAACTAAAATTAACCAAGATTAAACTTCAATTCCTAATCTAAATTGAAATCAAACATAAATGGAGGAAACTTTAGCAAAAATCGCTTCCACTAACCACAAATAGCGATCGGATTAACGCAATTAACCTGATTAATCGTCAAAAATACCAAAGAACGCGATCGTGAGTTCAAGCGTCGATTTCTACTGATCTACACGGCCAAATCTCGATCTCAAATGCTCCAGAGGTGCGGAAATGAGTGTAGAACAAGATGGGATCAAGAGATTCAAGAGGGGAGGTGTCTAAATAGATCAATTTTCTTGATTTCCAACTCGAATGCTTCAAAAATTGAAAGGACACGTTGTTTTATAGGGCATTTGGGCATAATCGTCTGATCGAAACGATCGACAGTTACGATGGAACAGTCCATCGTGGACGTTTCAAAAATATCAAAGCCGTCCGATCTTGATGAAGGGCTCAGATTGATCCGCGCGAATAAGCGTTTAAAAATGCATCGTCTCGCCGCCGTTGGATCGCGATCCGACGATCCGCATGCCCCCCTTGAGATGAAATCATGGCCGTTATAATGCTTTTAAATAGCCACGTGCGCTGATGTGATCTGGTGGTCCGCGCGTCCACGCGATCGACGTGCGATGTTCCGGGCTCCGCCCGATCCAACGCACCGCGAGTGGCCTTACGAGACAAGACCACAAGGTTGTCGATTTGACACGGTCTCGTGTCAAAAATTAAACCTAACTTACCGATTTTGGGAATTAATCACGAATTGAGTGGCATAATGGTAAATAAGGGTCGAATCCACAGGGAATTAAGGTATTTTCGAGATATCTTTTGGAAATTGATCAAATCGGACAAGAAATTGATGGTAGAAATTGGGAAAATGGTATTTTATGAAAGAAGACTTCAAATCGATTCCACGGAATCAAGAATCATCGAATTTGGACTTGATTTCGCAGAGAAATCGCAAATTGAAGTGGAGAGAAATTTCGGAACGTAAAAATCGTGATTTTGAGCTAAATTTGATGAAATTAAATCCTAAATCTTAATCTAAACAGAAATTAAGTCTAAACGGCAGATTAAGAAGCAAAAACCGCTCCCACTAATCCCCAATTATGATCAAATCGCGGCGATTAAGCCTTTTAATCAGGAAGAACACGAAGAACGCGATCGGTGGATTCAAGCTACGATTTCTCCTTCGATTCTCCACCAAATCTTGATTTCAACCCCTCCGTGGATGCGGAAATGAGAGAGGAAGAGGATGGAATCAAGAGAAACGAGAGGAAGGGTGTCTAGACCGCTCAATTTGATTGAGATCCAACTCGAATGCTTACAACGACGAAGAACAAGTCTATTTAAAGGGTTTTTTATCGTAACCGTCCGATCGTTTCGATCGACGGTTATGATGAAACGTCCACGATGGATCGTTTCAAAAAATGTCGCGATCGTTGGATCTGAAATGGAGGGTCCAGATGCGTCGCTTGAGATGCGTTATAAGACGCACGTCATTTCGCTCCTTGGATCGCGATCCAACGGCTGAGATGCGATCCGCGCCGATTAATCGCAGCCGTTATAACGCTCCAATTGAAGCACGTGTGTTGATCATCGCCGGTGGACTGTGGCGCACGCGATCAACGCGCCGTCTTCCGCGCCTTGCTCGATCCGGAGCTCCTCATCGTGCCACGTCACCTGCATATTAAAGACGTGTGTGGATTAGTCGCACACGGAATTAATTAACGCGTTTCGTCGGGTTTATAAGACCCGATGATTTATATGATCAATAACCCTTCCTATATAAGGAAGGCTGAAGACCCTTTATATATACGATAATGAATAAATACTATATATGTATAATGCGCCACGTAGGCGCTGCGCGGGTCTGCGTGGCGCTGCCACGTGGCCAAGAGTGCCACGTCGCATCTACATGGCCCCGCGCCGAAATAAAATGCTTTTTGCCTTATTTTTAATTATTTTATTCAATAAAAATCGAAAATAAGTTCATAAAAAATCCTAAAAAATCCTAAAAATTGTAAAATCCATAACTTTCAAAATACAACTCTAAATTAATCCAAATTTCTTTCATTTGATCTGAAATTTAATTATCTATCATGCTAAAAAGTCAAATTATTTAAATAACAAGAGATTTAGTTCTTATTTCAAAAATACATTCATTTCTTTAAGATTTTAACTTTAAAAAATTAAATGAATGTTCATAAAAATGATTTCTCCTATTATTTAACTTTAAAAACCACTTATAATCTCAAGTAAAGATAGGTTATGAAATCTTTAATCTTTAATTCATCATAATTAATGCTAAATTAACGCATTTTGTGATTATAACATAAACTTTCATAGAATGATAGAAATGCACTTAAAGTATGATAACATGCATATAAATGGAATGTTTTATGCCTTATTTTGTATTAATAATCATGTTTTATCATGTTAAGATTGCATGTTATCATGGCCACGTCACCTGCACTTAAAAACTTTGTGGGACTTAGTCACACACGGAAAAAAATTAAGAGAAGAGATTGGTTTTTAAGGTGCGACGGTTTAGAGGGTTAATAAATCTCTTCCGATAATCGGAAGACTATACATATTATATCCACTATATATGTAAATATAAATATGCGTCACATCGCCGTGTAGGCGCTGCGTGCCACGTCGCATCTATGTGGGTCCCGCGCAAAAATACCGCCTTTTTGCCTTATTTTAAATCGTTTAAATCATTTAAAAATCGAAATTAATTCAGAAAAAATCCGGAAAAATCCCTAAAAATTAGAAAATTCATAACTTTTAATATATAACTCCAAATTAATCCAAATTTCTTTCATTTGATCCAATATTTAATTATCCATTCTAAAGAGTCAAAATTACTAAATAATAAGAGTTTTAAATCTTATTTCAAAAACATAATTATTTTTTACGTGTTTTCTATAAATTGATTTCTCTCATTATTTTAGCTCTAAAAACATCTATAATCTCAAGTAAAGATGGGTTATTAATTATTTAACTTTAAATCATCATAGTTAACCCTAATTTAAAGTGTTTTTGAGATTATACTTACTTTTTCATGGAATGATAGAAAAATACACATAAGTATGATAACATGCATGGAAATGAAATCATTTATGTCTTAATATGCATCAATAATCATGTTTTATCATATTAATTTAGCATGTTATCAGACGCCAAAGACATCTTGAGGATGGATGATCGTGTTTTGATTATGACTTACGAATCCCTAGCCAGGAGATATAAAAAATGTCATATATTAGATGCGAGATCAAGATCACGAAGATGATTGTGTGATGAATATGGGATCATCTGCCTTTGATATTTGAAGAGATTGAGTCGAGGAATGAAATGCAATGAAATTCTTGGCCAAGGTAGTGGAAATATGGGAGGAGTTCCCGATGACCTCCCACACGCATCAGTACTAACTTGAGTGACTGATTAGGGTTTGATAGTTGACCATACCCTAAGTCATTCATGAGTCTCGCATGGATGAATGACTATACATACATGGTAATTCATGATGGAAAGGTTCCATAAGTGAGTTCTTACATACTCCATATCTCATAAAGTACGTGATGTAGCTTTACAATGAACGAGCTGGAAACTCAACCTATCGACTGGGTTAAATTGATCATTAATTAATCAAAATTTTGATGTGGATAATTAATTAAGGTTGATCAATAAGGTGTTATTTGGTCTATAGAGTTATTAACTAGTGAGATGTATGCACCTAGAGGGTCACACACATAAGGTCTATAGATGTTGGTGGATATAGACATAATTATGAGTGTTTTATGAAAAAACCATATACCAAATGTCTATTAATAGGGGGAGAACGACCACAACTCATGGTGCCCATGCATGCCTTGTGGGAATTCTCTCTTGTCTTCTCTTTCTCTTGGTGAAGAGCTTGAAGAGGAGATCCAACCATCCAGAGATTGTGTGCATGTCGTTGAACATAGAATAAAATGCATAGAATATGTAAACACAAGTAAGGGCATGGGTGATAGCACTAATGGATAGAAATTTGGCAAGAAAACTGGGAATATATAGGATGCCATGCAAGGTAAGGAAGGAGTTTGGCATGATCATTTCGTAGCCTTTCATAGAGCATGAGTGACCATTGGCAGTAGATATAGGTGGATAGGCAATGATTGATGTGAGGGAGGATGATAAAATGGAAGGTGAGTAGGCCACACGTGTAGATGCCTTGAGTCAATCAGCCAAGTGAGTTAGAAATAATAAAAGTCTGTGTACATGGAGCGGTGGCAAGACTCGTTGTCAAAGCAGATGCCTACAATTGCATCCACGCTTTATATTTCACATGATTCAAGCTCATCTGTATCCTCGACTCAAGAATTTGGTTGATAAACTAGGGAAAATCATATGCCACCTTTCTAAGCCCAACAAGAGAAGGAACCCAATCAATGAGGGCTAATTTGGGACAATTTGAAGTTAATACAAGTCGATTTGGGGTCGACTCAAGCCAATTTTGGTTCAATATGAGAGTAATTCTAATTGATTCAATTCAATTTGGGATGATTTAGAGTTTATTTTGGGTTGATCTAAATTGACATTTGGGTAAATCTCAAGGGTTGATCCTAGATTGACTTGATGAACTTTGAATAAATAATTGGCACCACACTAAATCTACTCCAAGATGATTTCGAAGATGACACTTAGTCAACTCAGTTTACTCCAAGGCAAAACCTTGGGGCTTGGAATTCTATCACCGCCACCATCGCTGGAAGAAGCAAAATTGCACATGTTCATCGTGGAAGAAGAATCCAAAAGGGGTTATTTAATCCCTATCGGATTCCCTTGTTGGTTTCCATCAGACCCACACGAAGATCCGCGAACGAGAAGAGTATTTTCTCCTTAACGGACCTCTCCGTTAATGGGTCTGCTTGGATCTGATACGCTCAACTGGGGATCCGCGAACCTGTTGGAGCCTTTACAGAAGCTTAACGGGCCCTGTCTCAAGCCCAATAAAGCCCTAAAAAGAAATAAAAGGAAAATGGGCCCTTGCCCATTGTTTAAAAGCCCAGAAATGTCCGGAAGCCCACTAAGGCCCAAGCCCCGGACAAGGTCCTGGTTCGCAACAATTTTCTGCTACATCAACTTGGTATCAGAGCCTAAAAGGCTTGGTCAATTTCATAAGTGGATTTTCCTTGCATTAAGTGACTTGACGGAGTAAAAGTCATTTAATTGCGATCTTATTAACCACTTAGCATTTTGAGCATATCTATTTTGACAATTTTGGATCTATGGGGAATATGATTCAAATTGTCTCTACTTCATGCTCTCATTTGCAATCAGGGAATGTTTTCAAGTTTTTGAATAAATACATTGCCTTAAATTCGTTGGAGCTGAATTTCCAAAGAAGGGGAGAATGATGAAGGAGCAAATTTGACCCATTTCAGTCAAAGTCAACCCTTGATCAAAAGTCAAAGCTTCGACGGGCAAACCAGAATTTCGAAGTCAACATTTCAAGGTCAGGAGAATTGCCATGTCATCACCCGGAGGTGCCGCATCATCGCACCTTTTCAAAGCACCACTTCGATCAAGGAGCAAATAGAAATTAATCAAAGGGTATGTCCCTTCATTTCGGTGGTTGACAATAACTACCCTCGTGTACCCTATAAATCAACACCTGTACGTTGAAAACAGCAGAATATATTTTGAAATGAAATTTTTGGAAATGTAGTTGACGTCGGTCAACGGTTCTCCTCCCTCTTCTTCTTCGTTTCTTCGTTCTTCTCTTCCCCCTCTCAGGTTGTTCTGCGACGTTCTTCTCTCACAGCGTCGTAAAACCATTCGTCCACTTCATATGATTCTGCATCCAGTCAACCCCTATTGACCCAAGCAGCCCCACGAACCGCCATCACCCGACATCGACGACAAATCATCGCCGACGTCTTCAAATTTCAGTTCAAATACTCCAGTCCACTACTTGCATCCCGGTCAGAATTTCCACAACTGACTACTGCAGAAACAACGCAAAAATTGGGATTAAATCAGCGATTTTCAGACAAATTCGAGCAGGAAGAAATTTTTTGGAATGAGCAACTTACCAGGAAATTCTCTAACTGCCTTAAGAGAAAAGAAGGCCCTCGAGTATTTTCATCGTACTATTCTCGGCTGAATCGGAAATCTCGGCTTCTATTCCGAATTTATCAAAAATCAGAAATGTCGGCTTCTATATCATTCAATCCGGCAAGGCTCTTCACAGAAAGTGAAGCTCTATTCTTGCTCTTCAAACATCCAAAATCCAATGCCATTCAGAGCAAATCACCGCTGCAACATCGTCGCCGAAACCCTCGATTCCCACTGAAAATTATCGTCGATCTGTCTCCAGAAGCTTTCCTCCTTCCGGCGATTCTTTCCCGTTACTTTTGAGCCTAATGCTCACGCGATCGCCGAAAATCTATCACCGCCAGCTTCGCTGGAAGAAGCAAAATTGCACATGTTCGTCGTGGAAGAAGAATCCAAAAGGGGTTATTAATCCCTAACGGATTCCCTTGTTGGTTTCCATCAGACCCACACAAAGATCCGCAAACGAGAAGAGTATTTTCTCCTTAACGGACCTCTCCGTTAATGGGTCTGCTTGGATCTGATATGCTCAATTGTGGATCCGCGAGCCTGTTGATGCCTTTACAAAAGCTTAACGGGCCTTGTCTGAAGCCCAATAAAGCCCTAAAAAGAAATAAAAGGAAAATGGGCCCTTGCCCATTGTTTAAAAGCCCAGAAATGTCCAGAAGCCCTATAAGGCCCAAGCCCCGAACAAGGTCCTGGTTCGCAGCAATTTTCTGCTACATCAGAAAGATAATTCCCTTAAGATCTACACTCTCTTTATTTATTTAGAGAGTTCTTCTTCATCCATTTAATGATGGATAATTTCTCAAATTGGTAGATAAGGAGGAGGAGGAGGAGGATAAGTTCACTTAGAACCCTTGTGTTCATGTTTGAAAATAATTCTCCATCATTCCCCCGGGGTTGGAGGACTTCATCTCCGAGGAAGTGTCTTTCATATATAATAAAATTCAGAAGCAAATGAGGTGCATAATTCAATAGATCATGAGAAGTAATCCAAGAAGCATCACTTATTGTATTGCCATTCCATTGTAATAAAAATAAGTAATCATCCTCTTTAAGATCAGTGATAATAGTTCGATGATCAATGATCATATCTATAAGTCCAACAGTAGACACAAGAGTAGGAGAAAGGAAAGAATTTGGAGATTAGGAAAAAGGAGAATTTGGAGAGAATTCACTTTCAAGAGGATGGGGAGATAAAAAAGATTTTTTTTTGGACTACCATTCTCATGAAATTTTTCTAAATCTGAATTAGTAAATGAAGTATATATGCCCCAATAATTAAGAATATCCATAATATATTATACCAAATATGTGTATTAGTTTTAAGAGAAGTTTAAAAGTAACATAATTTTTTTGTTGAAGTTTAAAAGAGAATTTAAGAAGTTTAGGAGAGTGAATTTTAGTATCTACTAAATCAATTGGTTTAAGAATTTTATGTCTTCTAGGAAAAGCAATAAAGGTTTTATATCGCTTATATGATGATGCAAATTCTTTCAAAACAATATCATGAATGATATGAACATGCTCAATGGATATTACCTTATCTAATCCATAATTTTCATCTTCTAATTCAAATTTCTTACTATCATTGGAAGGTAGAGAGTTGGAATCATCCATAACTATGATCAATTTTGAGCAATCAGCCTTAACATGCCCTATCTTCCTACATTTAAAGCACCTAATGGTACTATTGGATCTAGGGGTAGGATTTAAGAGTTGGGTGGTCTTTGGAAAACTATTACTCATATCCTCATTGAGGTATTCTTTTGGATCATCTACTTCCTTAAACATAGGGATGTCCACACTAACTTCATTATACTCATAATCAGTCATATCCCTTAGATATTGATCAGTAGAAGGAAAAACATTATAGGAATCAAGATGATCATTAATAGGCTCCTTTGGAATCTCTATTTGAGGAGAATTATCTTCCAAAAAATCTGATTCATCCGGAGGCTCTAGGTTCTTCAGCCTAATGTCATGCTGATCAAGTTTGATAAGAATGGCATCTACACGCTCCATAAGAACTCTAGCCCACGGGGGTGGGGTGTCATCTCGGGTAGTATCAGCAAGGGTCTGTGGTGCATTCACATTAGTAGGAACATCAGCAGTAGTATTAGGAACAACAGCTTTAGATCTAGTATTCATGATGATCAATATATCTTATGGATAACACTAATTTCCATTTAAAATGATATCAATTCAAACTGGGCTCTGATACCAAATATGATGTAGGATATTTAGAAGTTGCATCTAAATCCTACAATATGGGGAGGATCTATGAGTTGATATCAATGAGAATGAGGTAAGGTATATATTTTAAAATATAGAGGATTATATGTGTGAAGTGTGATAGGTGAATAATAGATGAGGTATGCGGAGATATAATGGTAGAATATATTATATATTATAATATAGAAAATAGGGAATTGAATTTAAGAGGATTAGTTAAGAAGAGAAGAGAGTAGTAATACTGGCGATGAAAAGAGGATAGAGGATATAATAGAGAGAGAATAGGATAGTAAGAAGAATCTAGTGTTGGACTTACGATGTTATGATAGAACTATCATTCACGAAAATGAGGAGAGGATGATACCTGATATTGAAGTGAAGATGATGCTCTGAGATCACTCCACGACCAAAAGAAATCCTCTGCTTGCTCCTTACTTTGAGATGATTGAAAGAGGACAGAAGTGGGGAAGAAAAGATAGGGAGGTAGAATCGGAGAGAAGGAGATGCGGGAGGAATAATGGAGATACGGGGGAAGGACGATGAACACGAAAGGGGTAACACGTGACCAAAAGGGAACCAATTTTATCAAAAATAACATCCGACTTTCCTCTTACATTGTCCATTTTATAGAAGCAAGAAGGGCAGTTATGCTGTTGCATCGTTTCGCGGCAATAATTTCCCGCGTTGTTTGACGGAGTGATCCGAAACGGCGTCCGTCAACGTCGCTCGAGTGGAATCTTGTAATGTGAAGGATATCCGACGCTCTTTTATTCTTGTGTATATTTTATTGTAGGTCGGCGGAGAGATGGTAGAATTTTATTTCGCGGTGAAGCGGAGATGACGGTGATAATTCTTGTACGTAGTCGAAATGACGTCCTCTCAGAGTGGATTGTTTTCACGCCTTCGTCAGGTTCTTCGATAAACGGTCGATAGGAATTGATGAAGCCTTGGTGTATGCTTCTATGAGCCTATGATTGACGACGACCGAGATGCGGAATCTCCTCAGCCTCATTAAGCAACCTTCCTGGGCGGGATGACGAGGAGGTAAAGGCGGTCCTCGGGGAGCTTCCTTTTCTTCCCTGTTGGAGCTTCCTTGTCTTAATTATGTATTTTCTCTATGCTCTTTGTAAGCGTTTCTTTCCGAAGTAGTCTTCACGAGAGGGAGGTACGTGGAGACGTTTGAAGAACATGTAAATGCTTCCTTGATCCTGTGAGAACTCCGGCGGTCGTGACAGCATGTAAATCACGTGGAGTGAACTCGTGGAGTTTGTCTTGATACCGTGAGGATTCACGACGGTTACCGTTGTTATAACTTCTCCGCGTGGGGTCTTCATAACTCTTCAATTGTTTTCCTTTGCCGTAGAAGTATAGATTACGTGGGAGATGGAGCTTGCTTGAATGTCGGCAACCTCTGGACGGAGATGCAACGGTCCGTATCCTTGTATTTATCGGCAGCACTTGGAGCAGTTTATGAAAGCAGTTGGTGGATTGGTTGACTGGCGTCTTGTATTTATGCGATTTAATGCAGCTTCTGGAGAGGCTTTAGGGGCGTGTCTCTCGCGTTAGAATGCTCTTATGATGGCCAATACCTTCGTTTTCGTGGAGGCTATCTTTCATCTGCTCTGTTTCCTTCAGTAGGAGGAGGATGTGAAATAGCCATTGACCTCCTGTTGGATTATAGCATTTATAGTCGCTGGTGAGTCTCTAGTAGATAACAAAATAGTGCTTCTTCTTGGCTGATAAGGATGATCTCGATTAGACGGGAAGTAGCTTCTCTTGCTGGAGTTTCCTGTCGTGTCTTTCTCTCTGTTACGTTCTTATGTAGACGGGAAGTGATTTCCATTTGTAAAGCTTCAGTAGTCTTGGGTGTCTTAATGATCTTCACTCTTAGAGCTCCTCTCATGTGGGACTCCGTGATAAGTGCTTGAGTGGTTGTAGCCGAGGAGACTTCTCTATCTTCAATTGTGATGTCCTTGCTTGAATAGGAGGTATAATAAGTAGATAATGTACTTTCATAAGAATAGATCTCTTCTAATCTACTAACTAGGGGTGGATTTCAAAGGAAGAAGGAATGAGATAATCAAGTATGTTCCTATTGATGTTTCTTGAGATCATTATTCATAATTATATAAGGAACCTAAGATATAGTGGATAAGGTTTGAAAATTAGGAACCTATATAAAGGTAAAATGGTGGTTGACTTGATACATTCAATGGATTCTAATTATCTAGGGATAAGGATTAAATGTTTGACCAAGTCAATCTTTCGATCAGTATAAAATAAAAGAGGGGGGAAAGATAATTCCCTTAAGATCTACACTCTCTTTATTTATTTAGAGAGGTCTTCTTCATCCATTTAATGATGGATAATTTCTCAAATTGGTAGATAAGGAGGAGGAGGAGGATAAGTTCACTTAGAACCCTTGTGTTCATGTTTTAAAATAATTCTCCATCAGGTATTGACCCTCTTGAGGTTGATGACAAAGATAGGGGGTGGTGTCCCTCTATAGGGCAGCAGCTCTTGGAATTGTTTTACCCTCTCGAGCGAGATGATAAGCAAATGAGGCGGTGACCCTCACTAGAGCAGTGGCTTTGAAGATTAGTAGGTGATGATCTTGATCACATGTGTTTTTTGTCATTTTTTCGTGTTGATTTCTTGCAATAAAATATAGTTCCTTACGTAGTATAGTGTCAGCAAGGGTCAAATCCACATGGAGCTAAAGTAATGAGGTTATGTGTTCAAAAGAAAGATGAGGGCGGTGGAAGATGTGTGAGTTGAAATGGAGCACGTGGAAATTAGAAAAGAGATAAGATAATTAGGTTAATAGAGATGAAAATGGAGATAATATGATGGAAAGATGAGAAGAATAGATGACGGTAGTAATGGATAAATGCGTGGCGAGGGTGAAGTGAGAGATGCATATGGAGATGATGTCAAAGCTACTAAAATAAAAGAAAAATAAAAATAAAACACATGTCTACTATATATAGAAATGTTTACAAGCCAAAATCTAATCTAGATCTTTGCACAAACCCCGTTGGTGTGCCCGTCCTAGGCCGTGCAGTGCTCGATCTGCTCCAATCATGATCCTTGCTTTCTCCCTTATCCACTACAAGATTGAACATAAAAAATTCGCCTCCTTGGATTGATACTAAGAGAGAGCCAAAAAACCTAACTAGAGAGAAAATGAAGGCTTTTACATATGGGTTCCTAGGGTTTGAGTGTAAAACGAGGTAAAAGAGTCCAATCATTAAAATTTTTTTTCTAGCTTTATTCTTCAGTCCAAGGTTATAGATGGATAGAGGGTTAAAAGATGAATCTAGCCATAAAATTTCAACTCTAAACTTTGTCAAGATCATGAGATATCATGATTTTAACTTAGAGAAATCCTAATAGTTGATTGAGATCGTGCAATAAGAGTTTATAAGGTGTGTCGGGATTTATAAGTGTGAAGGGACTTTTCTGTAAAATTCCTCTTGAAAAAATAAGGGGAGGGGTATTTTCATAAATAGTAACTTAAAAAATAAGATGGGTATTTATGTAAATATGCTACAAATTGGAAAAGTCCCAACAAAATTCAGAAAAATTCTAGAAAAATCCCTAAACTTAGAAAATGAATTATCTCAAAAATATAACTCCTTTTTCCTCAATATTTTCTTCATTAGATCAAGAATTTAATTCCTATATTTTTATCTAAAATATCTAAAATCATAAGAAAAATTTAAGGTCTCATTTAATAAAATTTTTGGTATAACCTCCTTAAAAATAAGAAGATTGACCCAATATTTACTCTAAATCAATTTGAGATCATCCTAAAAACCTTATGACGATCCCTCTAAAAATTACAAAACTCATTTACCACTTATTTCAATAAAAATATGGTTGTCTTGGTGTTTAAATTTAGTGGAGAGTTGTTTCGTCTTCCCTCTTATCGTCATTCATATCCAAATCTTGATTCCCTCTGATCGTCGAAATCTTGATCTCAAGCACTCCGTGGACACATAAGTGAGTCTAGAAGCAATTAGGAACCAGAAATTCAAGAGATTTTTGTCTAAACAGTTCGATTTACTCGAATTTCTCTCGAATGTTTAACATCGTCGAAGAACATCTCAATTTATAAGCTAATTTGGGCTTAACCATCCGATCGTCGATTCATCTTCGATCAATGGCTGTGATGAAGTGTCACGGATGCGAATAGTTACGATTAAGTTGTGGCCGTTAGACCGCAAATGGACCGCTGAGATCATGCCACATCGCGTACATTATAAAAATTTATCAATTGCTCGCCGTTGGATCGCGATGTGACGATTCAGATGCGCTCTGGTTGTTCTAATCTCAGCCGTTATAACTCCTTTGATCAACATCTGAGATTAAATCATTTAGAAAATGATTCATTGACAAATCAGGATGCCCCACGTACCCCTGCCTTTAAGTGATCATCAACGATCATGATTCTTCGCGCGATTGGACGCTCTGTATGCTGCCACATCACTTTGCGATCATGACCGTTTATCGCGACGCGATTAGACGATCCAAATCAAGCCACCTCACTTGCGCACCTTACAATATTTGAAATATCGATTTTTAATTAGAAAATTCGATTTTTAATTCCGTATAATCCTTAAAAATTTTAGAAAATTTATAAAAAATCCCTAAAAATTAGAAAATTTATGTTTCAAAATATAACTCCAAATTAATCAAAATTTCTTTCATTTGATCAGGAATTTAATTATCTATCATTCTAAAAAGTCAAATTTAATAACTAACAAGAGATTTAATTTCTATTTCAAACATACATTGATTTCTTTAAGATTTTAAAACTTAGGAAATTAAATGAATGTATATAAAAATGATTTCTCTTATTATTTAACATTAAAATCTATTTATAATCTCAAGTAAAGATGAGTTATAAAATTATGTATCTTTAATTCATCATAATTAACTGTAAATTAAAGTATTTTGAGATTATAATGACTTTTTCATAGAATGATAGATAAATACTCAGAAATAGGATAACATGCATCGGAATGAAATCTTTTATACGTTAATATGTATTAATAATCATGTATTATCATGTCTAAATAGCATGTTATCACACCCCCCCCCCCCCACCCAACTTAAATGATTGCTAGTCTGTTAGAAATTTACTATATAATCTCCCTAGAAGGTCCTTTCATCCTTTGATCCTACTACTGAAAGAGGTGAAGCGTATGAATGTATGATTGTGTCTTCCTCATAGTGTAGGCCATAATGATCTAGATTCCATCTCTAGATTGGCTTCTTTAGTGCATATTAGGGTAGTGCTCATCGGCTAATGCTCGAGTCTAATTCTCAATTGTCATCAAGGTGATCATATCTAAGGTTTGATGCTATGGGGATGAAAAGATACTCTCTCATAAGTGGATGTAATTCCTTACCCTCTCCATAGATACATCACTACTTCCCTAAAAAATGGAGGCTACTTAATGTATTAAAATTCCCCTCAACTCGCTTTCGTCCTATAAAGAGTGCAATTCAAAGGGATTCCTATCTTTGGGATGCAATGTGTGAGGTGGCTGAAGGAAATAAAAAGATACTATTTCTAAAAGAATGACGTGGTTAAAAAGTAAATATGCAGATAAATAAAGTGGATTTAAAGACAAAGAAGGTACCACCTATGATAATTATACTCCCAAATGAGGTGGATGGTAATTGATAGGGAGATGGTATAGATGATGGTGAAGGTGGTAGAGATGATGGTAGAAAATATTTTCCCACTTATTTTCCTTCTTCTTAAAAGCTTCTTATTTCTCTATTTCTTTTGAATTTTCTCCTTTTTCTTTCCTTATTCTTTTTTTTTTAAATAATGATATAAGGATATGGAGGAGTTTTTGGATTTGAAGAGAGTGTAACAAATGTGAAGTGTAGTGTGAAGGTATACGTACATGTGAGGGAAATATGTAAGAGAAAGGGATGGATGTGTGAATCACTTGGGAGTGTTATTATCATGAGTGAAGTTTTAAAAAAAGTGGTGTAACTACTTGACTGCTTTGGAAAAGATAAAACTACATGCCAAACAGGGAAAGATAGGTGTTTTAAAGATTATGGATCATTGCACTCTTTTAAAGAGAAAGTTTAGAAGTGAGGAATTCTCACACTAAACAGTTTTGGCTGATGTTAGGTAGGGGATAGGAATTTTAACTTCTCTAAAAAACTCTCCTTTTCAATCCCATAGCATTTCAACATCTGATTACTCATTTTCCTTGGTGCCTGTTAGATACCCAACCCCAAAGAAGTCAACCACTCAATTTTATCTATTGGTTTCTCTAGATCACTTAGCTTTATTACTCAAAATGTAATGATATGGGCTATAAGGCTCTCACTTGTACATCTCTAGTAGATCAGATCTCTAAATGTCAGGACTTCTAAGGTGGGGTAGAGTAAGTCAAATTTGGAAAATAAGAGTTTTTAGAATATAGAATTTTAAAACTTTTGAAAAATAGTAGAGATTTTTCTATGTCCTCACCGCCAACTAGAACTTTTCATTGCCCTCAATGAAGTCTACATGCTCATGCAAAAGATAGCAAAATACCGAACATGACATGAAAAAAAAAAGAAAAAAATAGAAAAATGTGGTGATAGGATAAAGGGTTAGAAAAACTCATTGATGCGTTGATGCTCGTTCACGGGATTTCATGCAGGTGCACCCTTTCCTAGTGTAATTCTTCTTCGATATCTATAAAAATTGAAAATAAAGTACAAAAAGAAAACAAAAAAGTGAGATAATCTTGGGGTGCCTCCCAAGAGCGCTAAGTTTAACGTCTTTAGTGAGACAAAACTCAAAATAAAACCTACAACTACTGATGGGTCGAGGGTGATACCGTCATGTCCTCGAGTACTCAAGGAGATGCAGCTCTACCTTATCTGTTGGTGCGGGTGGCTCTGATGTCAGGTACTGCTTGAGACGATGGCCGTTTACCTTGAATTGTTGACAAGATTTGATGTCGGAGATGAGTACTGATCTGCCATCCAACACTTTGAGAACCATGTAATGACCATCCCATCGATAGCGTAGCCTCCTTGAAAAAAGCTTGAGGTAAGAATTGTAAAGCCAAACCTTGTCGTTGACCTGAAATGATCGTCATCGGATGTGTCGGTCATGAAAGGCCTTTGTCTTCTCCTTGTAGATCACCGCATTCTCGTACGCATCATGCCTCATCTCCTGTAACTTCTGAAGCTTGAGAAGTTATTGTTTCCCTACTTTGTCTAGAGATAGGTTAAGGTTCTTGATGGCCTAATAGGCTCGATGCTCAAGCTCAACCGGAAGATGGCAGGTGACGAAACGAATGCGTGCAGTTGTTGAATACACACAAAGTCCAAACTTACCAATTTAAAGATTAATTTACGAATGGAGGGGTATAATGGTAAATAAGGGTCGAATCCACAAAGAATTAGGGAAATTTTTGAGATATCTTTGAAATTCGATCAAATCAGACGATGAATTGAGTTTAGACGTTACAAAATTTAGTATATTAAGAAAGATAACTCAAGTTCGAATTCACATAATCAAAAATTGAGTGATTTAGATTAGAATTCGCAGAGTAATTGAAGTTTGAAAATGAGAGAAAAATTCGATCGCGAATTTGATTGAAAAGTGAAATTAAACTTAATATACGATTCAAAATGTAAATCTAATGCTAAATGATGAAAAATTAAGATGAAAACATGCAATCTAACCCAAAGTGGCGCTCGAAATGATGCAATTAATCGACGGATTCATGGCTATTCATTCCTCGATTTCAAAGACAAAGATGACGTTCAAGATGTGATTTCTCCTTACTCCCTCAATCAAATTCTGATTTCAAACACTCCTCCGATGCGAAAATGAGTCAAGAAGGTAAAGAAATCAAAAGACTCTCAGATTGTGGTGTCTAGACAGTTCAATTTGCTCGAAAAATCCAAGAATGCCTCTTCATCACGAAGAAGATTCTAATTTATAGATGGAATTGGACGTAACCGTCGGATGCATCGGTTTATCGCAATCAACGGTTGAGATCTCGTGTCGTTTGGTGAATCGATGCGATTAAGTCGTAAGCGTCCAATCTTCGATGGAGCGTCGAGATGCGTCCACGTCGCCAGTTAGAGATAAGGTATCGCTTCAATTTCTCTGTTGGATCTTCATCTCACGATCGCGATAAGTTGAGAGGTCCATCGATCACGATTAATCATGACCGATATAACTCCCTTGATGGACGGCTGTAATTAATCTCCATTTAATCGAATCGATGTCTTCTATGATGTAACCACTTACTCCTTGAGTAAGTGACATCTGACGCGCGTGATTAAATCACACGATCGGATATCTAACGCGTTGCCACGTCACCTAAAATAAATTAGAAAAGAACATAGTCCCACATGGAGTAATTTAAAGGATTCTATCGGGTTTATAAGATCTATGGAATTAAGGCGTTAGCTTAAATTCAATTAAGGATTCTCCTAACCCATTTATAAATCCGCGCATACGTGTCACGCACACACATGCGTGTCACACACACATCACGCACACACGCACATAGGCGTGTCCACATGTCATATGGTCAAATGTCCGAACGTCGCCACATGGCGACGCTCCACCACGTCAGCGCGTGGTAATAAAACCCAATTTATATTCTTTTAATCATTTTAAAATAAAAATATATAGTTAAATAAATTCAAAAAAATTCCAAAAAATTCGTAAAAATAGGAAAAATCATAACTTTCAATATACAATTCCAAGTTAATTCAAATTTATTTTGTGGGACCAGAAATTGAATAATATATGATTATAAAAGGTCAAAATATTAAAATAACAAGAGAATGAATTTTAATTAAATAAATACATTCATGTATCTTCTAAAATAACTTTAGAAAAGTACATGAATATAAATAAAGATATTTTCTCTTATACTTTAATCATTTAAACGTAATTATGATCTCAAATATAATTAGGATTAGAATCATATCGTTCAATTATGTATAATTATCCATAAATTGAGGTATTTTTAGATCATAACATGAGATTACATATAATGATATAAATGTACTTAATATATGATAACATGCATACAAATAGAGCAATTAATTTCTTGATTTTCATTAATAATCATGTAAATTCATGTATAAAATGCATGTAATCAGCAAGCTTTCTCGAAGATAAGCCGCAAGGGAGACATCCCGATGGGTGTCTTGTATGCCGTCCGGTATGCCCATAGTGCATCGGGAAGCTTGTGTGCCCAATCTTTCTCATCGGGTCGAATTATCTTTTTAAGAATGGTCTTGACTTCTCTATTACTTACCTCTACTTGTCCATTCGCTTAGGGGTGGAATAGAGTGGTGATGCAATGGTGTACTCCGTACTTCTTCAATAGTGCCCAGAAATGTGCATTGTTGCAGTGTGAGCCTCCGTCACTGATGATGGCCCTCGAACAACCGTATCGGGTGAAGATGCATCTGGTAACAAATTGGAGCACCTCCCGATGATCATTTATCCTAGTGGGGATCGCCTCGACCCACTTGGACACATAATCCACCGCTAGTAAGTTGTACTCTTTTTTGTTAGAAGGCGGGAAAGGTCCCATGAAGTCTATCCCCCAAAGATCGAAAATCTCCAATTCAAGGATCGGCCGCAGTGGCATCTCATCTCGCTTGGAGATGTTTAATGCCGCTTGACACTGTAGACATTATGTATTGAAACGGTAGGCGTCCTTGAAGATGGTGGGCCAGTAGAATCCGCTCTGTAGCATCTTATCCGCGGTCTTGCGTGCCGTGAAATGTCCTCAGCACGTCGATGAGTGACACATTGCCAAGATATCTCCTTGCTCCTCCTCTAGTATGCATCGCTAGATGATCTGATCGTATCCTAGATGGAATAGGAGTGGTTCTTCCCAAAAGTAGTACTTGAGATCATGGAAGAGCTTATCTTTTTCATGACGATTCCAATGCTCTGAGTTTTTAGTCTCCGGTACTATGAAGTTCACAATGAAGTGACGATGAAGTTCACGATGTGTGTATACCAGGGAGATTCTCGTCGGGGAATGTGTCACCGATGTCTCCTCCTCCAGGAACGTGGAGATGTGATAAGTGGTTTGCCACCGAGTTTTTGCTTCCCTTCTTGTCTTTGATCTCCAAGTTGAATTCTTGAAGGAGTAGCACCCATCATATTAGTTGTAGTTTGGCCTCTTTCTTGGAGAGCAAGTATTTCAAGGCCGCATGATCGGTGTAGATAATGATCTTGCTCCCCAAGATGTAAGGACGGAACTTCTCAAGTGCGTAGACCACTGCCAGAATCTTTTTCTCCATAGTCGTATTGTTAATTTGAGCTTCGACAAGAATCTTACTTGCATAGCATATGGTCGTCGGCTTCTTGTCGAGTCATTGTCCGAAGACTGCTCTCGCCGCGTAGTCCGAAGCGTCGCACATGATCTCGAATGGTAAGTCTCAATTAAGACTTTAAAGAATTGGTGCCTCGATCAATGCTTGCTTCAGCATCACGAATGCTTGCTTCCCTTCTTCGTCGATGATAAAGTCTTTGTCTTTGCAAAGAAGGGGGGTAAGTGGCTTGGAGACTTTGGCAAAGTCTTGAATAAATCTTTGGTAGAAGCTGACGTGCCCGAGAAAGCTCCTCAAATCTCATACGATACTTGAAAGAGGGAGGTTTTGGATGATCTCTATCTTGGCCTTGTCCACCTCTAGTCCTTTGCCCGAGATGATATGCTCGAGCACTACTCCCTGTCGTACCATGAAGTGGGATTTCTCCCAGCTTAGCACTAGTCGTTTCTTAACGCAGACCTCTAGGATATTGGTTAGGTGAGCAAGACAACTCTTGAAGTCAATTCCAAAGACAGAGAAATCGTCCATGAAAACTCCCAAGCTGTCGCCAAGAAAGTTCAAGAAGATTGCCATCATGCATCGTTGAAATATCGTGGGGGCGTTGCATAGTCCAAATGGCATGCGTCTGAAGGCAAATATGTCAAAAGGAAGTGAACGTCATCTTCTCTTGATCGTTGGGATGAATCGCAATCTAGTTGTATCCCGAATATCCATTCAAGAAGCAAAAGTAACTAGATCCTTCCAGTCGATCCAAGATTTGGTCGACGGACGGTAGAGGGAAGTGGTCCTTCTTCGTTGCAGAGTTCAGCTTCTGATAGTCAATGCAGACTCTCCATTTCATCGGAAGGCGTGTCTGGATCTCCTTGCCTTTCTCGTTCATCATGACTGTTACTCCGGCTTTCTTCGGAACAACGTGCACTAGACTCACCCATTAGCTATCAGGTATGAGGTAGATGATTTCTGCGTTTAGCCATTTAAGAATTTCTTCTTTCACGGCTTCCCATCCCTTCGGATTGAGTCGTCTCTAGGCCTCCTTAATGTGTCTTGACTCATCCTCCAGGAAGATTGACGAGATGAGACCGCGAGGTCATCTATTTCACATGATCTCGTGTCAAAAATAATATCGAATTTACCAATTTTGGGAATTTAATAACAAATTAAGTGGCATAATGGTCAATAAGGGTCGAATCCACAGGAAATTAAGGTATTTTCGAGATATCTTTTGGAAATTGATCAAATTGGACGATGAATTGAGGTGAGAAATTAGGGAAAATGGTAGATTTAGAAAGATAACTCAAAGATCTATCCACGGAATCAAAAATCACTCCATTTGGATTAGTAATCGCGGAGAAATCACAGAATGAAGTGGGATGAAATTTTCGGAATCGCGAAGAACACAAATTGAAATTGAAAACGAAATTGAGCTAAATTAAGATCCTAAACTAAAAATTGGTGATACATGACGATAGATTAGATGGAAAATAAGTTTTCTAACCTGAGATAACGATCGAATCGATCCAATTGATCGCCGGATCGATGACTATTCGTTCCGCGAATTGAAATGTGAACATCGGTGTTCAAGAGACAAATTCTCCTTGATCAATCAACGAAATCTCACTTTTAAACACTCCGTGGACGCAAAATCGAGTCTAGAAGCGATTACAAGTGAGAGATTCAAGAAAGGAAGGGTTTAGATGGGTCGATTAAGCGAAATTCCTCAAGAATGTCTTACAAAAGTCGAAGAGCGCCTCATTTTATAGGCGAATTGGGCGTGACCGTTGATTTATTTTAATCAACGGTTATGATGAAACGGTCCATCATGGACCGTTTTGTTTAAATCGCGAGCGTCGGATCGCGATGAACGGTGCTGATGAAGCCTTTAAAGGATGCGTTATGAAACACTTTTAATCTCTGCCGTTGGATCTTGATCCGACGTGTCAGATGCTCCCCGCACGATTGCATCACGATCATTATAACTTCTGATTAAAGGCACGTGGTCGTGATCGTGATCGGTGGTCCGCGGGTCTTCGCGATTGACGCGCGATATTCTGCGCTCCGCCCGATCCAACGCACCTCAAGTGGCCACGTCACCTGCATTTTAAAACTGTGTGGGACCTTAGTCCCACACGGGAAAAATTAAAGAACATCGACGGGTTTATAAGGAGCATTGATTTTAAGTGTTGAATACCCTTTCGATATACCGAAGGCTGAATACCCCTTACTATATAAAATATGTAGAATATTAATATATATATACGGCACGTAGGCGCCGCTTGGGCCCGTGTGGCACAGCCACGTGGCCTTGAGTGCCACGTCGCATCCACGTGGGACCCGCGCAAAAAATTAAACGTTTTTTGTTATTTTTTAATTATTTTAAACGTTTTAAATCAAAAATAGAATCGAAAAAATCAGGAAAAATCCCTAAAAATTGTAAAAATCATAACTTTCAAAATATAACTCCAAATTAATCCAAATTTCTTTCATTTGATCTGAAATTTAATTATCTATCATTCTAAAAAGACAAATTATTTAAATAACAAGAGATTTAATTCTTATTTCAAAAATACATTCATTTCTTTAAGATTTTAACTTTAGAAAATTAAATGAATGTTCATAAAAATGATTTCTCTTATTATTTAACTTTAAAAATAACTTATAATCTCAAGTAAAGATAGGTTATAAAATCTTTAATCTTTAATTCATCATAATTAACCCTAAATTAACGTATTTTGAGATTATAACATAAAATTGCATGGAATGATAGAAATGCACTCAAAGTATGATAACATGCATATAAATGGAATGTTTTATGCCTTATTTTGCATTAATAATCATGTTTTATCATGTTAAGATTGCATGTTATCAAAGATGCGATGAGTGCATAGTGAAGGGTCCAACCCTTTTAGGTCCGTCATGGTCTAACCGATTGCTTCTTCATTCTGCCTTAATACTTCTAGTAACTGTTCCTCCTACTTAATATCCAGCTTGGACAAAATAATTACTGGTTTGGCTTTCTGTTCATTAAGGAAGGCGTACTTGAGTGTAGATGGGAGAGTCTTGAGATCCAATGTAGGCTCGTCCATTGGTAGCTTTGCAAATCTTGCTTCCTCGTCGATCATCATCACTTCTTCTACACATGCATCTATATCCTGGTCATCGGAGAAGTTGATGGCCTCCAAGTCCTCAGAAGCTCGTGAAGGGTATTTCATAAGCTTGTTGATGTCGACCTTCACGGTGTACTCCCCACTTTGAGAATTACTTCTCCTTTCCCCCAATCTGTGATAGTTTTCGCGGTAGCTAGGAAGGGTCGTCGTAAGATGATCGGGGCTTGACTAAGCTCCGTAGTAGTTTTCATATCGACGACTAGGAAGTCTACGGGGAAATAACAATCTTCTATCTTGATGATGACATCTTCTACTATACCATCGGCTAAGCATAGTTCTACAAGGAAAGGTTGCAATTCCCCTACATGATGACGGTCGAATATGGATATAGGGAGGATGTTAATACTAGCTCTGGTATCTAGCAAGGATCAAGTAAAGGACATTCCTCCTATTTCACTCGTTATCATGGGTGCTCCCTGATCTCTCTTTTTAAAGGTAAGAAAATCATCATGATTGAACTTACCGTTTCACTAAGTTGGATCCTTCTACGGTTTCTATGGGGAGTGCATATACCTTTGATAAATTTGGCATAGGATGGGATATGCTTGATGACATCTATTAAGGGAATGTTGATAGTTACCTTCTTAAATGCTTCTAGTAGATTGTCATCGGATTTACTAATCTTGGCTTTTGGGCGATTAAGTGCTTGAGTATAAGGCACAGGGGGCTTGTATGTATCAGGGTTAGGTTCGGCCTTTGCTTGTTCTTCCTCATCGTTCGAATCGCTGTTGTGCTCCATGATAATTGGTGCTTCTTCTTCGATCGAGCCTTAGTGGATTGGATGATCCTTATAGCGATCTGGTAGGTCCTTTCCACTCTGAAGGCTCGATATTGCTAGTGTCGTTTCCACAGCCTCCTCGTCGACGTGTATGATAACATGCTATTTATGCATGTAATTACATAGTTATTAATGAAAATTAATGCATTAATCATTACAAATATATGCATGTTATCATCTTTTAAGCATATTTCTATCATTTTGTATAAATTCATGTTATGATCTTAAAATACATCCATTTATGGGTTATTATGCATAATTAAACATTTCAACCTTTAATCCTAATTATATTTATGATCATAATTATGTTTTAAGGATGAAAATATAAGAGAAAAGACTTTTATTGACATTTGTGTGTTTATATAAATTTATTTTATATAATACATAAATGTATAAAATTAATATAAATTTATTCTCTTATTATTTTAATAAATTGACCTTTTATAATGCTAGATTATTCAATTCTGAATCCAAAAAAACAAATTTGAATTAATTTGGAGTTATATTTTGAAAGTTATGAATTTTACAATTTTTAGGAATTTTTCTGGAATTTTTCTGAATTTATTTGATTTTTATTTCGATTTTTAAATATTTAATTTAATTAAAAAATGCAAAAAATGTGGGTCCCATCGCCCGTGCACACGTGGCATCGCCACGTGGACAGGCACGAGCGCCTACGTTGCGTGGAGGTAACGCATGGCGCTGATGTGACGTGGATCGCATAATCTATATATATCATATATATTATTTACATAACATATCAGTCTTCCGATTATCCGAAGATGAGATTATTAAACCCACATATCCGTCGTATATTATATACTGAACATTTCTCTCTATTTTCTCCAAGTGGGACTAAAATCCCTTGCTTTCTATAATTTTAGGACCCGTGGCAGCCTATCGTACGTTGGAATTAATCGCAATCAACGCGATGACGTTGATACGGTGGATGCGAGATCCACCGCATCAACAATCAAGCACGTGCGCAATAAAGAGGAGTAAGTGAACGCATCAGAGCCGTCCACCACATCTTATCCCCAATCAAATCACAATCGCACGATTCAAATCCAACGATCGAAGAGAGACACCGATTCATCTTAAAGGACATTTAATCGCGATCGTCCATCGCGATGAAGCTTCATCGGACGGCCCAAATCAAAAATCGTTTTTATAAAATCTGTTCTTCGCGACGAGAGAAATGTTCGCGATTCTTCATCAAATTCTCTCTGTGTAGAGCTCCAATTCACGTGCCGTTTGTTCGAGAGTGTTCTTGACTCATTTCCGCTTCAATTGAATGCTTGAAATCAAACTTTGATCAAAAGAGAAGGGAGAAATGACATCTTGAACTCCAATTTTTGTCTTCATCAATTTGGAATGAAAAGCCTTGCATCCGGCAATTAATAGGATCATTTCGAAGGCTACTTTGGGTTAGGTTGCGTGATTTCATCTTAATCTTTCATCATTTAGTGTTAATTTTACTTTCAGCATCGTAGATTTAGTTGAATTTAGTTTAATTCTCGGTTTTTAATCGTTTTTCAAAACGAAATTTTCTCTAAACTTCAAATTTTGATTTCTCTTCGAATTCTTATCCAAATCACCTGATTTTTGATTCCGTGGATTCGAAATTGAGTTATCTTTCTTAATATACTAAAATGCCCAGTTTCTAATCTCAATTCCTTGTTCGATTTGATCGAATTTCAAAGATATCTCTCAAATTTCCCTAATTCTCTGTGAATTCGACCCTTAATTACCATTATACTAATTAATTACTTTGATTAATCATAAATTGGTAAGATTAGGACTTTGTTTTGACACTAAGTCTTGTGCATTTAACGATAATACGATTTAGTCTCGTTAGTGTACATGGTTGATATTATGCGTTTGGTTCGACGAGGCCCATTGATTCCTCGAGTTAGCTATGGCCTGCAAGGGTAATTGGTGAGTAAAAGTTAACTTGCTTACCTTTTTATTGGTCATCAATTGGACGTCTGTCTTGACAAAATCCTGTATTTTGTCCATGAGTGAGTTCATCCACATCATTTGCTCCATCAATTGCGAGATTGCGCCGAGGATCGGATCGGATGCCAGTGTGGTCTGGCGTGGGGCTTGCGTGTAAGATTGCCTTTGATTCGTGTAGGGTTGTTGATGTTGTTGCTGACCATTGTATGATGGAGGATAGGGTTGATCGTTGTTCCTCCTAAATCGTGCATGATGCGAAGGATTGTTATTGAAAACATGGTATAATAATAGTTAGGGTATGCACCCTAATAACATGCCAAATAAACATTATAAAACATAATTATTAATGCATATTAAGGTATAAATGATTTCATTTCCATGCATGTTATCATATTTATGTGTATTTTCTATCATTATATGAAAAAGTCATTATAATCTCAAAAATACTTTAAATTAGGTTTAAATATGATGATTTAAAGATAAATAATTTAACAACCCTTCTTTAATTGAGATTATAGATGTTTTTAGAGCTAAAATAATAAGAGAAATCAATTTATAAACATTTATTTATATTTTCTTAATAAAAAACACTTAAAAAATAATTATGTTTTTGAAATAAAATTTAAAACTCTCATTATTTGTCAATTTTCACCTTTTAGAACGATAGATAATTAAATTTCAGATCAAATGAAAGAAATTTGGATTAATTTGGAGTTATATTTTAAAAGTTATGAATTTTCTAATTTTTAGGAATTTTTCAAAAGTTTTTCTGAACTATTTTGGATTTTTAATGATTAAAAACTAATTAAAAAAGAGGAAAAATGTGGTATTTTCACGCGGGACCCACGTGGATGCGACGTGGCATGCAAGGCCACGTGGCAGCACCACGCGGGCCCGCGCGGCGCCTCCGCGACGCGATGTGACATGTGCATTATTTATATATATCGCAAATATAGGGGTTATAGTACATATAAGCCTTCGGATTATCGAAAATACGCTAGCCCTTATTTCCGTTGTATCTGATAAACCCGTCATTCTCTTTTAATTTAATCCGTGTGGGACTAAGTTCCACGGAGTTTCTAAGATGCAAGTGACGTGGCTGAATGAGGATCAACGGATTGGATGGAGGGCAGATCATTGCACGTCGATGAAGTGGACACGCGGACCACCGATCACCATCAAAAGCACGTGGCTTAAATAAAGCGTTATAACGGTCGTGATTTAATCGCGCGGGGACCATTCGGATCGTCCGATCGTGATCGAACGGCGCCAATCTAAAGCGTTTTATAACGCATCTCATCAGATCTAATCTCGACCGTCCATCAAGATCCGATGGTTGTGACTTAACTGAAACAGTCCACGATGGACCGTTCCATCGTAATCGTCGATCGTTTCGATTGGACGGTTACGCCCAAATACCCTATAAATAAGGCATGTTCTTCTAATTTGTAAGCATTCGAGTTACAAATCAATCAAATTGATCTGTTTAGACACTATCTTCTCGAATCTCTCGGTTCCATCCTCTTTACATCTATTTTCGCATCCACGGAGGGCTTAAAATCGAGATTTGGTTGAGTGGAGAAGAAGAAATCGAAGCTTGAACTCCACGATCGCGTTCTTCCCATTTTCGACAATTAAGAGGTTTAATTGTGTTAATTTGATCGCTATTTGGGTTAGTGGAGTCGGTTTTTGCTAATCTATCATCCAATCATGTTTAATTTCGATTTAGATTAGGATTTCAAGTTCAATTTAGTTTAAATTTTGTTAATTTCATGATTTACTCATTCATAAATTTCTTCCCACTTCGATCTTCAATTTCTCCACAAAATCAAGATCAATTTCAATGATTCTTGATTCCGTGGAAGCAATTTGAAGTTATTTTTCATAATATACCATTTTCCCCAATTTCTACCATCGATTTATCATCCGATTTGATCAATTTCGAAGAAAACATCATAAATTTCCTTATTTCCCTGTCGATTCCACCCTTATTTACCATTATAATCCTCAATTCGAATTATTTTCATCAAATTGGTAAGTTTGGAATTATTTTTGACACAAGACTATGTGAAATCAATGACCTCGCGGTTTTGTCTCGTCACACCTGGATAATTAGGTCATCCTTGTTGAGTCGGTCTTCTGATGGACCCCTGTCTAAACATGCCTTGCCCTTGGTTCGCCATGGCGGGGCATTCTAATTCGACGTAGTCAAATCTAGAGCAATTGGTACACGACGACGCTTCTTGAACTGAAATGGGGGTGAGTCCTTCAGAACCGTTGCGGATGTTGAATCGGTCTAGTAAATTCTGGATTTCTGCCATTTGATCGATTCTTTATAGGAGCATCCCTGTCTTCGCTGATTTTGCGTCAATCGTTTGTCCCTTCGGCATCACACCTCTTCCGAATGGTTTAGCTTTGTTGTGGTGGCTATTCTCCACCACCGTCTTGATGAGTTCCATAGCTTCATCTTCATATTTGCTCATGAAGGTACCGCCACTTGCTGCATCTAAAAGATATCTATCTTGCAAGCCTAACCCGTCATAAACTATTTCTGTTAATTCATGATTAGATACTCCATGGTGTGGACATTCCCTAGTGAGGTCTCATAATCGCTCCCAGGCTTCATGAAAGGTTTCACTTGTGCCTTGGGTACACTCGCGGATAGCTTTCCGGACGGAGGTGGTTTTCCCTACAGAATAGTATTTTCTTAAAAATTCTTCCTCCATTTTGGTCCAACTAGTGAATTCTTTCCCTAATTTTAAAAACCAATCCTTGGCTCAATCTCTAAGGGTAGCATGAAAGAGTTTCATTTTCATTGTGTTGGTAGGGACATTCTGAAGATGATTAATTTCACAAACTAAGGAAAGCTCGTCTACGTGTCTATATGGATCCTCGGAAGGTTTGCCAGGGAAGATAGGAAGCATACTCATGACATGAGAATCTATTCTAAAATTTTCCCCTCTATTTAAGGGTGTGTGAATTCTCGTGACAAGTCTTTGGAGAATGGGCTTGGCGTAATCATTAAGGCGTTTCCTTGCATTTCCCTCATCATTCCAGGCCATTTCTATTGGTTCTATCGGTTCTACGGTGGAAGAGGTCTCGATAGTGTCGGGGGATTGCGAGGATCATTCAAAAAGATATACGTTTAAAGGGTTATTCCGTAATCTCCAGGTTGTCTGTCGTCTCATAGAAGGGTGGATCAAATATTTAGATGAATATAACTTATAAATACTTATAAAATATCAAAAATTGACGTTGATCATACCTGAATGTCGGTATTCATGAGAGTGAAGCGTTCTCAACGCGAATTTAAAGAAATGATCACCCGTAATCCGTAGAAAAGGGGTGAAATCACTTAATCTTATCGAATTCAGATCTCGAAGATGAATATCTGCTTCGGATCACTTGGTGTATGATCGATGTGAGTGAATTTCAGGAAATTAAAAGAAAAAATCTGAGTTGACCGAGTCAAAATTGAATAAATTGATCAAATTTTTGCCTTAATTCCCTGGCAGCGGTACCATTTGATGGATTGAGACCGAGTGATCATTGAAAACAAACGGTCAAGAGTCAAAATAAAGTCCAAACTTACCAATTTCAAGATTAAATCATGAATTGAGGGTCGAATCCACTCTCATGTGCGGTCGTCGCCTTTCCCTAGGCGTACTGCCCAGTGCTTGACGCACTTGCCGCCTTGACCTAGGCGTGCCTGCTAATGGATTGAGATCGAGTGGTCATTTAAAACACACGGTCAATAGTCAAAATAAAGCCCAAACTTACCAATTTCAAAAATAAATCACGAATTGGGTGGTATTATGGTAAATAAGGGTCGAATCCACAAGGAATTAGGGAAATTTTTTATGATCTCTTCAAATTTGATCAAATGGGACCATAAATTGATGATAGAAATTCAGAAATTTGATATTTTATGAAAGAGGACTCAAAGACAAATCCACGGAATAAAAAATCACTCAATTTGGATTTGATTTTGTGGAGAAATCATTGAATGAATAGAGGAGATTTTTTCATAAATGTAAAGATTTAAAAACTGAAAATAAGAACTAAATTAAATCAAATTATGATTCTAAAATGAAATTAAAAGCTATGAGAAGATAGATTAGGATGAAACACGATCACTAACCCACAATTGTGATCGAATTGATCCAATTAATCGCCGGAATCAAGGCTATTCATAAAAATTCTAAAAATCTCGATCGTGGAGTTCAAGCTTTGATTTCTTCCTCGTCAATCGTCGAAATCTTGATCTCAAGAACTGCACATATGTGAAAATGAGTCTAGAAGGGATCGGAAACAAGAGATTCAAGAGATTTTTATCTAAACATTTTGATTTACTAGAATTGCTCTCGAATGTTTAACATCGTCGAAGAACATCTCAATTTATAGGCTAATTTGGCGTAACCGTTTCGATCGTCGATTCATCTTCAATCAATGGCTCTGATGAAGCATTGCGAATGTGAATCATTACGATTAAGTCATGGCCGTTGGATCGCAAATGGACCGCCAAGATGATGGCACATCGCGTACATTATAAAAACTTATCAAATGCTCGCCGGTGGATCACGATTGGACAATTCAGATGTGTTATGTTGGCTCTAATCTCAGCTGTTATAACTCCTTTGATCAACAGCTGAGATTAAATCGTTTAGAAAATGATTCACCGACAAATCAGGATGCGCCACGTACCCCCGCCTTTAAGTGATCATCAACGGTCACGATTCTTCGCGCGATTGGACGCTCTGTATGCTGCCACATCACCTCGCGATCATGACGATTAATCGCGATGTGATCAAACGATCCAGATTGCGCCACCTCACTTGCGCACCTTAAAATATCTGAAAAATCAATTTTTAATTAGAAAATTTGATTTTTAATTAGAAAATTTGATTTTTAATTCCAGAAAATCCTTAAAAATTTATTAAATTATAAGAAAAATTTAGAAAAAATCCCTAAAAATTAGAAAATTTATAACTTTCAAAATATAACTCCAAATTAATCCAAATTTCTTTCATTTGATCAGAAATTTAATTATCTATCATTCTAAAGTACATTCAAAAATTTCATAAATAACAAGAGATTTAATTTCTATATCAAAAATACATTCATTTCTTTAAGATTTTAAAACTTAGGAAATTAAATGAATGTATATAAAAATGATTTCTCTTATTATTTAACATTAGAAACTAATTATAATCTCAAGTAAAGATGGGTTACGAAATTATTTATCTTTAATTCATCATAATTAACCCTAAATTAAAGTATTATGAGATTATAATAACTTTTTCATAGAATGATAGATAAATACTCATAAATAACATGCATAGGAAGAAATCTTTTATACCTTAATATGCATTTATAAGCATGTATTATCATGTCTAAATAGCATGTTATCACCCGCTACGCGCCCTAGCGACCTCGCAATCGCGGCCAAGGTGCGCCTGCTCGTGCCCTGGTGCCCTCGCCATCTCGCCCCTAGGCGCGCCCCCGTCCGTGTGGCCCCGCGTGCCCAGCCTGCGCGCCTGCGCAGCCCACCCACGCGCCTTGCGTGCTCGATCCACGCGCATGCGCGACCCGTGCTAGTTTAACCTAAGTTTGATAATTTACTTTGTTGTACTTTTAATGTTTATGAAATATTATATTGAGTAGTGTTTAAATTTTGATTAATAGTTGTTTGTCAAAATGATTTGAGAAGGGTATGTTTGTGTTAGTGCAGGTATTGATGGATTGATAGATTGACCTTCTTCGACTTCAGAACGCAGACATTGCTACGAATCAGAACTAGATTACCTATTATATAATCTGCTATTAATACATTTAAATAAGAATATTTGAAGATAGGATTTAAATCTTCGTAGAACCATGAATTATCCTTATCAATTCATGTTATTTTAATTTATTTTCTTAGTTTTACATCAATGTTTTTTTTAGAACATCAATGTTAGAAGTATTCATTGATAAAAACATACCATTATTTCTTTTCTTCTATTATCAATAATGTCTTCTTATATATATATATATATGTATGTATATTGTCATGTCTGAATTTTATTACCATTGTACTAATCTTTCATATCATGGTATTTTCAGGTAGTCTTTAAATTGTGTATATGTCCAGACAAACTGATAAAAGCCAAAAACAAAGAAAGCTCTCCCTCTCTCTCCAGCGTGAAAAGAGAATTCAAAAATTAGGTCTTGTGGCTCCAGCAAAAATGCGATCGAAACTTCCTCTTGTGCGTGCGATTGCAAAGCGATTCTTGGAGCGAACGTGTTCTTCAACAACCTTGAAGATAAACACATCGAAATCCTCTTCATCAAGCTCTCTCTCTCTTTCTGTGGTTGTGTGTTACTGACGAATCGATTTCCATATTTTCCTTTTTTTTTCAAGTTTCGGTTTCTGTTTTGTTTTCGTTTTTTGTTTTCGATTCACTGATTTTCGATTATTGGTATTTTACGATTTTCTTATTTCATTTTTCTCTTATGTTTTGTGTTTTTTCTCTTTTCATTTTTCGGTTTCTGAAATTTCACTTTTGAATTTATTCTCGTTTTTGCTTTTCATGATATCTTCGTTTTTGATATTTCAGTTTTCGATTTAGGTTTTACAAATCTAGTTTTCGTTTTCTAATTACGGTTGTTAGTTTTTTGATTTCATTTTTTCTTTTTGATTTCATTTCTTTGGTTTATTAAATCAGTGTTATCAGTTGTGATTATTCTATGATATCCGTGTTATTAATTTCTATTTTATTTTGGGTGTGTTGTTCATCAAATAAGTTGTAGCGGTGTTTATTTCTATTGTTGATCAATTCTGTTATATCTATTATTTTTATCATCAAACTGTTCTATTAGTAATCTGTTTTATATCTCTCTTTATTTACTTTAAAATCCAGCAGGTCATACACTTCATTATTTGAAGCGGTGCATCATAAGAAGATTCAGACAGAACTCTGTCAGATTTCTATTTCAAATTTCTGATTATAGTCTAATCTAATTTGAAATTCTGTTTAACATTGCCTATAAATATAAACAGTTGTTAATATATCGTCTGATATGCTCTTTATATAATTTATAAAGTTTCAGGTTTAGTGAGACTTCATCGAGGTGAGATTAAAGGTGGTTTAATTTTCAGTGAATTTTTAATCATTTATTAGTCAATTTATCAAGTTTACAAATTCAGTCCATTGTGAGGATACTTGGAGAATTAATTTAGGAGTTATTTGCGGTTTTGTAGTGTGGCAATTGTTTTTATATTCAACGGAAAAGACTGCATGAGTCAAAGCCGTGAGAAAGTCAAAGAAAACCACTAAAGTCAAAGTCAAAGTCAAAAGTTAGAAAGTCAAAGTTAACAGCAGTAGTCATAGTTAACAACAGTAGTCAAAGTCAACAACAGTAGACAAAGGCCACAGCTTTAGTCAAAGTCAAAGCAGAAAGTCAAAGTTAGCAGAAAGTCAAAGTCATCAGAAAGTCAAAGTTAGTAGAAAGTCAAAGTCAAAGTCAAATCAAGTACATCAGGGGTTATCTAAATTTGCTTTATTTTTTAATAATTTTTTAGGAAGTCGTTCTACGTATATCATAGTTACATTATTTGTTATTGCTTAGTTTGATTGAGTTATTTTGTTTTAGTGCTTTTTGATATAGCTTTACATTTTCTAAGTTTAATTAAAATACTAGGATAATCACACATACCTTTACATTTTACGTGGACTCTTGGTGAGTCGTACTTACCCGTGAGGGTAAGGGGGAGATTCCTTGGGAATCATAGTGAGTTAGGAGACTTTAGGGAGTTGCCTAGATAGTCAACTCATGGGATACATGTTCTTCACCTTGCACGATCACTCGGACTTGAGGACGAGCGACTTACGTGGTGTGTGCGTAGATCGTTGCCGAGACTCGGTGACTACAGAGGGGCAAGCCAACCCGAAAGAGAGTAGGGAGCGGCGCGCGGAGCTCTGGGAGTCGGTCCGGGGGAAGGGATGAGCAGAGGGGTACCGAAGGACGACGCTGAAGTAAAGTCACTAAGCGAGAGTGTGAGGGAGTCAGATCGAAAGATCGTGTAGAACTTTTGATCTGTTAATCCCGGCCAGCTAGTAGTTACTACTAGGGGATTAAAAAGGGGTGAGGAGAGACTCTAGGGGGAACGTCTCCTCCTGGGACTGGCACGGGGGTCTGGAACATTGTCCAGTATTAAAAAATTTGACCTTCGAGTGACGTGAGAAAGTTGAGCAGTAATCAACGAATTGAAAAAAGGATTAGAATAACATAAAGATTGAAAAGAATCTAATTCACCCCCCTCTTAGTAATTTCACCATCTCATTAGGAATTTCAACCCTGCCCACGTGCCCTGTCACCCGCGCGGGCCCGCCCTGCGCCCTTCATGCCGGATCCGTGCGCTTGCGTGGCACGCTCACGCACACCCAACTTGTGCGCCTTGGTGCACCCTTCTGTGCACCTGGTCCGCCCCCCTGCGCGCCCTACCCACTGCCCCGCGTCATCGTGATCGCGACCGCGCCTTGTCCTGCATCACGGTCATCACCTGCTTCCTTGATAGGCCCCAAGTGCCCCGAGGAATTTGCCGTGACTGCGACGTCGTCGATTTGGCCTATTCTCTGCTGATCGTCTGTGCCACGTACGGACGGCCTTCCCCGCCACGATCCCCTTCAAGTGTGCCTAACTTGCACCCTACAAGTTAGGCACACATCCCCTTCCTATTAATTTGAAGTTCATTTATTTATTCCAGTTTCTTGCACTTGCTTCCACCGCCATTAGGACCTAGTCTCGGTTAGACAATAGGATGATACGAGTGGAGTGAGATCGTGGTCCTATCTGTCTCGTTGATGGTCGAGCTACCTGACAAGACGATATCGTATGGTCATTGAATACACACGATGTCGTGTTAAAACAAAGTCCAAACTTACCAATTTAAAGATTAATTCACCAATTGAAGGGTATAATCGTCAATAAGGGTCAAATCCATGGAGAATTAGGGATTTTTGAGAGATATCTTTGCAATTTGATCAAATCAGACAACGAATTGAGTTTAGAAATTATGCAATTTAGTTTATTAAGAAAGATAACTCAATTTTGAATGCACAGAATAAAAAATTGAGTGATTTGGATTAGAATTCGTAGAGTAATCAAAGTTTGAAGTTGAGATAAAAATTCGATCGCAAAATTGATTTAAAACCGAAATTAAACTGAAATTAAACTTAATCTACAATTCAGAACTTAAATCTAATGCTAAATGATGAAAGATTAAGATGAAAACATGCAATCTAACCCAAAGTCATGCTCGAAATGATCCAATTAATTGCCGGATGCATGGCTATTCATTCCGCGATTTCAAAGACAAAAATTGACATTCAAGATGTGATTTCTCCTTACTCCCTTGATCAAATTCTGATTTCAAACACTCCTCGGACGCGGAAACGGATCAAGAAGGCAAAGAAATCAAAAGACTTTCAGATTGTGGTGTCTAGATAGTTCGATTTCACTCTAAAATGCAAGGGTAAGTTTTCGTCGCGAAGAACAATCCAATTTATAGAGGATTTTGGGCGTAACAGTTGGATACGACGATTCATCATGATCAACGGTCCAGATGACGCGCATGTTGACGAATCGACGCAATTAAGTCGCTTCCGTCTGATCGCAAATGAAGGGTGGAGATGTGTCCACGTTGCGCGAAGAAGAGATACATCGTTTCATTGTGTTCGTTGGATCTACATCAGGTGGTCACGATTAATCGGAAGGTCCACCAATCGTGATTAATCGTGACTGTTATAACTCCTCAGATGGACCATCGAGATTAATCCGCATTTAATTGAATTGATGCCTCTTAAGATGATGCCACGTACCCCTTGAGTAAGTGACATCAGACGCGCGTGATTAAATCTCTCGATCGAATGTCCCACACGTCGCCATGTCAACTGAAATAAAAATCAAAGGAACATAGTCCCACATAGAGTAATTTAATGGATTCTATCGGGTTTATAAGATAGGCGATATTAATGCGGTTAGCCTAAATCCTTAAATGGATGCTCCTAACCCATTTATATATCTCGCGCACACGTGTCACGCATGATGGATATTAGGTGGCCTATAAGCCAATCACACTTTCATGTATCTTGTTTATGTTCATTGAAATGAAATTCATTCATTGTCATTCTTGTGTGATGTTTGCAATGAAGTCCATGAGCATGTGCAATGACTATTTGAATTATGATGAGATCATAATATAGTGATCACTAGTCTTTAAACATATGTTCTAAATATTCCTATTCGTGGGATATTCGAGAAGGACATCGAATTATCCGGAAAGAATAACACTATCTAATCCATCTCATATGATGAGTATGGCCGATCCTATAGCCATCGGTGTGGAGACACTAAGGATAGATAGTGGGTGCTCTTTAGAGAAAGAGTTCACTGAATTGATCCATATGAATCCCTGAATGGTATTATACCTAACTGTTAATGAGGTTGATTCATGTCATGATTGTGTGTGTGGTCCTTTGACTTGAGACACCAAAGACATCTTGTGGATGGATGACCGTGCTTTGATTATGACTTACGAATCCCTAGCCACGGGATATCTAAAATGTCACATATTGGATACGACATGAAGTCCACGAAGATGATTATGTGGTCAATATGGGATCATCCACCCTCGGTATTTGAGGAGATTGACTCAAAGGAATGAGATGCGATGAAATCCTTGGCCAAGGTAGAAGAAATATCGATGAAGGAGTTCTCGATGATTTCTACACGCATCAGTACTAACTTGAGTGACCGATTAGGGTTTGACAGTTGACCATACCCTAAGTCATTCATGAGTCTAATGTGGATGAAGGATTATACATACATGGTAATCAATGACGGGAAGGTTCCATAAGTGAGTTCTTACATACTCCATATCTCCTAGAGTACGTGGTGTAGCTTGGCACCCAACGGGCTGGCAACTCAACCTATCGATTGGGTTAAATCGATCCTTGATTAATTAATCTATATGTCGATATGGATAATTAATTAAGGTTGACCAATAAGGTGTTATTTGGTCTATAGAGTTATTAACTAGTGAGATATATGGACCTAGAGGGTCACACACATAAGGTTTATGGATGTTGGTGGATATAGACATAATTATGAGGGTTTTTATGACCTCATTCCAAATGTCTATAAATAGGGGGAGAACGACCACAGCGAAGGTGCCCATACAAGCCTTGTGGGAATTCTCTCCTTTCTTCTCTTTCTCTCTTGGTGAAGAGCTTTGAAGAGGATATCCAACCATCCGGAGCTAGTGTGGATACGCTAGAGGCTAGACACTTGAATAGCTTCAAGAACTCCTTCAAGGAAACCTGTAAGTATGTTTTCTCATACATACTAGATGATAGGATCATCTGTTCTTGGTGGCTCGGTATTTTGAATGTCCGATTCAATGTTTTTCCGCTGCATTTGATGTTTTGATCAAAATTTCGGAAAGTTATCGACCTCAGATCCCAACAACGCACACACATGCGTGTCACAAACACACGCACACACTCTTGTCCATGTGTCACACAAACACACGTCCGCGCTTCACCACGTCAATGCTTGGTAATAATAAAAACCCTTTTTAAATTCTTTTTAATTATTTTAAAATAAAAAATACAATTAAATAAATTCAGAAAAATTCCAAAAAATTCCTAAAAATTAGAAAAATCATAACTTTCAAAATAGAACTCCAAATTAATTCAAATTTGTTTTGTTGGATCAGAAATTGAATAATCTATCATTATAAAAAAATCAAAATATTAAAATAGTAAGAGAATGAATTTTAATTAAATAAATACATTCATGTATCTTCTAAAATAACTTTAGAAAATACATGAATATAAATAAAGATATTTTCTCTTATAATTTAATCATTCAAAACATAATTATGATCTTAAATATAATTAGGATTAAAATCAGAATGTTTTAATTATGCATAATTATCCTTAAAATGATGTATTTTTATATCATAACATGAAATTAGGTAAAATGATAGAAATATACTTAAAATATGATAACATGCATACAATTCTTATAATTAATGCCTTTATTTGCATTAATAATCCTGTAAATTCATGTATAAAATGCATGTTATCACTACTCTCGATGACTCGAGGCCCAACGCTCACGTGGACGTGGGCCTGAAGGTTTCCCGGACTAACTCTATTCAGTGCACCCCTAGAGCTTCAGCGAAGACGTGCGAGAGGCAACCTATTTTTGTATTCACTGAGTGAGCATCTTTCATCATACATAGTTCGCCTAGTTCCCCGTACGTAGGATTCCCCTTTAGTTATGTGGCTCGGCCAGGTTTACCTACCCGTCCGACATCAATAATCATATAATTGCATGTGTAAATTGCATGCTAGTAGTTATCAATAGGCCTCTTTGGGGTGACGATAACTATGGGGGGGGGACGACAACTGATATGCGTAAATCATCCTCGCACATCGCTCCGGGATCATCTCACTTGGGAGTGCCATTCCGGAGGTCTTGCCGGGCCATTTCGGCCGAGACAAGACGATCACTGCAGTAGAACAGCAGCTCTATTGGCCGAGCTTTGAAGCGCGATGTCGGGAACATCGTCGCTCGAGTGCAGGTGTGCGCCTTCGCGAGCGGGTCAAGAAGAATGCTGGCCTCTACACACCGCTTTCCCGCCCGACGCGACCATGGGACGACGTGAGCATGGACTTCGTGCTCGGACTACCTCGCACGGTTCGTCACCATGATTCCATCATGGTGGTAGTGGACCGCTTTTCGAAGATGGCCCATTTTGTGCCATGTTCGAAGACAGCTGATGCCACGCGAGTGGCCCAGTTCTATTTTTGCGAGATAGTTCGCTTACATGGGCTGCCCAAGTCCATCGTCTCGGATCGCGATGTTCGTTTCACGAGCCACTTCTGGCGGACGTTGTGGAGCATGTTGGGGACCAAGCTAAAGTTCTCGACGGCGTACCACCCTCAGACAGACGGCCAGACGGAGGTCGTCAATCGGAGTTTAGGAAACTTGCTCCGATCGTTGGTGGGGGATAACCTCACCACCTGGGATTTAGTTATCCCTCGTGCCGAGTTTGCGTATAACGCCTCGGCAAACCGCACCATTGGCATGAGCCCATTCGAGGTTGCCCATGGCTTAGTACCCCGCAAACCTCTAGATCTAGCGCCAGTAGACCCCCACATTAGAGCCTCAGAGGATGGCGTTGCATTTGCACAGCATGTGAGTGAGTTGCATGCATACATTCATGATAGGATCACTCGGCGAGAATGCGGCGTACAAGCGAGGCTGCCGACTTGCATCGTCGTCACGGGAGTTTCGAGGTGGGTGACCAGGGTGATGGTTCGGTTGAGACCTCGAGAGATACTCTCCGGGCACGGCTACGAAGCTTCATGCTCGTAGCGCGGGCCCGTTCCGGGTCCCTGTCTCGCGTGGGCAGAACGCCTACGTCGTCGGCATTCCTCCTTCGTGGGGAATCAGCTCGACCTTCAACGTGGCGGACTTGGCCACTTATTCAGCTCTACCACCTCATGATCAGCCTTCCGACCCAGGCCCCTTCTCAGAGAGCGAGTTTGCCCCGCAGTCCACTCCCCCGGTACTACCACCCGATTGGCATGAGCAGGTAGAGGAGGTACTGCAGGAAATAATTGACTTCACAGGGGATGGTGCTTCGCGGAGGTTCTTCGTGCGTTGGCAGGGACGCCCGGCAGAGGATGACGCGTGGATCACGGAGGGCGACTTGGCACGCCTACGACCGGACCTGCTCGAGCCGCTGCCCGACACACCCGCTAACTCGACGGAGTCGAGTTCTTCCGACCCCGGGAGGATTGGTGGCGTACGACCCCCGTCGCCACCAAGGCATGACACTACGGCGCCGGTGGAGCCGACACCTACGCGCGTCCAGCCCCCTCGACAGGCGAAGACGAAGGATCCCGAGTTTCACTACACCAAGTGAGACCCTCTTCTCGCCACGAGCTCGCGCGCGTAGAGCTATCTTTCCCGTTTTCTCTTTTATTATGACTTTATTTAGCCCGCACGTGTTTAAACGGGCCTTTGCATGTCTCTCTCTCTCTCTTTAGGCCGTTGGGTGGGCTTCCCTTTGTTTCGGGACCCTAGCCTAAGGCCCTTTCCATTTTTGTGAACATCTTATTCTATTTCTATGAGTATGGGTGTGGGTTGTGGGCCTCAAGTGGGCCCTTTCCTCTCTTGGCCCGCCAAGGGCTCTATAAGAGGGGAAGGGACCCCCCCACAAACCCTAGCCGTCATTTGAGAAAAAAAGAAGGAAGAACCTCTTCTCGAGTGGCTGCTCATGGAAAGCTAGGGAAGGAGTCCAACCGCCGACGCCGCCGCCGCCGCCGCCGCACCGAACGTGCCGCCGCGCCGCCGCCTCCGCCGCCACTCCTTGCCCCTAACTCCGGGTTCGCTGAACGCCGCCGCCATCGCCGCCGCTCCAAGCCGCCATTGCTGCCGCCTCAAAGCTCCGCCGCTGCGCCGCCGCGCTGCCGCCGCCGCGCGACCTCGAGCGCCGACGCCATCGCCGCTCGGGGGCCGCCGCCATCGCTCGCTCGCGCAAGGCCGCCAACCTCCCTCGTCCCACGGACGCCGCCGCGAACCGCCGCCGCCGCGCTCAGCGCCGCCGCCGCCGAAGCCGCCGCCTCCAGCCCGTCGTCCGCCTTCCCCGCCACCGTCGCAAGCCCTTCGCGCCCTCTCCCCTGATCCAGCGGCACCGCCTCGAGCCGCCTTCCACGCCGTGCGCCGCCCGCCGCCGATCGCCAACCCTAAACGAAAGAAAAACAAAGAAACAAGACTGGACGATTCCCGCTGAGCCAACTCAGCGGGAATCGCCCGCCACCTCCCTCTCCTCACCGAGCCGCCCGGACCACACGCCACGCCCGGTCCGCCCACCCCCTCAGGCCGGCCCGAGCCAGCCGAGTCAGCCCAACTCGGCCGCGACCAGGTCCAGCCGCCCAGGCCCGGGCCGACCCCGCTGGGCCGGACCGGCTCGCCCAGACCCAGACCGGTCCAGGCCAGCCCAATCGGCCCAGACCGGCCGACCGGCCCCGACCGGTCCGTCGACCCAGGCCGGTCCAGGTCGCCCAGACCCGCCTTGACCGGTCCAGACCGGCCCTGACCGGTCCAGACCGGCCCAGCCCGGCCCAAACCGGCCCAAACCGGTCCAGACCGGTCCTGATCTTCCCCGGTCGGCCCAGACCGCTCCTGTCCGCCCCGACTCAACCCGGACGCCGCCTCCCGTCCCCCGTGTTCGTTGCGCTCGTCCGGCTCGCCCCGACTCTTCACCACTCCGCCTCCACGCCGATCGCTCCCCGCGCTCCCCGCCGACTCGTCCGGCGTCCGACCCAGCTGCCGCGCCCGACGACCTCCCTCGCCCCGACCGACCGGGCTCGCGCCCGCAGGGTTAGGCATTCATCCCCTTTACTTTTACTTTGAAGTCTATATTTCCTTCGGTACTTCCCGCATTTGTCTCCACCGCCCTCGGCATAGTTAGGCTGAGTGACGTCAGGGTACGGGATTGGGATCGTGGATCCGGTCGCCGGGTTGACGATCGAGCTTTCCCGACGACCCGAGGCTTCTCTCTCCCCCTGCATCGACGACTCCGGAGGGCTCCTGCTCCATCCTACTCGGCGTACCCCAGGAACGCTGTGACGACGTGCCGGGAGGTTGGTTGCTCGCGGAGAACTTAGATTTCATTGCATCATATAGAGCACGTATTTCACCCCATCCATAGTTCTCCTTAGAGGATATTAGCGCCGGACCGATTCACCCCCGTCGGTCCTGCATCAGAAAGCTTTTATGTTTAAATATGCATCAATAATCATGTATTATCATGTATAATTAGCATGTTATCAGAGGGACAGAAGCAGTTGCACAATCCAATTATGTAAGCACTTGGAAAGCTTTCATGTTGAGATTTTTAAGCAACTAAGGCTATCAAATGCTCCTAATACTTTAACAAACTATTTCTCAAAGACTTCTAATTTTTAAGCAGGAATTCAGAGCAGACAAAGAAAGAGTGCATAGATTCAATTGTTAAGACAGATGCACCTTTTAGGCTACTTGTACATCCTCAATTTAAACAGTTTTAAAACTACTTAGTACAAGGCGAAGCATAGATTCCTAGCCACCATTCCAGACGATGAGGGATGGAGAAACTATTTGAAGATGAAAGGGATAAGGTATGGGAATTACTTCAACCAATTGAAAGGGTGTCTCTAACAGCAAACACTTGGACAACTACAAATAATGTGAAAATACTTGGTATCATAATACATTAGATTGAGGATATGTGGAGACTTCATGAACAAGTGCTCGCTGTTGAGGAGTTGGGTGTATCACATCAAGGTACAATTTTGACAGAGGTGGAGCATCGTGTGTTGGAAGAGTATGATCTCACTTAAAAGGTAAGTAACATTTTACCATTTTTTTAATTTTTAATCTTAAATCTATAAACAAGAATTTAATTTTTTTTCTAGGTTTTTTCTATCACAACAGATAATGCTAGTAATAACTAGACAATAGTGGCAAGCTTGAAAAATTTATTGAGTGAGAGTGGATCGACATTTACCAAGCAGTTCCATGTGCCATGTATGGCCCATGTTCTCAACCTAGCTGTTCAAGGAGGCTTGAAGGAATTGAGTAATTTATTTTTGACTTCATTATGTTTAGAAAGTGAGGGTGATGAAGAGTTTGAAGAAGATGAAGTGTAATTTAGTTCACAAAGACCATTTGGAACAATTCTTCATCGGCTTCAAAAACTTGTTCTTGCGGCAAATAGTACACCACAAAGAATTCATCAATACAAGGAATTATGCGAGAGGTATAAAATGTCAAAAAAAAAACTTATTAACCATAGATGTCCCCACTAGGTGGAATTTGACATATGTCATGATTACAACAGGATAGGACAAGAGGAAGTTGTTGAATGCAATGGCAACAACTTTTCTTAAAGATGGTAAAATAATTTATTTAATCATGTCAGAAGAGTGGGATCCTCTTACGATTTTTGCTGATGAACTTCTAGCTTTTTAGGAGGCCACTGAGATGTTTTCTTAATCAAAGGCCATTATATCACCTAATTTTACTTCTATTTTTAATCTTTTGTTAAATCAATTGAACACCTCAATTGTTGCCTTAGGTAATTCTTCTCAAGGTGTGATAAGAAAACCAATGACCATAGAGCAATCAATGGCACTCAACGGAGCATATACTACGATGAAAACAAAGTTACTCAAATATGAGCCACAGGTAAAAAGAAAGCCAATCTTTCCTATCGCTACAATGCTAAATCCATCTTTGAAACTTGAATATATTCCAACTGATGAGCAAGAGTATATCACAAAGACTTTGGAACATTTGCTTCAAAAAGATAGTAGATTTATAGCCATAGAAGATATTCCAGATTGAAATATATGAATTTTTCACACTAATAGTGCGCATGTGATAACATGCTAATTAGACATGATAATATATGATTATTTATGCATTTTAAGGCATAAAACATTTCATTCCTATGCATGTTATCATATTTATGATGTTTATCTATCATTCTATGAAAAAAGTCATTATAATCTCAAAATACATTAATTTCAGGTTAATTATGATGAATTAAAGATAAATAATGTTATAACCCATCTTTACTTAAAATTATAATTAGTTTTTAAAGTTAAATAATAAGAGAAATTATTTTTTATACATTCATTTTATTTTCTAAGTTTTAAAATCTCAAAGAAATGAATGTATTTTTGAAATAGAAATTAAATCTCTTGTTATTTATTAAATTTGAATTTTTAGAATGATTGAAAAAAAATTGGATTAATTTGGAGTTATATTTTAAAAGTTATGAATTTTCTATTTTTTAGGGATTTCCAGATTTTTTCTAAATTTTTCTGAATTTTTAATGAATTTCTAAGGATTTTCCAGAATTAAAAATTGATTTTTCAGATATTTTAAAGTGCGTAGGTGACGTGGTGCAATCTGTAGCATCCGATAGCGTCGCGATCAACAGTCAAAGCGGGAGGCAACGTGGCAGCGTGAGAAGCATCCAATAGCTCGACGAATAGTGACCGTTGATGATCACTTAAAGGCGGGGGTACATGGTGCATCCTGATTCTTCGACGAATCATTTTCTAAATGATTTAATCTCAACCGTTGATCAAAGGAGTTATAACGGCTGAGATAAGAACTGACAGAGCGCATCTGAATCGTCTGATCGTGATCTGACGGCAAGCATTTGATACATTTTCAAGCGACGTGGCTGAATATGGAGCGTTGGATCAAAGCGCGTGGATTATCGCGCTAAGATCGCGTGGACGCGGAGTCCACCGGATCATCAATCAGAGCACATGCTACAATTCGGATTTAAGTGATGCTTTCAATGAATAACTTGGCGACACGTGGACTCACCTTGATCGCCCGATGAAGATCCAACGGATGATCAAAACGACGCTTCTCTTCAAGACGCGTGACGTGGATGCATCCTAACGCTTCATCGCTGATAGAATGGATGCAACTTAATTGCATCGTTTCTATCAAACGATGCTTCATCTGGACCGTTGATCGCAATCCGACCGTTGATCTAACAATTAAGCCCAAAATCCTCTATAAATCAACTATTCTTCGTGAACGTAACTTACCCTTGGATTTTCAAGTGAAATCGAACTGTGTAGACACCACAATTCGGGAGTCAATCGATTTCTTTCCCTTCTTGACACGTTTCCGCGTCTGAGGAGTGCTTGAAATAGAAAATTGATTAAAAGAGGAAGGAGAAATCACATCTTGAATGCCAATATTCGTCTTCGAAATCTCGGAATGAATAGCCATGCATCCGACGATTAATTGGATCAATTCAAAGGCTACTTTGGGTTAGATTACGTGTTTTCATCTTAATATTTCATCATTTAGCATTAGATTTATATTTTGAATCGTAGATTAAGTTTAATTTCAGTTTAATTTCGGTTTTAAATCATTTTCGCGATCGATATTTTCTCTTATTTTCAAACTTCGATTACTTCGCGAATTCTAATCCAAATCACTCGATTTATGATTCCGCGGATTCACAATTGAGTTATCTTTTGTTAATATTATAAAATGCCTAATTTCTAAACTCAATTCCTCGTCTGATTTGATCAAATTTCAAAGATATCTCTCAAAATTTCCTAATTCTCCGTGGATTTGACCCTTATTTACCATTATACCCTTAAATTCGTGAATTAATCTTAAAATTGGTAAGTTTAGACTTTGTTTTGACACGACATCATGTATGTTCAACGACCATACACATTCGTTTCGTAAAAAAACATGTGTATTTGTAGGGAGATTTGGGCGTAGCAGTCGAATCAAACATTTAATATTTGATCAACGGCTTTGATGAAATGCTTAAATGCGAATTATTAAGTTTAAATCTTGTCTGTTGGATCGAAGATAAACTGTTAAGATTTTTCCACGTCGCGCATGAAGAAGAAACGCCATGAAACGCTTGCCGTTCGATCTTCATCTGAAGCTCTAGATGTATCCACGTGTCCTTGGGGTCCACCGAACGGTTTTAATCTCAGCCGTTATAACTCAGATCAATGGCTGAGATTAAACCATTTCAAAATGATTCATTCACGAATCAGAGTGCGCCACGTAACTCCTGACTTAAGTGAAGATCAACGGCTTTGATTTAACAACCGAAACGGACACTTCTCGTCGTGCCATGCATCTACGAATAAAAACAAAAGAAAATAGTCCCACATGACAAAAATAACGGCCATTCGACGGGTATATAACATGTGTGCATTAAGTGAGATAGCTTAAATCTTGAAAAGGATGCTTTATCTCACTAATCACTCACACGCACATGCACATGCGCGCGCACACACATGCACACACACGCACACACGTGCACACACGCGTGCACTCATGCACACCCACATATGCATGCGCCACGTGGTGTGTTCGTATGCCGCCATGTGGCGACGCCTTTTCACTTGTGACAAGTTAGCTGCCATGTCAGCACACAATAAAAATCTCATTTTTAATTCTTTATAATTCACAATAAATCCAAATAAATTATTAAAAAATCAAGAAAATTCTAAAAAAATCCCTAGAAATTATAAAATGCATAAATTTCAAAATATAACTTCAAATTAATCTAATTTTTTTTTTTCGGATCAGAAATTAAATAATCTATCTTTTTAAAAATTTAAAATTTATTAAATAACAAGATAATAAATTTTTATTTCAATAAATACACTCATTTCTCTTAGAAATAAATGAGTATGTAATAAGTATTTTCTCTTATTATTTAACATTAAAATCCAATTATAATCTCAAGTATAGATGAGAATAATCTACTCTAAAATATATTCATTAAAAGTGTTTAATCATCCCTAAAATAATAAATTTTGCGATTATAACTTAAAATTGCATGAAATGATAGATATGCATTAAAAAAATATGATAACATGCATCCGTATGGAATGTGTTATGCCTTAATTTGCACTAATAATCATAAATTTTCATGTATAATTTGCATGTTATCATCTAGGTGATCCTCTACAAACATTGACAGCTCTTAGAGATTCTCTTGAGACCCATAGAGCTATAAATGGCTTGTGAAGTGGGTTGCATCAGCTTCATCCAAAACATGTTCTTGGGCTCTGTTATGGGCTACATCAATTTACCTCTGTAAGGCACCCCACTACCTTTATTTTGGAGATAGTTTTGACGGGGACTTCAAGGTAGAGGCATCTCTTAATGGGATCTAATGCTCGATAGGCTCTCAAATATTTAATAAAAAATTTTAATGTGTTGAAAGACATTTAATTGAATATTCAAACATTGAGACGCCAAGAACCAATGATCTTATCGTCTAGTATTGATTAAAATCCATAATTATAAGGTTCATTAAAGGAGTTCTTGAAGTTGTTCAAGTGTTCTGCCTCTAGCGATATCCACATGATCGTCAAACGATTGGATTTCTTCTTATATGATCTGCATCAAGAGAGAAAGAGAAGAAATAAGATAATTTTCATAATGCTCAATTGGCTTTCAAATTTTTTATAAAAACATCGAACATAGAATAATATTGTGAATCATGCCTCACAGTTATGTATATATTCACCAACGCCTCAATTATAGGTCCATATATTGTGCTAATTAATAACTCCATAAACTCTATTGACATAAACATTTATTGGTCAACCTTATTAATTATTTATTTAACACATATGTTAATTAATCAAAAATTAATTTAACCCAATTTACTAGTTGATTGCTAACTCACTGGGTGCCAAGCTACACTATATGATCTAAGAGATATGGAGGGTATAAGAAATCTTGTATAGAACCTTTCCATCATTAGTTACCATGTACGTATGACCCTTCATCTAGACACAACTCATAGTTGGCTAAGGGTATGGTCAATTTTCAAATCCTAATTGATTTCTTAAGTTAGTACTAATTCATGGAAGAAAAATTTGAGAATACTTTTTATAATATTTCTACCAACTTCTCCAAGGATTTCATTGTATCTCATTCCTTAAGTCCATCTCCGCAAATACTAAGGGTAGGTTATCCCATCTGGACCATACAATCAACTTTGAAGACTTCATGTCATATCCAATATATGACATTTGAAGATCTCATATCTAATATATCCATAAGTCATAGTCAAAACATGATCATCCATCTATATGATGTCTTTGGCTTCTCATGTTAAAAAACCACGTACACAACCATGACATAAATTGACCTAATTGACATTTAGGTAAAATAATATTTAGAGATTTATATGGATCAATTTAGTAAACTCTCTCCCTAAAGAGAATCCCCTATCTATCATTCATGTCTCCACATTGATGGCCACATGATCAATCATACTCAACATATGAGTCAGATCAGATAGTTTTATTCTTTCCAAATATTTGGAGGTCCTTCTTGAACATCCCTTGAGTAGGAATGTTTAGAACATATTTTAAATACTAGTAATCATTATATTATGATCTCATCATAATTCAGTCAGTCATTACATATGATCATTAACTTTATTGCGAATATCACACAAATAATAATGAATAAATTTCATTTCAATGAATATAAATGAGATATGAAAATGTGATTTGGCTTGAAGGGTACACAATATTCCTCATCTCTACCTTTGATGCCCTCAATGCCCTGATGGTCATCTCTTATGTATTCTAAAATTTTTACTCTCCTCTTTTTTTTGTCTCTTAAAATCAAACTACTATATTGAAGAGGAGAGGCTTAGGCCCAAGCTAAATTTTGTTTGATGTTCAATTTATGGAAGAAGATCAAATGGAGGATCGAGGTCATAACAAGTCCAACATCACCCAACCTAGGGATGACATTGAAAATGTGGTTTGTGTGAGAAGTTGGATTTGGTTTTCATTGTAATCCCCTCCATGTATAGAGTAGAAACCCTTTCCATCTTTGTATTTTAGTTTTGTTCTTGTTTGATTATAAAGTCTCATGTAATCATACATCCGTCATGGTTATCTCTCAATCTCCATTTTTTCTGTCTCATCTATCGATTTTATCATTTCAATTTCACATGGTAGTGATCACACATGGTGTCACGATGTAGTGATTGAAGGTACACCACTCTGCAGGTAGGTAGTGCCTACATGGCACCCCTATAAGCGGAGCATTAGTTTTATTATGATAACATATATAGCCCTATGACACTTGGCTTAATATTATGATGCATATATAATTCATAGTTTACAAAAAAACATATTTCGTGTGGAACTCATTTACTCTCTATTTTCCTAGGACACATGATGCAAGGAGTTCAGATCAAGGGATTGAACCATGATCGTTGATCTTCACTAAATGGCAGCTGTGGAGGTCATGTTGAAATCCTATTCACCATGTAGAAGACGAGGGCCATGATGCCCATGTGGAGACATCATGAGCATTGGTCTCCATCGAGAATTGATTGACTCCCCAAAATAAGTTGTTTTTTGCTCTCCTTTTGGCTTCATGCCAATCAAACGACCGAGTTTTTGAGTGGTGCCTTTTTCTTCAAATTGGAAGGTGATGTTGCGAAACTTGAAACTACTAATCATCACCTAAGATGATCGGATGGCTGAGACTTTTTCAGCGGTTGAAACTCCTTAAATAGCTCTCTTTGTTCTCATGTCTTTATGGTTGAGAAATTTGAGAAATCCAACCTTGTTGATACCTTGGCCCTAAAATCTCTTGATTTAAATGCATTCTAGATGATTTTTGCTTCCATAGAGTCTTAAATATCAAGATTTCGAGAGCATTGATAGAGAATATGCACTTTGAACATGGAACCTCGCGAAAACATTCAATATGGGGGTTTTTTCAATGCGAGGAGCAATTAGAGCAATTTCTTGTTAATTTAGGGTTGTTTTGGTGTGGCTTGCCCCAATCTAGCAGCTTCATATTAATTTTATGCAAAGAAGATGAATTAATATAAAATCTTCAAGACATTTCCTCTCTCTACATTTGTGATATTATCTCTCTACCTTTTTTCCTGTAATGTCAATTGTGCTTTAAGATTGAAAAGTGGCTGGTTTGATTCATTGGAAAAGTTTACTTTTGTGCTTTCTAAATAAACCTCTTTCCTTCTCCTCATGTAGACATCCAAGTTGGCGAAACTCTAAGAACCTAATTCTACATAGAACCATCCTTGCTTTATTAATTATACTAAAATTATTCATCAATTAAGTGCGGTAAACTTACATTTAACCGAAGATCATGTGTTATAAATGACCACACGCTTTCATCTTGTCACTCCTTGCATCCTATTTCTGTGGATAGCTTGACCCATTGATACCTCTTTTTGATGTGAAATCAGTACATGGAAAAAATGGCTTTCCCATGTGGTTTCCTCGCCACTTGCATTCAACCCATTTAGCGAGCTGAAGATACATGTAACTAACTCAGCATCATTCAATTTAGGTGAGAAATCTAGCTGAGATTTAAGGAAACTGTCTGTGGTAAAATATTTGAGTGGTCATGAGGAAATCATGCAGTGGTTGAAGATAGAGTGCATCTTGTGCACATAATCGATGCTGTCATGGAAAATTAGCTGTGTAGCGTCAAATGGAGTTTTTTTTTTTTTTTTTGAGGAGAAATAGAGAGCCACCCGGAACCGGTGACCCCCTGTTGTCATTGAAAAAATGACTGAGATTCGATTACATCAAGGGGGCTATCCCCGTGAGGGTCATGCCACCTAGGTGCCAGGACCTTGCGATCCCCCTCGCAGCATGCTGTACCGCATCGGTGGAGGGGGGTCGGCCCCTAAATATAATCTCGTTCCGGTGGAGCCATATCGCCCATAATGTGGCGAAGATGGTCTGCCACTCTGTCTCTCGCCGGAAAGGCCCTTGGCAGATCGACAGCCAAAATGCGTCCCCCGCCGTGACGTCGATCCCCTCGAGAGCCGCCTCGTTCCAGACGGTCTGAACCAACGGGCATTCAAAAAATAGATGAGAGCAGTCTTCAGTCGGGCTGGAGCACATAACGCACCCGTCATCCGCTTCCGGAATAAAGCGCTGCCGCAGGGAACGTGTCATCAGGCGGTTCCGAATGAGGAGCCACCCGAAAACCTTGATCTTTAGAGGAATACGCCGTCTCCACACCACGCGGCACCGGCGTACCAGTACTGGATCCTCTGGAGGCTCCGTGGCTAGGAGCGATCCATACACCTCGCGGACCGTGAACCGGGAGCCCCTCCATTCCCAAGCGTCCCTCCCCGCCTCGGCAGGCCGCAGATGAGCCAATGCCGTCTGCATCCTGAGTAGATCCTCGATCTGTTGTTCTGACATAGCATCAGGGAGAGGTGGGCACCACGTGTTGCACCATGACATAGCAAATGGAGTTCAGAGCCAAGCCACCTCTCTCTCTCTCTCTCTCTCTAGCATTTAGGAGAATAATTTAACTTTAAACATTACAATAAATTCTATTAAATACTCATATTTAGATATTATTCACCATCAGTTTCAAATTCAAACTATTAATTCAAGAGCCATTGGGCAAACAAGCGGACTTCCCACATTTCGTTCTCTTACATCTCCATATCCGGTTTTTTTCACAGAACACACACGAAGATGATGCATGCATATGTTTTATGTACATATATGATGGGCAGTTCACTCACTGAAGCTAGCTGAGGAAGTCTTTCATGGGATCGTCTGCAAGTACCCTCTTCATGCGATAAGCCTCCATGTCCTCAGCAGTGACCTGTAAGATATGGAATGTAAGAAACATGGCAACACTGAAATAGAGAAAAATATGCAGGATTTACATACCTCATCATTCCATTTAACATTATACTTCCGTTTGCGTTCGTCTTTTTGTTCTTTCTTCCTCTCATCCTCCTTTAATAGCCAAAACAGCCACAGTTAGAATACATAAGAAACAAATTGATGAGTGAGAGAGAGAGAGAGAAAGAAACCTTCTTCAGAGCTTCAGCAAGCAACTTCTTGTCAAGAACCAAATCAGCTGGGACCTCAGTTCCCCATGTAGCCATCTGCTTTTCTTCTTTAGGAACAGGGGTATCTGCCACCGAAATGCTAGTCTGGTCAAAATCTAGAAAGTGAAAAAAAAAAAAAAAATCTTCTCTTACTATCAGCTGCCTCTTTTTGTGCCAGATTAGCCTTCATCAAATCTGCAGCAGCTTCAGCTGCCTCAATACCGGCTGAGCCAGTGCAATAACTGTTTCGAATGGTCTGTTTGCAGCACTTGTAGCCCCACTGGTGATCCTTCCACCAGGAACCCCAAACAGTCGTGTGGTTATTTATGAATAGATCTTCTTCATACTTGCTCTTGGGTAGTGCTGCCTCCTGAAGAAAAATGTCAAGATTCATTCACTGACACTAAAATAAAAAAAATGAATAATAAAATTTTACCTGGCCCTTTATTATTCGACCAGCACGATCATATTCGACCTCTCTCTCGCTCTGGCCCAGGAGGAGCTCTCTGGGAAGTGGCTCCTCAGAAGCAGCATTCCCATACTTTTCCATTATGCTCTCTTTTGTCTGGGACTTCAATTTATCCTTCACAACTTTATAATTTCTGAATAGGAGTTCAGCCTGCGAGGGAGCAGCCTGCATGTGAATATCTTGTCCTTTCTCAAATGCCTCCCATGCATGTATGTTTAGTTGTTTGAAGTCCTGCGCTTGCCCGCTAGTTCTGTATTGGTTATCGCCCTGGCAATGTCAAAAGTGCCAAAAATAAGTACAGTAGTCAGATTATCATCATCTTTCAATACCTACCATATAGAATTTCTCATTTGGGTCTGCGTCTGGAAGAGGATCTTCTCTCATGGATCGAGTTTTGGGATCATAGTATGCGGAGTTAACATCCAAATTCAGCAGATACTTTGCTGTGTCTTCTCGAATACGTAGATTCCTGTCAAAAAAAGGCAGACAGTAAGTCTAAATGAAAGCAGGAATCAACTTCTAGGACACAGAATTATGGGCCAGATGTTAATTTGGCCGATCGGGGTAGTTTTCAGGGTCAGGGGAAACAAACCAGATACCAGACACAGATGAGACTGGAATCTGCTATGGTTTAACCAGAGTCAATTTTATAGGCAACATAAGCCCCCTATTGGTGATGACTGGACTGGAAAACAGAAAGAGAGAGAGAGCTTGCATGAGGAAAAAAAAAGAGAAAGAGTAGGGGAAGAGAGACCAAGGGAGGAAGAGGAAGAGAGAAAGAAAGAGAGAGGGGGAGAAAGAGAGATGGAGAGAGAGAGCTAAATAAAGAGAGGGGGAAGGAGGTAGTGGGAAGGGAGGAGAAGAATAAGGGAAGAGAGAGAGGGAGGGAGGAAGAAAGACAAAGAAAAGGGAGAGAGTCTGAAAAGAGGGAGAGAGGGAGAGAAGTTCAGAGACCAGAGGGAGAGAGAGAGGGGGAGAGGAAGGGAAGGAGGAAGTAAGACATAAACAGAAAGGGAGATAGTTCAAGAGGGAGAGAGGTTCAGAGGGATGGAGAGAGAGAGGTAGAAAGAGAGATATAGAGAAAAAGAGAGAGGCGAGAGATAAAGGGGGAGACAGTGATGGTGAGAGAAGGAAAGGAGACAGAAAGAGAGGGCAAGAGAGCTCGATAGCTTGACAGACATACATATAAATAGATAGATAGATAGACAGAGAGATAGATAGATAGATAGATAGATATATATATAGATAGATAGATGGATGGATAGACCCACAGACAGATAGACAGATAGATCGATAGATGGATGGATAGATACATAGATAGATAGAGGCACAGGGAGGGGGAGAGACAGAGAGAGAGAGAGGAGCAGAGAAACAGATGAAAAGAGAGAGCAAACGACAGGGGAAAGAAATGGAAAGTGAGGGAGTAGGCCTCACACTGAGGCACTCAGGCAACCTTTTTTTCCATCATGGTTCATGACCCTACTGGGCTGTGACATGGCCCGTCCTGATGCTGACAGGACAGGTACACTTTTCATCATAACTTGGAGAGAGAAAAATGACATCACATCATCCTCTAGGCTAACCCAATATAACTAGCAGAGAGAGATTAATATAATGTGGAGACCTAAATTATTCACTATTGACATCAAACATTTCGGTGGTGTGAGAACTTAGATAGAGAGATAGAACATAGAATTAATATTACTAATTAAGACAATCATCCTCCCCTTAAACGTATTTTGATGCCTGAAAGTTGGATAGGCTGGCCTCTACGTAAGGACTATATTGGACAATTAGCTAGAGCAGCAGGCGCTGTAGCGAAACTGATTGCAAAGAGGGTAAATCGGCCACATTAAGATTAACTTCTGAGGAGGTCCGTTTGATATCTTAATTTGAAAAAATTGTCTTTATTGGCCTTGAAATGGGATGCCAGAACGCATTTTCATCCAAACACTAATTTGTCGTGTATTAGCAGATGACCCAATAATTATTCTCGCGGGAGAGTTTTTCGGTCATGTATTAGCAGATGACCCAATAATTCATCCTCGTGTGATTCGTCTTATTACGATGCATGTGACGACTCTGACATGGGTGCATGCACAGTGACACAGGCTTTTTCAATTTTTGTGAAAGTTTTTTAATGATATGTATTGATTAACTTTAATAAAAGTTAAAAAAGCCTGTGTCACCATGCATGTGACGACTCTGACATGGGTACATGCATGGGTTTAAGAATTCTGGCCCAACACCTAGTAAGTCTTTTGGTTCTCAGACGTCAGTTTTGTTAGGTATAGGCCCGGAGGCAGAAACAGAGGACAGAGGGGGTGCACAGAGAGAGACAGGGAGAGAAGGGGGGGAGAGAGAGGAACAGAGGGATGGAGATAACGAGAGAAGGGAGTGCAGAGAGAGGAGATTGGAAGAGAGAGGGAGAAAGGGAGAAAGGGAGAGAAAAAGAGGGGGTGCATAGCGAGAGGGGGGGAGAGAGAGAAAAAGGGAGGAGGCGCAAAGCAAGAGGGTGGAAGAGAGAGATGAAGAGAAAAAGAGAGGGGGTGCAGAGCGAGGGGGGAGAGAGAGAAAAAGAGAGAGCCGGGGCAGAGAGAGATAGAGAGAGGGAGAAAAAGAGAGGAGGTACAGAGCGCGAGGGGGAGAGGAGAGAGAGATAGAGAGAGGGAGGAGGGGGAGAGAACAGACCAATCAAGCCTGTCCAGAAAGCAGCCAACTATTGGGCAACCCAGTGACCCTAATTAAATTATCTCAGTTTCTGGCCAAATGGACTCACACTGACTACCAACATCAAATTCCAGGATATCATGAATAGAAAAATGAAAAAAAATGAAGAATTAATTAGATTACCTGACGGTTCCAGTACTTCCACCACCAGTTGTTCGAACACGCTTCTCCACTTTCGCAAAATCCATCTGTTTGCTCTCGTCAACTTTAGCTTCATCGACCTTGAGATCATCATCCTCTTCATCTTCTTCATCTTCTTCATCCTCGCTGCCTTCACTCTTACCTTCTTTTTCTGTGTTCTTTGACTCAAGCTTTTTCAACTGTTCCTCTTTGAGAAATTTTCTCCTGGCTTCATCTCTTGCTTCGTATCTTTCAATTACATGAGCATAGCCAGAAGGATCATAGCCATTCCATCGATCCCGCTTTCCATCATAGTCAAGCTCAAAAGTTTCAATCTTTTCATCAGGCGCAATGTGCTTGTTTGTCCATTTAGCTCCTGATTTTCGAGGCCTCTCCATACAAGCCTTGCCAGTATGTGTCATTGCTCCACAACTGCAACGCATACAAATAAGGATGAATAGAGAGAAGAATATGCTACTGGGCTGTTTAGGCTTATAAAAAAATTTCAAATAAGTAAGATAAGAAGAAAATCACACATACTTTTCACAAGCACCCTTCCGATATTTTTCCGCTTGAAAAATCTTAGCGCCTCTATCATACCAAGATTTTGTATAATTTGGATCTGACTTCCACTTTCTTTGATGCTTCAAACTCTGTAAAAATTACAAAACAAACCATAAATATATATAAATAAATAGATATATGCAACTTCATGGATGGAGAATCGTTTTTCATCATAGAGTGAACTTACTGGTCTCTCAGCATTAAGGTACCATGGAGCCGAAGACATGTACTGGGGAATATGAGGGTTAATCTCTTTTCCATCCTCATCAACTTCAGCAGGAGCTAGGCCAGCCTTGCGCGCCTCCTCTAGCTCTAACTGTTTCCGATGATCCTCTCGAGATTTAAATGCCACTGAATAACGCAAACAAAGAAGCTTCAGAATACAGAATAAACAGGAACGTTTACGTCTAAAGAATTAGGATAACCAAGATTAAATCATTATCCCTAAAGTGAAACATATCTCCATCAAAAAGGGACTACCCTCGGAAACCCCAATAGCCTCCAGAGGTAGGCCGAGAATACTAAAAGAAATTTGAATCCCAAATTTCAAATTTCATTACTACCTCTACGGTAGACAGAGAGAAATGCTCCAAATTACGTACCTGAAGCAGTTGCCATCTTCAAATTCGACCGCCAACCAAAGGTAAGATGTTGAAGTCGGGGTTCCGAATGGGAGAAGAGAAACCCTAATTGACCGTTACCGGAGATGGCTATTCCGCGATCAGATGCTGACCCAAGAGAAAGTGGGGGGGGGGTCTGCGGCTTTTATAGCAACCTCCTAACCGACCCGTCAGGGGTTTCAAATCGGTATGGATCCGAACCAATAAAAATATCAGATCCAGCCCAAGATTCCCTATTGAAGATGGACAGTTGGACACATGTGATAGTGTCGAAGCATTTTCGATAAACCTTTTACTTTTAGGTAATTGTTTTAGTGGCCAAATATACAATTATGCAATCGATAAAGATCAAGCTAAGAAAATGTATAAAAGAAAGATCCGAAGAATTAAAAGATTGTAATATTGCTGTCAACAATGTTGTCCCGTATACAAAATATAAATAAGTTCAGGCTTAGAAAAATAAATTAAAAAAACGATGATTTAAGTGATATTTTACTTTAGAATGTTTTCTAGCAGAATTGCGGTGATCAGTCTTATCGTTGAAGGGAAAGGGAAAAAGGAAAAAAGGAAAAGAAATCCTGCGGCCTGGACTATCGAAGGGATCGGGGACTTCCGTTGTCGCTGTTGTTGCCAAGGTTTTTTTCCTTTGCCTTCGACTTTTCATTTCCTCGCGTTTACTCCGCTAGTTTGCCCACTCTCCGATTGATTTGTCTTCTTGGGAATTTTGAGAAGGACAAGATTATTGCTTGTCTAAGCAATTTTATCGCTCGTGTTCTGATTCTTCTGTTCGATTTCGCGTTAGGTTTTTGCGATTGTGTGGATTTTTAACCTAGGGTTGCGTGCACACCTCTGCTCGTTTTGGAGAATCGTGGTTTTTTTTTTCTTTATCGGGCATTTTACTCTGTCTCTGGAATTCAAATTTTTGACGAATGCGTTCGCTGGTTAGTCGTGCTCTAGATTTTGAGCGCTTATTCTATTATTGTTTATGCTCTTTTCGTTATTGTGTGTGTATTGCTTAATTGAGATTTGGGAACGGCTAGGCCTTCGAATGCGGATTTTTCTTCTTCCCATGAGCTGCACTGCCCCAATGCATGTAGAAATTTTGTAGGAAGTTAGCATTATTTCAAGGGTGGATTCAAATTTTTGCCGCCGGTCATCATAATCTCCAGTCGAAATGATTTATTGCGCTCTGTTTCGGATTCCATGCCAATTGCGGGACTAAATTGCCTTCTTTTTCTGTCAAGGAATCAAATGACTTGTACTGCAGTTTTCATCAACGATCTACGCGCTAGTATTTTCAATCCTCCGCTAGTCATTGTGTTATCCTGTGAAATTTTTTCAATCCTTCTCCAATATGTATCATGTGCTAAACGATTAAAAGATCCAAAAAGATCTTTGACCTTTACTCAATTCAAACATGCATCTTGTCCACTTAAGCATCCAGTATGAGAAATATCAGCCACGTGACATGTTAATCTATTTTTATCTTCGCCTGACATTCATTAAATCATGACAGCCGGATGGTGTTGTAACTATGGAGGGAACCTCAAGACTATAGGGACATGATGTTAAAAATACAAAGGATTCCATCTGATTGGAGTGATCTGATTTCAGGGTTCGACCTTTTCTAGTATTAAAGGCCAATAAAAGAGAGAAAGAAAGAAAAAAATGGACATAAGTGCATTGAATGATGCATTTGATCGAATTTCTAAGAAGCAGAAGCTCTCCTCATTGAAAACAGAAGAGATCGTTGACAAACTCGCTTCAGAGATCCAGCTGACTTTAGTGAAACTACAGGCAACCTCTGAGGACCCAGTCGACCCAGAAATCCTTCTCCATGAACTGCACAGGTCATTGACGGGGTTGACCTCACTGACCCAACTTGAATCATCTCAGAAGGAGTTGACATCTGCAGTCAACAAGTATGTGAAGGCCATTGACAAGAACACGAACCCTGATATATCAAGGATCTACAGAAGCAGCCCAGAGTTTGACTGCCAAACGATTAACCAAATCATTGCGTGCCATGTGTACAGAGAGGGCCTTTTTGACTTGGGAGACTGTTTCACTATCGAAGCCCATGAACCAGCCTCGAACTCCACTCTCATCAAAGCCCCCTTCTTGGAGATGTTCACTATACTTGAAGCCATGGGATCAAGGAACCTGGAGCCGGCACTGACCTGGGTACAGAGTCAACAGGACCGCCTCTCAGACCTGGAGCTGAAGCTCCACGGTCTCCAGTTTATAGAGACACTAAAGAAAGGAGACCGATTAGGGGCATTGGCATATGCCCGAAGCCACTTGTCTCCCTTCGCAACATGCCACATGGCAGAGGTTCAGAAGTTGATGGCATGCCTGCTGTGGGCTGACAGGCTGGACCGGTCACCATATTCAGGATTTCTCTCTCCTTCTCTGTGGGAGAGCGCTGCAGAGGAGCTGGCACGGCAGTTCTGTAGGGTATTGGGGCAGTCATATGAGAGCCCGCTGGCAGTTGCAGTGGCTGCAGGAGTGCAGGCTCTGCCGACACTGCTGAAGCTGGCAGGTGTGATGGCAGGGAAGAAGCATGAATGGGAGGCAATGAGGCAGCTACCGGTGGCAGTGGAGCTGGGAAAAGAGCTGCAGTTTCACTCTATCTTCGTATGCCCTGTATCGAAGGAGCAGGCTGGAGAGGATAACCCCCCCATGCTGATGCCTTGTGGGCACGCACTTTGCCGACAGTCTCTGGTGAAGCTGTCGAAGGGGACTAATCGTGCTTTCAAGTGCCCTTACTGCCCCTCTGAGGCCACCATTGCCCAGTGCCGGCAGCTCTACCTATGATGTAGCAGATGTGTGTTTGGATGGATAGATGAATGAATGGATTGGTGGTGTTTGCTTGCACATTTCTCTGTGTTTTCTGGATCGATCGCTTGCTTGATCTATGCACACTCGCATTCTTTTTGTTGGAATGACCAACCAAGGCCTTGTTGGGCCAATCTACTTGCCCCATGTTCTAGGCCCATCCAATAGGCCAATCTATCCTTGTACCTCTACAACTCCCACGTCTTCTCACCTTTCATATCCCTTGATAAATGATTTCGAGTCTCTTCATGTTCACCTACCTCTTCATTTACTTTTATAAATAATTTCAAAAACATACATCATTTTATGCGATTAAACTATTTACATGTGTATGGGTATAATTATGATTACAATATCTATCAATATACATGCATGAGCATGATCATAATATATTCATCCATCCTTGAATTGCCCGAGCCTGAACACGCTTAAGTCCTAAGTTCCTCCACACCCCAATGTCCCTCTTTATACTTTAAGGCTAATTTTTAGATTTCTTGTATCTTAATTTTCTAATAGGAGTTCAAATTAATTGTAAAGTTTAATATTTTAGTTTAGAATCTAGATTGAAACAATATCCATTCTTAATAATTTTTTATTAGATTTTAGTTTCATATTTAAGACTCTCATATTTTAGGTTATAGGTCTTTACATCGAGAAATATAACGGAGATTAATTTTTATATCTTCATCTTGAAAATTTTAAGGTCACGTTGAAGTCCCAATTTTAGGGATTTTAGGAGATATGTGTAAGGTTTGATTAGAGCAGTGATTTTAGAGTGATTGCAAGTCACAATTGAGATTGATCTAAGGGCTCTATTAAGAGTTATTCAAAATTTCTTGAATAGAAAATTAAAGTTCTGCTTTAAAGGAATTTCAAGGTCTGATTTAGGTAAATGTTTAGCCAATATTAAAATCAATTTCAAGGCAATTTTAGATGGATTCTTGTTTTGATATCATCATATATGTATTGATAGTTTAATCTAAGTTTGATAATTTACATTGGTGCTCTCTTAATGTTGATGAAATATTATATCAAGCAAAATGATTTAGGTTTCAATTGACAGCTTTTAGCCAAAATGATTTGAGAGGGGTATGTCCTTGTTAGTGCAAGTACCTACGGCTTGAGTGATTGACCCACTTCAACTTCGAACACGAGACGCCGCAAAGAATAAGCTCTAGATTACTTATTTCTAATATGTTATCTAAACATTTGAATATCATTATCTCATTATTATATTAATACATAGATGGCCCTAAAGATAGGTATTAATGGCAAAAAGAAATATTAAGTTTCATCCTGATAAACTTATTAATTATTATTATTATTTATTTTATTTTATTTTCTATGTTTAATTTACATTATCATCATTTTAGAAAGTCAATGTTAATCTATACTAATAAAACATGTTATTTTATGTTTTATTATCACTGATCTTTTCCTTATGTAGTTTCATTTGCATTTTAGTTCCTTTTAATTAAAAGTTATCTAAATTTTTTCCCTTGTTTTTCAAGTACTTTAAAACAAAACAAAACAACCCTAAAACCCCTTGACTCTCAGTTTGGAAAGAAAAGGCACTCTCCTAGGAGAAGTGAAAATTTTTCACTCTCCCTCAACAACATCGATTCTTCTCACTCTCACTCGCTCGAAAATCAAAAGCGGCAACGATCAAGCGATCGACACTCACCTATTCTCCTCCGCCATGACACTTAGCGAAAACCACCATGATAGACTCTTTAGGCACCACTATGAGCATGTGTATATATGCTTGAACTTGGTGGGGAGAATTAGAATAAGGACCAAAAAGGTTAACGCATTAGAGCCTCTTTCTAGATGTTCCTCCTTTATATATAGATGCATGTGCTTTCTTTCTTCAATATATTTATCAGGATTTCACGTGGCCATATTGATACTATATTACAAATAGAAAACTCTACACCATTTTATTATAAAATTCAACAAACTTTTTAAAACTTTTTAAACACATTCGATTAAAATCTCTTTAATTCAGAAATCCTAATGAAATGAAGAGAGGATCTATCCAAATCGATCCAATGTGCAATAAAAAAATCTTAGAAGAACTTTGGGCACGTATTTTCCATGTATCATATCATTCATCCTCATGTAAGCCTCCCCTCTTCTCATAAACCTTTAAACATAATCGCTATAGAACACTAATCAAGTCATTTATCTCACTAGAATAAAACTCCACACATTTGGGACATACTAATATAAATCACAATTGACTAGCACCCTCAAAAACTTATTACAAGCATAAGCATGCAAAAGCTCATTCTTCATTTCCTTAAGCCTTGACATGTACATTCTACGCCATGACACCTTGTGGGCCCACATGCCTCCTATTTCTTTCTCAAGGACCTTGCCACCACTGATTTTGTGCTTCCCGATATCTTTTCATACCATAAATTGAGTGTACTTTGCTACATCCACACACCTCTCTCATATGCCATAGGCTACTCTCTAGATTAGAAAGAATATATAATTCTCACTAAGATGATCTCATCCATTGGAGCTTTTCGTACATCCTACTTGAGCATGATTCAAGAGGTAATCTAACTTCTCATGTCCTACCAAGACATCACCCCTCTCACAAAGATACATTTTTCCACCTTACCAAGACCTTGTCACTCATAAAGATACCTTCGCTCATATCTTATAACATGTCATTTAATTGTTCATTTCTATCGTTGATTACATACAATTTATATTAGTAATTATATAATTATTAATGCAAATTAAGGCATAAAATATTTTATTCTTATGCATGTTATAATACTTTGACTGCATATCTATCATTATATGAAATTTAAAGTTATAATATCAAAATGTACCATTTTTTTAGGGATAATCATAAATAATTAAAGAGAGATATTTAAGATTAGATTATTCTCATTTTATATTTGAGATTATAATTAATTTTTAATGTCAAATAATAAGAGAAAATATTTTTGTATACACTTATTTATTTTTCTAGTTTTATTTTTCAAAGTAAATAAGTGTATTTTGGAGATTAAAAATTATTCTCTTATTATTTATTAAATTTAAATTTTTAGAATGATAGATTATTTAATTTCTGATAAAAAACTTGTATTAAAAAGGATTTGTATTTTAAAATATATGAAATTTTTAATTTCTAGAGGTTTTTCTAGAATTTTTCTAAAATTTTCTGAAATTTTCTTGCCCTTAATGGGCCAGTTGTTACTGATGGGTTTTTTAAGCACTGTGGACAGGAGTCGCATGTGAATGGTATGA